>JAJHZJ010000098.1:4835000-5435000 GCA_023548195.1 Bettongia penicillata ogilbyi
TCAAAACAATACTCTGAAACTGAAGCAGGCCTTCTTCAGTTGTCACAGAGCAGTGAAAGCTGATAAGTAAAACAAATGTCAACTTTTGTGTAGTGATCAATTGCATTCTCTCTAAGATTGCCTAGGAAATCATAGATGAGATTGACTTATTTTTAATTAATTGTGTTTTCATTTTGTTTAAAATTTTCATCTAATAATTTTCCCCAAGAAAGTCTATAGACTTTACACACTTTTGTCGATTGTGTATTTTTTTTCCTAAAAATTGATGTAAAAATAAGACCTTGCCTTAGTTCTAGTCCCATTTTCATTACAAAAGATGCAGGATGTCCTTGGATCCATCACTCCTCTGTCCTCGGTCACCTTAAGTAGCTGTAGCATCCCACAGCAGACAGATAATACGGCCTGTTTTGCTGACCACAGGGCCCCTCTACAGCACACCTGACAAGTGATCATCTGGCCTCTGATTCAGGACTTCCCCTTGAGTGACAGAGCCCACTGTCCCCCAAGACAACCCATTGCTCTTCTGGAGAATTTCAGTTAGTGGAGTGTTCCTGCCATTGATCCTATTCTCTCACTTCACAACTTCAGTTTGTGGCATCAGAGGGCAGAACTTTCACGTGATAGCAGTTTATATGATTTGAAGGCAGCTCTCGGGTAGAAGCATACCTAACCCAGTTAATAAATCTTAAGTTGTGAACTTAAAGCTTTTTGCTATACTGGCTCCCCTCTTCTGGATTGTCTCCATTGGTTGATGCTATTCTTTAACTCCACACTGGCTGGTATTCTCAAATTCCTTAGCCCTTTGTCTTATCTCCACTCTTCCCTTGCCAAAACTCCTGCCCTGAATTATTCTCACTCTCTGACTTCTCCATTCCTGAACAGAGCTGGAGGAAGCCACATAACTGTTGGCTGAGTGGAGCATAAATTTATATTCTCCAATTTCAACTGGACAGAAACTACAGCAAGGTAGCCCTTTTATTCCTTCCTCATTGACCTCCTAGCCATCACACTTTTCCCTCTCCCCAACCTCTCAATCCAAGAACTTTGCCTCTTATATTTTTGAGAAAATTGAAGACACTTGATGTGAGATATTATTGAGAAAATTGAAGACACTTGATGTGAGCCTCCTTCTCATTCATTTTCCTTACCTCAAAACCCTGGACATCGGCCTTCATTCTCTCCCCCTTTCTCACAGTTTCTAATAATGAAGTGACTCATCTCTTTATCAAGACCTATCCCTCTACATGTGCCTTTGATCTCACTCCCATACTCTCTAGCTTATTTGATTACTCTCTCTCATCTTCAACTTTTCCCTGTCTATTGATTCTTCCTCTCTAGTCCATCTCCATAGCCTGTAAGAAAACAAAAACAAAAAACCTTCACTATTTCTCAAGGTATTATCCTATAGTTCCCCTCTCTTGTTCAGCCAAAATTCTCATCCTTTTTTGACCTATCTGTTGCATTTGACAGTGTTAACTACTTTCACCTCCTGCTTACTCTCCTCTCATTGGGTTTTCATGACATTACTCTCTCCTAGTTCTCCTAGCTATCTGACCGGTTCATCTCACTCCCACTTACTGTGGATGAACTCCAAAGTTCAATCTTCCATCCTTTTCTCTTCCCTCTCTACACTTTGTCTCTTGGTGAGCTCATCAACTCCCATGAGTTTACTTGTCATCTCTACACTGATGGCTTACAAATTTATATATCCAGCCCAATTCTCTCCCCTGAGCTTCAGAGCCTCATAGCAACTTCCATATTGGAGACTGCAAATTAGATATCAAATGCATCATTTAATTGACACAGTATCTCTGACATCTGACCCCTTCTCTCTACTCATACAACTTTCATCTTAGTTCAGTCCCTCATCATCTTTCACCTGGGAATTATTACAGCCCCCTCCTATAATGGATCTCCTTGTCCCAAATCTCTCTTCATCCCCTACTCTAATCCGTTCTCCACAGCTGCCAAAGTGATTTTCCATAAGCTTAAATCTGACCATATTACTTCCCTACTCAGTGAACTCCAGTTGCTCCCCCTTGCCCCTGGAATAAAATATATAGTCTTTTGGTATTTAGAGCTGTTAATAACTTGGTCCTTACCTAGCCACACTCTTGGACACTGCTACATTGTCCTTTTTTCTGTTCCCCATGAATGATAACTATTTTTGTACTCTTGCATTGACCCTCCCCATGCCTGGAATATAGTCCCTCATTACCCTTGCCTCATAGAATCTGTTCTCTGCCTTCAAGATTCAAGGAGGCATCACTTTCTCTATGAATTCTTTCCTGATCCTCTTAGGTGATTGTGTGCTCCCTCTCAGACTACCTTATTTCTGAGTCTTTGAGTCTTTCTCTTCCTGGGGTTTTAACCTAAGTCTTCTTCCTTGTCTAGCCCTTGTCCTTATGTGACCTCCCAAATCTAATATCTGATCACCTTTTTTTCCAATATAAATCCTTTTTGACATATATCTCATAACATTTTACATTAGTATTTTAGCCTAAGATAGCTTGGATTTTCCTTGAATGTAAGATAAACTAGTATGAAACTGCATTAAGATTACATCACTTAAAAATGTAGGTTATATCTAGTAAAGTAGCTTTGGCATCTTTCTGCATTGCCTATATAAATGTGTAAAAATAGAATGGAAATAACTTTAGTATATTGTTTTAATTATATTTGTGGAACATCTTTAAGTATTCTGCATAGATACTGATTTTTATGTAAAATGATTTTAATGTGAATTAAATCACTTTATTCATAAATAAGACATAAAATCTTTGTGCATAGAAATACTTACATGTTTCATTTGAATTGATTGCTATATTTTTAGTATAGTAAAAACCAATCATGAAAATCCTTCTTTGTTTGTTGTTGAACATGAGAGAATACTTGCATATTTTCCTCATCCATAGGGATTTGGTAACATTATTAAATCTTGCTCACATTTTTTCTAAGCTTCTAACTTGGCTTTTAGGCTAGTTCTCCAAGAGTCCATTCCTGTCAGGATAGCTTTGGACTAGACCACCTACAATGCCTGTGCACCTGTCAAAGGGATTTAGCAAATACTAAGTGGGTACAGATACTCTAAAAGAAAAGTCATTTGAAAGTACTTGAAAATAAACTTGAACAAGTGTATCTAATCCCTTTTAGTGGGAGAGAATTTAATAGAAGAAGTATGTCACAGAACTAGACTTTGCCCAAATTCTGTCTATATCAATGAACTTCTCTCTCATTCAGAATAATTTGAAATTGTAGTGCCACCATCAAAGTAATTTAAAATGAGTTCCTTGAGATTTTAGATTACTAAGACACATCAAACAACTTTCAAAAGCAGTTTGTTTTGTATTTCCCTTTGCCTTCTGTTGTCTTAGTATTTACAGAATTGGCAGGGTCACCACTTCTTGAGAATGCATGTCATAGAAATACTCTTTCATGGGTTTTAGCCCTTTTTTAGACCAAACTCCACATGGTTCAGTTGATAATAGAAAATCATTTAAATTAATTTGGTTTAAAGATTATCACATCTTCTAAGCTATTATTATTATTAAGCTATTATGATCATTTTCTACAAACTAGTCACAACCTTTAGAGACCAGTGGAGAAAAATATAAAACTGTCTGTAATAACTTTAAGTGTAATTGAGTTAAACAGTCTAATAAACTGAAAAAGAGTGACAGATTTCATAAGAAAACAAAACTCTCCAATCTTTTACTTACAAAATAAACTTTAGGGGAAGGGGGAAAAAACTGACTATCCCATGAATCCAAAAAAGTAGGAATTGTGATCATACTATCAGACAAAACAAAAACAAACTTTCAGCACGTTGGAAGAGAAAAATCAAGGAAACTACATTATGCCAGAAGGAACCATAGATGACAAACCAGTATTGCTATTAAACCTACATGCTCCAAATGCCTTAACATCTAACTTAATACAGGAAAAATTACCTGAACTGTAAGGACATAGAGACAATAGTACAACAGTGGAAGAATATCACAGTGTCCTCAGTTTCAGGTAAATCTTAACAGCAATAAACAAAAAGGAAACTAGAGAATTGAACAGATTGCTAGAGAAATTAGAACTAAACAACTTACAGTGTCTTCTAATTTCTTACCACCATGTTGAATGTTTACATAAATTGACCACATGTGAGGGCATAGACATATTACAAACAAAACAATTGTTCAAGGAGAACAAAAGACAACAGACTCAAACAAACTCAACAATAAAATCCTAATTAATAAGTGGATGAAAACTAGAAATAATTAATACTTATGTGCAGGAAAATTATGATTGAAGCAACCTACCAAAATTTCTGTGATGCCACTATAGCAGTCCTCAGAAGAAAAATCACATCTCTAGTAACATATATTAACAAACTGTACTCAAAATTAACTCATGATCTGAATGTGCTTTTTTTAATCAGAAAGCCAACAAATAAACCTTAAGTAAGCTCAAATGTGAGATGTTAAACTGAAAACAAAAAAAGCCATAGAAATTATAAAAGCAAAGTTATAGGTTATGAAACAAACTCTTAAAGATCATCATCATTTCTATATTGCAATAGTGTGAATATCCAAGAGGCAGTGAAAAAGGGGAAATCCCATTTCAAATAACTTTGCAGAATATATATACTATATGGGTATCAGTCTACAAAAGTCTACAAAATATTTGTACAGATTTAATTACAAAATCTTCTTAAAGAAATAAAGGATAAATCAAATAACTGGAGAAATAGGCAATACTATGAAAATTAATGAACAGCTTTAATGCTGTACCGAATTATCAAATGAATATAGACTATCAGAGGAATATCAAGAGAAACATTGAAAAGAAAGGGCAGATGTGAGAGAATAGCACTTCCAGACCTAAGTATTATAAAGCAGTAATCATCAGTACCACCTAGAGAATCAGAGCAGTGGAACAGACTAGATAAGGAAGAGTTAGAAAAATGAAACTCAACCCAATGTTTAATAAACCAGAAAACAGAAATTACCTAGGGAAGAATTCCATATTTGTTATAAATAAACTGCTAGAAATCTCAATCTGGCAGAAATTAAGCTTAGACCAGTACTTTACACTACATTCCACAATGCATTCTAAATAGATATAAAAAAGCTTAGAAGGGAATCAAGTCATATACCTGTCATGACTTTGGATAGGAGATGTATTCTTAATCAAACAAGATAGAGGCCATTACAAAAGATGAAACAGATCATTTTCATTACATAAAACTGAATCTTCTGTAGACAAAATTAATACACCTGAATAAAAAGGGAAGTATTCAGATGGGGGGGGGGAATCTTTGCATTAAATTTTTCTGATAAGTATTTTTATCCAAGGTATATTAATAATTCACATCTATATGATGTATGTGTATGTATTATACATATATCACATTGAGATATGTTTGTATGCTATTCCACAAAGTCTCACATTATGATGCCACAAGCTATTCCAATAGATAAAAGGTCAAAGGATATGAATGAATGAATCATTCTTAAAGAATTGCAGACTACTAATAATCATATTAAGGAATACCCAAATCACTAACAGTAAATAAAAATGCAAATCAAAACAACTCTGAAGGCTTACCTCACAACCTGCAGATTGTCAAAGATAACAAAAAAATAGGATTGTCTACATTGGAGGGGGTGTGGAAAGATAGAAATGCTGAGAACATTGTTGGATCAATGAATCAGTACAACCACTTTAGAAAATAATTTGGAATTGTGCAAATAAAGTGACAACGGTCCATACTCTTAGACTCAGAAATGCCATTAGTAGGTTTATATCTCATGGAGAACATTGCTAAGAAAGTTATATGCATCAAAATATATTGATAGCAGCACTTTCTGTGATAACAAAGAATTGAAAACAAAGATGCCCATCGATTGGGGAATGGTGAACAAATTGTGATATATGACTGTAATGGCATACTACTATGCTATAAAAAGTGATAGATGTGATCAGTACCAGGAAGCGTGGAAAGATTGCTATGAACTGATGCCCATTGATGAGCAGAGTCAGGAAAACAATAAACATAATGATCACCACAATGCAAAAAGAAAAAACACACACATACACACACTCACACACATCAGAATATAATCGCGAAATTATTAAAAAAAACAAAACAAAAAACATGGTTCAAAAGAAGAGACAGAGCTTCCAGAGGATCATCAGTGTTGTGTTCTGAAGGTATGTTCAGATTTCTTTGTGTTGATCAGTTACACCAATTTTTTCCTCTTTTTCTTTTTGTCTTTAAAAAATAGTATTTGTTATGGTATGATTCTTGATGTAAGGGGGGGGATACTGAGGGAAATTATGATCTTTAAAAAAATTAATCAAAGATTCATTTAAAACAAAAAATTTAATCACAGAGTAACCTAATGGTCATTAAACTATATCAGCTAGTTGATATAGTGGATAGATCACGGGATTTGGATTCAAAAAGGCTTGAGTTCAAATTTGGACTCAGGAACTTAGTAGTTTTCTGATCCAGAGCAAATTACTTAACCTCCATCTGCCTTAGTTTTCTCATCTGTAAAATTGTGACCATGCTGTCTCATAGGGTTGTGGTGAAGATCAAACGAGATAACATGAAGAAAGTGCTTCACAAAACCTTCAAGTGTTATATAAATGTTAGCTAGTGTTATTGTTCCCTCTGCCCTTCTCATTGATGTCAGCAAATAGAGATGGCCTGTTCTTATAGCATGATGATCAGTGTTTATATAGCAGTTTTTTGTTCTGCTTTTTTCGTGTTATATTATGGTACTGGTCAAGATAGAGGCTCCACTTTTTGAGTCATTTCCTCTGTTCCCTCCTCCCCCATTGTGTGCCTATGTGTTTTTCACACCATTGAGATCTCATTTTAGGAGTACTAACTGTATTCAGAGGTGTCCTAGATTTCACCTAGTAAATACGGCCCAGATACTTGTCATTCTTAAATAGCTGTATAATATTATATTCTATTAATATATCATAGTTTACTCATGTATTGTAGGCACTTGAATTCTGTCAGTAGGGCTGCTGTGAACATTTTTGTAGACATCACCTTTTTTTTCTTTTGGGATATTCTGAATCTGTTTCCCATAGTAGAACTACTGGATCATAGTATATGAGTGAACAGTTTTATAGCTCTTGTTACCTATTGTCAGCTTGCTTTACACAAAGATTGACTCCAATAAGTAATATCACCAGTAATATCTAAGTGTACTTATTTTTCTGCCTTCCCAATAACCTTAGGTTTTCTCCTTTTAAACTTTTTTTGTTTCTGTGTAAGGATATCTTAAGAGCTTTAATTTGCATTTCTGGTTCCTTCTGAGGCTATGGTTTTTGGGGCCATTTCCTAACTGACAGATTTCTTGGCCCCACATAACTTAACTACCTTGAGCCTCAGTTTCCTCACAAGTAAAATGAGAAGATTTGACTAGGTGGACCACCAACTAAGCTTATCAAGTACCTAACTTGGTGACTTTTATTTTTTTTCTGACTTCTACAGTTCCTCAAGAGAAGTTACTATATATTGTACTTTTTTTTGTACCTGTTTGGGTGACTGGACACCTAAAACACACTTTTTGATTTCATTTACTTACAGCCTGTTTTGAAACTCTAGTCTTCTTTGTAACATCTAATAACACTTCTGTAGGTTTTTGTTAATCCATACAACATCCCTGAAAGGTACTGGTGGAATTAGACCTACTTTATAAGCAGTGAAGCCATAATGCAGAATAGTCAAGTGATTTGTCCCTTTCAATGAGCATGTGGAAAAAGGAGGATTATTAGAGCTTGAAGTTCCTGACTTGGAGCCTTTGTTCAATCTGCTGGCTCACTCTACTATCTTAGCGCCATTCACCTCCATTGCTTACTGTTTCTTAAATCCCCTTAGTATATTTTCTTGAAATTTAATAGCCTCCTACTCCTGTGAACTCCTTCTCTACTATATTGATTTCAGGGCTTCCAAAATCATGAAGACCATAGCTCTGCCCATCAGTAGTTGCTGAAAAAGTGTTGGGGGACCCAAACTTATTCTACTGGCATGTGTCTGGCTTTGGCAACTTGAAACCCAGATTTGTAGCAATGTTTATGTATTGTCTAGCTCCTGACTGGCTACTTTTTATTAGGTAAGGTAATGCCTACCATCTGTTAAAATTTATGTAAATTATATTGAGGAAAACACCTTTTCTAGTAATAGCACTTATGAATTACTTAGCAATCAGAGATTAAAATCTTGAGCAAGGTCATATTTCATAACATGATTAAGTGGGTGTTTTATTCCTTTAAAGTACTGTGTACACAGCCTAAGCACTATACCTTTTAACAAGAAGACAAAAGCTAGTAAAACGAGTACAAAATTCTTCTCATAATTCCCCTTTTCCATCCCTGAGCTAACCTCCATGGTTTTCACTGTGGTCTAGCTTGTTGGCAGTTAGAGGGAAAACAAAATAAGGCTTGAAACTTGAAGTGAGGCTTTAGCTTTCTTCCCCCCTCCCCATTCAGCTTTAATGCCTCACAGCAAGGTAACTGAACAAAGATGTGTTTGTATGGTTTTATTGCCTTCCACGTAGTAAGATAAGGTTTTTCCATTGGTAATTCTTAATACTAGTATAAAACACATGATAGTGAAAGAACTTGATATAAGGTATAAAGCATCAAGCAGAATTTTTTAATTTCAGGAAATTTCCTCAAAACTACTGAGAATATTTCAAAAGTCCCTATTTATCTGGGAACAACATGGTGTAATAGAAAGATCACAGGATTAGAATCTCAATTCTGATACCTATGTACTCTTGGGCAAGTGACTTCCATCTCTGGGCTTCAGTTAGCCGACTTTTATTAACACTTGTTATGTGCCAAGCATTGTGCTAAGCCTTGGGGATACAAAAAGAGGGCAAAAACATGATCTTTGCCCTCAAGTGGCTCCCAGTCTAAGGGGGGGATACAATATGTATGTAGATATACACAGATATATAGATATAGATATATAGATATATACAGGGTAGATGGAAGGTAATAGGTACTAAGATGGGATAATTTTGCTAAAGGGGGACCAGGAAAGACCTCCTGCAAAAGGCAAAATTTGACCTGAGTCTTAAAGGAAGCTGGGAAGTGGAGAGAAAGACAGAGAAAAGTCATTGAGTCAGAAGATGGAGTGTTGTATGAGAGAAACTCTTAAGTTATCGCTATAGGGGATTCTAGAGTTGAAAGTGTAAGAAGAGTGAAAAGGTAGGAAGGGGACATTTTACAGAAGATTGTAAATGTCAGATAGAGGGCTTTATACTACATCTTGTGTGTGTTCATCCTTCGTTGCTAAAGAAGACCATGCCAACAGAGAAATGATGACATGACTTGCACTTGACTTTGTTTGGAGTGAGGGAAGGGCTGTGCAGGTCACCAGCCTCACTTCTCCAGAGCCTTCTGAATCCAGTGACCAGATTTATCAGGATGACTGGAGATGACCCAGGATGAGGCAATTGGGGTTAAGTGACTTGCCCAAGGTCACACAGGTAGTGAGTGTCAAGTGTCTGCGGCGAGATTTGAATTCAGGTCCTGCACTGGTGCTCTATCCACTGCACCACCTAGCTGCCCATACTAGATCTTAGAGGTAATAAGGAGCCACTGGAGTTGATAGAGTAGGGGAATGACGTGGTATGACATACTCTTTAAGAAAATTACTTTGGCAGCTGATTGGAAAATGGGTTGGAGTGGAGAATGATTTGAGGTAAGAAGACAAACCATGTGAGAAGACAGCAATGTGAGTAGAAAGTAGGTGTTAAAGAAGAAAAAAAGAAAGAAATATGCATGAAGAAATGTTGTGAAAGAAAAAATGGCAAGACTTGCCAATAGATTGGCTATATGGAGTGGGTTCAGGTGAAGAGTAGAGGGTGACACCGAGGTTTTGACCCTGATAACTGGGAAGGAAGGGAAGGGTTGGGGGGAGGGGGATGAGGTCAGTTTTGGACATATTTTCGATGTCCATACGATATCTAATTAAAAATATTTTAAAGGCAGTTGGTTTAGAGCTCAAGAGATACTGGGCTGGAGGGGTGTGTGTGTGTGTGTGTGTGTGTGTGTGTGTGTGTGTGTGTGTGTGTGTGATGAGAACTTACTACATCTGTAAAATGAGGAGAGTCAGACTAGATGACTCTCTCAGTTCCCTTACACCTGTAAATGTGGGATCTTATGACTTGCTGGATAGAAATGCGCAGTTCATGCCATCATCACTCTCCCATCTCTGCTGCAGCATGGAATACTTCCCCAGTTCAAAGTAGGGGCTGGCTTACCTGCAGCTCTAGGAGCCTAGCCACAGTGCTTTTGCCTCAGCTGAGCTGACTTCCATGCCCTTTATGTGACAGTTGGTTGACAGTTGGTGAGTTTGGCTGGCTCCCTCTCCACAGGAGCCACCTACCTCCCCCAAATGATGGCTGAGGGCTAGCTTAAAAATAGGACAGGTGGTCTTGGGAAATGCTGCCACTCCCAGGGCTCCTGTACCTATCTATATATTGGTGGCAGTTCATCAGCAATTATTATTGTGGGATATATATTTGATGTTTTCTAAGAGGGAATTGGAATTCCAAATAAGTAGGGAGATAGTAAAAGAGCACTTAGCTACCCTTAACGACTTCAAGTCACCAGTTCTAGAAGTACTACTGTAAGAACTTGTGGCTGTGACTGGTGACCCATGATAACAGGTAATTTATATTGAGCTAACTTGCATCCAGTTATGCCTCTTGCATCTTTACTTCTTTTTTTTTAATTTTATTTTTATTTTTATTTATTTAACTTTTTACATTCATTTTCACAAAATTTTGGGTTCCAATTTTTTTCTCCACTTTTTATCCCCTCCCCCAACCCAATACCCCAAGCAATCTAATTTTCCCCATCTCCAATCTGCCCTCTCTTCTCTCATCCCTCCCTTCTCTTGACTCCATCTTCTTTTTTGTCCTGTAGGGCCAGATGACTTTCTATTCCTCATTAACTCTATGTCTTATTTTCTAGTAGCAACAACAATACTAAAGAGTTGTTCCTAAAACTTGAGTTCCAAATTTTCCCCATCCCTCCCTCCCCACCCATTCCCTTTGGGAAGGCAGGCAATTCAATATAGGCCCTATCTGTGTAGATTTGCAAATGACTTCCATAATAGTCGTGTTGTGTAAGACTAACTGAATTACCCTCCATCCTATCCTGCCCCTCATTGTTTCTATTCTGTCTTTTGATCCTGTCCCTCCCTGAGTATTGACTTCAAATTGCTCCTTCCTCCCATTGCCCACCCTTCCATCATGCCCCCCCTTGCTTATCTAATTCTCCCCCACTTTCCTGTACTGTAAGATAGGTTTTCATACCAAAATGAGTGTGCATTTTATTCCTTCCTTTAGTCAAATGTGATGAGGGTAATCTTCTTGGTTTTTTTTTCCTCAGCTCTCCTCTTTTTCCCTCCACTAAAATGTCTCCTGCTTGCCTCTTAAATGACATATAATTACCTCATTCCATTTCACCCTCTTTCCTCCCACTACATTTCTCTCTCACCATTTACCTTAATTTCTTTTAAGATATGGTCCCATCCTATTCAATTCACTCTGTGCTCTCTGTCTCTGTGTGTGTGTGCGCATGTGTGTATGTGGTCCCACCAACTACCCAGATACTGAAAAGTTTTAAGAGTTACAAATATTGTCTTTCCATGTAGGAATGTAAACAGCTCACTTCTGGTAAGTCCCTTAGGACTTCTCTTTGCTTTTTACTTTTTCATACGTCTTCTCATTCTTGTGTTTGAAAGTCAAATTTTCTTTTCAGCTCTGGTCTTTTCATCAAGAATGCTTGAAAGTCCTCTGTTTCATTGAAAGACCATATTTTTGAGGGGGCGGAGTCAAGATGGCGGAGTAGAAAGACTCACTGCATGCTAGCTCCGAACCCACAGCCCATGCATTTAATGTAAGAAAAGCTCCCCACAAGTTCTGGATCACTGCAGGGGGGTGTATATAATCATAGTGGAAGAGATTTCCATTCCAGAGAGCCCTGGAGAGCCATCCACAGGGTCCATCGCGCCCCGGAAAGCAGATCCCACCCGAGCGCTGCCCTGGCCGCGGCCCCAGAGAAGCTGATCTGAGCAGGCTTCAGGGACGGAAGTTCTGGGGGCCGGGAAGGTCCCTCAGCCCACAGAAGCTACAGGTCAGTGAGAGAGATGGATGGCTGGCCGAAAGGGGAGCGGAGTGTCTGCGTGACTCGGGCCCCCTCGGGAGGAAGCGGTGGCGGCAGAGGTGGGGGCGGCGGCGTTGGCAGCTGCGGCACGGCGGCGGCCCAGGACTCCCCCAGCAGCAGGCAGGATCTTCACTACTGAAAGTCTCTGCATAAAGAACCTGAGGGAGCTGACCCTGGGAGACGACCCTGCCCCACCCCGCTCCATTACTGAAGATCTCTGCATAAAGCCCCTGAGGGAGCTGAGCCTGGGAGGCGGCCCTGCCCCCACCCACTCCATTTCTGAAGGTCTCTGCATAAAGCCCCTGAGGGAGTTGAGCCTGGGAGGTGGCCCTGCCCCCACCCCAGCACCAGAACTGAAGCTCACATTGATTAGCAGCCGCTTGCCGCAGAAAGCCCATTTAAATCTCAGACCCCAAGCACTAGCTGGGCGGATCTAGGTGGGGGTGGACAGGAATCTCAGAAGTCAAGTAACTGGCTGGGAAAATGCCTAGAAAAGGGAAGAAAAATAAGACTATAGAGAGCTTTTTTGAGCAGATGCAAATGATCCCGCCTTTCGGATCTGACGACGATGAGGAAATATTCTTGCTATCAGGGAAAGACGTGGATGGCGGGGCCTCTGTATCCCAGACATCCCAGGGGGTTTTCGGGTGGGCTCAGGCCTTGGAAGAGCTCAAAAAGGATTTTGAAAAGCAAGTTAGACAGGTGGAGGAAAAACTGGGAAGAGAAAGGAGAGAGATCCAAGAAAAGTATGAAAAATGGCTCAATACCTTGGTAAAGGAGACCCAAAAAAATGCTGAAGAAAATATCACCTTGAAGCCTAGACTCACTCAATTGGCAAAAGAGGTTCAAAAAGCCAATGAGGAGAAGAATGCTTTCAAAAGCAGAATTAGCCAAATGGAAAAAAAGGTTCAAAAGCTCACTGAAGAGAATAGTTCTCTCAAAATTAGAATGGAACAGATGGAGTCTAATGACTTTATGAGAAACCAAGAAATCACCAAACAAAACCAAAAGAATGAAAAAATGGAAGAGAATGTGAAATATCTTATGGGAAAAACAACTGACCTGGAAAATAGATCCAGGAGAGGCAACTTAAAAATTATGGGACTACCTGAAAGCCATGATCAAAAAAAGAGCCTAGACATCGTCTTGCATGAAATTATCAAGGAAAACTGCCCTGACATTCTAGGACCAGAGGGCAAAATAAGTATTGAAAGAATCCATCGATCACCACCTGAAAGAGATCCAAAAAGAGAAACTCCTAGGAACATTGTGGCCAAATTGCAGAACTCCCAGCTCAAGGAAAAAATCTTGCAAGCAGCCAGAAAGAAACAATTCCAGTACTGTGGAAATACAATCAGGATAACCCAAGATCTAGCAGCTTCTACATTAAGGGATCGAAGGGCGTGGAATAGGATATTCCAGAAGGCAAAGGAACTAGGACTGAAACCAAGAATCACCTACCCAGCTAAACTGAGTATAATACTTCAAGGGAAAATATGGTCTTTCAATGAAACAGAGGACTTTCAATCATTCTTAATGAAAAGACCAGAGCTGAAAAGAAAATTTGACTTTCAAACACAAGAATGAGAGGAAGCATGCAACAGTAAACAGCAAGGAGAAGTATTAAGGGACTTACCAGAAATGAACTGTTTGCATTCATACAGGGAAGGACAATATTTCTAACTCTTAAAACTTTTCAGTATCTGGGTGGTTGGTGGGACCACACATACACATGTACACGCATGCACTCACATACACACATGCATTCACATGCAGAGACAGAGAGCACAGATTGAACTGAATAGGATGGGACCATACCTTAAAAGAAATTAAGGTAAATGGTGAGAGAGAAATGTAGTGAGAGGAAAGAGGGGGAAATGGAAGGGGGTAACTATATGTCATATAAGAGGCAAGTAGGAGATTTTTTTAGTGGAGGGAAAAAGAGGAGAGCTGAGGAAAAAAACAAACAAACAAAAGTTTACCCTCATCACATTTGACTAAACGATGGAGTGTAATGCACACTCATTTTGGTATGAAAACCAATCTTACAGTATAAGAAAGCGGGGGAGAAGCAGATATTGGGGGGGGGATGATGGAAGGGAGGGCAAAGGGAGGAGGGAGTAATTGAAAGTCAACACTTGGGGAGGGACAGGATCAAAGAACAGAAGAGAAACAATGAGGGGCAGGTTAAGAGGGATGGCAATTCAGTTAGTCTTACACAACACGACTATCAGGATGATCATTTGCAAAACTACACAGATATGGCCTATAATGAATTGCCTGCCGTACCAAAGGGAATAGGTGGGGAGGGAGGGATGGGGAGAATTTGGAACTCAAAGTTTTAGGAACAATTGTTTAGTATTGTTGTTGCAACTAGGAAAGAAGACATACAGTTAATGAGGAATAGAAAATCATCTGAAAATTTTTAATAGAAAATCTCCCTACAGGAGAAAAGAGAAGGTAGAGACAAGGGAAGGGAGGGATGACAGAAGAGAGGACAGATTGGAGATAGGGAAAATTAGATTGCTTGGGGTATTGGGGTGGGGGGAGGGGAGAAAAGGGGAGAAAATTTGGAACCCAAAAATTTGTGAAAATGAATGTAAAAAGCTAAATAAATAAATTAAAAAAAAAAATTATGGGACTACCTGAAAGTCAGGATCAAAAAAAGAGCCTAGACATCATCTTCCATGAAATTATCAAGGAAAACTGCCCTGACATTCTAGAACCAGAGGGCAAAATAAGTATTGAAAGAATCCATCGATCACCACCTGAAAGAGATCCAAAAAGAGAAACTCCTAGGAACGTTGTGGCCAAATCCCAGAACTCCCAGCTCAAGGAGAAAATCTTGCAAGCAGCTAGAAAGAAACAATTCCAGTACTGTGGAAATACAATCAGGATAAATCAAGATCTAGCAGCTTCCACATTAAGAGATCGAAGGGCGTGGAATAGGATATTCCAGAAGGCAAAGGAACTATGACTCAAAAAACCAAGAATCACCTACCCAGCTAAATTGAGTATAATACTTCAGGGGAAAATATGGACTTTCAATGAAACAGAGGACTTTCAATCATTCTTGATGAAAAGAGCAGAGCTGAAAAGAAAATTTGACTTTCAAAGAGAAGAATGAGAAGAAGCATGAAAAAGTAAACACCAAAGAGAAGTCTTAAGGAACTTACCAGAAGTGAACTGTTTACATTCCAACATGGAAAGATAATATTTGTAACTCTTAAAACTTTTCAGTATCTGGGTAGTTGGTGGGTCCATACACACACATGTACATGCATGCATACGCAAACACATACACACATGCACACACATACAGAGACAGAGAGCACAGATTGAATTGAATAGGATGGGACCATACTTAAAAGAAATTAAGGTAAATGGAGAGAGAGAAATGTAGTGGGAGGAAAGAGGGTGAAATGGAAGGGGGTAATTATATGTCATTTAAGAGGCAAGTAGGAGACTTTTTAGTGGAGGGAAAAAGAGGAGAGCTGAGAAAAAAAAATCAAGAAGTTTACCCTCATCACATTTGACTAAAGGAAGGAATAAAATGCACACCCATTTTGTTATGAAAACCTGCCTTACAGGATAACAAAGTGGGGGAGAAGGGGATAAGCCAGGGGGGGATGGTGGAAGGGAGGGCAAAGGGAAGAGGGAGCAATTTGAAGCTAACACTTGGGGAGGGCCAGGATGAAAAGACAGAAGAGAAACAATGAGGGGCAGGTTAGGATGGAGGGTAATTCAGTTAGTCTTAGACAACACGACTATCAGGGAAGTCATTTGTAAAACTACACAGATATGGCCTATATTGAATTGCCTGCCTTCCCAAAGGGAATGGGTGGGGAGGGAGGGATGGGGAGAATTTGCAACTCAAAGTTTTAGGAACAACTGTTTAGTGTTGTTGTTGCTACTAGGAAAGAAGACATACAGTTAATGAGGAATAGAAAGTAATCTGGCCCTACATGAGAAAAGAGAAGATGGAGACAAAAGAAGGGAGGGATGACAGAAGAGAGGGCAGATTGGAGATAGGGAAAATTAGATGCTGGAGGTATTAGGGTTGGAGGAGGGGATAAAAGGGGAGAAAATTTGGAACCCAAAATTTTGTGAAAATGAATGTAAAAAATTAAATAAAAAAAAGAAAAAGAAAAAGAGGTTTAAAAGCTCACTGAAGACAATAGTTCTCTCAAAGGTAGAATGCAATGGATGGAGTCTAATGACTTTACGAGAAACCAAGAAATTACCAAACAAAACCAAAAGAATGAAAAAATGGAAGAGAATGTGAAGTATCTCATGGAAAAAACAACTGACCTGGAAAATAGATCCAGAGAGAAAATGTAAAAATTATGGGACTACCTGAAAGTCATGACCAAAAAAAGAGCCTAGACATCATCTTCCATGAAATTATCGAGTGAAACTGCCCTGACATCCTAGAACCAGAGGGCAAAATAAGTATTGAAAGAATCCATCGATCACCACCTGAAAGAGCTCCAAGAAGAGAAACTCCTAGGAACATTGTGGCCAAATTCCAGAACTCCCAGGTCAAGGAGAAAATCTTACAAGCAGCTAGAAAGAAACAATTCCAGTATTGTGGAAATAAAATCAGGATAACTCAAGATCTAGCAGCTTCTACATTAAGGGATCGAAGGGCGTGGAATAGGATATTCCACAAGTCAAAGGAACTAGGACTGAAACCAAGAATCGCCTACCCAGCTAAACTGAGTATAATACTTCAAGGGAAAATATGGACTTTCAATGAAACAGAGGACTTTCAATCATTCTTGATGAAAAGACCAGAGCTGAAAAGAAAATTTGACTTTCAGACACAAGAATTGGAAGAAGAATGAAAAAGGAAACAGCAAAGAGAAGTCTTAAGGGACTTACCAGAAGTGAAGTGTTTACATTCCTACATGGAAAGACAATATTTGTAACTCTTAAAACTTTTCCAGTATCTGGGTAGTTGGTGGGGCCACACACACACACACACACACACACACACACGTCTACACACATGCACGCACACACACATACACACATGGACACACATACAGAGACAGAGAGCAGAGAGTGAATTGAATAGGATGGGACCATAGCTTAAAAGAAATTAAGTTAAATGGTGAGAGAGAAATGTAGTGGGAGGAAAGAGGGTGAAATGGAATGGGGTAAATATATGTCATTTAAGAGACAAGTAGGAGACTTTTTCGTGGAGGGAAAAAGAGGAGACCTGAGGAAAAAAACAAAAAACAAAAAAAGAAGAAGTTTACCCTCATCACTTTTGACTAAAGAAAGGAATAAAATACACACTCATTTTGGTATGAAAACCTATCTTACAGTGTAGGAAAGTGGGGGAGAATTAGATAAGCAAGGGGGGGGATGGTGGAAGGGAGGGCAAAGGGAAGAGGGAGCAATTTGAAGTTAACACTTGGGGAGGGCCAGGATCAAAAGACAGAAGAGAAACAATGAGGGGCAGGTTAGGATGGAGGGTAATTCAGTAAGTTTTACAAAACACGACTGTCAGGGAAGTCATTTGCAAAACTACACAGAAATGGCCTATATTGAATTGCCTGCCTTTCCAAAGGGAATGGGTGGGGAGGGAGGGATGGGGAGAATTTGGAACTCAATGTTTTAGGAACAACTGTTTAGTACTGTTGTTGCTACTAGCAAAGAAGACATACAGTTAATGAGGAATAGAAAGTCATCTGGCCCTACAGACAAAAGAGAAGATGAGGACAAGAGAAGGGAGGGATGACAGAAGAGAGGGCAGATTGGAGATAGGGAAAATTAGATTTCTTGGTGTATTGTGGTGGGGGGAGGGGTTAAAGGGGAGAAAATTCGGAACCCAAAATTTTGTGAAAATGAATGGAAAAAGTTAAATAAAAAAAAAAACCAATGAGGAGAAGAATGCTTTCTTTTACTTATTTATTTAATTAACTTTTTACATTCATTTTCACAAATTTTGGGGTTCCAAATTTTCTCCCCTCTCATCCCCTCCCTCCACCCCAATACCCCAAGCAATCTAATTTTCCCTATCTCCAATCTGCCCTCTCTTCTCTCATCCCTCCCTTCTCTTGTCTCCATCTTCTCTTTTCTCCTGTACGGCCAGATGACTTTCTATTCCTCATTAACTGTATGTCTTCTTTCCTACTTGCAACAACAATACTAAACAGTTGGTCCTAAAATTTTGAGTTCCAAATTCTCCCCATCCCTCCCTCCCCACCCATTCCCTTTGGGACGGTAGGCAATTCAATATAGACCCTATCTGTGTATTTTTACAAATGACTTCCCTGATAGTCATGTTGTGTAAGACTAACTGAATTACCATCCCTCCTAACCTGCCCCTCATTGTTTCTCTTCTGTCTTTTGATCCTATCCCTCCCCAAGTGTTGACTTCAAATTGCTCCTTCCTCCCTTTGCCTTCCCTTCCATCATCGACCCCCCTTCCTTATCTCCTTCTCCCCCACTTTCTTATACTGTGAGATAGGTTTACATACCAAAATGAGTGTGCATTTCACTCCTTCGTTTAGTCAAATGTGATGAGGGTAAACTTGTTGTTGTTTTTTTTTTTTCTCAGCTCTCCTCTTTTTCCCTCCACTAAAAAAATCTCCTACTTGCCTCTTAAATGACATATAGTTACCCCCCTTTCCTCCCACTACATTTCTCTCTCACCATTTAACTTAATTTCTTTTGAGCTATGGTCCCATCCTATTCAGTTCACTCTGTGCTCTCTGTCTCTGTATGTGTGTGCATGTGTGTATGTGTGTGCATGCGTGTACATGTGTATGTGTGGTCCCACCAACTACCCAGATACTGAAACATTTTAAGAGTTAGAAATATTGTCTTTCCCTCTATGAATGTATACAGTTCACTTCTGGTAAGTCCCTTAAGACTTCTCTTTGCTGTTTCCTTTTTCATGCTTCTTCTCATTCTTGTGTTTGAAAGTCAAATTTTCTTTTCAACTCTGGTCTTTTCATCAAGAATGATTGAAAGTCCTCTGCTTCATTGAAAGACCATATTTTCCCCTGAAATATTATACTCAGTCTAGCTGGGTAGGTGATTCTTGGTTTGAGTCCTAGTTCCTTTGACTTCTGGAATATCCTATTCCACGCCCTTTGATCCCTTAATGTAGAACCTGCTAGATCTTGAGTTATCCTGATTGTATTTCCACAGTACTGGAATTGGTTCTTTCTAGCTGCTTGCAAGATTTTTTCCTTGAGCTGGGAGTTCTGGAATTTGGCCACAATGTTCCTAGGAGTTTCTCTTTTTGGATCTCTTTCAGGTGGTGATCGATGGATTCTTTCAATACTTATTTTGCCCTCTGGTTCTAGAATGTCAGGGGAGTTTTCCTTGATAATTTCATGGAAGATGATGTCTAGGCTCTTTTTTTGATCATGACTTTCAGGTAGTCCCATAATTTTTAAATTGTCTCTCCTGGATCTATTTTCCATGTCAGTTGTTTTTCCCATGAGATATTTCACATTCTCTTCCATTTTTTCATTCTTTTGGTTTTGTTTAGGGATTTCTTGGTTTCTCGTAAAGTCATTAGACTCCATCTGCTCCATTCTCATTTCGAGAGAACTATTAAATTCAGTGAGCTTTGGAACCTCTTTTTCCATTTGGCTAATTCTGCTTTTGAAAGCATTCTTCTCCTCATTGGCTTTTTGAACCTCTTTTGACAATTGAGTGAGCCTATTTTTCAAGGTGTTAATTTCCTCAGCATTTTTTTGGGTCTCCTTTACCAAGGTATTGACCTGTTTTTCATACTTTTCTTGGATCTCTCTCATTTCTCTTCCCAGTGTTTCCTCCACCTGTCTAACTTGCTTTTCAAAATCCTTTTTGAGCTCTTCCAAGGCCTCAGCCCACCTGACATTCGTCTGGGGCGTCTGGGGTGCTGAAGCCCCGCCATCCACGTCTTTCCCTGATGGCAAGAATACGTCCTCGTCATCAGATCCGAATGTCGGGATCATTTGCATTTGTTGGAAAAAACTCTCCATAGTCTTATTTTTCTTCCCTTTTCTAGGCATTTTCCCAGCCAGCTACTTGACTTCTGAGATTCCTGTCCACCCCCGCCTAGATCCACCCAGCTAGTTTTGGGCTCTGAGATTCAAATGCCCGCCCAGCTGCTAGTCCAATTAGCTTTAGATCTGGTGCTGGGGTGGGGGCAGGGCTGCCTCCCAGGCTGAGCCCCCTCAGGAGCTTTATGGAGAGACTTTCAGGAACGGAGTGGGTGGGGGGTGGCCCACTCCCAGGCTCAGTTACCTCAGGGGCTTTATGGAGAGGCCTTCAGTAATAGAGCGGGGTGGGGCAGGGCTGCCTCCCAGGCTCAGCCCCCTCAGGAGCTTTATGGAGAGACTTTCAGGAACGGAGCGGGTGGGGGGGTGGCCCCCTCCCAGGCTCAGTTCCCTCAGGGGCTTTATGGAGAGGCCTTCAGTAAGAGAGTGGGGTGGGGCAGGGCCGTCTCCCAGGCTCAGCTCCCTCAGGTTGTTTATGCAGAGACTTTCAGTAATGAAGATCCTACCTGCTGCTGGGGGAGTACCGGGCCACCATAGCCGCTGCTGCCTCCGCTGCCGCCCACGCCTCTGCCTCCACCGCTTCCTGCTCCCGTCTCTGCCGCCGCTGCTTCCTCCCGAGGGGGCCCAAGTCACGGAGACACTCCGCTCCCCTCCTCCAGCCCAGCCTCTCTCACTGACCTGTAGCTTCTGTGGGCGGAGGGACTTTCCCGGCTGCCGGAGCTTCCTTCCCTGAAGCCTGCAGGGGTCAGCTTCTGTGGAGCCGCGGCCAGGGCAGCGCTGGGGTGGGGTCCGTTTTCCGGGGCGGGACAGATCCTGGGGACGGCTCTCCAGGGCTCTCTGTAACGGAAATCTCTTCCACTCCGTTTCTGTACACCTTTTAGTGGTCCAGAATTTATGGGGGTCTCTTTTTACATTAATTCTATGGGCTGTGGTTTCGGGACTCGTAAATGTGCGTCCTTCTACTCCGCCATCTTGGCTCCACCCCCACTTTCAATCATTCTTGATGAAAAGACCAGAGCTGAAAAGAAAATCTGACTTTCAAACACAACAATGAGAAGAAGCACAAAAAGTAAACGGCAAAGAGAAGTCTTAAGGGACTTACCAGAAGTGAACTGTTCACGTTCCCACATGGAAAGACAATATCTGTAACTTTTAAAACTTCAGTATCTGCGTAGTTGGTGGGTTCATACACACACATGTACATGCATGCATACGCAAACACATACACACATGCACACACAGAGACAGAGAGCACAGATTGAATTGAATAGGATGGGACCATATCTTAAAAGAAATTAAGGTAAATGGTGAGAGAGAAATGTAGTGGGAGGAAAGAGGGTGAAATGGAATGGGGTAATTATATGTCATTTAAGAGGCAAGTAGGAGACTTTTTAGTGGAGGGAAAAAGAGGAGAGCTGAGAAAAAAAAATCAAGAAGTTTACCCTCATCACATTTGACCAAAGGAAGGAATAAAATGTACACTCATTTTGGTATGAAAACCTATCTTACAGGATAAGAAAGTGGGGGAGAGGAGATAACCAAGGGGGGGATGATGGAAGGGAGGGCAAAGGGTGGAGGGAACAATTTGAAGTCAACACTCGGGGAGGGCCAGGATGAAAAGACAGAAGAGAAACAATGAGGGGCAGATTAGGATGGAGGGTAATTCAGTTAGTCTTAGACAACACGACTATCAGGGAAGTCATTTGCAAAACTTCACAGATATGGCCTATATTGAATTGCCTGCCTTCCCAAAGGGAATGGGTGGGGAGGGAGGGATGGGGAGAATTTGGAACTCAAAGTTTTAGGAACAACTGTTTAGTATTGTTGTTGCTACTAGGAAAGAAGACATACAGCTAATGAGGAATAGAAAGTCATCTGGCCCTACAGGGAAAAAAAGAGAAGATGGAGACAAGAGAAGGGAGGGATGACAGAAGAGAGGGCAGATTGGAGATAGGGAAAATTACATTGCTTGGGGTATTGGGTTCGGGGGAGGGGATAAAAGGGGAAAAGAATTTTGGAACCCAAAATTTTGTGGAAATGAATGTAAAAAATTAAATAAAAAAAAAGAAAAAGGTTCAAAAGCTCACTGAAGAGAATAGTTCTCTCAAAATTAGAATGCAACGGATGGAGTCTAATGACTTTACGAGAAACGAAGAAATCACCAAACAAAACCAAAGGAATGAAAAAATGGAAGAGAATGTGAAGTATCGCACGGGAAAAACAACTGACCTGGATAATAGATGCAGGAGAGACAATTTAAAAATTATGGGACTACCTGAAAGTCATGATCAAAAAAAAGCCTAGACATCATCTTCCATGAAGTTATCGAGTAAAACTCCCCTGACATTCTAGAACCAGAGGGCAAAATAAGTATTTAAAGAATCCATCGATCACCACCTGAAAGAGCTCCAAGAAGAGAAACTCCTAGGAACATTGTGGCCAAATTCCAGAACTCCCAGGTCAAGGAAAAAATCTTACAAGCAGCTAGAAAGAAACAATTCCAGTATTGTGGAAATAAAATCAGGATAACTCAAGATCTAGCAGCTTCTACATTAAGGGATCGAAGGGCGTGGAATAGGATATTCCACAAGTCAAAGGAACTAGGACTGAAACCAAGAATCGCCTACCCAGCTAAACTGAGTATAATACTTCAAGGGAAAATATGGATTTTCAATGAAACAGAGGACTTTCAATCATTCTTGATGAAAAGACCAGAGCTGAAAAGAAAATTTGACTTTCAGACACAAGAATGAGAAGAAGCATGAAAAAGGAAACAGCAAAGAGAAATCTTAAGGGACTTACCAGAAGTGAAGTGTTTACATTCCTACATGGAAAGACAATATTTGTAACTCTTAAAACTTTTCCAGTATCTGGGTAGTTGGTGGGGCCACACACACACACACACACACACACACACACGTCTACACACATGCACGCACACACACATACACACATGGACACACATACAGAGACAGAGAGCAGAGAGTGAATTGAATAGGATGGGACCATAGCTTAAAAGAAATTAAGTTAAATGGTGAGAGAGAAATGTAGTGGGAGGAAAGAGGGTGAAATGGAAGGGGGTAATTATATGTCATTTAAGAGGCAAGTAGGAGACTTTTTAGTGGAGGGAAAAAGAGGAGAGCTGAGAAAAAAAAACAATTAGTTTACCCTCATCACATTTGACTAAAGGAAGGAATAAAATGCACACTCATTTTGGTATGAAAACCTATCTTACAGTATAGCAAAGTGGGGGAGAATTAGATAAGCAAGGGGGGGATGGTGGAAGGGAGGGCAAAGAGAGGAGGGAGCAATTTGAAGTTAACACTTGGGGAAGGCCAGGATCAAAAGACAGAAGAGAAACAATGAGGGGCAGGTTAGGATCCAGGATAATTCAGTAAGTTTTACACAACACGACTAGCAGGGAAGTCATTTGCAAAACTACACAGAAATAGCCTACATTGAATTGCCTGCCTTCCCAAAGGGAATGGGTGGGGAGGGAGGGATGGGGAGAATTTGGAACTCAAAGGTTTAGGAACAACTGTTTAGTATTGTTGTTGTTACTAGGAAAGAAGACATACAGTTAATGAGGAATAGAAAGTCATCTGGCCCTACAGGAGAAAAGAGAAAATGGAGTCAAGAGAAGGGAGGGATGAGAGAAGAGAGGGCAGATTGGAGATAGGGAAAATTAGATTGCTTGGGGTATTGGGGTGGGGGGAGGGGTTAAAGGGGAGAAAATTTGGAACCCAAAATTTTGTGGAAATGAATGTAAAAAGTTAAATTTAAAAAAAAAGCCAATGAGGAGAAGAATGCTTTCAAAAGCAGAATTAGCCAAATGGAAAAAGAGGTTCAAAAGCTCACTGAAGAGAATAGTTCTCTCAAAATTAGAATGAAACAGATGGAGTCTAATGACTTTATGAGAAACAAAGAAATCACCAAACAAAACTAAAAGAATGAAAAAATGGAAGAGAAAGACCATATTTTCCCCTGAAGTATTATACTCAGTTTTGCTTGATAGGTGCTTCTTGGTTTGAGTCCTAGTTCCTTTGACTTCTGAAATATCCTTTTCCACGCCCTTCGATCTCTTAATGTAGAAGCTGCTAGATTTTGAGTAATCCTGATTGTATTTCCACAGTACTGAAATTGTTTCTTTCTAGCTGCTTGCAAGATTTTTTCCTTGAGCTGGGAGTTCTGGAATTTGACCACAATGTTCATAGGAGTTTCTCTTTTTGGATCTCTTTCAGGTGGTGATCGATGGATTCTTTCAATACTTATTTTGCCCTTTGGTTCTAGAATGTCAGGGCAGTTTTCCTTGATAATTTCATGGAAGATGATATCTAGGCTCTTTCTTTGATCATGACTTTCAGGTATTCCCATAATTTTTAAATTGTCTCTCCTGGATCTATTTTCCAGGTCAGTTGCTTTTCCCATGAGATATTTCACATTCTCTTCCATTTTTTCATTCTTTTGGTTTTGTTTGGTGATTTCTTGGTTTCTCATAATGTCATTAGACTCCATCCGTTCCATTCTAATTTTGAGAGAACTATTCTCTTCAGTGAGCTTTTGAACCTCTTTTTCCATTTGGCTAATTCTGCTTTTGAAAGCATTCTTCTCCTCATTGGCTTTTTCAATCTCTTTTGACAATTGAGTGAGCCTCTTCTTCAAGGTGTTATTTTCTTCAGCATTTTTTTGGGTCTCCTTAACCAAGGTATTGACCCGTTTTTCATACTTTTCTTACATCTCTCTCATTTCTCTTCCCAGTTTTTCCTCCACCTGTCTAACTTGCTTTTCAAAATCCTTTTTGAGCTCTTCCAAGGCCTGAGGCCACCTGACATTCGTCTGGGGTGCTGAGGCCCCGCCCTCCCCATCTTTACCTCATGGCAAGAATACGTCCTCGTCATCAGATCCGAATGTCGGGATCATTTGCATTTGTTGGAAAAAACTCTCCATAGTCTTATTTGTCTTCCCTTTTCTAGGCATTTTTCCAGCCAGCTACTTGACTTCTGAGATTCCCATGCACCCCAGCCTAGATCCGCCCAGCTAGTGCTTGGGGTCTGAAATTTAAATGGCCTTTCCGCGGCAGGCGTGGCTGCTATTCAATGTCACCTTTAGTTCTGGTCCTGGGGTGGGGGCAGGGCCACCTCCCAGGCTCAGTTCCCTCAGGGGCTTTATGCAGAGACCTTCAGCAATGGAGCGGGTGGGGCAGCGCCATCTCCCAGGCTCAGTTGCCTCAGGGGCTTTATGTAGAGACTTTCAGTAATGGAGTGGGGTGGGGCAGGGCCGTCTCCCAGGCTCAGCTCCTTCAGGTTGTTTATGCAGAGACTTTCAGTAATGAAGATTCTGCCTGCCTGCTCGGGGAGTCCCGGGGGCCGCTGCTGCTGCCTCTGCCTCTGCCTTCGCCGCTTCCTCCCGAGGGGGCCCGAGCCACGGAGACACCCCAATCCCCTCTCGGCCAGCCCAGCCGTCTCTCTCACTGACCTAAAGCTTCTGTGGGCGTTGTGACCTTCCCGGACGCTGGAGCTTCTGTCCCTGAAGCCTGTTCGGATCAGCCTCTCTGGGGCCGTGGCCAGGGCAGTGCTGGGGTGGGGTCTGCTTTCCGGGGTGCGAGGGACCCTGGGGACCGCTCTCCAGGGCTCTCTGGAACGGAAATCTCTTCCACTGTGTTTCTGCACTCCCTGCAGTGATCCAGAACTTGTGGGGAGCTCTTCTTACATTAAATGCATGGGCTGTGGGTTCGGAGCTAGCATGCAGTGAGTCTTTCTACTCTGCCATCTTGACTCTGCCCCCGCATCTTTACTTCGAAAGCTAATTTATATCTTACTAGATGCAGCCTGCCATTCAAGCTTGTTCTGGTCTTTCGGGATCCTGTCATCCGGCATATTAGCTATCCACTCACAGAATTTCCTCTTGTAACATGAACTAGCAAAAAAACAAACAAAAATGGAGGCAATTCCAGCAACTGGTATTGAACAGTTTACATCCATATTTTGTACCCTCTGTATTGTGTATTTCATTATTATTTCTGTGGAATCAAGATGATCTAAACCTGAGGGTGTAACCTGTATTTGATGAAGATGGTTTTTCATAACCTCTCTTTTCTTTGCTGGATGTTCACCAAACGTCTCTTTTATAATTCACTCAATACTTTTCCTGAGATGGGATATTTGCCCTTCTTCAAGCCTGTGGCACATCTCTCATTCCATCTGGTGTTTCTAAGGTCGCTGAACATGGGTGCACAGTCAGATTCACCAGTTTTCAATAATAGTTCTTCTGGGCGTGGTGACATGAGCACATCAGGGGCAGCTGGGTTGTGTTTTACTAATCTTCCCTACCTACTGGAATTTCACTTCCCTCCTAGAGAATTTAATTTAATACTTTCCACTCCAAAGATCATTCTCCTTATCAAAGAAAAAAAGAATCTTTTTTTGAGTGGAATTTTTTTACTTCTCAACCATCCATTTTCTCCCGCCACCATCCACCATTGGGAAAAGAAAAACCAAACTTGGAACATGTATGCATGATAAGCAAAAGAATTCTTCCAGTGGTCATATCCCAAAAATATATATCTAAATCTACACCCTAAAGCCATCACCTCTGTCGGGAAGTAGGTAATGTGTCATCTTCAGTCCTCTGCAATGATGCTTGCTCATTGCCTTGGCCAGTGTTAACTCTTTCACAGTTGTTCATTTTTACATTGTTGTTGTTTAACTTGCTCACTTTACTTTGCATACAAGTCTTCCCAGATTTTTCTTAAATCATCCCTTTTACCTTTCCTAGGGGGACAAGAATATTTTACATTCACATGCCATGATTTGTATAGCCCTTCCTCAATTTATGGACACACTCTTAGTTTCCATTTCTTTGACAGCACAAAAAGGCTATCTTCTGCCGTAGCTTGTCATTCTTGCCACATTTATAATCTTTCCTGAATCTCATTCTTTCCAGGTAGTCTAGACTATACTTTTATGTCAATATTGCTTTTGTCCATTGAATGTCTTTCACTCAAGGACACTCTACAATGCTTCCTACACCAGATTTCCTCATCAGACCTGTGTGTCGGTTCTTGGGTACAGGGAACTCCTACTGAGAAAACTTCCTGCACCAATTGTTCTGCAACTCATAGCCTTAGACAGTAGCCTGGGTTAAAGGACTTAGCCAGGGTCATATAGTTAGAATTCATTGGAGACCAGCTCTGTGTCCACGGATGCCATGCTGCTTTCCATGTGTCTAGCTCCTTTCACTCCTTAGGACATGAATTTAATTTTTCCAGGTCAACTCCCAGTTTGTTTTAAAAGCAAGAGTCTTCAGCTTATTTATTTGGAATCTAGAATATTTCCTTAGAGTCAGAGTCATATAATATTTTTGTTTTTCCATTATCAGGATATGTGCCTCATCTCCCTGCTAGAGAGATAGCTCATAATGGCAGTCATTTTTTCATTTAAACCTTACCACAGAGTTTTCTGGGAACAATAGGAACTTAAGAAATGTTTGTTGAATAAATGAATGGAGCTATTTATCAAATAAAGAAAATGGTATGTACATACGTACATGATATGTTCTAAGTATTAAAATCTTGAGGTTTGACATGGTATCAGGCTTAAACATTTGTTTGTGTGGCAAATATGTTTTTCTCCCAAGTAATCCTCTCTTTGCTCCCTGCTTTGCAAATTTCAATTTAAAATATTTGATAAGAAAATGCTGTTATTATGCCAAATGCTTTAAAATATTACATTCATTCCTATTTGAATTTATCATTAGTTTTGTTTGATTAATTGAATTAGTCACCTTTAAGGAGTATTAACTATAAATCTGCCTTCCTCAGCTTTCAAATTTCATTACTTATTTAATGTAAAATAAAGTTTGAACAAGGAAAGCAAACATACATATTTAGAAGTAATATAAACCACATTTTGATGACTTTGTTGGCCAAGCAAATGTGGATTATATTCCATTTTGTTTTCAATAATATTGTTACTATAGCAACTGTTACATATGCAAGTCTTAAAGAAACTCTCCACATATTGTAAGTATTGTATGTTGGACTAAGGGTTTGCATTGTATGAACTTCCTTTTTGTACCTTTTTCTAGACTTAGTAATCTCCACAAAACTTTTTCTCTGTATCCTGTTACCCATACCTTTCCGCTTTTAATTCCATTATTTATTTATTGTATCCTAAGATTATATAGGGTCATCACAGAATTTGTATGCTAAACTATGGCTAAAAGAAAGAGACAAATAAGAATTGTGATTTGTATATTAGAAATCCTGTAACTTTTTTTTTTATTTAACTTTTTACATTCATTTTCACAAAATTTTGGGTTCCAAATTTTCTCCCCTTTTTTCTCCTCCCCCCACCCCAATACCCCAAGCAATCTAATTTTCCCTATCTCCAATCTGCCCTCTCTTCTATCATCCTTCCCTTCTGTTGTCTTCATTTTCTCTTTTCTCCTGTAGGGCCAGATGACTTTCTGTTCCTCATTAACTGTATGTCTTCTTTCCTAGTAGCAACAACAATACTAAACAGTTGTTCCTAAAACTTTGAGTTCCAAATTCTCCCCATCCCTCCCTCCCCACCCATTCCCTTTGGGAAGGCAGGCAATTCAATATAGGCCATATCTGTGAAGTTTTGCAAATGACTTCCCTGATAGTCGTGTTGTCTAAGACTAACTGAATTACCCTCCATCCTAACCTGCCCCTCATTGTTTCTCTTCTGTCTTTTGATCCTGTCCCTCCCCAAGTGTTGACTTCAAATTGCTCCCTCCTCCCTTTGCCCTCCCTTCCATCATCACCCCCCCCACCCTGCTTATCTCCTCCCCCCACTTTCCTATACTGTAAGATAGGTTTTCACACCAAAATGAGTGTGCATTTTATTCCTTCCTTTAGTCAAATGTGATGAGGGTAAACTTCTTGGTTTTTGTTTTTTTGTTTTTCTCAACTCTCCTCTTTTTCCCTCCACTAAAAAGTCTCCTACTTGCCTCTTAAATGACATATAATTACCCCATTCCATTTCACCCTCTTTCCTCCCACTACATTTCTCTCTCACCATTTACTTTAATTTCTTTTAAGCTATGGTCCCATCCTATTCAATTCACTCTGTGCTCTCTTTCTTTGTGTGTGTGTGCATGTGTGTATGTGTGTGTGCGTGCATGCGTGTACATGTGTGTGTGTGGTCCCACCAACTACACAGATACTGAAAAGTTTTAAGAGTTACAAATATTGTCTTTCCATGTAGAAATGTAAACAGTTCACTTCTGGTAAGTCCCTTAAGACTTTTCTTTGCTGTTTCCTTTTTCATGCTTCTTCTCATTCTTGTGTGTGGAAGTCACATTTTCTTTTCAGCTCTGGTCTTTTCATCAAGAATGATTGAAAGTCCTCTGTTTCATTGAAAGACCATATTTTCCCCTGAAATATTATGCTCAGTTTAGCTGGGTAGGTGATTCTTGGTTTGAGTCCTAGTTCCTTTAACTTCTGGAATATCCTATTCCACGCCCTTCGATCTCTTAATGTAGAAGCTGCTAGATCTTGAGTTATCCTGATTGTATTTCCACAGTACTGAAATTGTTTCTTTCTAGCTGCTTGCAAGATTTTCTCCTTGAGCTGGGAGTTCTGGAATTTGGCCACAACGTTCCTAGGAGTTTCTGTTTTTGGATCTCTTTCAGGTGGTGATCGATGGATTCTTTCAATACTTATTTTGCCCTTTGGTTGTAGAATGTCAGGGCAGTTTTCCTTGATAATTTCATGGAAGATGATGTCTAGGCTCTTTTTTTGATCATGACTTTCAGGTAGTCCCATAATTTTTAAATTGTCTCTCCTGGATCTATTTTCCAGGTCAGTTGTTTTTCCCATAAGATATTTCACATTCTCTTCCATTTTTTCATTCTTTTGGTTTTGTTTGGTGATTTCTTGGTTTCTCATAAAGTCATTAGACTCCATCTGTTCCATTCTAATTTTGAGAGAACTATTCTCTTCAGTGAGCTTTTGAACCTCTTTTTCCATTTGGCTAATTCTGCTTTTGAAAGCATTCTTCTCCTCATTGGCTTTTTGAACCTCTTTTGCCAATTGAGTGAGTCTAGTCTTCAAGGTGATATTTTCTTCAGCATTTTTTTGGGTCTCCTTTACCAAGGTATTGACCTGTTTTTCATACTTTTCTTGCATCTCTCTCATTTCTCTTCCCAGTTTTTCCTCCACCTGTCCAACTTGCTTTTAAAAATCCTTTTTGAGCTCTTCCAAGGCCTGAGCCCACCTGACATTCGTCTGGGGTGTCTGGGGTACTGAGGCCCCGCCCTCCACGTCTTTCCCCGATGGCGAGAATATGTCCTCATCATCAGATCCGAATGTCGGGATCATTTGCATTTGTTGGAAAAAACTCTCCATAGTCTTATTTTTCTTCCCTTTTCTAGGCATTTTCCCAGCCAGTTACTTGACTTCTGAGATTCCTGTCCACCCCCGCCTAGATCCGCCCAGCTAGTGCTTGGGGTCTAAGGTTCAAATAGGCTTTCCGCAGCAAGCTTTAGTTCTGGTGCTGGGGTCGGGGCAGGGCCACCTCCCAGGCTTGGCTTCCTCAGGGGCTTTATGCAGAGACCTTCAGGAACGGAGCAGGTGGGGGTGGGGAGGCCGCCTCCGAGGCTCAGTTACCTCAGGGGCTTTATGCAGAGGCCTTCAGCAGTGGAGCAGGGTGGGGCAGGGCCGTCTCCCAGGCTCAGCTCCCTCAGGTTGTTTATGCAGAGACTTTCAGTAATGAAGATCCTGTCTGCTGCTGAGGGAGTCCTGGGCCGCCGCTGCTGCCTCAGCTGCCGCCCACACCTCTGCCTCCGCCGCTTCCTGCCCCCATCTCTGCCGCCGCCACTTCCTCCCGAGGGGTCCGAGTCACGGAGACACTCTGCTCCCCTCCTCCAGCCAGCCGTCTCTCTCGCTGACCTGTAGCTTCTGTGGGCGGAGGAACTTTCCCAGCTGCTGGAGCTTCCGTCCCTGATGCCTGCTCGTGTCAGCTTCTCTGGGGCCGAGGCCAGGGCAGCGCTGGGGTGGGGTCCGCTTTCCGGGGCGTTACGGACCCTGGTGACGGGTCTCCAGGGCTCTCTGGCACAGAAATCTCTTCCAGTCTGGTTCTGCACACCTTTCAGTGATCCTGAATTTATGTGGATCTCTTTTTACATTAATTCTATGGGCTGTGGGTTGGAGCTCGTAAACGTGCGTCCTTCTACTCCTCCATCTTCGCTCCGCCCCCAATCCTGTAACTTTTTAAAAAAAATTTCTGTGTTTGTGTGCTGAGAAAAATTCTGATTCAAAAGCAAAAGTCATAGTCCTGGGGGTGATAGGAAGAGCCTCTAGGAGATGCAATGGATAGAGTTCTGGGTCTGGAGTCAGTTCAAATTCAGCTTCAGAAACTTATTAGCTGTGTGACCCCTAGCAAGTCAATTAACCTCTGTTTGCCTCTGATTCATCCTCTGTAAAATGAGCTGGAGAAGGAATGGCAAACCACTCCACTGTCTTTGCCAAGAAAATCCCAAAATCAGATCATGAAGAGTCAGACACGACTGAAACAATTGAGCAGCAACAAAAACCAAAATAACCTTAGGGGCATTGTGTTTATCCTTTGTTCTAGAAGAGGACCATGACATCAAGATGATGATGTGATTTGCAGTTGACTTTGATTTGAGTGAGGGAGGGGCTGTGCAAGGTCACCAACCTCATTGTCTTCTCCTGAGCCATCTGGGTCCAGTGGGCTGATATTCATCAGGACCACTGGAGATGGCCCAGGATGCAATGGGAGACCCTGGCCCTTTCAGGCTAAGGTCTTAATCACATTCTCACTTTGAGTGGGATACACTCATTTAATGAGTAGGCATCTTTAAGTAGTTACTCAAGGGATGACCCCTTTAAGAAAAAAAAATCAAACTGGGAGAGAAGACCCTCAGGGTTCCTGTGTAAATGAGAAATAATTACTATTTAGTAGTTACATTCATTCTGTGGTAGGTGCGTGGGGACTTGTCCAGTCTATAAGCTCCAGAGTGAATTAAGCAAGAAATGTAGCCAGTAAACCCAAAGGAAAAAAGGCAACTTTTGGCCATGGAATGTACCTTCCCCTGGGTATAACGCCAGAGGAGAGGAGAGGAAGGGAGAAGAGGGGAGGGGAAGGAGGAGAGGAGAGGAGTTTAGGGATATAGTATTCATCAGTGGTCAGACAATTCTGGAGCCACATGAGGTCCTGTTCTGATTCTGTGCTGCTAACTTGCTATATGCTGTAAGCCTAGCCACAATGTAGTATAATCCTAACAATGATAATAATAACTACCATCTATATAGCATCTACTATGTGCTAGGCACTTTTACAAATATCTTCTCATTTGATCCTCCAACAACCCAGGGAGGTAGGTGCTCTCATGAGCTCCATTTTACTGATGAGAAAACTGAGGTAAATGGTGAAGTGACTTGTTCAGGGTCACACAGCTAGTATATATCTGAGGATGCATTTGAACTCAGTTCTTCATGACTCCAGGCTGACAGTGGTCCTAAACTGTGATTCTAGATTACTAGCTGCCTGTTAAACTAGCTGGGTGTCCTCTAGGTATCCCAGGCTCTCAGAGTATCTAAGTCAGAAGTCATTATCCTTCCCCCTAGGGATTCTGCCTTCAAATTTCCCTGTTTCTCTTAAGGGTTTTATGATCCTTCTGGTCACGCATTTTCATAGCTTGAGGCATCCTTTACTCTTCCCTTTCCCTCCATTCCCCACACATCCAGTTAGTTGTAGAATCTCATCAGTTCTACTTCCACAGCTTATCTTACCCTCATGCCCTTGTCTTTACTCATTTGGCCACCACACTGGTTCACACCTTGACACCTCTTGCTGGAGTCACTGCAGTGGCTTCTCTATAGGTCTTGTTTCCAGCCTCTTTGTCTTTCAGTCTGCCCCACCTACAGTGGCAAAAAGAGAATCTTCAATGGCTCACTATTGCCTTTGGGAAAAAATACAAAACTCTTCATAGTCTGGCTCCAGCCTCACTCAGACCCTCAGCATTCCAGTCAAACTGGCTTACTTACCATTCCAAACTCTCCTGTGAGTTTGCACAAATAGTCTTTCAATATGTCCCCTCCTTACCTCTTCCTCTTAAACTCTTCAGCTTAAGTACCACCTCTTTCAGTCTTTCCTCATTCCCCTACTATTTAGCACTTTCTCCTTCTTGGAATTATCTTATATGATCTGTTTAAATTTGGGTTCTCCCAATATCTTTGCCTTTTGTTTTTAGTTTTTGTAACCCCAACACTTAGCACCATGCTTTGTGTGTAGTAGGTGCATTGCAAATGTTTGTGAATTTAGAATGGAAACTCCCTGAGAGAAAGGATTGGTTTTGCACACCACACTCTTCCCCCCACCCCTACCAACCTCCCTCGTTTAACACAGTGCCTGGCACATAGTAAGCTCTTAATAAATTATTAATAAAATATGTTACTAATAAATCTTGGTAAAATTTTGAATAAAAGAAATGCTTATTCAACAGTAGTTTGTACATTTGTCAAATTGTCAAAAGTCCAAAAGCAGAAAAAGGATAGATGTACAAACATCTAGTTGAAACCTGTTAAAATTCAATCCAACAAGAGAAGAATTCTTGTGGGAAATATAATGTGCCTTGCTATCAATGAAGAGCCTGGGGGGTAACCACCAGGGAAGTCCTGCCAACAAACCACTTGACTGGAGGGAGATGTGGCATTTCAGGCTTTGCAATCTTCCCTTCTAGAAATACCCTGACAAAGAGAGGATATGTTGGCAACTGTCATATTCTTTTCCTCTAATCTGAAGGTATTTTAAATGCCTGCTTAGGGAAGAGCATGGACACTAATATCAGCCACTGTCCAGTGATCATCATTGACTATTAAAGGACTTCTCATTCTCAGATGTGGGGAAAATCCCACATTGAACATTAGGCTGGAGCTTTCGAAAAAGTAGAGACGTGGGGGGTGGAGCCAAGATGGCGGAGTAGAAAGACTCATGTATGCTAGCTCCGAACCCACAATCCATATATTTCCTGCAAGAAGAACTCCCCACAAATTCTGGACCACTGCAAGGTGCGCAGAAACACAGTGGAAAAGATTTCCGTTCCAGAGAGCCCTGGAGAGCCGTCCCCAGGGGTCCATCACACTCCGGACAGCGGAGTCCACCCCTGAGCTGCCCTGGCCGCACGGCCCCAGAGGAGCAGATCCAAGCAGGCTTCAGGGACGGAACCTCTGGCGGCCGGGAAGGTCCCTCCTCCCACAAACGCTACAGGTCAGTGAGAGAGACGTGTGGGCTGGTTGAGAGGGGAGCACGGTGTCTCCGTGGCTCGGGCCCCCTGAGGAGGGAGCAGCAGAGGCAGCTGCGGTGGCCCAGGACTCCCAGAGCAGCAGGCAGAAGTTCAGGGTCATTACCAAAGGTCCCTGCATAAACCCCCTGAGGGAACTGAGCCTGGGAGGTGGCCCTGCCCCCACCTGCTCCATTACTGAAGGTCTCTGCATAAAGCCCCTGAGGGAACTGAACCTGGGAGGCGGCCCTGCCCCCACCCCAGCACCAGAACTTAAGCTCACATTGAATAGCAGCCCCACCCACTGCTGAAAGTCCTGAGGCTGGGGAGCAGCATTTGAATCTCAGACCCCAAGCACTAGCTGGGCGGATCTAGGCAGGGCTGCAGAGTAATCTCAGAAGTCAAGGAACTGGCTGGGAAAATGTCCAGAAAAGGGAAGAAAAATAAGACCATAGAAAGCTACTTTCGTGGGGGACAGATGTTCCCGACTTTCATTTCTGATGATGAGGAACAATGCTTACCATCAGGAAAAGATGTGGAGGTCGGGGCCTCTGTATCCCAGACATCCAAGGTGGATGTCCGGTGGGCTCAGACCATGGAAGAGCTCAAAAAGGATTTTGAAAAGCAAGTTAGGTGGAGGAAAAACTGGGAAGAGAAATGAGAGAGATGCAAGAAAAGCATGAAAAACAAGTCAATACCTTGGTAAAGGAGACCCAAAAAAAGGCTGAAGAAAATAACACCTTGAAAAATAGGCTCACTCAATTGGCAAAAGAGGTTCAAAAAGCCAATGAGGAGAAGAATGCTTTCAAAAGCAGAATGAGCCAAATGGAAAAAGAGGTTCAAAAGCTCACTGAATTTAATAGTTCTCTCAAAATTAGAATGGAACAGATGGAGTCTAATGACTTTACGAGAAACCAAGAAATCACCAAACAAAACCAAAAGAATGAAAAAATGGAAGAGAATGTGAAATATCTTATGGGAAAAACTGACCTGGAAAATAGATCCAGGAGAGACAATTTAAAAATTATGGGACTACCTGAAAGTCATGATCAAAATAAGAGCCTAGACATCATCTTCCATGAAATTATCAAGGAAAACTGCCCTGATATTCTAGAACCAGAGGGCAAAGTAAGTATTGAAGGAATCCATCGATCACCACCTGAAAGACATCCAAAAAGAGAAGCTCCTAGGAACATTGTGGCCAAATTCCAGAATTCCCAGGTCAAGGAGAAAATCTTGCAAGCAGCTACAAAGAAACAATTCCAGTATTGTGGAAATACAATCAGGATAACTCAGATCTAGCAGCTTCTACATTAAGGGATTGAAGGGTGTGGAATAGGATATTCCAGAAGTCAAAGGAACTAGGACTCAAACCAAGAATCACCTACCCAGCTAAACTGAGTATAATACTTCAGGGGAAAATATGATCTTTCAATGAAACAGAGGACTTTCAAGCATTCTTGATGAGAAGACCAGAGCTGAAAAGAAAAGACTTACAAACACAAGAATGAGAAGAAGCATGTAAAAGTAAACAGCAAAGAGAAGTCATAAGGGACTTACCAAAAGTGAACTGTTTACATTCCTATATGGAAAGTCAGTATTTGTAACTCTTAGAACTTTTCAGTATCTGAGTAGTTGGTGGAACCACACACACATGTACACGCATGCATACACACACATACATACATGCACACACATACAGAGACAGAGCACAGAGTGAATTGAATAGGATGGGACCATATCTTAAAAGAAATTAAGGTAAATGGTGAGAGAGAAATGTAGTGGGAGGAAAGAGGGTGAAATGGAATGGGGTAAATTATATCTTTTTTTTAAAATTTATTTATTTATTTAACTTTTTACATTCATTTTCACAAAATTTTGGGGTCCAAATTTTCTCCCCTTTCATCCCCTCCCCCCACCCCAATACCCCAAGCAATCTAATTTTCCCTATCTCCAATCTGCCCTCTCTTCTCTCATCCCTCCCTTCTCTTGTCTCCATCTTCTCTTTTCTCCTGTAGGGCCAGATGACTTTCTATTCCTCATTAACTGTATGTCTTCTTTCCTAGTAGCAAGAACAATACTCAACAGTTGTTCCTAAAACTTTGAGTTCCAAATTCTCCCCATACCTCCCTCCCCACCCATTCCCTTTGGGAAGGCAGGCAATTCAATATAGGCCATATCTGTGTAGTTTTGCAAATGACCTCTCTGATAGTCGTGTTGTGTAAGACTAACTGGATAACCATCCCTCCTAACCTGCCCCTCATTGTTTCTCTTCTGTCTTTTGATCCTGTCCCTCCCCAAGTGTTGACTTCAAATCGCTCCCTCCTCCCTTTGCCCTCCCTTCCATCATCCCCCCCCTTGCAATATCTCCTTCTCCCCCACTTTCTTATCCTGTAAGATAGGTTTTCATACCAAAATGAGTGTGCATTTCACTCCTTCGTTTAGTCAAATGTGATGAGGGTAAACTTCTTGTTTTTTGTTTTTGTTTTTTTTTCTCAGCTCTCCTCTTTTTCCCTCCACTAAAAAAAACTCCTACCTGCCTTTTAAATGACATATAGTTACCCCCTTCCATTTCCCCCTCTTTCCTCCCACTACATTTCTCTCTCACCATTTACCTTAATTTCTTTTAAGGTATGGTCCCATCCTATTCAGTTCCACCTGTGCTCTCTATCTCTCTATGTGTGTGCATGTTTGTATATGTGTGCATTCGTGTACATGTGTGTGTGTGGTCCCACCAACTACCCAGATAATGAAAAGTTTTAAGAGTTAGAAATATTGTCTTTCCCTGTATGAAGGTAAACAGTTGACTTCTGGTAAGTCCCTTAAGACTTCTCTTTGCTGTTTCCTTTTTCATGCTTCTTCTCATTCTTGTGTTTGAAAGTCAAATTTTCTTTTCAGCTCTGGTCTTTTCATTAAGAATGATTGAAAGTCCTCTGTTTCATTGAAAGACCATATTTTCCTCTGAAGTATTATACTCAGTTTAGCTGGGTAGGTGATTCTTGGTTTGAGTCCTAGTTCCTTTGACTTCTGGAATATCCTATTCCACGCCCTTCGATCCCTTAATGTAGAAGCTGCTAGATCTTGAGTTATCCTGATTGTATTTCCACAGTACTGGAATTGTTTCTTTCTAGCTGCTTGCAAGATTTTCTCCTTGAGCTGGGAGTTCTGGAATTTGGCCACAATGTTCCTAGGAGTTTCTCTTTTTGGATCTCTTTCAGGTGGTGATCGATGGATTCTTTCAATACTTATTTTGCCCTCTGGTTCTAGAATGTCAGGGCAGTTTTCCTTGATAATTTCATGGAAGATGATGTCTAGGCTCTTTTTTTGATCATGACTTTCAGGTAGTCCCATAATTTTTAAATTGTCTCTCCTGGATCTATTTTCCAGGTCAGTTGTTTTTCCCATAAGATATTTCACATTCTCTTCCATTTTTTCATTCTTTTGGTTTTGTTTGGTGATTTCTTGGTTTCTCGTAAAGTCATTAGACTCCATCTGTTCCATTCTAATTTTGAGAGAACTATTAAATTCAGTGAGCTTTTGAGCCTCTTTTTCCATTTGGCTCATTCTGCTTTTGAAAGCATTCTTCTCCTCATTGGCTTTTTGAACCTCTTTTGCCAATTGAGTGAGCCTATTTTTCAAGGTGTTAATTTCCTCAGCATTTTTTTGGGTCTCCTTTACCAAGGTATTGACCCATTTTTCATACTTTTCTTGCATCTCTGTCATTTCTCTTCCCAGTTTTTCCTCCACCTGTCTAACTTGCTTTTCAAAATCCTTTTTGAGCTCTTCCAAGGCCTGAGCCCACCCGCCACCCCCCTGGGGTGTCTGGGGTACTAAGGCCCCACCTTCCACATCTTTCCCTGATGGCAAGAATACGTCCTCATCATCAGATCCGAAGGTCGGGATCATTTGCATTTGTTGGAAAAATTCTCTATAGTCTTATTTTTCTTCCCTTTTCTAGGCATTTTCCCAGCCAGTTACTTGACTTCTGAGATTCCTTTCCACCTCCGCCTGGATCCGCCCAGCTAGTGCTTGGCCTCTGAGATTCAAATGGGCTTCCCGGCAGCAAGCTTTAGTTCTGGCACTGGGGTGGAGGCATTGCCGCTTCCCAGGCTCAGTTCCCTCAGGGGCTTTATGCAGAGACTTTCAGGAATGGAGCGGGTGGGGCCGGTGTGGGGGACCCGCCTCCCAGGTTCAGTTCCCTCAGGGGCTTTATGCAGAGGCCTTCTGTAATAGAGCGGCGTGGGGGCAGGGCCGTCTCCCAGGCTCAGCCCTTTCAGGCCGTTCATGCAGAGACCTTCCGTAATGACGATCCTGCCTGCTGCTGGGGGATTCCTGAGTCCCGGGCCGCTGCCGCCTCAGCCGGCACCCACCCCTCTGCCTCTGCTGCTTCCTGCCCCTGTCTTTGCCGCTGCCGCTTCCTCCCGAGGGGGCCCAAGTCACGGAGACGCTCCGCTCCCCTCCTCTAGCCCAACCTTCTTTCTCACTGACCTGTAACTTCTGTGGGCAGAGGGACTTTCCTGGCTGCCGGAGTTTCCGTCCCTGAAGCCTGCTCGGGTCAGCTTCTCTGGGGCTGCGGCCAGGGCAGTGTTGGGGTGGGTTTCACTTTCCGGGGTGCGATGGACCCCGGGCACGGCTCTTCAGGGCTCTCTGGCATGGAAATCTCTTCCACTCCGTTTCTACACACCTTGTATTGACCCAGAAGTTATGGGGGTCTCTTTTTACATTAATTCTATGGGCTTTGGTTTTGGAGCTCGTAAACGTGCGTCCTTCTACTCCACCATCTTGGCTCCGCCCCCCTGGGTAAATTATATCTTATTGAAGAGGCAAGCAGGAGACTTTTTAGTGGAGGGAAAAAGAGAAGAGCTGAGAAAAAAACAAGAAGCTTACCCTCATCACATTCGACTAAAGGAAGGAATAAAATGCACACTCATTTTGGTATGAAAACCTATCTTACAATAAGGGAAAGTGGGGGAGAAGGAGGTAAGCAAGGGGGGGGATGATGGAAGGGAGGGCAATGGGAGGAGGGAGAAATTTGAAGTCAACACTCTTGGGGAGGGACAGGATCAAAAGACAGAATAGAAATAATGGGGGGCAGGATAGGATGGAGGGAAATACAGTTAGTCTTGTGCAACACGACTATTATCGAAGTCATTTGTAAAACTACACAGATATGGCCTATATTGAATTGCCTGCCTTCTCAAAGGGAATGGGTGGGGAGGGAGGGATGGGGAGAATTTGGAACTCAAAGTTTTAGGAGCAACTGTTTAGTATTGTTGTTGCTACTAGGATATAAGAAATACAGTTAATGGGTAATAGAAAGTCATCTGGCCCTACAGGGTAAAAGAGAAGATGGGGACAAAAGAAGGGAGGGATGATGGAAGAGAAGATGATAGAAGAGAGATAGAAGACAGATTGGTGATAGGGAAAATTAGATTTCTTGGTGTATTGGGGTGGGGGGAGGAGATAAAAGGGGAGAAAATTTGGAACCCAAAATTTTGTGAAAATGAATATAAAAGTTATCCATTCTTTAAAAGATAAAGTAGAGATGTGTTTCAGGGTGTCATCATGTGGTGGAATGATCTCTGGATTTGAAATCAAAAGATTGAGTTGGAGTCCTTCTTGCCATTGTATGCTAGAAAACAGGTTTTCAGCTTACTGTGACTGATAGAAGTACTGGACTCAGGGTCCTTCTGGGTTCTAAAGCTGTCTGCCATCTCCCTGACCCTCAGTTTCCTCAGTTTTGGGTTAGATCAAGCAGAAGGCCCCTTTATCATCCTTGAAGCAGTTTTTTTTAATGCATTTGAATTTCTGTAAAATTGAGAGTTTGAGCTAGTGATTTCTGGGTTTCCTTCCAGTTCTAACTTCCTGTGATTCTTTCTGCTTTAAGCTCTCTGCCTGTGTCAAAAGAAAAATCTTCATCTATCACAAACAATTCACTATAGCTGTCTGGTGGGTCAAAACTTTATTTTGACCCAATCTGTCCCCATCTTCCCCCTGTCCTGCAAATGAAGTCTGAGAGTAATAGTGGGGAAACGATCTGTACACTTTGGAGTCAAAGGATCTGAGCACACGTCTTCACTTTGCTCCTTTCTAAGGTGTGACCTTATCAGCATCTCTGGCAGGCAGGCCTTAGTTTCCTTATCTATAAATTAAGGGGATTGCACTAGATAACCCCTTAGATTCCTTCTAACTCCAAGTCTATAATCCTATGATGGTTGAGAAATTAATAGCACTTTGTGTTCATTTAAAAAAATGAAATATTCAGTTTTAAATATATTAATGTTTTGTTTGAAAAAAAATTATTGCTGCCTTTTGCCTTTACATCAGTCATTACACACACGCATGCATACACAAAAATACAAATATTAATATAATTCCATTACATTAATTACATCCTGGGGTTTTTTTAGCTTTTTTCTCTATTCCCTGTGTTGTTAAATGTTTTATAAAAGAAATTACACTGTTATTCATGTTTACGTTATGGATCCAAATAGACTAAGTCACAAAGGTTCAGTCAAATGACATAAGAAGGGAAGGAAAGTAGCATTTATTAAGCACCTACTATATGTCAGGCATGGGTAGCTAGCTGGTGCAGTGGATAGAGTGCCAGGCTTGAAATTAGGAACACTTAACTTCCTGAGTTCAAATCTGGCCTCAGACAGGCTTAGCTGTGTGACCCTTGACAGGTCACTTTACCCTGTTTACCTCAGTTTACACATATGTAAAATGAGCTGGAGATGGAAATGGCAAATCACTTCAGTATCTTTGCCAAGAAAGCTCCAAATGGGGTCACAAAGAATTAGAAGTGATTTTACACATATTTCAGGCACTATGCTAATAAAAGCACTTTACAAATATTATCTCATCTGATCCCCACAACAACATCCTTAGGAGGCAGGTGTTTTATTATCCCCATTTTATAGTTGGGGAAACTGAGGCAAACAGGTTCTATGATTTGCCCAGCTAGTAAGCCCATACTAGTAAGTTTGCCCATAGCTAGTAAGTATTGAAGCAGGATTTGAACTTGGGTCTTCCTGCCTTTAGCTCTATCTTGCTGCCTCCTGACAATGAACTCAAATTCTGGTTTGTAGTAACACAATTATTTCAGTAGACATGGCTTCCTTAGTAATTTGAAAGATTTATCTTCTCTGTAGAGAAATAAAGTGTGAGATTGTAAAAACTAACAACTGAGGAGTAGACTAAGAACTTACTTATTGCCAGACAGCAATAAAGTTAAAACAACAAAATAATATTCCCATCAGGTGAGTTGTAGAAAGGACTTTGACCCTTACAATAAGCTTTTGGCTCTCTCTTTTTTTTTACACAGTTATTGTAAGGATTTGGCCAGAAGTTAATGGGCTTTATTGTTCATTCCTTTGAATCATATTTGTGGGGAGCTGTTTAGCCCGTGAACAGATTGTAACCTATGAAATGATCAGTTAAGTGTGCTGAATAAAGGGACTGTGCCAGTAATGGTGTCTGGTCTTTGTTGCTTTATCTAGTGGTATTGAGTATCCTTCCATCCAACATTGTACCAGACTGATGAATGAGAAAGTATTATTAGCATTTTAAGAGTGCTAAGCCATTTTTTTACCTGGTCCTGACCCAGAAATATTTTTCCTTGTGCCTCCTGATGTGCTTGATTATATTGGAGGTTAATTATGTTATCTGATGTAATTAAAGCAAAAGTGGGTACATATAAGTGGGTCAGAGTAAATAAAGGACAAATTACCCTTCCTGTTAATGAAAGAGTTCATTACTTCATTAAGGTAGGAATTACCTGATGTATGCTACAGTTCTTTTCCTGAAGGTTTGATAAAAAAAATTAGTGGTTTTTAAAGTTAAATGATATTTTAAAGGCTACACAGGCTTCATCTCCATAGACCTAAATAGGAAGACTAAATGATTGTGGACACTACAGATATTCAAGAGAAGCGTGAAAGGTTAGCATCTTGCAGGGGAAAAAAACAAAAAAACACAGAAGCTTTTACTTGATCTTCTTGCTGATTATCTGGATCTCCTTGCATTGTTAGACACCTTACCAACTTTACCCCTATTTTACTTTCATTGTTAGTGTATGGTGACTTAATTTCATATTTTATGCAAATCTGTTTTTTCACAAATTGCTTAAAAGACCTTTTCAAAAAAAAACTTTTCAAGTTGTATTGATACAGGTTTTGTTTTTACATCACCCTCATTTCTGAACATATTCCTTCCCTTACCCTCAGTGAGCTGTCCGTTTATAACAGAGAATAAAAATGAAAAAGGGTAAAAACTTTTCAGCAAATAGCAATCAAGCCTAACAGTATTTACAGTGCTTTACACCGATAATCCCCAAATTCTGCAAAGAATGAAGGGAGATGTGTTTTCTTATCTCTTCTCTACAATCCAGGCTTGGTCATTATAATTACATAAGGATCAGGACTTTTTTTTTCTTTTTCCTTTTACTTTATTGACATTGTGTAAGAGGCAACATGGCTTAGCTGAAAGAAAGCTAGACTTGAAGTCTGTCCAATCTGGATTCAAGGCTTGCCTCTGACACATACTTAGGGTAGCTCTCTAGGACTCTTAATGCTCAGAGCAGGTATAGATCTGCCCTGGTAATGGGAGTCCCTTAACAGCCAGGAGCTCCCTGAATAAATGACATCACAGTCTAAGTCCAAATAGTAAAAGGATTTGTATAGATTGTCCTCCCAGTTCTGCTTCCTTCGTACTCCAACTTCCATTTGAGTCTTCTCATGCTTCTCTGAATTCTACATAGTCCTATTTTAAAGGAGCAATAATGGTCCATTATAGTCATCTACCACACTTTTCTTTAGTCATCTACCTCAATCGATGGACATCTATTTTTCTGTCCAATTCATTGCTATCACAAACAGTGCTGCTATCAATGTTTTGGTGTATATAGGACTTTTTATTTCTTTGACCTCCTTGGTTCAAAAGGTGTGAGCTATTTTAGTTTTCTCTTAACTCTCTTGAAATTTATTTTACATGAGTATTTGTACCAGTCCAGTCCAACAGTATATTAGTGTGTTGGTCACCTTTCAATACTGACTTATCCCTATCTTTAAGGGCAACTTAGCTCCACAGTGGCTAGGGTGCCTGGTCTGGAGTGAGGAAGGCTCATCTTCCTGAGTTCAAATCTGACCTCTGACATTTCCTGACTGTCTGATTCTGGGCAAGTCACTTCACCTTGTTTGCCTCAGTTTCCTCATTTGTCAAATGAACTGGAGAAGGAAATGGCAAACCACTTCAGCATCTTTGCCAAGAAAATCCCCAAAAAATGGCATCATGAAGAGTTGGACATGACTGAACAACAACAATCCTATCTTCTGTCATTTTTGCCAGTTTTCAGAGTGTGAAATGCAACTTCAGAGTTGCTTTGATTTGCATTTCTCTTATTAATTGCAAAAGCCTTCTTTAAGCTTTTACTTTTACTTACTATAGGATAAGCACTGTACTGAGTGCTAGGATACAAATAGTAGGAGCAAGACCATTCCCTGGCCTCAGGAGGCTTATATTCTAATATCAGAAGACTTTCTGTGTGTGTGTGTGTGTGTGTGTGTGTGTGTGTGATGAGTGGTTAGAGAAAAGTGTATTTCTTGTTCAGGGCAGTTGCTTGACATGAACTTTTCAGTCATGGGGGTGGAAAGGCGGGGGGGAGGGGCTTGTGCTGGAGGTTGTAAATGAAAGACAGTATAGCATGAAGATGACTGGAGAAGAAGAGTGTCCTGATTCTGAGTCAAGCAAGATAGAAAAAATTCACACCAATTTTTACTGGTTGGGAGCAGTCCTTCAGCCTTGTTTCATTGATCTTCTTTCCTATTTCTTTACTTCTTTCAAATAATTGGATTCCTATAGCCCAAGTAAAATCTGAGGTCTGGTGCTCTTCTTCCTTCATTCTTACTTTTTTCTTTGAGATTCTGGACCTTTTATTTCTCTAAATGAATTCTGTTATTTCTTCTGGCTCTAATGTATCTAAAAGGGGAAGTATTCTTTTTTTTTTTATTTAACTTTTTACATTCATTTTCACAAAATTTTGGGTTCCAAATTTTCTCCCCTTTTATCCCCTCCCCCCACCCCAATACCCCAAGCAATCTAATTTTCCCTATCTCCAATCTGCTCTCTCTTCTCTCATCCCTCCCTTCTCTTGTCTCCATCTTCTCTTTTCTCCTGTAGGGCCAGATGACTTTCTATTCCTCATTAACTGTATGTCTTCTTTCCTAGTAGCAAAAGCAATACTAAACAGTTGTACCTAAAACTTTGAGTTCCAAATTCTCCACATCCCTCCCTCCCCACCCATTCCCTTTGGGAAGGCAGGCAATTCAGTATAGGCCATATCTGTGCAATTTTGCAAATGACTTCCCTGATAGTCGTGTTGTGTAAGACTAACTGAATTACCCTCCATCCTACTCTACCCCTCATTGTTTCTCTTCTGTCTTTTGATCCTGTCCCTCCCCAAGTGTTGACTTCAAATTGCTCCCTCCTCCCTTTGCCCTCCCTTCCATCATCCCCCCCCTTGCTTATCTGCTTCTCCCCCACTTTCCTATACTGTAAGATAGGTTTTCATACCAAAATGAGTGTGCATTTTATTCCTTCCTTTAGTCAAATGTGATGAGGGTAAACTTCTTGATGTTTTTTTCTCAGCTCTCCTCTTTTTCCCTCCACTAAAAAGTCTCCTACTTGCCTCTTAAATGACATATAATTACCCCATTCCATTTCACCCTCTTTCCTCCCACTACATTTCTCTCTCACCATTCACCTTAATTTCTTTTAAGCTATGGTGCCATCCTATTCAATTCACTCTGTGCTCTCTGTCTCTGTGTGTGTGTGCATGTGTGTATGTGTGTGTGCGTGCATGCATGTACATGTGTGTGTGTGGTCCCACCAACTACCCAGGTACTGAAAAGTTTTAAGAGTTACCAATATTGTCTTTCCATGTAGGAATGTAAACAGTTCACTTCTGGTAAGTCCCTTAAGACTCCTCTTTGCTGTTTACTTTTTCATTCTTCTTCTCATTCTTGTGTTTGGAAGTCAAATTTTCTTTTCAGCTCTGGTCTTTTCATCAAGAATGATTGAAAGGGGAGCGGAGCCAAGATGGCGGAGTAGAAGGACGCAGGTTTACGAGCTCTGAAACCACAGCCCATAGATTTAATGTAAAAAGAGGCCCACATAACTTCTGGACCACTGAAGGGTGTACAGAAACGGAGTGGAAGAGATTTCCATTCCAGAGAGCCCTGGAGAGCCATCCCCAGGGTCCATCACGCCCCGGAAAGTGGACCCCACCCCAGCACTGCCCTGGCCACGGCCCCAGAGAAGCTGATCCAAGCAGGCTTCAGGGATGGAAGCTCCGGCAGCCGGGAAGGTCCCTCCACCCACAGAAGCTACAGGTCAGTGAGAGAGACAGCTGGCTGGCCGAGGGGAGTGAGGTGTCTCCGTGACTCAGGCCCCCTCAGGAGGAAGCGGCGGTGGCAGAGATGGGGGCAGGAAGCGGCGGAGGCAGAGGTGTGGGCGGCAGCGGAGGCAGCAGCGGCGGCGGCCCAGGACTCCCTCAGCAGCAGGCAGGATCTTCATTACTGAAAGTCTCTGCATAAACAACCTGAGGGAGCTGAGCCTGGGAGACGGCCCTACCCCACCCCGCTCTATTACTGAAGGCCTCTGCATAAAGCCCCTGAGGGAACTGAGCCTGGGAGGTAGCCCCCCCCACCTCTCTGTTCCTGAAAGTCTCTGCATAAAGCCCCTGAGGAAGCTGAGCCTGGGAGGCAGCCCCGCCCCCACCCCAGCACCAGAACTAAAGCTCACATTGATTAGCGCGGAGAGCACATTTGAATCTCAGACCTCAAGCACTAGCTGGGTGGATCTAGGCGGGGGTGGAAAGGAATCTCAGAAGTCAAGTAACTGGTTGGAAAAATGCCTAGAAAAGGGAAGAAAAATAAGACTATAGAGAGTTTTTTCCAACAAATGCAAATGATCCCAACCTTCGGATCTGACTTGCTTTTCAAAATCCCTTTTGAGCTCTTCCAAGGCCTGAGCCCACCTGACATCCCCCTGGAGTGTCTGGGGTACTGAGGCCCCACCCTCCGCATCTTTCCCTGATGGCGAGAATTGTCCTCGTCATCAGATCCGAATGTTGGGATCATTTGCATTTGTTGGAAAAAACTCTATAGTCTTATTTTTCTTCCCTTTTCTAGGCATTTTCCCAGCCAGTTACTTGACTTCTGAGATTCCTGTCCACCCCCGCCTAGATCCACCCAGCTAGTGCTTGGGGTCTGAGGTTCAAATGGGCTTTCCGCAGCAAGCTTTAGTTCTGGTGCTGGGGTGTGGGCAGGGCCACCTCCCAGGCTCGGCCTCCTCAGGAGCTTTATGCAGAGACCTTCAGGAACGGAGCAGATGGGGGGGGTGGGCCGCCTCCCAGGCTCAGCTCCCTCAGGGGCTTTATGCAGAGGCCTTCAGCAGTGGAGCAGTGTGGGGCAGGGCCGTCTCCCAGGCTCAGCTCCCTCAGGTTGTTTATGCATAGACCTTCCGTAATGAAGATCCTGCCTGCTGCTGGGGGAGTGCTGGGCGGCCGCAGCCGCTGCTGCCTCTGCTGCCGCCCACACCTCTGCCTCCGCCGCTTCCTTCCCCCATCTCTGCCGCCGCCGCTTCCTCCCGAGGGGGCCCGAGTCACGGAGACACTCCGCTCCCCCCCTCCAGCCAGCCGTCTCTCTCACTGACCTGTAGCTTCTGTGGGTGGAGGGACTTTCCCGGCTGCCGGAGCTTCCATCCCTGAAGCCTGCTCGGGTCAGCTTCTCTGGGGCCGCGGCCAGGGCAGCGCTGGGGGTGGGGTCTGCTTTCCGTGGCGCAACGGACCCTGGGGACGGGTCTCCAGGGCTCTCTGGCACGGAAATCTCTTCCACTCTGGTTCTGCACACCTTTCGGTGATCCAGAATTTATGCAGATCTCTTTTTACATCAATTCTATGGGCTGTGGGTTGGAGGTTGTAAATGTGCGTCCTTCTACTCCGTCATCTTGGCTCCGCCCCCCCGGGAAGTATTCTTAATAACCTAATGACAAGGCAGGATTCTAGCCTGGAGCATGATCTATTCCAGCATGGAGCAGGAACTGGAAGAAGACTTACAAAGTCTGAGTTCTAATTTATGCATGATGCTTGATACTATAGATAAATGACAGGCAAACTAGATCCCAGTGCTTAAATTAATCTGAGTCCTTCAAACCTGATTTATGGTTGATGGGCTAGCTTACTGAACGTAACTGAAATGTAAGGACTATATGTAACAGGACAACCCTTCTCTGTTCCATTTAGAATAATTTACAGCTCCAGTTTTTGGGATCTGTCAAACCATTGCTTGACAGAAGTGGACTCATTGAACCTCTGGTTAATTGTCGATAAAATAGTAGTTGTTACATGTATGTAAACAGTCTTTGGAACAAGCTCCTAGAGTACCAGTATTTAGGTGTAGAATTAGGAAAACAGGGTTAGGGTATACTGCATGAGTACTGGAGTGGGCCTGTGCCTCCAGAAATAGAAAGGAGGAACAGCTGGAAAGGGAGACCTGGGGGAAAATTAAGTTTTATATCTGAGAATTGAAGGGGAAAATGTTTTTAATCTAATTGAAAACAAACCCACAAGATATTTCATGATGAAATTCTCACATGACTCGGAAAGAATGATGTTACTACCTCTGCCAAAATTTTCCTTGTGCTATGGATGAGAACCTGAGTTCTCTGTGAGTGCTGGCATGTCCTGTCAGTCTAGAAAAGCTTCGCATATTAGTCCCAGTGATGAACAGTGTGTCTGTCATCTGGGGATTTTGCTAGCTAAGTTCAGATTCTTCAGCAGGTTAACCACAGGATGACATTAGACCTGGCCCAGAGCCAAATCAATGTTCTCCATGTGGATGTGGGTAGGTCTCATCTTCCACCATCTTAGATTTAGCTGCTGAACTGGTACTATATGTAAATTCCTTTCAGTCCCTGGGTACCCAGACCACTCCCTGAATTCCCTCATGCACATCCCTGGTGTTTTGAGAGGAGACATTGAACCCAAAATGCCCTCCATCATTGAGACACTAAAAGCTAGAGGTTCCACACATTTGGTATCTGTAGGTAGGAATTTGTGTCACCTGCTCCCTTAGTCCCAGTGATGAAATGGGCACCTTCCTTGGCTGCCTCTTCCCTACTCTCATCTCTGTCCAGCTGAATCCTGCCACTCCCTAGTCACTTTCCTTCTCTGTTTTCCCTTTCCACACTTTGTTTTAGAACTTTTTTGTTGTTAAATTAATTCAACAATCACTTTCATAAGTCTTAAACTTTCTCCCCCTCCTTCTGTCCTCCCTCTGCAGCATGGCATGCAATCTTATATAGGCTCTACACATATATTCCTTATTTAACACATTTTCACATTAATCATGATGCATAGAAGAATTGAAATGAATGGGAGAAACCATGAGAAAAAACAAACCAAAACATAACAAAATAGAAAATACTCTGCTTCATTCTACTTTCCAATTCCATAGTTCTTTCTCTGGATGTGGATAGCATTTTGCCTCAAGAGTCCTTTGGGAATATTTTAGGTCCTTGCATTGCTATGAAGGGCTAAGTCTACCAGAAACAGTCTTCACATACTATGGCTGTTACTGTGTATAATCTTCTTCTGGTTCTGCTCATTTCACTCAGCATCAGTTCATATAAGTCTTTCCAGGCTCTTCTGAAATTCTTTTATTCGTCATTTCTTTTAAAACTTCTGCTTAACCATTAAATTTCCCTCCTTGGATCTCTCCTTTTTCATATTCCCTTCATCTTCTTGCACTCAAGAAGACGGCCTCATCCTGGGTAATCTCCAGCCATCCTGATGAATATCTGGTCATTGGATTCATATGGCTCAGGAGGAGAAGTGAGGCTGGTGACCTGCACAGCCCTCCCTCACTCAAAACAAAGTCAAGTCCAAGTCATGTCATTATTTCTCTGATGGCGTGGTCTTCTTTGGCTGTGAAGGATGAATACACACACAACTGCTATACAGCAAAGCTTTTATTCACCCTTGACTGCCTCTCTGTCCCATTGCCCTCAGTGCTGTTGCAGAGGTTCGCCTCAATTTAAAGACCCTCTGGCTTCCATTCCCTCTCAGCAAATGTCTATTCCTCTCTTCCAATAAGATACTGTCCCCTGTTCTCTCTCCCTTATCCCCCATCTCCCACTCCATGCCTTAAAGCCTCTCTAAACCTTCACCCATTCTTCCCTCATTCATATCTCTGAAGAAGAGGCAACACTTTTTCCTTGCCCAACCTTGCCTCTCTGGATGGTCTTTCAATCCATATTCTCTAAGATCTTGCTCTGTTAATCTCCCCCATCTGTTGGTTATTTCTCTGCTGCCCATGACCATGCTCAGATTAACTTCATCCTTTAAATAAAAGCTCACAGCTGTTCCTGCTATCATTCTCTACTCTTTTTTCATTGCCAACCTCCAGAGAAATCCTCTGTGCTCTCTCACCTCCCACTCTTTTATCTGACCCTTGATGTTTGGCTTCTTATTCTACTACTCAGCTGAAAGTATTTATTGTCAAATCCAATGGCCTTTTTCCAGTCTTCATCCTACTTGACATCTACATAGCATTTGGCAACATTGACCACCCTATCCTGCATACTAACACTTCTGGCCTTTTGTGATCCTCCTCTCATATTTTTCCTCTTATCTGTCTGACTGCTCCTTCTAGAGTTTCTCTGCTGGCTCATTCTTAATATAACTTCCCTTAGCAGTGACTATCCCCTCAGACTCTGCCATGATTCCTCTTCTTTTCTCTCTATGTTCTCACTTGATGAACTTAATTAGTTCCTAGGAATTCAATGGCCATTTCTTTGCAGATGACTCTCAAATCTATATGTAAATCCTTAATATCTCTGCTGAGATCCAATTCCATTTTACCAACTACATAGTGAACATTTCCAGTTTGGTCTATAAGCATCGCAAATTTGATAGAAGAGATTTAGAGGAGCCATGCTGGTTGTCTTCAAATATTTGCAGGATTTCTGTTTGCCTCCAAAGGGTAGAGCTAGGGGACACAACAATTCTAACCAATTCCTTCTCTATATGGTAGCTCTGTCCCTTCTATAAGCTTAACACACAGTCCCTTCAACAGATCCTCATGTGTTATGGGCATGTCACAATCTGTGTCCATGAGAGGAGTGCCCAAACCCAGGAAATCACAGATCCTTGAAGTATCATTGAGTATTTCCTAGATTTGTTATTGCCAATCTTTTTTTTTTAATAGTACTATTTTTAATAGTATAATATTTATAGCAGATCTCTTTGTGGTGACCAAAAACTGGATTTCCATCAATTGGGGAATGGCTGAACAAGTTGTGGTATATGAATGTAATGGAATGCTATTGTGCTATAAGAAATGATGAATAGGAAGACTTCAGAGAGGCCTTGAAGGATTTATATGAACTGATGCTGAGTGAATGGAGCAGAACCAGGAGATCATTGTACACAGTAACATCCACAGTGCGTGAGGAATTTTTCTGGTAGACTTAGCCCTTCACAGCAATGCGGGGAACCTAAAACATTCCCAATGGACTCTTGAAGCAAAATGCTATCCACATCCAGAGAAAGAACCATGGAATTGGAACGCAGAATGAAGCAGAATATTTTCTGTTGTGTTATGTTTTGTTTTGTCTAGGTTTTTCTCATGGCCTCTCCTATTCATTTTAATTCTTATGTGCAACATGACCAATGTGAAAATGTGAATAATAAGAATGTATGTTTAGAACCCATATAAGATTGCATGCCATCTTGGGGAGGGAAGTGGAGAAAATCTAAGACCTATGGAAGTGAGTGTAGAAAACTAAAAACAAATAAATTAATTAAAAAAATGGTAGTACTAGGATTAAGTGCCAACAGTTAGCAGAAGCTCTGAGTGTTGTGACATACATTTTATTCTGGGAACTTCATGCTTTATCCATTCTTTACATCTGAACAGGACACGATCCTTGCAGAATTGCTTCAGATACATAAAGAACATATCGTAGGATATCATGAGCATGATTCTCTTTTGGACCACAAAGAGGAAGAAGAGTTGACGGAGGAGGAGAGGAAAGCGGCTTGGGCTGAATATGAAGCTGAAAAGAAGGTAAGGCTGCCCTCTTTCCCAGTGGCAACTGGGGTCCTCATTTAGAATCTGACCACTTGGAGCAAGGGCCCAGTGAGGGGTATTCCTTGAAGAAGAAATAGAGGTTGATAGGATCTACTATTAGAGCAACTAGGTGGCACTGCAGTGGATAGAATTCCAGGCCTGGAGTCAGCAAGACTTTCTTTGTGACTTCCAATCCAGCCTCAGACACTTCCTAGCTGTGTGACCCTGGGCAAGTCACTTCACCCTGTTTGCCTCAGTTTCCTCATCTGTAAAATGAGCTGGAGGACGAAATGGCAAACCCCTCCAGTATCTCTGCCCAGAAAACCCCCAATGGGGTCACCAAGAGTCAGTTGCAACTGAAATAATGGAATCACCCTATCTTAAAATTGGAAAGGGTCTCCCAGGCTATGTGGCATAGTGGGGAGATCCTGCTAGATTGGGAAAAAGGATACCTGAGTTTGAATCCCAATTCCTTGCTTAGTAGTAAGGAAACACTAAGTAATTATAATAATGATAACAAATTATAGTATAATTAAAAACTAAGATTAATCAAGTAAGTATTAGGTATGATATTGGACAAGTCACTAGTTGCCTTCCTTTTTTCAATTCCTCTCTTTAAAGCTATAGGGATTCAATATCTTCTTAAATCCCTTACAGCTGTAAATCTATGATCCCAAAAACTGAGGCCCATAGAGGTGAAATCACTTAGCCAAAATCAATCAAGTAAATAGCAGAGTTGAGAAGTAACATGGTACAGTGGAAAGAGCATTGGAGTCAGGAGTTCGGTTCAAATTTTGCCAGTCACATAAAATGTTCGTGGCCTTGGACAAGTCACTTCACCTGTGTGCCTGTTTTCTTATCTGTAACATAAGGGAGTTGGACTCAGTTCCTGTAAGGTGCCTTCCTGCTCTCAGTCCATGATCCTCTATTTTTGAATTCCAGATCCTGTGCTCTTTCCACTATCTGCCTTTTTTCACTTTTCATGTGGTCCACTATCCTGCCTTTCCTAAACGTCATGGGAAAGTATCAGGGTCTCATGGGGGCCTACTAGAAATTAGACAGGGTCCAAAGGAAGCCATGTTGGGGAGAGGTGGGTGGTCAGGTGGGGAGGGAGATGGGGTGGGGGTGGGAACAAATGATCCACCTTGAATCCTCTCAAGTTTATGTATTCCCAGTTTGTAGACTTAAGGGCTGTTAGAATTTAGAAGGACTTTAGAGATGATCCAATCCAACCCCCCTCACCTCACAGATGAGGAGACTGTGTAGGGTAAAAACCTGGTTATTCTCCATTCAATCCATGGTTTCCCATTGCTTGCTAACAGGAGAAGATTACTGCATTGAGGGGCATGGATGAACAGGTACAGCTATATATTTACTAATACCCCGACTCTAGTTACAGTAAGTCTCATTATTCAGGCCTTGGTTCATGTTCTGTTACTCCATTTATTGTGAAAACTACATCATTACAGAAAGTGTATCAGGATATGGCTGTAGATTCCATTATTGCCTACTCACTCTACAATAGTAACTTTCTTTTTTGAAAAACAAAAAAGTTTAAAAAGTGACGATTTTTTCAAATCCATTTAAGGATGAATTTTAGTAAAAATGTATATGTCCAGTCATGGGAAAAGTTGTCTTAATACTGTATCCTTTTTAAATTCCCCCAAATTTGATGTGCCAGAACCTCTGTGGCTTTCATGTGATGCTATAGTTGTCATCAAAGTTCTCTGAAAAACCCAGTTCTGTGGGAATCTCCAAAAAAAAAAAAAAAAAAGAGGGGCGCACTTACAGGTTAAAGCTTTCTATGTAATAAGATCTTGGTTTCGGCTGAAAAAGGACTTTTGTTTGTGTGTGGAAGAGTGTTAATAATTTGCTAGAACTGAGACAAGTAGATTCTTTTTCAAACACAATGGTGATGCAGAATTTAAAAGTTTAAGTATGTGAAAAATGATTTTGGGGTTTTTTTTAGGGACTCACCATGCGCTTCAACATGCCAACTGGGACCAGTTTACCTCCTGTCAATTTCAGCTCTCAAACCCCATATATTCCTTTCAATTTGGGAGCCCTGTCAGCAATGAGTAATCAACAACTTGAGGTAAGTTGTGAAGTTAGAAATATGGCTATGTAAAAGCATCTTTTAAATGTCCTAAAGCTGAGTGTGTCTCAAAATTTTTCCTATGAATAGAATCATAGGTAATTAAGAAGTTTTTCTTCCATTCTTACAACAGTCCAGATCTCTCTGCTGACTTCCAGTCTTCCATCTCCATCTACCTTTTGGGCACTTCAGACTCGATGTCGAGCAGACAGCTTAAACTCAACATGTTGAAAACAGAACTCACTGTCTTTTCCCCTAAGCCGTCTTCTGCTCCTCCCTTCCCTATTACTGTTGAGGGCAACACCATCATCCTGGGCCCTCAGGCTCACAACCTCTAGGAGTTAGCCTGGATTCCTCTCTTTATCTCTCACCTCCTGTATGCAATGACGATTTCACCCTTGCAGCATCTCTGAAATATACCCCTTTCTCTCCTTTGACACTACCTTCGTTCTGGTTTAGGCCCTCATCACCTCATGGTTTGATTATTAAAATAGCTACTGGTGGGTCTGCCTGCCTCAAGTCCCTCTCTGCTCCAACCCATCCTCCATTCAGCCACCAAAGTTATCTTCCTAAAGTGCAGGTCTAACCATGTCACTGCCCTACTCAATAAACTCCAATGATTCCCTGTCACCTCCAGGAGAAAATATAAAATACTTTATTTGGTATTCAAAGCCCTTCCTAACCTAGCGTCCTGCTGTCCTTCCAGTACTCTTATACCTTACTCCCTAATGTGTACTCTTGGATCCACTGACACTGGACTCTTACCTGTTTCATGAACAAGACCCTCTATCTCTCAGCTGTGGGCATTGTCTTTGGCTTTCCCCTATGCCTGGAATGCCCTCTCTCTCTTCCACTCTGACTATTGACCTTCCTGGCTTCCCAATAAAATCCCACCTCCTACAGGAAGCCTTCCCTAAACCCTCTTAATTCCAGTGCCTTCCCTCTGCTAATTATTTCCTATTTATCCTGTGTTTGCTGTGTGTGTGTTGTCTCCTCTATTAAATTATAAGATCCTTGAGGGCAGAGACTCTTTTGCCTCTTTTTTTGTATCCCCAATCCTTAGTACAGTGCCTGACACATAGTAGGCACTTAATAAATGTTTATTGTATAAATGAACCAACGTAGTATGTTAAAACCTGTTTGTGAAACAGGGGGACCCTGACAGTTAGCTAGATTTGTATTAGCTAGTAGTTCAGTATAGCCCAGTAGGGCAGCTGATTAGCTGGTGCAATAACACTTCGAATTCTGCTTTTTTTTTCCAAATAAACCAATACCGATTTGAGATTTTCATTTGGTGTGGGTTAGAATTTGCAAATGAGTTTATGTTCTGATGTAGTGCTGCAGCAAATGTGTAATAGGGCTGTGATGTTATGGAACTGAACTGCTTTAAAGCTCTGGAGTAGATTGTGAAGTGATGGGGCTAGAACTGACTATATTGTCAATCATGTAATAGTTTTGTTTTCGAAGAAGGCATCCTGTTTTTGGTAATGGGGAAAGGGAATTTGTTTTAATTAAGATTTCCATGGAGTTTGTTACCTTCCTCCCAAATTCACTCCTTAAGATTGGACCTTTTCTTCCATATCATCAGCCATGAATTTGGTCAGGACCTTCCGTTTGTAAAACAAATTTACAAAATAAGTCTGGTAAATTGGGGAGTGGAAGTATCCCTACTGTTCTGACTGCCGTACTGTGGTGCTTTTCTCACTCATTTTTTGCTTGAATAACTAACATACTGTTAGCTGTTGCGTAAATGTCGGTTGGATTTAACATAACTGAATTCTTCCAGGACCTCATTAATCAAGGCAGAGAAAAAGTCGTAGAAGCGACAAACAGTGTGACAGCAGTGAGGATTCAGCCCCTAGAAGACATCATTTCAGCTGTAGTGAGTTACAGAGACATTTTCTCTTATCCTTCCCTCTCCACCCTGAATAGATTTGTTTGCTTGAGGACAAAGTAGACAGTTCACCTAGAGCCTCTGAAAAAATCATTCCCCTCCCCCAACTTTAAAAGTTTGTCTAACAAAAACTATGATAAAAGACTTCCTGCGGTGCGTGCACACTCATATTCTGTATAATAATATAGCACTGGCACTTGGAGCCAGAAAGACCTGAGTTCAAATTCTGCTCCAGGCACTCTCTTTAGCTGTGGGACCCAGGGCAAATCAGTTCATGTTTCGTGACCATCGGTTTCCTTATTTGTAAAATGAGGCTAGCTGTACCTACAGTACCTATTTTTCGAGGTTGTTGTGAGGATCAAATGAGATAATAAATATAAGCACTTTCTCAAACTGAAAAGAACTATGCAAATATCAGCTATTGTTCTATCGGAGACTGGCCCAGCTCTACCTACTCGGAGAGGTGGGTCATTTTGATCTTTCTTCTATTGATTGAAGTCCATTAACTTATCAAAGGCACCTGCCGAATGGCCTGGGAAGCCAAAAGGCCTGGGAAGCCCAAATGCTGGGGCCTAGAAAGACCTTAATCTGATCCAGCTGGGGAAGGGGAGAAGCTCCCTTAAAGGGTTTTTTGGATTGTTGTTTGACGTAAAAGTTGAAAACATCTCATAATTCACTTTGTTGTTTCTTTTCCATTTCCTATCAAATATAATTCTTACCTCTACCATATTAGTAACAACAACAGTTGTAGATTTTTTTGGCAGTTAAGGCAAAAACTTTGGTGTCAAGAAAGGAAAGGAATGGATCTGGGTCTATGAAAACTGTTACTGTGATAATTAATATTTGTATAGCACTTAAGGGTGTGTGTTTTTTACAAAGTTCTTTCACTCTATAGCCCTGTAAAATAACATTACAGATGGAGTAACTGAGACTCAGATAGATGAAGGGATTCGCCCATAGCTAGTGTCTGAACTGGGATTTGAACCAGGACATTGACCAGCCAGAGAAATGTATTCATATTTTCTCTCACTGGTGCTTTTGTACATCTGGGTTGATCAGCCTTATTGAAAGTCACTATTTAAGTGAATCAGTGCATAGGTCTGGGACTCTCCATTTTTGAACCATTATGGCCCTTGGGTCAGTGCTCCAAAGGAATAGCTTTTTAAGTCCCCTGTTTTCAATCTTTGCGTTGTTAGAAGTGCTGCAGATTGAATAGCTGTTGTCTAGGACTAAATCCAATCTCTTCCATTTAGTGGAAGGAAAACATGAATCTGACAGAAGCCCAAGTGCAAGCTTTGGCATTAAATAGACAAGCCAGCCAGGAGCTTGATGTGAAAAGGAGAGAAGCAATCTACAATGATGTATTGACAAAACAACAGATGGTAAGAGTTCCCGCAGTCTTTAAATTGTACTTTATTCTATTGAATTGAAACTAATGGATGTGGAAAAGTATATGCTGGGAAGATTATCGTTGGGTCTTCCTTGGAGAGATCCCGGCTGCAAGTTGAAAACCAGGTTGGTTCTCCTCGATACTGCTTCATTTATGAAATCATCTATATCACAATTTTCCTTTGGTTTTTCTAACTTACACCATGTTAACCCCATCCCACCCCCCCACTTCTACATGTGTACTTGTTTATAATTCAGTTCGGAAGACTAGGAGGTGAGACCATTGTCTTATCCCCCTAACCCCCATTTAAAACAACATGAGAATAATTTTTATGCCAGTGTGGTCTCTGGGAATCCTTTCTTGCTGGTCAGTCCTTACCAGGGCATCCCTTTGCCAGCCGTCGGCCTCTTGTGAAACCAGTTGGATTCTTGGCTCCAGGGAATTAACTTCAGTAGCCCTAGATATCACTTAGAAAGCCCTGAGGAGCTGTGTGGTTTTAAGTTCTCTTGGGGAATTTGAGTCTTTGGGGTGATAATTATCCCAACTGGAAGTGCTTTTTCTCTGTTGGTGTTTTTCTCTAGAAATATTTATTTGTTCATCAATATGTGAGGTTTTCAAAGAGATGACAAAGGAGACATGCTCAAATAAAAAAGACCTGCTGTAACTAATACTTGGGAGTAATTTCCCCCGCTGGCGAGCTGGTCACTATAGCAACTAAACTAAATGCTGCTTTGCAATACAATGGTTGAGTCATTAAGAGAACATAGTCCTAAATGGTGTTTCTGAGATGGTTTTTCCTTTGGGCTGGTCCTCGGGGCCCCCCTGCTCCTGCCCCTGCCCCTTCCCTCCCCTCCCCCACTCCTCCCTTCTCCCTCTCTCCTCCACTCCTCTTCTACATGGCCCACGGCATCCCCCCCAGGCTCTGGGTCTGGATGGTCACAGCTCCACTTTGTGTCCACAGTTAATCAGCTGCGTCCAGCGGATCCTGATGAACCGGAGGCTCCAGCAGCAGTACAATCAGCAGCAACAGCAACAGATGTCTTATCAACAAGCAGCCCTGAGTCACCACCTCATGATGCCAAAGCCTCCGAATTTAATCATGAATCCTTCCAACTACCAGCAGATTGATATGAGGGGAATGTATCAGTCGGTGGCTGGCGGCCTGCAGCCTCCGCCGCTGCAGCGTGCGCCGCCCCCGATGAGAAGCAAAAATCCTGGACCTTCCCAAGGGAAATCGATGTGATTTTGCACAAAGAGCTAAAAGGATTGTTCAAATAAAAGAAAGAAAGATCTTTTATTTTTTTAGGAATCAATGGCTTAACAGAACTCAACTGTATAAATAGTTTGGTCCCCTTAAATTACATGTTCCATATTAGCTTTTCGATTTTCTTTAAATAGGACGGACCATTTCTCCCTGACATTGGTCAGTAACGTTGCCTAGAATCTTCTTACATGTGTTGAGTACAGGAGAGATTTCAAATTGTTTTCAGTGAAAACAAGCCCTTCCATGACAGTAGCAGCTCCCCAGGTTTCCTCTCTAAACTCCTCTGCCTGCTTTTGGCAATCAAGCCATCATTATTAGCAGCTTAAGCAGCTTAGGAAAGAATACAAATTTCCAAGTGTATACACATACATATGTACATGCATACATACACAGACACACACACACAGCTGAGTTCTTAATTAGAGTTGATTCCTCAAATTAGGGATTGCTTTTTGTACCTAATCAATTTCTTGATTAAAGTGACAGAAATGGTTTTAGAGTCCTTTTGACTGAAGTCTGAAACTGGGCTTGTTTTAAGCCTGTATTTGATTCAACAATTTAGAAGCTGAGGGTTCTCTTATAACACAGGATTGAGTGCAATATCTTAAATCCCACTGCTCTGACCCTTTCGAGTCCTGCACTTCCAATTGTTCAACAGCCTTAAGTACAGCTTCCGAAGAATTTGGTATTCTTCTCTAGTCTTTCTGCCATTTAAAATTTGCACTTATATGTGCTGGAATTATTGATAAACTTCAGGGTTATGGGTTATCTTCCATATGTTAATATTCTCTCTCTTCTCTCTCTTTTCCCTCCCCATCCCTTTCTTCTCCCTCCCAATTTGTGTCTCCTCTTCCTTTATCTGTCAGTCTGTCTGTCCATCCATCCCTTACTCCCCCTCTCCTCCCTCCCTTCTCTGTTTCTTTTCTCTTTCTCTCTTCCCTTTGGCACTGACACAAAGCACACGCAGATCATGTATCTTCCACATATTAGTAATTTTTCTTCCTCCCCTTTTCTCTCCTTCCCACTTTCTCCCTCTTCTCTTTCTCCTTTTCTCCCTCCCTCCCTTCCTCCTTCCCCCCTGTTTCCCCTTCCCCTCCCTTCTCCCTTTTCCTTTCCTCTCCCTCCTCCTCCTCTCTCTCTCTCTCTCTTCCCCTTTCCCCCCTCCCCACTTTGGCACTGACACAAAGCACACGATGATCACGCTTGGTGCCGGTGCTGGTGCTTCATCCTGTTGCTGGCAATGGGGTACAGGCCAAGAAAATCCAGCTCCAAGCATTTAAGGGTTAAGCCAGTAATGGTGGTTGTTAGGTTCACACCCTGTTTTATAAACAACATCAAAATGGCAGAACTGCTGCTGATGTTCAGTTCATAGGAGGAATGTGCTTAAACAATTTCCAGTGCTGTCAGTATTGTGAAATCATTCCTCTTCAAGATAAGAATCTCTGGCTTCCGTGCTCTTCTCCCTCTTCTCTCAACGCCACCTCCTTACCATAGGAACAACCCCCTTTTAGGTTTTCATAAGAACATGAGTTAATTCTTTTTTTTTTAAGAGATGAATTTAGACCTTTGGATTCCCACTTTTACAAATTTTACTAACTTAATACCCCATCATATGGTTTTACTGAGAAATCAATCTTTTAGTTCTGTTCTTTTAATCAGTATTGTAAACCTACCACCTTTTTTGCATAAAATTTTGTTGATGGAATGTTTACAAAAATGATTATTAGAATATAGAAGTAAACTCAACATTTTGAGATGGTGGTGTAATAGGTAATAAAACTACTAAAGAAATACAGAGGGAAAAAAAGCTTGACAGCATAGGCACTAAGTGTTATTGGACTCAACATGAGTTGCCGACATTAGCTAAAACTGTTTGAGTTATTTTAATCATTCTTGAATGATTTCAGTTTTATGTTTGGAAAGAACTAGTATTTTGACATCTAAAATATTGTGAGTGACTTCATTTTTGTGAAGTTTTCGATTTTGGTTTGTGATAAAAAAAAAATTTGTGAGGTCTGGTGGTGCAAAAGCAGCTAAAACGGATTTTTTTCAATAAAATTTCTTCTGTGGTGAAATGTCCCTGAACAAACTTTCATATGTTGAGATGCTTTGGCCAGTTGTTCATCGAATTTAGTGAATTTGGGATATTGGGGGAAGTAGAACCCAACATGCACTCGCTTTGGAAGAAACGACAAGTTGAAGTGTGTGAGACAAATATTTGAAGATGGTCCCGTTGCTATGTCCCAAATACTGGATATGGGATCTAGCAGACTTGGGAATTGGTATCACAGTCTGATATTTTGGCTCAGAGACTTAGATGTGGAAGTTTTAGGCAACATTTAAAAGAGATGTTTTTCACCATGGATGAAATTAGGTATTAAAAGAAGAATAACAGATAGGAGAAGGGATTTGGAAATAAAACTTGGACCACTTTACATGCAGTCTTCTCACTTGGCTTTTTAGCTGCATACTATGTGCTTTGAATAGAACACCAAGCTTTAACAAATATTTAAAAACAAATACACCATTAAGATAATAAAACTCATTTTTGTATTTGTTTTAGATGTTTTAACTAGTTGCAATGGCTTAAAAATGACAATTAAAAATGTTGCTTGTAATACAATTTTGCCTGCGAAATTCTCCACATTTTGTAACCTGTTTCTTCCTTTGGATGTAAAGCGTTTTTGCTTCGTATCGTGAGATTGTATATGTTTTGTCCCAGTTGTATAGTAACGTTTCAGTCCCATCCACCAGCTTTGGCTGCTGAAATCATACAGCTGTGAAGACTTGCCTTTGTTTCTCTTAGACAGCTTTTCAGTTCTGTATTCAATATCTTAAGTACTGTAGAAAAGATGTCCACCTCTTCCTCTAAGGCTGTTTTGTAATATATATATAAGGACTGGAATTGTGTTTTTAAAGAAAAGCATTCAAGTATGACAATAGACTATCTTGTGTTTTCACCATTCAAAGTGCTGTTTAGTAGTTGGACTTTAAACTATTTAATATCATTTAATAAAGTGACCAAAATACATCATTCCCTGAACTTCATTTTCATTATTTTGAAGCCCCTTGAACAGCATGGGCCATGGAAAATTGGCAGCCATCGGTGTTCCCATGGGATACTCAGTTACTGTGGGTTGGGGGGGAGGGGTGGTTGCAGAGACAATATTAAAATATCTCTAATTTTAAGGGGAATTTGCCTGAGGAAGCTAGCATGTGCATGCATATGCCCACTCACGCATACACACATGTGCATTGGCACAGCTCAAATCCCAGGTCTGACACTAGCTTTGCTCAAACCATTTACAAAGAGACTGATTTTTTAAAGCCATACCAGAACTAGGATCCCAGCTCCCTTCACAATAGTCAGCTTGGGAAACTACACTTATTTCACTGAGGGAGACACCAAAGAAAATTGGGCTCATCATTGTAGAGGAAAGGGCCCTGGCTTGAAAGCCAGATGATCTGCTGACTGACTCAATTAGGTATCTGCCACCAAGTCATTTGCCCTTTTTGAGCTGCAGCTCCATGTATAAAGTAAGGAGAATATGAGAAGGAACTATGTATGCCAAGAAACCTGAATAAACATGGGCTGCATAGACTTACCTGCTTTGGAGTCAATCGCAACTTCACTTGGTTCAAATAATGAATGACTTCTTTCCATAAGAGTTTCAGTTTTTCTCTAGAATTTAAGGTTTAAGTTTGGCAAAGTACTTTCCTCACAAGCCTGTGACACAGGCAGTACAGGCATTATGATCCTCACTTGCAAATGAACTTTGTGAGGTTAAATAGGTTAGGGGCAGCTAGAGTTGGTTTCAACCTGCTTCAGACATCTCTGTGAGCCTAAGCAAGCCACATAACCTGTCTCAGTCTCAGTTTCCTCATCTCTGAAAGGGGAATAACAGCACCTACCTCCCAGAGTCATTATGAGGAGCAAATGAGAGGGCATGAACAATGGTGATTTGCAAACCTAAAATTTAGCCCACTTCAGATTCTGTTAGTAAATGACCTGCCAGTGTTCAAACAAGTAGGAAGTGGCCAAAGCAGAATTAAGAACTGAGATCTCCCTGCTTTGAATCCAGTGTTCTGAATCTAGTGCCCTGGCCACCAGCTGCCTCTTAAATCCTTTCAAAGGATGAAGACTTACCGCCATCAAGAAGGTTCCCAGGAAATTCTACCCATATATTCCCGTCCTGGAATTTACAAGTCTTATTGAGTTGCCTGAGAAATTGAGAAGTCAAGGGATTTGGCCAGACTTAAACATGTAATGTGTGGCAGAGGAGGTCCTTGGACAGTGATCTTCCTGGCCCCAAGGTAAGTTGTCAGTTTGCTACCCCTTACACTACTGCTCAGCTATACACCTCCAGGGCTTAACCACCTCCCCCTTCCCGTGTTTGGCGCAGTGCCTGGCAAATCATAAGCACTTAAGGAAAGATTGTATGTATATATGTATGTATGTATACAGCATTATGGATGGTGGGGTGGGAAAATGGGACTTTAACATTTATTTAGGACTTAGAAAGTCTAGTTACTAGTTAAGCCCTGGAGATCACCTTTTGCTTTGGGGCAAGGTAAATAGGAATTAACTCCCCATGGTAAATCACCCTGGTACCTTTTGAGGAGGGATAAGACAGTCTTACTCCCTGTCAACCACAGCCATTGGAGGGAGATTGCCTCCCTTTGGAGTGCCTGTAGGGAGGGTGGGGTGATGGGAAGCAGGATTGGATTTGAATGGGAGCATCCTTGTCTTGTGTCTGTTTTGAAACCCAGTCTCAGCCTATGGAACACAGGGAGCCATACTCTACTCCACCCATATCTAGTCAGCCTGTGTTAGGATTGGAGGAGCATGAAGAAAGATGGCTTAGCAGCCAACTAGGTAAGAGGAGCTTTGTTCCAGGGGTATGTAGTAGGATTGTGAGCTAGGGACAAAGGGGCTGAAAGAAAAGAAGGGCAGGTGGAAGGATAGGAAGAGGGAGACTAGAGTGGAATGGATTGATGGAAGGACTTGAAAGGTAAAATAAGTAATTTGATATGGAGGGTGAGGAGGGATTTTTGGCAGAGAGTGATGTGGTCAAAGCAGCAGGTAATTTGGATGGCTTAGAGAATACAGGATGGGAAAGGGTTGGAGACAGGAAGGCTGCTAATGAGTAGTTGTCTAGGTATTTGATCTCCAGGCCCCACATACAGTTTTAAGGATGGAAAAGGAAGACTTGTTAAACCTGTACAAAGAGGATAGCAGCAGGCTATGCTAATGGATTGAGAGAAGACCCCAGTTTGTGGACTCTTGCCATTAGTTGCTTGTTTGACCTTGGGTAAGTCCCCTCTCTGTGCCTCAGTTTCCTCACCTGTAAAGTGAAGGAGTTAAACAAAAGCCAGCGTTCTTGACCTTTCTTTTATGCCACGGACCCCTTCTCAAAATAACATTTTAAATAAATGAAATCCAATCTATAGGATTGCGAAGGAAATCCATGATATTAAAATTAAAAAAAAAAGATTCACAGAGCCCAAGTTTAGAGGATCTGAAGAAGAACTCTAAGGTCCCTTCTAATTCCTTTGACTCTGTGAATCTCAAGTAGTTGATTTGCTTTTTGTTTACAGGCCTGGAGAGTATGAAACCTAAAGACAGAAAGAAGCAGATGGGAGTTTTGTTCAGGGCTGGGGCTTTTATTCATTCTAATTGAAACCGCACACACTCTCCCCAGCCACCCATTCTTGCCCCATCTTGTATGATTATTTCCTCTAAGAATCTCTTCCTGAGTATTTTTCCTTTCTCCATGTTTTGGTTGCTTCTAATTATACCCTTCCAGTGGCTGACATTTGTAGAAAGTGAAATGACCCCAGTGGTACTTAATTTCCTTTTCTCTTGCCAGACAGACCCTTCATCATGGGTACTCCATTCCTGGTTCTTTTCCTAGAGACCCTTCCATTCGCCAAGCTATTATCTCTACAGGTAATGCTATATTTCCAAGCTTTCCTTTTTAGATGCAGTGGTAATGCTCAGCCTTCAGTATTTCCAAAGTGCTTTGTGGCTATTGATGTATTACCCAATACATAGTAGCACACTAAGGAGAAAACCAACATAATTGTGTCCCCCACCCCCATTACAGCTAAGGTGATAAGACCATTTCAATTCCATTTAATAGGCCATCTATCAGATGTCAGGCCCTGTGCTAGGTTTTGGAGATACTAAGGCAAACAGGAAATTCCCTGACCTCAAGGAACCTTTAATCTACATATGTACAGAGAAGCAAATGCAAGATACCTATACAGCAAGGAACTTGTAAGGGGAGAAGGCACTAAGAGAAAGTGGTTCAAATCAGCTGTACCGGGAGGCAAGAAATCTGGATTCAGGTGCTTCCCCTGCCCCCCTCCCACCAAGGACCGCTGGGCTTTTCTGAGCCTGAGTTGTTTCACCTGTAAAATGACAATCTGGATATCCCTGGAGGCCTAAACTTCATGACTATGCTATTGAGCAAAGGAGGAGGCTAACTCCAAAGTAATCTATTTGTAGCCAGATTGATGCTGTTTGAGGTTGGAAGAAATCCCCAACTTGGAACTAGGCAGTATGGCCTGATGAAGGACAGAATACCATTCTTGGAGGGCCAGAGACACAGGTTCAAGTTGTGTGATCTTGGACAACTTTCCCTTCCACAGAGCTCCTCTGTAAAGGAGGCATTTGGGGGATCTGGCCTTGGGCCCTGGTAAGGGAAGAGCTTGAGAAGCCAAAGACATGGAAGTCCTTATCTACTTTTCCTCTATATCCCACTAGGCTGTCTTCCTCCCATTGCTTCCCCAATTGAGAGCTCTGAGAGGTTGTTTAATAACAAAGCGGATGAACCAAGTTGTAATTGGCTCTAATGAACACTTCCACTAGGTGTAGCCTCCTTTATCTTTTGCCCAGAGGCACTCCCAAAGCTGTGTTCCTTCCTGCCCTTGGAACTCCAAGAAGAAAATAAATTTCAGGATCTGATCTGCATGTGCAAGTCACCCAAGCGTGAGTGCATAACAAAACTTCCTTGCAAAGGAAACTGACCAGCCAGTGCTCCGTTCGTTCGTTCATTGACATTCCTTAGGTTTAAATAAGTTTTGTAAAGATCTCGAATCCAGGCCTTACTCGGCTGTTTCCTATCCCAGCCCCTCCACTCTTCAGTAGGTGGGCTTCTCAGTGCCTAGCCCAGGCCACACTAGGCCAGCCTTCACCCCACAGGCAGATGATGAATCCCTAATTAGACCCTCTCCTACCATCATCAGCGACCTCTGTTTCCAGACACTTTTGAGGCTGCAAGGGGACACAGTGGATAAAATGCTAGACTTGGAGTCAGGAAGACCTGAGTTGAAATCCCACCTCAGTTATTTAGTAGCTATGTGACCAGGGACAAGTCACTTAATCCCTCTCAGCCTCCATTTCCTCATCTGTAAAATGGGGATAATAATAGTGCTTTCCTCATAGGGTCCTTGTTAAGGGTCAAATGAGATAACTTGGACCATGCTTTGCAAATCTTAAAGCACTATGCTGGCTAACTACTATTCCTGCCGGCTATATGACCTTGTTCAGGTCTGCTTTGTTATAGCCCTCCCTAGTATCCAGGTCATTCTCCCTTCTTGCTAATATGATAGCCCTCTTCCTTCCTTCCTCCCCTCCTTCTCCCCCTCCCCTACCCGATTCTGGAACTTCTCTGAGACCTGAAAGTATAATGAACACTGGGTCCCAGCCAATGGCACAGACCTGAACTGCACACAGTTTTCTGAAGTTAGAATTTCAAGTGTAAGCATTACAAACCACATGTAATACTGCCCTCAGGAAAGCTGAGGCCTAGAATGGGGGAAGAAATGCATTCAGATCCTGATTTCCTTTTGATACTTACTAGCTGTGTGACCCTGAGCTAGTCACTTAATCTCTATATGTCTCAAGCAACTCTCTAGGTTCTAAAAGTTTTTACCTTCCTAAGGTCAAAGAGTAGAGGACTAAGGACAAATGACTTGGCCCTTCGCCCTAGATGGGCTTTGTGCTGGTTTTACCCTGCTGTGCACGCTCTAGCTTCTTGGAGCCACAGGTGACAGCTGGGGGACAAGTGGATGTCAAAGGTGGATGAGCAACCCTGAAAAGGGCTTGGCAAGCCCTCACACCAGAGGCACAAGTGCTTCCTCAACACCCCAGGTGCCCACAAGCCTTAAACTGGTTGGTGAGTTAGGAGGATGTCTACTTCCAAGCATGTGGAGACTTCCCCAGGCCACAAAAGCAGCCTAAGCAGGCACTGTGGAGCTCTTAGAGCTTGGGCAGACACCAAAGACACCAAGGTTATCTACCACATCTTGAGCCAGCCCCAGTTGTCCTGACTTTTGTCCTGCCACTGCTCTTTGATGACTCTGGAAGAGACAATGAGGCTGACAACTTTGTGCAGCTCTGCCTCACTGAAATCCAACTCATTTACAAGTCAAGACGTCACCTATGGTGTCTCGGGTCCTTTTTGAAAACAAAGGACAGACAAATGCTCCTAAGTCACAGACAGTTGCAATCTGCCTACTTTGAGGGAATTTCCACACAGGGAGTCCATTTCCCCCCCCACCCAGATCCTTCAGTATTCTCATTAGGAATTGGTTTCAAGGTATTTCCATGATGGCCTTGAACCACGAGACCTTATACTGGGTGAAGAATCTTTCATTATGAACCAGATGAGGCCTTCAAGCTCATCCAGTGGGCCAAGGACCAAGAAGTGCTGACCCCATTTATTGTGCCTACCTTTGCTCAAACAAATTAACACACAAGCCAAAAGGCATCAGAATGTTAACGCTTTAGCAGCTACTTCTTCAATGAGACTGCATGCATTTTTGTATCTGTCCATGGATGTGTCTGTTCCCTGATCTTCTCTTTCAAGAAAGGACTAGGTGTCTCTCTCTTCTACCATAACCCAAAAAAAGGCACCAACTTTTGCTGAGGGAGTGAAGGAAGCCAAGGTTACAACTTTCCTAGCCCTTATTTCTTCCCAAACTTCCAGAGTCTGAAGAGGAAGAGCTGAGCTGGGCTCCTGGTGGCCCAAGAACCGGTCAGTGTGACCTTGGGTCATCACTGAAGCTGGGAGCAAGATAACTTTGTGACTTAGGATTAGGAAACTGAAAAGGAGCTCTAAGGAAAGAGAACAAAGTAGAATTTCTTGCGTTTGTACAGTCCTTGGTGAAATTCCTTCTCAATAAAGGACAATTGCTCTGATGAGTGACTACCCTAGTAGAACCTTACTAAGCCTGGGTCAGCTGGATGGTACTGCAGTACTGAGCACTGACCCTGGAGTCAGGAATACCTGAGTTCAAACCTGGCCTTTGACATGTCTTAGCTATGTGACCCTAAACAAGTCACTTTACCCTGTTTGCCTCAGTTTCCTCATCTGTCAAATGAGCTGGAGAAGGAAACAGTGAACCACTCCAGTATCTTTGCTAAGAAAACCCCAAATGGGGTCATGGAGTCAGACACAACTGAAACAACAAAACTAATGATGAATCCAGTCCCTCACCCCCCACCCCCCAAAAAGGCAACACACACACATTTCCTTGTTGCTAAACTTGAAACCATACCCTGGTTACTGGGAATTTGCTTATTTGGAGCCTATCCTTTAAAATAAAACCAGAAGATTTTTATCCAGGATTTGATTTCTAACATCCTACAGTGGAAAGAGTAGATTTAGATTCCGAGGTTCTAGATTTGAATGGAGGATCTGCCACTTAGTATTTGACCTTTTCCTTTTGGAGATCTGTTTCCTTTTCTGGCAAATGAGGGAGTTGGGCTCCATGTCCTCTAAGGTCCCTTCTAGTCAATGAATGGCAAAGGTGAAGCAGCACTTTTCTCTATCTTGTGAGGTAGGTTGTGCCCATGAGGATGCACAGTGGCTGTCAGCTCCATAGTTCTCAACACTGCTTCTCTTAATGCATCCCAAGATCTTGGGAAACCATTCTGGCCTCCTGCCCCATTGTTGCCTAATAATTGAGCTGGCAATCAGTGTAGGAGAATTCTTCCATCTTGTGTTAAATCTTCCTTAGCAACACATCTCTCATTTTGTACTTGTGAAGTAGATTTTTTTTGAATCCTGAGCACAAGATTTCATATTTACTCTTAAGTTGTATCCCAATAGTCAGCCCAAGATCTCTTCTGACAGACTGTCGTTTAATATGTCATCTCCCCTCTTTGCTTTGTGTCAATTGCAGATTTCATGAGCATTATTACTAAGACTTTGACAAAAGTGTTCACTGTCATGAGGCCATGCATGGATCCCTGGGACACTTCACTGGTGACCATCTTCCAAGATGCTATCAAACTTTCCTTTTGAAAAAAATCAGAACTCTTGCCCTTCTGCAGTACTGTGGCACCTCTCTTTTTCCAGCTATCTTGTGACGGCTCAGCCATCGTGTAAGGCAGTATTGTAAAGAGAGAATAGTACTGGACATGAGGGCAGAGGACCCAGCTTCAGATGTTGGCTCTGCCACTTAGCATCTGTGTGATTTTGGGCAAATCACTTCATCTCCCTGGTCTTCAGTTTGCTCATCTGTAAAAGAAGGGGAGACTGCAGGTGGTTTCTGAGGGGCCTCCAAAATCTAAGTTTATGTTCAAGAATACATTCCACAATTCTTCCAGAAACAGAAGATATAGTTCATCTGGGCCTAGTTGCTCATGGTTATTTGAGGCAGCTAGGTGCCTTTTTATTAATTCCACTGGGTGTCAATTTCCCATTAACCATTCTTGTTCCATTCTCTTAAGTCTAAGATTATTCTCTCTGGCAAAGAAAACAAGGTCAGACACAAAGGAAGGTCCCATATGTACCAAAATATTCATAATTGCCCTTTTGTGGAAGCAAGAAGCTAGAAACAAAGATGCCCATTAATCAAGGAACGGCTGAACAAACTGTGATCTATAAACATCATGGGAGTATTATTATTGCACCATAAGAAACGACCAATATGAGGAATTCAGTGAAACATGAGTAGACATCTATGAACTGATGCAGAGTAATTAAGCAGAACCAAGAAAATAGACATGACTAGAGAAATGTAAATGGAGAGAACAACAACCAAAATTGAACATTGCATAACTGTAATAACCAGCCTGGCCCCAGTGATGAGGAAACACACTTCCTTCCTTTAATTGGAGAAGCAGGGAACCATGGGTATGGAACACTGTACACTGTTTTTGCTTAAGTTTTCCTTTGTGACAAGGGAAAGCTCTTTGAATGGTGGTAGAGGGAATTGTATCCAGAAATGATTTGGATGTAAAAAGATAAGGTACTAATAAAACCTTTTTTAAAAAATCAGTAAAAAACCCCCAAAGTTGACCAGAGCTCAGGGTTCACTCAGAGGAGTACCAGAATTCTCAGGGTTTATAACATTTAGACTCCAATGAATTAAGATCCAAATCTATGAACTGATGCAGAGTAATTAAGCAGAACCGAGAAAATAGACATGACTGGAAAAATGTAAATAGAGAGAACCACCACCAAAACTGAACATTGCATAACTGAACATTTAGGAATGTTAGTGCTAACATTCCTTGTCCACTATTTTGATAGATTTGAATATTTCTATTGAACTCATATTCCACTTAAATAATCCACTTGTGAGACCTTGGGTATGTATCTTTGATAAACATGCTCCCATTTTTGTTTTTCTGGGTTTTTTTGAACAGGAGAAAGTAAGAGCTGGGTAACTCTTACCTTTTTTTTTCATCAATTATCATTACTGCCATCCTCCTTGGATCTTTCTTCCCCAATATAGCTCCCCTATCCCCAGTTTGTTCTTGGTTTTCCTTGCCAACCTCAGCTCATTCTAACTTCTAGCACTTCTGACCTTCTTAGTGGATAGCACCATGGTTTTGTTCTAAGGTCTGGTACTTGCCCTTGTTTTTTCCTGTCTTCTATACAGGCCTTTTGAAAATTAAGTTGGTCAGAGAGCTACCTATGCATCCATATCCATAGATTACTTCCCATTGTCCTCAACAGGATTATTTCTCTTTTTGTGTATTCAGAATTTCATTCTTGAGAACTAAACATTCCACATTTCAAGTTGTGGTCTAGAAGCCCCAACCTGTTTGAGAATATCATCTTTTCAACCAGATAGTCACTTCCTGCTGTGACCCATTATCCATACAGCAGTCAAAAGAACCTGATTGTGTTGCTTCCTGGACTCAGTTAACTTTATTACCTGCCTCTCCACCAAGGCTGACCTAGAATTCAAAGCCTTCTACAATCTGCCTCTGATCTTTCAGGCCCCCACACTGCCAAACCACTTGTTCCCCTTTGATTCTCCCCACTTTCCCCATTTTCCTGCCTCGAAGCCTTTCTTCTGTTCCTTATTCCTGACTTTTCCCATTTTTTTTCTTTATTGGCTGACAATCAAGCCACCCTTCCATGTTGAAGGGATTGGACCCTTTCCCTGATTCTGTAGCATTATTTGTTTCTCTTGTACTCACAGTTTTTTATATGTGTACATGTGCCATTTCTCCTAATAAATTGTAAGTTTCTTAAGGGCTAGGGGACCCCATCTGATTTGCCTTTGTATTCCTCCAGCCATAATAAAAGGGTGGGGCACATCATGGTGCTTAAATGTCTGATAAACTAGGAGGCACATGGAAGTGACTCTTAAGAGTGCCCCTGTAACCTAAGGTGAGTGCCTTCACCTGCCTGGGACTCAGTTTCCTGATCTGTAAAATGAGGGGGTTAGACAAATGGTCTCTATGTTCCCATTTTGGCCATAGATCTAGGATCTGAATGACCCCTAAAGGATTCACACGGTCAGTTTGTAGTAAAATGGAGAAAATGAATAAATAAATAAATGACTGGTTTTGTTTCCTGGGGACCTGGGTTTCATTGGCTAAACTGCCATGCATTAGCTATGGCAGTGAGGAGACTTTATCGGGAGAGTCTCTGGGGTGCCCTGCCCACCTCCCCACCGAATAGAAAGCTAGCAAGAATAGTGATCGTCATCTGGTGCCATGGCCGAGTATTCAGTCCGCACTCAATGCTGAATAATGGGGTCACCTGCCTCTAAGCAGGCCAGTCAACACCACTGTTAAGGTGTTGGAGAGGAAAGGGAATCTGACCTCCTCCGAGAGAGTGAGCCAATCAATGAGGTCACCAGCAATCCACATCATAAAGCCGATTTTATTGCCAGTAAACCGTCAAAAACTCATTTGTTTCCTGTTTCAGTAGGACCTTATTCTTTCTGACTAAAATCCAGTCATAACATCTCTCTTAAAAATAAAATCTTTTGAAATAAATAAACATACAAAATAAATAGCATATTTCATAAATAATTTTTGCCCTTATGCACAGTGTTCGTGCTTATATCTTAATATTTTTTTCCTTCCTACTCCCCTCCTCCCTCTTCCTACATACGGGGTTATTAGCTCCCCAGGGATCTTTCTGGATGGCAGCAATCTCTGGGGTCTTCTTTCATGTGCTTGGTGTCAAGGTGTCTGTGTGGTTTTGTGTGGTGGGAAACACCCCCAAGTCCCCTCCATTACCCTCCCTTTCCCTCCCCTCCCCTCTCTTCCCTCCCCTCCCTCCCACCAGCTCTTTCCCCACCTCTGGGGTGATATGCAGGTCGTATCCCCATCTCCCTCCCCCTCCCCCAGTTGCCCCCCACAGCCCTCTCCCCCAAATCACGCAACCTGTAAATACACTTTCAACGACAAGAGCTCAGCTGGATTGAGTTCAACTTAAGTGCTTCTCTGTTATCGAAGTTGTTTAAAAGGACCGGCTTGAAAGGCTATGAATATAGAGCTCAAGGACATAACTGTGGCCCCACCACTGAGGGGGCAGGGGGAGGGGAAACAGAGGCCAGGTGATCATATCATCTATAGCGGAAGAGGTCTCTGGACATGGAGGGCAGTTTGGAGGAGTCAACAGGCCTGGGTAAAAAGTGGGTGAACTTCTGGTGCCGCTTAGTCCTGAAGCCCTCTCGGGGTGAGCCATCTTTGTTCAGGGCCACATAATATTGTCTCTCCGAGTCCGAATGCTTGTACAAGGTGGACGCGTATGTGTTGTACCAGTTTTCTTCAAATTGCTCCCGGAAAACACATTCTCTGGTGAGTTTCTTCTGTGAGGGGGGAGAAAAAGAGGCAGACCCCATTACATTTCTTCAGAAATGGCCCAGAGAAATTCAGATTATACATGAGATTCCAGAGAATTGAGGAAATACACTTTCCTCTTTTCAGCAGAACTAGGAGAGACAAAGGGATGGATGTGGAGTGTTGCACATGAACTCACACTCATTTGGTCAACAAGTTGTCAATCAACAACTATGAATCCCCTGCTGTATGCCAGGCACTGTGCTAGGCTATGGAGATACAAGCACAAAAAATGAAACAGTTCCTGTTCACAAGGACTTCCAGGGGGAGAACAGCATAAGCAAAAGCCTAGAGGTGGGAAAAGTAGGTCCTGGCCTTAAATTCTGAGAAAGTTAAGTTTGCCCTTAGTTCATCAACTTCTTTTCTGATTTCTCTCCCACTCCCCCTTCAAGTGCCCCCCTTCAAGCCTCCTCCCCTTCTAAAAACCCACCCTCAGTAAAGAAACTTAATAGTCTTCACACTGAGGTGTCAGTGACAGAACAGCTTAGAATAAATATGAGTATGAAAATCACTCCCAAGTCTCCAATCATTTCCACTTTCCTCCCGATAGCTTGGAGGGGGTAAGTCAGGGGCTGTTATTTCCATTTTATAGTTGAGGAAACCTAGGCCCAAGGGAGGTTGACATGGCTGAGGTCACACAGTTGTACATGACCCAACCTGAGCCTCGGTTGAAAGACAGCCCCGTTTCCTCTACATAATGGGCATGGCAGCATGGTCAGGGCTTTAAGCCAATTTGTGTCTGGGTGAGGTTTCCTGGAAATGATATCCCACAGGCATCAATCACTGAACGTGTTGATTGTGCATAGGAATCTCCTTCTGCTCTAGCGAAACTAGAGGAAGGGAGAGCAGAAAGGTCGGAGGACCTGGGTTCAAATGCTGATTTTGTTACTTGCCCCCAGTGTGCCTTTGGACTCAAAGGTCTCTAACAAAATCTCTGAGCCAAAGAGCAGCAGGCTAGAGCTATTGGCCAAAAGGATGCTTGGAGTGGGGGGAAAGTGATGGAATTATTCATGGTCTTTGATTAGCTCGATCAGCAAAGCCAGGGCTATCTGAAGTATTAAACAGCTGAGAGGAACTAGAAATGTGGAAAAAGAAACCTGAGAAGTGCTGTAGCAAGAGGGACTCTGGTTAGATCCGAGGAGGCACTTCCCATAACACTGATAGGCATTAAACACTAGTGTGGCAAAAGTGAAGGGAGATGGTGAAATTGCCTTTATCAGAGGGTCCTGCCTAGATATAGGGATCTTGGATAAGTCGTTTTTTTCTTTGGGCTTTCCCTTCCTTGTGTATAAAATGAGGTCGCATTCTGTGGTTTTTTAGTCCCTCTTGGCTCAGTCATTGTCTTTTCTAAAGTCCTTTTTTCCAGCTCTAAACCCTATGATGCAACTGCTTCACCCTGAGCCCCTTCTGGCTTAGGATGTATGCTAGCCTTCAGGTGCCCCTTTGCTACCCTCTGGGGTCTCCTTGCTCAGAGAGAACTCAAGTTCCATAAGAAGAGTGAGATTCCAGCCAAGCACAAGAGCTGACAGGTAGCATGGCCTCTAACCTATAAGAGGTGAGCTATGACCTCTCCAATGGAGGGCCCCTTGGAAGCACCTCAGCTTTGGTGGCTGGGGGCTGCTTTCACCCTTTATATGACTGCCGTTCCAGAAGGGGACAGTGATACCAAGTGCTGGGGACAGGCCTATCTCTCAGATGTCAAGAAAAAATGTCCTGCTCCAAGTGGGGGTTTTAGCGGGGGAGGGGAGGTGTACTGGGAGGTAGGCAGTCTGAGAGGGGGACTGTCCTGCTGGCTCCCTAGTGTTAGAGGCATCTGGCATGGTGGGGCTTGAGCTGGTCACAGAATTGGAGGGATCCCCGAAGACCATCTAGTCCAGCCCCCTCTTGTTAAATGAGAAAACAGGTTCAAAAGGATGATGTGACTTAGCTAAGATATCTGGACAATGGATTTTCCCCAGCCTGGAATGGAAATTATGACTGAAGGGAAGCCCCCAAAAGCACCTAGGTTAACAAGGGGAGGGCCCTTGCTTTCTGGCTGGCATAAAAGCTTGGGAGGTGACCCCACTCCTTGCCTGCCTTTCTCTGATGGCATTATGACCTGAGGGGGCAGGTAGCCCACAGTAAGCAGGAGTAGCTGTACTCGGCTGATTTGACTTTGACAGCTTACTTTAGGCCAGTCACTACTTACCCTCCCTGGGCCTCTGTTTCTCTCCTCTGCAAAAGGAGGAGGTGAAACTAAGTAGATGATCTCTCTTATTTTCTCCAAAATTGGAGTGATCATCACTCACCTCCCTTTCTTTTTGAAACTATCAGCTTTAGGCCCAAACTAGGGAAGTATCTTTTGGAGTTAAGAAAGAATAGGAAATATTATGACCCTTATAATATAAGAAAGATTATAATTCTTAATCTGGGGTAAAACTGGGACTCAGTCAAAAAGCTACACCTGAGGACCTAGAAGGCCACGTGTGGCCTTGAGGCTGCAGGTTCCCCACGCCTGGATTAGGGTCAGGATCCTAGAATGTATGATTTCCTGAATATTATAGAACTCCCAAATGAAGATGCTTTCTCTGCCAATGGAGACTGGCACTTTATCTGTCTAGACAATTGACACATTAAGTGACATGGCTTTGTGCGTCTGAGAGAAAGGCCTTGGACCCAGGGCTCCCCATTTCTGAAGCCAGGTCTCACCATTTACTATACCAGGTATCAAACACCCCACCCGACTCTCCAGGGTATAACCCAAACCAGAAGAGTGTGGAGTTCCTATCTGATTTTAATGTTGATGTATTAATTAAAAACAGCCAATCTATAAACGTGTGGCTTTCTAAGTCTCAATGCAGTCTTCGGGGATCCTTAGGCCCACTTTAGTGGATCCAATTCTATTTTAAATTGATGTTGCTCTGTCAGGCTGCCTCTCAAGAGCCAAGAAAACTGACCTCAAATCCTGCCAAGTCATCTTACCTCTCAGAGGCCTGATGTGTAAAATGAGAGGACCGCAGTAAATGATTAGGTGAGCATGCCATCTCTGCCTTCACTCAAGTCACTGGCAAAAATGGCTTAAAAGCACAGGGTCAAGCCTAGATCCCTGGGATACTGTACTCATCTTCTTTACGGGAGTCATGGGACTGTAATGGATTACTGTTTGGGGTGGGGTCATTCAACCAGTCCCAAATACATGTAACTGTATTATCAGAGCCTAAGTCTCTCCATCTCATTGAAAAGCAAAGCATGAGAGACTTTTGTCAAATGCTTTGCCAATATCTAGGCAAACTCCATCTATAGTAGTCTACTGATCTCCGCTATTAGAAAAGAAATTGAGCATGTGGGCATACTACCCATTGCCATTGACATCTAGCAATGGTGATTTACCAGGATATAAAATGAAAAATGTCTTCTGTATCATCTTCGATCTCTTGGCATTGCTTTGATTTGGCCAAATACCTGGCCAAACCAAATGCAGATCTAAACTGCTACCATCCCTGCCTGTGCCCTTAGCCCGAGGCATCAAGTAAAGGGTTGTGGGTTCTCTGCCAAGCTTGGCTGGGCTACAATTCTGCTAGTAGCTGCCCTTATGCCTGAATGGGTGGTGCTAACCTCCCTTAGGGGCCTGTTGGCTGTGTTGGCCCTGAGTTCCCCAAATTTTGTTTTTAATGCTTTTCATAGCTTTCCTTCTTTCTGCAGTTTGCAGTGCTAGAAAGGGCACCGGACTTGGACCCATTGGGCCTGGATGCAAATTTCAGCTCTGCCAATTACTAGCCACATGCCCTTGGGGACTTACTCTTTCTTTGGGGCTCAGTGTCCTCTTTTATAAAATGGGAGAGTTGGATTAGAAGACCCCTAAAATAGCTCTAAAATATAGCTCTAAAACTGTGACTCTGTTCCCTCTGGCACACCCGAGCAGGGTGCCCTGCTCTCTCAGGTTACCCACCACTCTCCCCTGTCCCCCTTATCCTATCATTCTAGTTGTGGAAGACAGGAGGGTAAAAGTATTTGAAGGGTAAGAGGAAAAATCTTGTTTTGGGAACCAACTAGCACGTCCTTGCTCTGAGTGTCTCATCAGGCCTTAAAGAAAGCAGGAGCCTAAACCATCACTCCCTCCCTCCCTTCCAAGCCAGTCTGTATCTATCCCTGGATTGTTCTCCCAGCCCGAAACCCTGCAAGGTCATAGGATCAGATTTAGAGATCGTTGAGTCCAGACCCATCATTTTACACAGAAGGAAACTGAGATACAAAGAAGTCTGTTTAAGTGACTCACCCAAGATATAGATCTTCTAAGGTCCACCCTCTACCCACAACATCTCACACAGTCTCTGTGTGGCAGATAGCCACTCCTTCAGAGCAAGTAGAGGCACACAGTGGGCAGCAGCCCTGGGAACCTCCCCAGCTATTGCTGGGCAGAGGCCAGAGGTGTAAACACAATATGGCTCATCTGTCATCTCACTCACCGATGAGTGCTCACCTCTAGGAAGAGAGATTGTCACCCTCCCCTTTCCTTGATTTTCTAGGGGCTCTGTTGTGGGCAAAGGATGAGCAGGTAATGGCAGAAATTTCCAGAACTAAGAGAAATTTTATATGTAAGAGTAAGTATCAGCCTGGATGGTACCAGTTGGCCCATTCCTCAAATTAGATCATAGCTCTCTGAGCTGGAAGGGGCTTCAAAAGATGGTACAATCCAGCTGTTTCCTTTCAAAAAGGAAGAAAATGAGATTTAGAAAAATTAAATGACTGACAAAGGATTGCACAGCTGATAAATTACACCCAGTATTCAAAACCAAGTCTCCTGATTCCTCGTGCCATCCTCTTTATGCTGACTTTCCTTTGCCCCCTAATCTCTCTCTCTCTGAAAAGCCTGTCCCAGAGTTTAGGACACGTTACTCTTAAGAGTTAATCCTTTGGATTAAATCATCCTCTATCCTCCAGGCTCCTGTTAAGGTTAAAATTGAAGCCTGAGAGAGCTGGCAGTACAAGTACTAACCCATCAGCACCCACTAGGACGGATTTGTTTGGCAGATAAGGAGAAGGGTAACTCACCAGGGAGCAGAGCCCTAAGTGACTCTGATGGGGGAATGAGGTTAGTCACCTCTTACTGCTTAGGCGTGGATCCCAACGTCACTCCTTACAACCTATGTGACCTTGGACGTATCATTTAGGCCCCTCTCTAGGCCTATGATTTCTCTGTCACCAAATGAGATCCCATCCAGCTCTGACATCCCATAATTCAATGGATTTGAAGTTTGGATGGGAAGAGAAGGTTGAAAAAGGACTGAGGTGCTGAGCACTGCCTGTGCAGGCATCTGGGGCACTGGGGTGAGAACAGGGGATGAGTAAAGGCACTGGGCACCTTCATGTGGTGGAGGACAGGGGGCCTCTTCACTGATTTTGCTGAGCTCTAGGTCTATTTGAGAAGATGGGCTGGGGAGATGGGGTGGGCAACCCAGATCCAGCTACTAAGTTGATTCTTAGAAATGTGTTTCTGGTGATGATATGAGAGATATTTTGAAATGATTTCACTGCAAAAAAAAATTGTCCTGAAAAGGTTTTCTTGTATCATTAGGGAAAAGTCAAAATCTGAGGCCTAAACAAACCATTCAGAAGGTATCTTCTTGTTGTCTCTTCAGGAGAATCACCCCCATCCTTTGCCAGGCCTAGGATTTCTACTGTTTCCAGCTAGCCCAGTCTCAGAAGGTATGGCAGATCTTCAACTTACCGAGCCATATAGCTCGCCACGCTCATTCATCCCTAGATACAGGCCGGAGTCCACTCCCCGGATGCTGATCAGTCCCACAGCCAGGCTGATAAATTCCAAGATTCCTGCAGTGAAGAGGGAAAACACAGTCGCCATTAATGATGCCAAGAAGAAACAAGGACCGTGGCCCTCCTCCCTTCCCTGGTCTTTCTTCCCTTCCATTATCAAAACACTTGGGTAGGTTACGTGACCAAATGGTTTTTGTTTAGGAAATGGGCATGCCCAGGGAAGGACAAAACCAGCCCTGGACTGAGGGGTGAGAGGGAATGGTTCAAGAGCCTTGGGGTCTAGTCCTGGCAAGGCCAATCTGTGTGCCTTCTGCCAGGACCCTAGGCCTCTCCAGGCTTCAGCTGCTCCATCTATAAAATGGGAATAGTGATCAGTAATTTGTAGCCCTTTCCCAACTCTCAGAAATCTCCAAGAATAACCTAAAACCACACTGAAGGCATTCTTTATGAATAAGAAGGATAGAGGCGGGCGGGTCTGCACCAGAAACATTTCACAGCAAACCAGATCTTTAGAGTCACAACTGACGTTGAGAGTCCCACGTTGCACTGTGCCAATTACAGCCTTTCAAGAAGTATTTGATTAAGGCAGAGCCAAATGCCACCTTAAAAGGCTCTCCCCCAACAGGGTATCTCCCATGCACATGGCAAAGTCATGCAAAGTTTCTTGTAAGATGCTACAACCAAATAACATTGTTGGATGATCTTTCGCTTCTATTAGCATCAAATGAGAGCCCAGATAGTGTCTTACCTAAAGGGGCTGGGCACTATTATAGATGATGTCTGGTACAGTCCAAATGGAAAAGGGTTGGGGGTAGGTCCTCCAGATGCTTAGGTCTGTGGATGACACTACTGATTGCCTCAAGCCCCAGAACACCACCAAGCCTCATCAATGAGCCTCATGGTCACTCAGCCTAACTATTCACATATCAAAAACCAAGTGGATGATTGCTTGTTGTGCAGATTCTGATACATGCTTGAATGGAGAACTCAGCTTGCCTGCCCATCGGCACACATATCTTAGACCAACATGGACGATGGCTGCGGCTTACATGAAACAGGAATAGGAGTGTGGGGCTGAATGTCAGGCTTTTAAGGACCCCAAACTTCTCCTAAAACAAAAGGTCACCTCCTTCACACCAATCTGTTCCTCGATGCTAGATGTCTATGATCAAGAAATACCCGAAGAATTCAAGTGAAGCTTTTGCTCAAAAGGCAATGGAGACACATTGGAGGAGAAGCAGAAGAAAGGATTTCTGTCAGAGTGATATTCAATCATGAAAGAAAAGATGGTCCAGTCCCATAGTGAGAGAGACAGATAATCAACGCCACACTCCACTGGAGTTCCTAAAATGTCAAGAGAATGTGCAGAAGTCTCCCAGCAGTTGGGCTGACTCCCTGTTAAAGAGGCTGTGGTCAAGTCGTACAAGGTGGTCAGGAATGGATGGGCTGGGTTTGGGTCCGCAGTCCTGGAGGGATCCACATTAATGAGATCTCTAGCCCACTGAGTGTTGACTGGGTCCTTGCCCAGGAGTACTGTGAGGAAGAGAAAGGGCTTTGATGGCAAAGCCATTATTGTGGTTAAGAATCTCAGAAGCTGCCTTTACCAGCTGAGCACAGAACACTGGCTCACCTTCCTTTAGGGTGGCTCCTGCTTCATTTCTCCTCTTCTTCCTGGCCCTGCAGCTACCTCCAATCAAGGAAAGCCAGCTGCGACACTGGGTGGGTGGGTGGGACTCATCAAATGTCAGGCTAGCAAGGAGCCTAGACTAACATAGAATGTTAGATTGCTAGGTGGTAGAATGAAGAGTCCTGGACTTGGAGTCAGGAAGCCCTCAGTTCAAATCTAGCCTGTCATTAACTAGCTGTGTTAGCCCCCATCTGTAAAATGGGGGGGGGGGAACAAATGGTAGCATTTACCTCACTGGGCTATTGGGAGGATCAACAAGGCAACATATGTGTCAAGTGCTTTGCAACCCTTTGATTGCTATATACTTGCTAGCTATTACCCATTATTAGAGCTGGAAAGGACCTAGGAACATAGCATCTCATTTTACAGATAAAGGAGTGGTGACCCAGGGTGATTTGCCCAAGGTTACACACAACCAGTGGTCAAGCTCATCACTGCCATTACCCTCCTGAGAACTGACAAGTGACCTTCAAAAAACATCTGGGAAAAATGTCAGGTCCTCGGGGAGTCCATCTCACAATTCAGAGCTAGAAGGCCAGTTGGAGGGGTCAGATTTACTCCTAATTTTTGAACAGTGCCTTTCTGGGCACTCTAGAATGAATATCCCTGCTTCTGCTGACATGGGTAAGGGAGATGAGAGCCGAGATAATTTTTTTTTTAACTCAGAGCTAGCCAAGCAAAGGTGGAAAGATCAAGGAGGCCCTGGGAGCATGGGAACAGAGGAAAATGGGTAGGGAGAGGGTGGGGGAAGGAACTTCAGAATAGGGCTGTGGGCTGGCGCTGTTCCTATTAAGGCCTCTGGATCCAGGCTGGGTGGGCACAATGGGCTTTTCCATGAGCCACTTCCCTCTGCCAGTCATTTGTCTCTCTTTGTTCCATGTTTTCAGATGGCTAAGCTACTTTCCTACACCCTGACCCACAGGTGTCTCCTGTGCTTGCACAAAGCACTATCGATGTGTTTGGTGGTACGTATTTCTAAGGTTTTTGTTTTCCTAAGAACTTGGCTGATTCCACTCCACTGACTCCTTAGGAAATCCTTGATATCCTCAGGAACCTTCTGAAATCATCTAGTCCATTTCACTGCTGCCTAGAAGGACACTGTGGAATGAGTATCTGTGGGTTTCTGGAACCTTCCACCGTTGTAAGGGCGAGGGAGGAAAGGGCACTATTTTCCCCCATAACCCATGGTAATCTCTAACAAGAGGGAGAGCAGGGGTCAAGTCCTATCTATGTCACTTATTACCTACCTATGGGTGACACTGGGCAAGTCACTTGCCCTCTCTGAGTCTCAGTTTCCTCCTTAGTAGGATGAAGGGCTGGCTTGCACTAGATAATGTTGTCTAAGATTCTTTGCAGCTTTAAAACTAGGCTTCCCTTAGCCTTAATTTAAGAATGCCTTTGTGCTGTTTAGTAATCTAACCCTGCCATTTTATGGAGGAGGAAACTCAGGACCAGAAGTTAAGTGACTCACCCAAGGTCACACACCAAATAGCAGATCCTTTGATTCTCAATTCAGTACTTCCTCCCCTAGGCTCCCTGCTGTTCAATATAACTTGAATCCCAGAGGTGTGGGCCTGTCAGGCAAGTCTTCCTCCATGTCCCTATCTCCCTATTCCTGAAGTCCCCCTGTCTTTGGGTGCCATGTCTGTTTGCCAGTTTTCCCCTTAGCTGGAGTCCACCCAAGGGGGGCCCTGCTGAGAGGCACGTGATGATGGGACAGGCATTCCTGGCACTTGACCAGCAGGAATGCAGGACGAACAAGCCCTTTCCCCCCTTTCGGAGCTTCAGCTGGAAGTAGGTGTTGGAGAGAAAAGTTGCTAAGTGGGCAAAGTTTATCTCCAGCACTCCCTGTCATCAGCCAGGCCTGCAACCCTCCAGGTCCAGGGCATCCGCAGACTGAAGTGGAAAGAGCTCTGGATATGCTGTCTATACACATTGTCAAATTCAATTGCTGTAGCAACTATTTTGCTTAAGTGACTTATTTTTTATATAAGGGAGGGGTCGGTTTGGCAGGGGGAGGGGGAACAGGTCTGGAAATGAGTGGAGTGTGCTATACAAACAAAAGGCAACAATTTTTTAAAAAGACTAGAAGAGTTAGAGGATTTCAATTCAAGTTCAGATTCTGTTACTTCCTCCAAATGTGACCTTGGGCAAGTCTCTTCCCTTATCTGGGCTTTCTTCTATTTAAACTGAGGATCTAGGCTACAATCCTTCTCATTCATCTACCTCCACGATTCAAACTTAGATCTGTGTCCCATTCCTTCCGGATTCACTGAGGTGGTCAACAAATAATCCACACTAAACTTGAAATAACACCTTATTCAAAGAGGTTTCTAAAGGGGAAATAACCCTCAGAAGTAGACTGTTGGCTTGGAAGAGAGATTTTTTGGAGGATGAGCGGACCTCTTGGTACAACCTCCAATCCAGTCGTCTATCTACATTTAGGGCTAATTGTGGCCATACCCACTGAGCAAAAGAACTCCTCATTCAAGAGCTTCACCACTAATCCAAGCTCTCTCTCCCCATCCACAGTAAATAGATCCACCCTCCCAGAAATTTCTGAGAAGCCTCAAGGGGAACTAAGTGTTCCTAAGCAGAAGACCTGGGTTCAAGTGCGGCAGAGTAGAGGTGGGAAGGGGAAGGTAATCTTTTCTCTTCTCTTGGACTCAGTGCCTTCCTCTGGCTCTGACTCATCTTTACAGGTTTTCCACATGATATCCCCTTCACATGTCCTATGTTCCAGCCAAACTGGCCTGCCTGTGATTGTTCCTTGCCCATGGCATTCCATGTTAGTATCCAGTAGGCATTCTAGTCTCCATGTTAGTAACCAGGCTGTTCCCTACGCCTAGCATGCTCACCTTTCCCAGCTTGACCTCCTGAAACCCTTTAGGGGGCCTCAAGGACTGTTGTAATCGCCTGTCATTGGTACTCCCCACCCTGTACCCCCAAATGACTTGATTTTGCAGTACTTATCTGGGTGAATTTTTCTCTCAGGGCAGGGGTGGTTTCATTTTTGTTGCCTAGTACAGTGCCCGGCGCATAGTAGGTGCTTCTTTGAATGCTTGTTGAATTGGACTGAAATGAAATGGGAATTAAGATGTTCCCATCACCTAGTTCAGGGTTGGCTGCAGAGAAAACAACTGTGTGGTCAAGCACTATATAGAACAGGGAGAAAAGTGGAGGAGCTGGGGCATCAGGGTTTGCCACCCTTCCCCCCAGTTCTCTGACCTTTCTCAGTGTTGGAATGGTTGGCACTGCCTGATGGGCATACCCCAACATCTCTGGGCTCCGAATCAGCTCCTGGCACCCTGCCCCAATGGCAGAGACTAGACTGTAACCCCCCCTTCTCTCCATCCCATCAGCTGCCAGGCCCCTGGTGCTGTCTGCCTCCCGGTCTCCAAGTACCCATTGGGAAGGCTGGGGTCCGAGTAGAACGGGCTGACTGGCCAGCCAGACGGAGATTTCAATCCTCCTGGCTACTGAATGCAGATGGGGAAACAGTCCCCTGTGCCAACACATTATTACTTGGAGTCAGGGCTGTGCTTGGGCTCAGCCGGGCTCTCTCTGAACACGCGGATTCCAGGGTAATCCTCGGGGGCCCTGCTCTCCAATTACAACAAATAGCTATTTACTTTACGGGGCCTTTGGAGACTACACCCCTTCCCCCAAAGCAGAAATCTATAATATTTTATATCTTCAGTCTGGTCTCCTTTACTCTGCTGGAATGTTGACTGCTAAAACACTTATGGAATGTTCAAGTTTCGATTTATTGAATACTCCGCCTGATTAAGTCCAAAAGGAGGGTGGGGTGGGGGGAAGGGCTCCAAAGCCTAAGCTCTCCCTCATCCTTTCCTACAAGCTAGACCAAGGTTTGGGGCTGTGTTAGGTTCAAAGTCGGCAGGGGAGGTGGACGCAAGACAACTTTGAGCAATGTTCCAATTTCCTTTATGAGAAATCCACCAATCTGATGAGGGAAAGGCCGGGGGAAGAGGCGATGCTGATTGTATCTGGGGCAGAGGTTTTTTTAAAAAAGAGGTAAGAGATAAGCTGGTGGAGAAGGGGAGGGAAAGACATGCTACTGGTGGTTTGGCAGGATTTGGAGCCAAAATGGATCTTTGAGATCCTCTGGTCCACCCCTCCTGGAATTTTGTGGATGGGGAAACTGAGGCCAAAAGCAGTTCAAGGGCTTACCCTGTATCACAAGGATAGTTAAATGGAAATGAGACATCAGCTCAGGTCCTTTGATCTCAAATCCCACTTTCTTTCCCTTTTAAATTCCCAGTTGAAAAGGAAGAAAGTTGGGTCTCTGGGGCCCTAAACAGGAATTAAAGACCAATCCCCCCCTCCCCCCCAAAGCTGTTCATTTTGCCTTTATTTTGAGCTTGGGGATTCCTAGGCTTTAGGTACCAGGATAGCCACCACCCGGGGCCTCAGGGTTCTATCAGTCTGGGAGGCTTTTGCTCACACACCAGCAGCCAACCACCCCAGAATCCTTAGGCCATTCCTTCTTTGTGGAAAAACTCCAGTTCTGGGGGCAAAGGTGGAAGGGTTCCCTCCCCCGGAGAAGTGGGGAGAGTGAGCTAAGCAAGCGACCTGCAGTGGGCCCCACCCCCTCCCGTTCCCCTTAGGGACCTGCAGAAAGTTTATACAGACACCTGCAGCCCTCAACTGAACTCCCCCCACCCCCAAACTTACTCTACTTCAGCTCAGAATGCATTTTTCCAAGATGACATAGGCCTCATTAGGGCTCCTGCCTGCTCTGAGCAGGCCAGCCCTGTCCCCAAAGCCATTTTCCAGGCTGGGCCCTGCCCTCAGACCCCTCTTGCTGTACCCCTACGCTCCTTCACGGTGCCGGCTTTTCGCTTTTCTAGTCTGGCAGGATAACTGGGCGGGGGGTGGGGGTGGTGTTGCGGGGGGAGTGGGGGGAGTAGTGGGAAGGAAGGTTTAAGGAAGATGAAGCTTGAATTTGCATCGGGCCGCTTGGGGCCAGGAAGGGTCACCTCTTCTGCTTAAGCGGATACAGAGGCTCTCGGAAGGGAAAGAGGGGTTACTGGGCCTGAGGATTGGGCTGGTTGTCACTGCACCTGCGGAATGACTTAGCACTGGGGAAAATAGGAAATTGAAAATAAAAATGGCCACATTGCTAGGGAGTGAGCACATTTGTTTAGAGACCTAATGATCTCCATCCTGGGACATGGTTTATATTAATGTGTAATTAGTTCTGTATGTGAGACAGGCGGCTGTGCCCTTTGAACAAACTGCCATGAGCTGGGCAGCCATGGGGCCATCCCATGTGCTGGGCAGAGGAGAGATACCTGTGTCTGGAGTCGGAGGGGGAGGAGTCCTTGCCAGCACCGCAGGCCCGGGCTGGGTACAGTGGGAAATGGCTTAGATTTGGAGGTACTAGACCCGACTTTGAAACCAGGCTCCGCCACCCTAAAGTTCAGGCTCGGTCCCCGTCTTTGGGCAGTGCCGCCAGCTGGGAAGTTCCCACCACGCCAGCGACTTGCGGGTTCTTCCTACCCCACCCTACAAAGTGCGGTTTTCCCAAGGCTGAGGCAGAGAGCCAATATCGACACCCTCCCCATCCTCCCTCACCCTCCCCCCTTCGCATCCGCCGGTTTGGGAAGCTGGCCGGGGTAGGGCGATCGATCAATCAATTGCCAAGCATTGACTAAGCCTGGCACTGTCAGGGGGCTCTCGCCCGCGGCTCTCCCGAAGGGGCACAGCACAGCCGAGCGCCCGAGCAAGCCAATGCAGTCCCGCCCCGACGGAGGAGGAGTCCTCGAAGGGAGCAGGGGGTTACACCTGCTTCAGTCAGGTCCCCAGGCTGGCAGCCCTACGGTTCGCCGCCACCCGGTGGGCCACCCCGCCCCCCTCCAGCCGACAGCTAACGATCCCTCCGGGTCCTGGCGCCCTGGCTCCGCGCAGTGCCCGGACTGTCCCCCCGGCACACGCAGTCTCGAGGGCAGCCAGAGGGCAGGCAGACGGCGGGTGTGCCAGTGGCCCGGCCCGCCCCGTCGCCGCCGCCGCCTCCCGGAGGGCGCGGTCCCCCCCCTCCGCCCCGGCCCCGTTCCCCTCTCACCGAAGCGGCTGTGGTCTTGCCGGGTGCCGTGCACGGTCCCGTTGGGAAAGATCTCCAGGTGGAAGCCGGTCCGGCAGTACAGCTGTCTACGCCGCAGGATCCCCTTGAGGTGGGCGAAGTCGGTGGGCGAGCCGCGCTGCAGCTTGCCCTCGATCTGGCCCAGCCGCTCGGTCAGGAAGCCCGGGGAGTCGGCTAAGGGCATGCTCCCCAGGGACGACGAGAAGCCGTGCACGTCCCAGTCCAGAGAGGCGCCCAGGGCCCCCCCGAGCTCGGCCATGGCCCCGGCCGCCGTGGGGGGGGGTGTGTGAGAGAGCGTGTGCGTGTGCGAGTGTGCGAGGGAGAGCGAGTGTGAGTGAGTGTGTGCGCGCTCGGGTGTGTGCGCCGCGGGCTGGCTGCCTGGCTCCCCGGCTGGAGGAGCGGCGCGGAGGGCGAGCGGGGGCGAGGGGGGCAGGCAGGGCTGCGGGGCTTCCCCGGCCCGAGCCTGTCCGGCTGGAGCTCGGTCCGTCCCCGGGCCTCCCTCCGGGTCGTGGCCGGCCGGCCGGGGACCTGCTCGGCGGGCTCAGCGGCGGCGGCGGCGGGGAGCGCGCTGCCGGGACGGTTGCTGCACGGCGCTGGGAACAAAAGTGGCGGGGCCCCTGGGCCTTGATCTCGGGCTGCCTTTCATCCCTCGGTGTGTCCGGCTATCACAGGCGAACGCCACTTTATATACATCCGCACTCACTCCCCTTACATTGACATATTGGGTATTTAAATACAAGCCACACCTCACTGGCATCCCCTCCGAGATTGGTGTGCGTGGTTTGGGTTTTTTTCCCCCCTTCTCGGATCCATTTGGCTCTTTTTGGGAGAGGGGGGTGGAGAGTGAGTGAGCTTCACTCCCTCTTTTATTATGAAAAAAAAAAAAAAAAAACGGCAGGAAAAAGCTACACATTGCAGCGAGCCATAACAGCTTTTGGCGAGTTCTTCTGAAACTGCTGATGAAATAACGGAGCCCCGTGCGCGGAGGCCGGTGGCGTCCCCAGGCACCGGGGCGTGCGTCTGATTGTCTGATGGTGCGACTGATTGTGTGATGGCGTGCCTGATGGTGTGCCAGGGTGCCCCTCCACCTGGTGCCCCGGGCACGTCCCCGACTCCCCCTCTCCGTCTGCGCTCCTTTCTACCAGGCGGCCTGACCCCAGTCGCCTTTGGACCCTCCGAGACCCAGAGAGAGAATTTGGGCCAGGGCTGAAACATCTCCCCCTCTCCCCCCCGCCCCCAACTGTACACTTGTATTTATTTAGACCTCTCTGGTCATCCTGCAGAGGACAGAACTGAGACCCAGCGGGGCCCAGCCACTTCAGAGAATGTGCTTCTGCTCCTGGGAGCAGGGCCTGTTTCACTTTTGCCTTTGTGTCCCAGCACGAACAACGGTGCGAGGCACGTAGTAGGCGCTTAATAAACCAGTTGTTGATCGCTACACAGGTAGTTAGTGGCAAGAGCCAAGCTTTGAACCCCAGGTCCTGTGGCTCCCACCGTACCCACAGGTGGGCAGAGAGGGAGAGAGGAGACAATGCCTTGGGACTGGGGGATGCCCCTGAGCCCTCATGGTCACCGGGAGAGGGACAGAAGGGAGGGAAAAAAATCTCTCAGAGTAGGGAAGACTTGCAGGGGGCGTTTCACTGAATATGGGGGGAGGCAGGGAAGAAAGTGATCTTTTTGAAAAACGATCTCGCCTGGTTTTAAGGCTGCGTTTTTTACAGGCCTCTTGAGAGCAGAATATACGCAAGGAGGCTGGAAGCCTGTTGTGGGCTTTTCTTCCACCTTTTTCATGAGGGAAACAGGTGTTTCCTAGCTCTCTCCTGTGTTCGGCTCCCTGACACTCTATCTGCAGCAGCTGCAGCCGCCACTGGCGAGGGCCGGAGAGGAGGAGGAGGAGGAGGAGGAGGACCCGGGCCGGGCGCCTGGGGCGAGGTGGGGGCCGGTGGGGGGTGGGCCTCGGAGGAACTCGGCTGGGTGGAGGGCTTTAAGCCTGGCGGAGCCGGAGCTCCAGGGCCCCGGGGATCGGAGGGGGTCCGACCGGGTCTCCGAGGGTCGGAGGGGGTCCGACCGGGGCCCCGGCGATCGGAGGGGTCCGGCGTGCAGCGCCGCCTCCGCTCCCCCTCGCGCCTGCCCCCTCGGGGCTCCGAGCGCCCCAGGCCCGCTCGCCGGCCCGGCGCTCGCCGCCTAGACGGCGCTGTTGCTCGCGGCTTCTGGCGTTGTGATGGGGCCGCTTTGGCCCCGTATCCCCGTCTCAGCCCAGGGAAGGGAGAGCGAGGAAGGAAGGGAACTTTGCTAGGCTGCGAAGGGCGCTCGAGGTTGGGCGCCCGGCACGGAAATGTTCGACGTCGCGCACATCACCTGCACCTCCCCTTCTTAGGGTCAGACTTGGAAAGGACCTCGGAGGTAACAGAGCCCGACCCCTCTCATTTGACCGGGGTGGGGGTCGTTTCTGGTCCAGCTGAGGGGGAGCTGAACTCCAGAAAGATGAGTAGTTCAGGGTTCAAGTTTAAACCCAGCCCCAAAGTCAGTGTTCTTTACTTTGTACCTCGTTTTACCTTGACCTCAAGTTAAATCAATAAGCATCTATTAAGCGTCCCAGTCTAAGGGCGACCACCACCAAAACAGGCAAAAGACCCGTCTAATGAGGAGACTACTGTGGACAAACTAGATCTAGTCAGGACAAATTCGAGGTAATCTCCCTTAAGGGAGGAGGGGGAAAGGCTTCTCGCAGAGGTTGAGGCCTTAGTTGAGATTTGAAGGAATCCAGGCGGTAGAGATGAGGGAGGAAACAATTCTGGGCCTTGGGGGAGCCGGTGAAAATGGCCAGAGTATATGGAAATCGCGCGTCTGGCGCAAGGTTTCCAACTAGGCCCTAGACTAAGTGAGGCGTGGGAGGGATTCAAAGAGAATCTGCCTTTAAAGATTTATAAACTTAACAGTGAACAATCCACAAAGCTTTATTAAGCACCCCCCAGGCACCAGGCCTAGGGTATTACAAGATGCAAATCTAAGTTTCCCTCAAGGAGCTTATGGTTTACTGAGCCTGTACAGAACAAAGCAGTATGGGAGAAAGTCCAGTCAACGGACCAAGAGCCCAGGGAAGGTTGCTGAGGTGAGCTGCAGGAATTAACTAGAAGCCGATCAAGTCCTCCTCATGTTTTCTCTCCCAATTAATGTTGGGACTAGTGTTTGGAAAAGCATTTTTGCAATTATCAACATCACAATCGGCAAGCTGTAAGTTCCTGGCTAAGTGCTAAACATTGGGAATAGAACGGAAGTGCCCAAATGGGAGTCCCTCTCGGAGCACCCATTTTAATGTAGGAGACAACATTCAAATGACTGTGAACACAAGAGTGGGAGGTGATCTCCGAGGGAAGGGAGGGGGGTAGGTGGAAATGAGAAAGGCCTCCTGCCGAAGGTGACATTGAGCTGATTTGGGGAGAGAGGTTAAGTCGCTTGCCCAGAATTACACCCTCGGGCCTCCACTCCAAGATAAGCCTATACCTCTGGAAATCTTAAAAAAGGATCTGAACCCAGATCTCTCTGAGTCCTAAGACCAGTGTTCTATCTACAATGCCATACTGCCTGTGGTACATCTGGCCACTGGTGATGTGGGCCTGGAGAGCACAAGAGAGAAGAAAAAGGAACCCAATTAAATGAGACCTTAAGAGGTGGCACCCTTGGGAGAAGGGAGGGGGAGGGATACAGGGGGAAATGGTGATATGAAAACAAGATATAAAAACTCTTTTTAAAAAGAGAAGTGAGGACTGAATAATATAAAATACTTTCCTCATAAGAACCCTCTGAGGTAGCATTTTCACAATCCTCATTTTAAGGACTGGGAAACTGAAGCCGGGATAAGTGAAGTCTGTGTCACAGGCTGGTTTGGAATCCAAAGCTTCCAGTCACTCAGACCAGCTTTAGCCACTGAGCAGCAAGGAGCCTATAGGGATGAAAATGTTTACTTCATTGTTTTCCAGGCTCCAGAGACTTGAATGGTGGGTGCTTCCTCCACCAAGGGAGAAGGCCACCCCCTCCCCCCGTGACTCCTCCCTCCCCATCCCACTCCTCTCCCCTGGCCCACTGGGCTAGGGGCCCTCATCCCTCAGTAGACAGTCTTTTAGAGTTGTTTTGTCTGAAAACAAATTCAATTTCCCATAGGCCCTTCCGATGAGTCTCTCTCTGCACTCAGATTGGCTGGTCCTCCATGGAGAGACCCAGAGGCCATAGCCAGCCCATTCATCCCAAATCACCTTGATGCCCCCCCTGAGGCCTTGGAGGCAGATGACTATAGTTAAGGGATTCAGATTACTAATAGGCGAAAGGTATTGACAAGAATGATAAATATTCAACATTGCCCAGACCACCCTCCCCCTCCTTTTTCCAAAAACCAATTTAGGGAACGTCTTTATCTTCTTTATCTTTTCTCCCCCGAGCCCTCCAATCTCCCAGGCTAAGCTGAGATCCCATTTGATCTAGGTTCTGGGAAGCATTTCCTGGCCCTCCCCCACCCCAGGAATATCCTGGGCTCCCCAGGCAGAGTGGGCATCTGCTAGAGTTTCCAAATTCTCTGTTCCCTCCCTGCCCCTAAGGAGCACAGTCCTGCTTAGGGAGGAGGGTTGCTCTTAGCGGATTTATCTTAGGTGAATGAGACTGGATTCTCTCTGCCTTATCCTGCAAGGAGTTTATGGCGCTGTCTGTTGTCTCGCTAGCTAGTCGGAGAGCTCCTGGCATTTGCCATCTCTGCATCTTCCCAGCACTTAGCTGAGGGCCTGACACCTAGTAGGTGTTTAATAAACATTTATTGACTGACTAAAAGTAGATCATACGCTTCTCAGGACAGGGACTGTTTCATTTTGGGCTTTGGAGCCCCAGGGCCTAGCTCAGTGCCAGACAAATGACATCGCCTGGCCTTCTTCGCTGCACCTGGGTGCGGGCTTTGCATCATGTCTGCCCGACCCCCTGGGAGTCTGCGATAGAGAAGGAAACCGATCTACACGAATCATTTCTTTAAGAACTTGAAGAGTGAAAATCCTTTTCAAAAAGCAATAGGCATTTCTGTTCTCTCCCCCTTCCCATCTCCCCATTCTCCTCCCTCCCCCCTTCTCCCCAAGCTAGTGAGCTTTTCTAATTAACCCTGCCTGGATTCTTGGGTGGACTTCTGGGGAAGGCTAGGAGAGTAGATTGTCACTCTTGGATCCAGTGACACTGGCCTCCAGGCTGTTCTACAAACAGGATACTCCATCTCTTGGCTCCCTCTGGCTGTCCCCTATGCCTGGAATATTAGCCTTTTTCCACTCCAACTACTGACATCCCCCCAGGTCCTGGCTTCTTTTAAGTATCAACTGAAACCCCACCTTGTCCAGGAAGTCTTCCCCAAGCTCCCTTAATTCCACTGTCTTCCCTTTGTTAATTTTCATTATTTATCCCATATATAGTTTGCTTTGTATCTATTTATTTACATGTTTTGTCCTCCAAGCTTCTCGAGGACAGGGACTATCTTTTGCCTTTTTCTGTCTCCCCCACTCTTAGCCCTACGTGCCAGACACATAGTAGGTTTTTGATAAATGTAGATTGATTGACCTTAATAGGACTGCATTTGCTGCTCAGCGCATTGGCAGTGGGCAAGCACTTTTTGATAGTGAGTTCTGTTTTCAGTGATAACTGGCCAAGCACAGGGTGAGCATGATCTTGTAGGTTCATCTAGTGATGGTTGGATGCTCAGCCACAGGGAGGAGAGGAAGGACGGACTGGGGGGATGCTGTTTGCCGAGCTCCTAGGTAGAATTTTCAGCTCCTCCACAGTCACTCATTACTTCCTGATTTGATGTCCCTAAGGTATCTCCTGGGGTTATAATGATGAACGTTTATATAAGGCTTGGAAAGTGCTTCACGTGGTTCCTCATTTGATCCACTTCTCAGCAATGGATGAGATTGACAAAGGGAAAGGAAAAGAGGAGGGGGGAGGGACAGGATGGCTGGGCATTGGGGAGCTCTGCAGTCCAGATGGTCTCTGAAATGTTGGGGGGAAGAGTTGGTACCTTCTTCAGCTTCAAGTACCCCTCACTGGGGCTAAGCGATGCCCCAAGGTACCAATGCCAGGCCTGTGCCATAGGAGAGGAAGGAAGAAATGAATAGAAGTGCAAGAGAAAATGAAATTAGAAAACAGAAGAGGGAAAGAAAGACATACTGTAGAGAGGAACTGAGGGCTGTCAGTAGTTAGTGGGGGTGCCACTGAGAGTCAGGAGACTTACATTCAAATCCTAGCTCTGCTGTTAACTAGCCAGGAAACCTTGACAAGTCACCTCCCCCATTCTGGGCCTTGCTTTCTTTCTCTACACAATGAGAATGATAATTCCTGTCCTGGTATGATAAAATAGATGAAAGGGAATAGTGGACAATAAGGCTGCTCATTAGAGTCAAATTGTGGAGAATCTGGAAAGCTTGTACTCAGGCCTTGGCATTTTATCCTAGAGGAAGTAGGGAGCCAGTGAAGCTTCATAAGTAGAGTGACATGGTCAGCCTTAAAGCTTTAGAAAAATAACCTTGACAGATAAATGGAGGATGGACACCAGTTATTAGAGTGTTTCGCAATAATCTAAGCAAGAAGTGATGAAGTCCTGAACTAAGGCAGAGGCTGAATAGAGAGAAAGGGATGATGTGAGATGTATAGAAATAGAAACACAAGATTTGGCACTGGATTCGATAAATGGGGTGAGAGAGAGGGGAGAGTGGAGGATGATACCGCAGTCTGGGTATCTGAGAAGATGGTGATGCCCTTGATAGAAATATGGAATTCTGGAAGAGAGAAATTCTTAGGAGGGAAATTTAATGAGGTCTATTTTGGACATGTTGAGTTTGAGACTACTCTGTAAAGTTTAAGTGCTTTGTAAACACCAGAGTGTTTTATGAATAGAATATAGACCACTGCGTGGAAGACTGCCTTGAATTCAAATCTGACCACTTTGGCTCCACAGGGAGATTTCATTGTGAAATATTCCTGATGGGCCAGAGTCTATGTAAGGTTCCAGCTACTCTCCTGCTCTGGGAGAGCCTTTGCCCACAACTGAAGTACCTTTCCTGGGGAGGCTAAGTATCCAAATGCTGCCACCCTTTGTTCTTTCAAAGGCTCTTCTATCTGAGTCAGTGAATTGGAAATTAACTGATATTTCAGCCCCCTTTCCCACTTTTCCAGAGATGGAGTACAACCCTGGTCAGCTACTCAGGAGGCAGCTCAGCCAGCCAGTATTTGGAAAAATCTTTCACTAAGGTGGAAAATAATGGCATCTGAAATATGCAACTGTGATCATATTATCTCCCTCTGAGCCATGTCCCGGGTTTCCATGTTTCGGTTTACATTGGCTGCTCCCAGTGACTGTCTGAAGGAGATCGGTCTCCAAGAGACGTGGGCAGATGACTGTTTAAAAGATTACAAATGGTCTGTTCAGGATAATTTCTCATATAACTGTAGAGAAGCTTTAGGAAGAGAATAGAAGTTTTCAAGCATGTGAGGGGCTGTGATATAGAAGAGGGATTAGCTTTGTTCTGCTTGGCCGTAGAGGGCGAAACCAACAGCAATGAGTGGAGGCTGGAAGACTGCAGAGATTTAGACTTGATGTCTGAGTAAAGGAGTCTGCCTGGTCCATTGGAGCTTCTCACTCAACTCAGAAATTGAAGGCTGGGTCTCTCCGGTATGTTGTACAGGGGATTCTGGATCAAGTTGGAGGTGGTATAGTGGTGTCTGAAATCCCTTCCAACTCAGATTCACTGATGAATGGCACAGCTACAGCCTGGGCTGACCATTCCGTAAGTGAGTCATGATGGGACCTCAGCTGTTCCTCTCTCCTCCATTGCTGGCCCATCTCTAAATGGGCAAGGATTTCTCCCTGATTCCTGGGTTTTCCTGAAGTGAGGTAATGAGCCCACAGAGCAGGCCTAAAGCATTGCGCTTTATACTTTGTATGATTCTGGAAGTCCCTTCCCTTTTCTGGGCCTCAATTGCCTTCTCTTAAATGAGAATCCCTTCCAACTCAAAATGGTATGTTCTTAAATATTTGGTGATTGACTAAATATATGTACTTTTAAACAGATGACTCCTAATGCTTTCTCTCTAACCCTCAACTCTCTCAATAAACTAGATTTTATTGGCATCTTTTTTTTCACATTGACTTAATTTCCCAGTGTTCCTCTGCTTCCTCCATCAAAGAGTGTTATCCCTTCATCTCTCTCTTATTTAATTGTATTCCTATATCTCTAATCTCTCTTTTGAGCTCCATTTCCAGTCAAGACAACCAGATATACCATAGGCAGCATGGCATAGATGATATAGTGCTGGACTTGGGAATCAGCGAGACCTGGGGTCAGATCCCTCCTTTGTCACTTACTAGTGGCTAGTAGCTAACCCATCTTCTGCTCTTGAATTGCTTACCTCCTTGTCTTATCACCCATCATGCTTTGCCAAACTCCAACCTTGGCTTATTCCCAGCATCTTCCTCCTTAGTTCCCATTCACATATTGCTGAACAGAGCTGCTAATTGAGTTTACTCCCAATCTCTGTTATCTGATCTCAACTGGGTCCTCCCCTTGGTAAAACAAACATTTGACTCCTTCCTAATTGCTTCACTATCCTGCTCTCCACAGAGCTGTTCCCAAACTTCTCAGCTCTCCTCAAGCTCCCCACGAGGACTTTGCCTCACTGAAAAAACAGACCATTCCCTGAGAAGTCCCCCTTCTCCACTGCTGCTCATCTCACATCATTCAGACATCTCCTCCAATCTCCTCCCTCATTCAGATCTCAGAGGAAGAGGTGGCCCTCCCCCTTCACCAAAAGCTAAGCCCTCAAAGGACATTTCTTTCTGTCTTCCCCAGCAGATTGCCCTTCCTATTGTATTCAAGCTTTCCTTAGATATTGATGTTGCCACAGATGTTTCCACATCTCCCCATCCTTAGAAGCCCTCAGTTGATCCTACCATCCTTTCTCATTATCATCCTATACATCTCTCCTTCATGGCTATAAACTCCTTGAGAAAGTCATCTGTCTTGCAAGGCTTTACTTTCTCTCTCTTCTAAGCACTCTATAGTATGGCTTCTGACCTCATCATTCAATGGAAACTGCCATCTCCAAACTTCTTAATGCTTTCTCCATTGCCGTATCTATGGCAATCCTTCTTGACCTTTCCATAGCGTTGTCACATTTTCCTTCTGCCTACTCTCTCTTCTCTAGGTCTTTGGGATATTCTCCTACTTGTGTGACCACTCCTTGTCCTTCATCTCTGCTATAGGCATGGCACCCCTGAGCTTGTGTCCTGGGTTCTCTTCTCTTTCTCCCTATGCTAGTTCACTTATTGATCTCATGGATTTATTGATCATCTCTATGCAGAGGACTCCCACATTAACCCTAGCCATCTTCTGAGCGAAAGTCATGGGTTACTAGCTGCCCCTAGGACATTTCAAACTGGATGTCCTGGAGCCATCTCATACTCAAACATTCAAAACAGAACTCATTATCTTTCCCCCCAAATCCTTCCCTCCCCATAACTTCCTTATGACCATCAAGAGCACTGTCATCTTCCAACTGGTTGCCAGATCTAGCCATTTCCACCTTCACAGCATTTCTTGGATGAGTCGCCCTCTGTCCACTTACACGGCTCCCACCTTAATTCAAACCCTCATTACATTTCACCTCTCCTCCTGCCATGGCCTTCTCATGGGTGTCCCTGCCTCAAATCTCTCCCTACTCCAAACCATCCTCCACTCAGCTGCCGCAATGATTTTCCAAGAGAGTAAGTCTAACTTTGTCTCTCCTCCCCTACCCCTACTCTCCTGTTCCATGAGCTCCAGTGGCTCCCTATTTCCTTTGAGATCAAATACCAACTCCTCCTCTTTCTGCCTTTCTGGTCTTTGTAGACCTTACTCTCCTTCATATACTCTATGATCTAGCTATGTTGGCTTACTTGCTGATCCTCACATGAGATATTCCATATCCTCTCTCTTTGCCTTTGCACTGGCTGTGCCTTCCTGCTCTTGCCTGACACCTCTTCCTCAGTTTCCCTGTCTTCCTGCAGGCCTCAGCCCTTATACCACCTTCTGCAAATGGTCTTTTTGTGTGCCTCCTCCCTGCTGCTTTCCCTTCTCTGAGTGCTTCCCACCTCCTTTGCATAGATTCTGTATCCATCTAGTTATTAACCTGTTAAAAATGTGAGCTCCTTGACAGCAGGGCCTGTCTTTACAGTTCTTTATAGCCTTTGCACTTAGCACTGTGCTTGTTACATAACCAGGGCTTAAGTCCTTTAACTTCCTGGAGCCTCAGTTTGCTCATCTGTAAAATGAGTGGGTTGAAATGAATGGCTTCTTTCTGCTCTAAATCTGTCTGTGATCTGTGTTCACAATGGAGGTTATTATATTTTCCCTAAAACTCTGTTGTCATCCTCACCCACCAGTTCCTGTCGGGAGCACCACCATCCTTCCAGTCACCCAGATTTACCACCTAGGAGTCATCCCTGACTCTTCCAATCAGTTGCCAGGTCTTGTGGTTTCTGCCTCCCAAACATTCCCAGCATCTGTCTCCTGCTGCACAGCCACAATCCGAGGGTCAGGGCCCATCACTTCTTCCCAGATCATTCCCTGCTCTCCCTGCTTCAGGTCTCTCACCTCTCCAATCCATCTTCCATTCAAAGCTGCCACACTGATATTCCTAAACCTAGTCACATGACTATAGCCTCATCATCCTAGTAATATGGCTGACTCAATTACTCCCGTATTCTAGAAGTGGTTTGGCATTTAAAGGCCTCCATGATATGACATCAACCTGGCTTTCTAGTCTGATTTCACATTATCCTCCTTCCCATAGAGTATTCTACAGTCAAGGCAAACCAGCCTACTGCTGTTCCCTGTGCATAACATTGCAAATCATTCTTTTAACTCCATGTTCCTCTCTAAGAGCTCTTAGGCCACTGGTGGGAAAGCCTAATGGGGAGCCAACAACAGGCATTAATTGGAGATGGTCCACAGAGGGAAGGCACTGGAAATAGGGGAGGTGAGGAAAGGCTTCCTGTAGGTGGGATTTGAAGGAAGCCAGAGGTGGAGATGAGGAAGGAGAATGAGGCTGAAAGGAGCAGGCCAGTTGGTGGACCCTTAGCTATCACGTAGTCTGACCTCCTTGGTTTACTGAGGAGGAACTGAGCTTATAAAGGAGAGGGGACTTTGCCAAACTCACACAGGTGGTTAGGGGTGGAAGCAACCTGAACTCAGGTCCTCTGAGTCTCAATCTAGGGCCCTTTCTACAATATTTCCAGACTTTGCTGCCTCACTGACTCTCTACAGCAGCCTCCCCCCACCCCCATCAGGGCACAGAGGGGATAGAGTAGGGGAGGAGAAGGAGAAAACTCATTGGCTGAGAGCTATGTGTGTCTCGTTCCTCTCGTCCCCCCATCCCCCACCCCCACCATGAATTTGTATCCGTCTGGTCAGTCTCTTGCATGTTTTGCAGTGACATGGAGCAAAAAGCTTCCTTTGTCTGTGTCCTCCTCCTCCTGGGGGTCTGCAGGCCATGGGGGATAATGAACCATTTATTCTGCTTGGCCCTTCACATCAGGCAGCAGGTGATGACATTTCGGTGACATGATCCCTGGAATGTGGCTCCAGCCCTGGCCCCCTCTCAGCTAGGTCTCTGTGTGAATGTGTGCGGCTGGGAACAGGGGTCTCTGGTGATTTGTGACTTGGGGGGGGAGGATGGTGTGTGCAAGCACAGGGGCAGGAGGATAGGTGCAGAAGAGCAGGTGGGTAGGGACTGACTGCTCTGTGGTAGGGTACCAGCGATGGCCCGAGTCTGTGTGTTGGAGGGGATTGGGAACTTGGGTGAATTTCTCTGCAGTCTCACCAAATTTTCAGGAATAATGCTTGATGTTAAGAGGAAGCTGCTTGACAAAAGACAGCTTATGAAGTTAGGATTAGGGGATCCTAGGCTTCCAATAGACCCCTTTCATTTTACAGATGAAGAAACTAAGGCTCTTGTCGAGGTCACACAAGTGCGTATCAGAAGCAAGTGAATATCAGAATCCTGTCACTTTGAATCTGATTGTTCAGTTGTTTTCAGTCATGTTTGACTCTTGGTGACCCCAGTTGGGGTTTTCTTGGCAGAGATACTAGAGTGGTTTGCCATTTCCTTCTCCAACTCATTTTACAGATGAGGAAACTGAGGCAAACAGAGTGAAATGACTTGCCCAAGGTTACACAGCTGGTGAGTGTCTGAGGCTCGATCTGAGCTCAGATTTCCCAGACTCCAGCCTCAGTACTCCATCCACTGGCCACCAAGTGGTTCCCTCTTTCATGGTAAAGGCCCGTACCATCTAGCTCTCACTGACTTTTTCAGCCTTTTCCACTGACTTTACTCTACCCCTTCATGAAGGATGGGATTCAAACTCTTAAATCTTGTGATTTTTCTACACCCTACCTCAGTTACTACCAGACTGAGCCTCTCACCACCTGGGCCTTCCCTTCACATCCATTCTTAAAAGGAAAACCCAGTTGGTTGTGTATAAACCGCAGCCCAGAACTGAAGTTTGTTATTCATAAATGTTAGAGAGGACATTTCCTGAACTGTACCTTATGGCAAATCAGTCCCACCTTCTTCTAGGACTTATAGATACATAGCATCACTCTTGGTTGGGGCTTCCCTGGAAAGAAAACCCCCATGGGGTTACTTCCCATGAGGCCTTTGCAGGTGCAGAGCCTATGGTGGTAGTAGAGAGCAAGACCCAAATGTGCTTCTCCATCCAGTGACGCAGTCCTTGGCAGCTGCTTTAGCCCTAGACCCGCCAGGGGTTCATCTTTTCACTGAGGACTCAGGTGTTGCTCAGGTACTATTCTACAGCCTTCTACATCCCAGCTTGGTTCATCTTCATGACCTCCATGACCTCGGCCATCTCTGGGGCCATCTGGTTCCCCTTTCCAGGAACTCCTGGCTTGCTCAGCTGTCGCCTCTCCCTGGCTTCCATCTTTGGGAGAGGCTGTGTAGGGAAGCAGGTTCCCTGTCCCCGTTAGCCCAAGTGCGACTCTTTCCTAGCCCTGCATTTAGTTTCCTGACTATTTCTCCCTGCTTCCTTTTATAAGCCAAATACAGACACACAGTTCAGGCCCACAATGAGTGTGTTCAATCAATCATTTTCACATGCTATATCAATGGGTCAGTGAGTGCCCAGGTCTGGGTGATGTCCTCAATCATAGGCTTATAAATCTAGAGCTAAATGGAACCTCAAAGGCCAGCAAGGAGGTAGATCTCCTCAAAGCCAGAACAAGGGCCTCACCTTAGAACACTGACATGCCTATTGGTCACTGTGCTTTTCAGTGTTGTCATTTACCCCATCCCTGTCAGTTTGGGGCTCAGGGGAACTAGAGATCAAAGACTGGGGCCTAACCTGCCCCAAAGTTCTCAGTTTGAGGAGGGGGCTCAGGATTCTCTAAGCCCCTTGCCTTGGGCCCTAAGCTCAGTTTCGACCCTGGCTCCACCATTAGCACCTTCAGGGTGTTGCTGTCCTGGCTACTGAACAAGTCCGGCCTCCCCAGGCCTTGGACCTCTCTTGATTAGTGGCCTCAGGAGGGAGGCAGAAGAGTCTGAGGTCACCCCAGCTTGAGATGAAATGACAATATCACTACTTGGCGACCCTTAAAACAACTGCTCTCAGGGCTGAATTTTGAAATCGGGCAGCTTACCCCCAGGGTTGTGTAATTCAAAGCGATGACCGAGAAGATATTTGTCCAACTGGGGCTCGCTCCTGAGCAGAACATGGAGCAAGGCCCAGATGGTTTAAGGGTGGGCCCAGAGCTGATGTTTTCTCTTAATATGACATCTTCTAGAGAGGTTAAGAGCTCAGTGTGTTCAAGTGTTCTGGCAATTTCCAAAGCAGATTGACCGAACACCCACCTCCCCGCAAGGCCCCAGTCTGGGGGCAGTCATGATATAGAGAGAAGGAATCCAATGCAAAGGATTCAGTCTCCCAAATGGGATTTTTTTTTGGGGGGGAATCATACAAAATGCTGGGTAACACAGCTCGGAGATGGCTAGAATATAGTCTTTACAGATCTTGTCCACTGTCCCTCATTTTGCAAAGGAGGGAACTGAGGGCCAGGGAAGTTAAGTGTTTGCACATACATCATCACAGCAACTCCAACAATTATACTAATAACTTGCATTTCTCTAGGTCCTTAAGGTTTGCAAAACTCTTTAAAGGTGCCACTATTATCTCCATTTTGCAGATGAGGAAAGTGAGGCATATGGAAGTTAAATGACTTGCTCAGGGTAGTATAGCTAGTAAGTGTCTGAGGTTGAATTTGGACTCAGGTTTTCCTGACTCCAGGCATGGTGCTGTATCCACTGTGCCACCTGACTGCCTCCAGGCCTTCTCGATTGAAGGCTCGGAGCTTTCCCCACTGTGCCACCTAACTGCCAATCATGGCTGCTGCTGAGAAATTGATATTGCCTTAAGGTTTGCAAGAACTTTTTGGATATTATCTCATTTGGTCCTCACAGGACACATAGATCTGGTAGGAGAATATAGCACAGTGGGATGAATACCAACAGAACTCAGAGGAGCTGGGTTCACATCCTGCTCACTTGTAAGTCCTTGAGCAAAACACTTGACCTCCCCCAGTCTTAGTTTCCTCACTTGTAAAATGAGGGGGTTTGACAGCCTGGCCTCTGGGGTCCCTTCTAGCTCAAGAACTAGGATCCTATTAGGTAGCAGAGTAGGAATTCAAAGCAACATCTTCTTTTGCTCTGCTGTATAGTCTGGGAAGCTAGATCGCTTAGGATGTTAGAATTGTTTCTAAAGTAAAAGTAAATGGTTCTGAGTGAATATCATTGAGATTTTCCTATGAGTAAAATGCAGATCCTATGGCAGCATCATTGTATGTGGTTGAAATTTAGATTCGTAAGGCCCATACTCCAGTCTCAGCTCTGCTCCTTACTGCCTGTGGGACCTTGGGCCAGTCCTTTCCCCTCTCCCCTTTGCTTCCTTCCTTCTACTTGAATGAAGGAGAGCTGGGCTAGAGGATCTCTATGGGCCTCTCCAGCTAAAAGTCCCTTGATTCTGTGCTGCATGGTTATCTCCCTGAATTCCCATCCCCCAGCTTCAGCAACCCAAGTGCCCTAGTGAAGGGGATTGCTGTGGAGGTCTCCAGAAGAAGCCTATGGGTTTAAGGGGGAGGGGGCTGGTGCCTGATGCAAGGGGAGAGGTTATTCCTTTTGCATGTAATGAGAACTGATAGAATCCAGGTTCCTTTGCCAAGCTACTCCTCAGTCAAGTCCCTAGGGAATGGCCAAGAGAGTCGGCAGGTAGTGTCTGTGAAAAGTACAGGCCCCTCTGGAGAAATCCAGGAGGACAGACTGGCTGCCCCATGAGTTCCCTGAAACCCCCAGGCCTCAGAGGGCCAGGCTAGGGTGCAGACCCTGGAAGCAGAGATGCGAGGCTGGCGTGGGACAATCCCCTCATCCTTTTCCCTGGCAAGTCTGGAGAGACAAGGGGGAGGCTGATCCTCCAACTTTGGCTCGTGGCCCAAGTCCTGCCTGACAGTGTTTAGCAGGCCCAAAAGCATCCTGGGCTGGGGGTGTCTTCTTTCTTTTTCTTTTTGATCTCCTGTCCTTTCCCCCCCATAATTCCCTCCTCTCCCTCCCCTTTCCTTCCTGCTCACCATCATCACATCTCACCTTCTTGACTTCCTTTCCTCTCACCCTCTGACTTCTTTCTTCCCTCTGCTCATCTCTGTCATTCTCACCTTTCAGGAGAGTAGGAGGCCACATTGGTTAGCAGTGTCACTGGGGTGGGGCGAGAGAAGGTACGAGAAGGGACTAGGTTAGACATAATGAAGAACTTTCCCGTAATCGAGGATTATCCCGTTCTTGGGGCACAGGGAACAGGCATACAAGGGAGGTGGTGGCAGCAGCATCTCTTTCTTTGAAGGACTTTAAAAACAAGGAAGACTCATTTGGTTGCCAGGCTTTTTAAGGTGGTCCTAGAGGCAAGTGGAGGCCTTAATGAGTTCCAAGTCCTCCTCACCCCTCTACTCTGGGAGTCACTGAATCCTTTAGCTTCTCATTCTAGGTCCTGTTCATGTCATCCTTTGAGCTCCTTTGACCTCAGCCGCTCTCCTCCGATAACCCTGCTTCCCTTCCATATGCTCTGACTCATTGGGGGAGAATCACACATGTCTTTTTGGAAGAAGCACTCGGCTCAGCACCAAGAGACCTGGCTCCTGTTCCCTGGCTCTGTCCTACCCTTTCATTAAGATCTTAGGCAAGTCCATTTCTTCCCCAAGTCTCAGTTTCCCTCTCTGTAAATGGAATGAATACATGCTCTAAGGAGGCAGAGTCCTTTGTGAGGATGAGAGTCTTCCCAGACACTGAGTCAAGGGGAGTTTCAAGGCCTTTTAGTCCCTTCCCTGGGCCCCCTGAGATCCCTCACAAGGGTTGCAAAGTCACACCAAATGGTTTCCAACAGAAGGACCTCCTGAGATGGAATGAATGGTCTCCTACTCCAAAGATGTTTAATGGAGAGAATACTGGACTCAATTTCCTCCTCTGGCAAATGAGAGGGTTAGACTAGATGCTCTAGGATTTTGTCATTATATTGCAGTTAGAGAAAGTTAGGACAAACTCTTCCTGAGTATGAGGGATGGGAGCGAAAGCAGCCTGGGCACGTAAATCACACCATGTCACGCCACACGGTTCACCCCAGGTAGAAGTGCATTGTGTCAGACACAGGAGCCCTCCCTGGCCCTGGGAAGGATGCCTGTGTTGACATCCATTGCTGACAAGGAGACATTGTGTAGAGGGGATGTCGCTTCCCCCCCAAGCCCATAGTGGTCCAGGGGTGACTTCAGGCTATCCTCCTCCTCAGGGTTACCTTCTAATCTGTGGGCGGTGACAGGGGCAGAGCACCAGGCCTCTGGACACCCCCAGAAGGTGTCCACATGGGCCTAAGCCAGAGGGTCTTTGCCTGGCTCTTCCTCGAATCTTTTCCAGCAGCAGAGGGTTAAACTCTGACTCCTGGAGACTGGAGGCCAGAGAAAGACAATGCAGGAGGAAGAAGGAGCCAAGGCCCAGATTTGTCATAGCTGTAGAATGAGTTGATTTGTTTTTAACCACAATAACGATTAATATTATGACAACACCCTGCATCGCGGGTATAAAAACACCATCCTCTCCCAAAACATGACTCAAGCCCTGCACTCCCAGTTAGGCCTGAGATTCCTTGGAAGGCAGCTGAGAGCTCTCATGGCAGCTCCTTTTCTTGCTGTTGAGATTCCAGAAAAGCTGCTGTTGACCCTGCCACTGGAAGTCTTCCCAAGACCCAGAGAGATGGCCGAGGGCCGAGAGAGCCCAACCCACTGGTGGTCCCAATGGCTGGGCCAGCGGGAGCCAGGATGGGGGAGATGATGGGAAGGAGACCCTGGAGTCTAGCCCCAACTTCAGTCCCTGAATAGTTGCGTGGCCTTGGACAAGTCCCCTCTGTTTCACCATCTACAAAACAAGAGGACCAAACTCACTGAGCCTTGCTGCCTTTCTCTTGAGTTGCAAGAGAGAGGGGAAAGTGTAAGCTATGTACCAGATGGTGACTGGGGAGCTCTCTGAAGTTAGGGCATGAAATGGAAGCCAGTATACCCATGATACCCTTGGGCACTTGGTTGGACTTGGCAAAGGTGTATTGTCATTCAAAGGCCTCTGTGTGGCATAGTGGATAGAGTGTTAAACTTGGAATCAGGAAGACCTGAGTTAAAATGCTGCCTCCTATACTATCAATTTCCTCATCTGTAAATGAAGGGGTTGAACTGGACTGAACTGGACTCTGTGGCCTGTAAGGTCCTTTCCAGCTGGACTTTGCAAAACCATCATGTCATTCAGAGGCCCCTAGGTGGCATAGTGGACAGAGTACTCAGGAGCTAGGAAGTCCTGAGTTCAAATTCTACTGCAGACACTAGCTGTCATATTCTGAATGAATCATTTAACCACACAAGGTCTCAGTTTCCTTATTTGTAAAATGGGGAAGGAAGGTTAAGTTATATGGTTTCAAAGCGATACCTTCCAACTCTGAATCTCTGATCCTATGATTCTGGCAATCATAGGTAGGGTTTAAACCCAGGTTTTCCTGACTCAGAGACTAGGACTTGATTTGATTAGTGTCCATTCCTTGCCTGCCCAAAGTCTGTTTCTTCCTTCCCATGAGGCCTTGCAGAACCTTGACTCTTGGAACAACTTTGTGAGACAGGTAGTGTTTCTTAGAATTATTATTCCCATTTCGTAGATGAGAAAAGTGAGACTCAAGGGGAATGAAGTGACTTGCCTAAGATGGACTTCATAGCAAATGGACTTGAACATGGAGTTCCTGACTCCCAATCCAGGGCTCTTTCAGCTATGTCATGGCCCGTGTTTACAAATAAGTGTGTGTCTGCCTTCTGTGTAGCTGTGTATGAATGAACATCTATCAGTGCTGGAGGTGTATATGTGAGTGTACCTACCAGGAAGGGTGAATACATTTGCCATGATGATTCTGGAGTGACCTCTTCCTCTTGGGTTCCATGATCCCTCCTCCTATTGCTGCCAAGCCTTAGTCTTGGATCACTCCCACCATCTGCCACCTTCACTCCTGTCTCAACTGGGTCCTCACTTCACCAAGGCAATCCTTTTATATCTCCTTTACCTTCCCCCACCACTAGCTCTCCCAAATCCTTTCATTCCCCTCTCAGACCTCCCATAGCTCCCTCTTTCCCTATCCTCACAGCTGAGAACCTTGTCTGATATGTCATTGAAACAATTTGAGACCATTCACTAGGAACTCTAGTTTCTCCCCTCATCACGTCCCTCTTGCCTTCCCGCCACAATCTCCTCTTTCACGTGAAGAGGTGACCCTTCTGGCTGAGGCCAAGCCATCTACATGTACATCTCATCTCCTCTAGCAGATCTACCATTGCTGCCTCCTCTTTCTTTTCTCTCACTCTCTTCTTAACTTTCTGGAGTCTGGCTTCTGATTTCATCATTCAGTTGAAAACCATCTCTCAAAAGTTACCAAGATCTCTGTCGCCCAATCCAATGGCCTTTTCTGAATCCTCATTCTCCTTGACTTCTCTGCGACCTCTTGCACTTGAACTTGGTGTTCCTCTCTCCTGGTTCTCCTCCTACCCATCTGACCACTATTTTTCAATCTCCTTCGCTGGCTTTTCATCCCAATTGCACTGTGTAGGCACCAAGGCTGTATCTTGGGTCTTCTCTTTTCATTCTAAAACTATACTAAGGTGTCAGCTGAGACTCATTACTCTCACCCCCCCATAGTCAATTTTTTTTGCAACATCTCTCCTATATCTGTCTTCCCGCCTCTGATACTAACACCACAGTAGTGTAAGGCCTCATCACCTCATGCCTGGACTGTTGCAGTAATGCTTCTGGTTCATCTCCCTTCCTTAAAATGTGTCTGTTCTTGAACCTGTCCCCTGCTTAACTGTCCAAATGGTCTCAATAAAGAATAGGTCTAACCATGTTACCCCTGCACCTTACTCAATAAACTCCAGTAGGTTCCTATTAGCTCCAGGAGCTGTTATAAAGTCCTTCGCTAGATGTCTGAAGGCCTTCACAACCTGACCCCGTCTCTTTCCTCTCTTCTGTGTACTCCGGTGTGCCATTTCTTTCTCCAGCTCATTTTACAGATGAGGAAACTGAGGCAAACAGGGTGAAGTGACTTGCACATAGTCACATAGCTAGTAAGTGTCTGAGGTCAGATTGGAAGTTAGGTCTTCCTGATTCCAAACCCTGTGTTCTATCAACTGAGCCACCTCATTGCGTGATTCCATACATTTTCACTTGTCTTTCTTCCTTGCTCCTCTTCCTGATTTTCACTTCCTGGCTTCCTTTAAGTCTTGGCTAAAATCATATCTTCTACAGAAAGATCCCCTTAGTTCTAGAGCTTTCCCTCTATTCATTATTTCCAATTTATCCTCTGTAGAGCTTGCTCGTACGTAGTTGTTTGCATGTAATCTCCTTCATTAGACTGTGACCTCCTTGGGAGCAGAGGCTATCTTTTCTCTTTCTTTGTATCCTGTTTGCCTGGCTCATAGTAGGTGGTGGATAAATGCCTGTTGATGTGGTCCTTTTCAGTTTTAACATTTTAGGTTGGACTGCTCTGATGATCTATGTTCCAAGAGAACTAGAATGGTATAATGAAAAGGAATTTGGACCTGGGCTAGTAGAGATTAGATGTACCATGGGACTGGAGAAGGACAAATGAGGTTCTGATTGTCAAAAGAGGAAAGAGAATGCTATCAAAAAACCATAGGCCAACAAGTTCGATTTCAATTCCTGGAAGGGTTCCAGGACTTATTACTAAAGGGGAAGATAATGACCATGTAGAAAAGGAAACAGTGACCACCAAGTGCCTGCATGGCTTCATCCAGAACAGATCATGGCAGACTAGGTTCGTTTCCTTTTTTGACAGGGTTGTTAAACTGGAAGATCAGGAACTACTCTTGCTAGAGTTTATTTGGGTTTTAGGGTTAGGTCTCTCATGTTATTCTTGTAAAAAGGTGAGACAGACAGTTATGTGGATTCATAACTGGTTGTATGTTTGAACTCAAAGAAGGGTCTAGAACAGTGGCCTGTTATTATCTTCAAAATCAGTAGCCACAGTACCAGAAACTCACCTTATGAATCACTTCATGGCCCCCAGAGGCTAAGTGGGCTATTCATTCATTCATTCATTCATTCATTCATTCATTCAGTTAACATTTATAAGTGCCTGCTGGAGTGGAGCTCCTAGGGGAGAAAAGACACAAACACAGATGGCTACAATACACAACATTACATGATGATATGGGAAGTGCCAGCCACGTGCATTCTAACAGGGCCAAATAACTTTGTTACCTGAGAGGGTAACACTTTAACTAGCTAATAATTCTGGCAGTGTGGAAGCAAGGACTTCTATATTTGCAAAGAGATAAGAGGCTGTTCAAGAACAGACAGAAGAGGACTGTGCTACAGTGGCAAGGACATGGGATTTGGAGTCAAAGGACCTGTCTGACTTTGGCCAAGTCATTTCCCTGCTTAAGCCTTAATTTCCTCCTCTATAAAAGATATAGTATACAGACATCCAATATATAAAATAAATATCTCAAATGTAAATTTTATATAAATATAAAATAAAACAGATGATCTCTTGCATCCCTTTTAACTCTAAACCTGGCATTCAGTTGTTTAAAAAAATCTTTGCGTTTCTGTCATTATAGTCGTGTATATTGTTTCTCTGGTTCTGCTTATTTCAATTCTCTTAGCATCAGTTCACTTGTCTTCTCATATTCCTCTTAATTCTTCATAGTCATTATTTCTTATTATACAATGACAGATTCCATTACATCCATGTACCATAATTTGTTGAGCCAGTGCCCAATCCACAGGCATCTATTTTGTTGCTAGGTTTTTTGCTGCCACAAAGTGCTACTATGAATATTTTGATATCCATGAGACCTTTCTTTTGTCCGTGACCTCTTTGGGGGTTATGTCTAGCAGTGGGATCTCCGGATCAAAGAATATGGACATTTCAGCCATTTCCTTAGCTTAATTGCGAATGACTTTCCAAAATGTTTGAACCAATTCATAGCTCTGCCAAACAGGGCATAAATTAGTGCACCTGCCTTTCCACAGCCCCTCCAACATTGACCATTCCCATATTTCGTTATCTTTGCCAATTTGCTGGGTGTGAAATGAAACCTTTCTTAAATAGGGCCTTGTGACTTTCTGAGGATACTCACACACTGGCTAGCTCTGCTGCCCAGGGGGCAGTTCCCAGGATGTCTGGTAGACAGTAGAGTGCTGAACAGCTGTTTGATGGTGGCACTGACTAGGTGACATTTCTGTAAGAATGGGGTGAGCCAGATTTCAGCTCTTGGGGCTCTCTTCCTCCCAAGCTTTTGGATCAGCTGCATTGTCAACAGCTGCGGTGCTTGGGCTGAACAGCTGTTGGAGGGGGGTGGACTGCCTAGTGACCTCCAGCTTTGTTTTGTTGGAAAGTTGCAAGCTCCCTCAATGGGGTTGCAGGTTAGGAACAAGGTAAATTCTTCTGGGCAAGGCTCTGCAGGGGTCAGGCTCCTGTTCACTGCCCTTGTTGACACAGCTTTCAGCCTCCAAGTTTTCTCCCTTTCTTTAATTAGTGCAGTCAGGCCAAAAGCTGAGTGGCTTCTTACTGAGATGGCTGCTGCCAGGATCCCCCTTCCTTCCTGTTTGGAAGCTCAGTTTCATATTCATCTCTGAGATCGCCTGGATTTTCTGTGAATATGGAAATATGCACATGTGCATGTATCCCTGGGTGTGCATAAATACACAGAAACACAATCATCATGTTAGGAGGGACTTTGGAGCTCCTTGAGTCCAACCCTTTCTTTTACAGATGGGAAAACTGAGTCTTGGCTCCAGTCAAAATACTGATAGCCAAAGCAGGGAAGAGAGCAGTCAACAAAGGCCTGACTTCGGGTTCTGTTTTCATTTCCATTGTCAACACTAACCCTTTGCTTAGAAAGACTGCCTTGATTAAAGTTACCATGGACTCTGAGGAAAGAGAATGTGCTGTAATTCTCCCAGGGCTCTTTACATTTCGAGATCATGGTCAAGCTAAATCTCCCCTGGACTGGTACTGATACAGCAAATGAAAGATTTAGACCTGTGCCATAGAGCCCCCATCCATCAATTGGCTAACTGCCTTTCCCTCCTGCACACATCAGCCTTGGTTTGCTTAGTGCTTAGGTAGGAAAAGGTGTTTATGGGGAGGGCAAAGCCCTCTTCTTCCCTTGGTGCAAACTATGGCTCTTATTTTCACCGTATGAATAAAATATACGAGTCTTTAGAAAATCATGATGAGGGGATTCTGGGGGGTGGGATGGGATGATTGTGTGGTGTGTGCTTACTCTGGTCCAGGTCCTGTACCAGGCTCCATACCAGGCCATGCCAAGGGGATACTACAGGAATGGCATGGGATGGGAGACAGCGAACCCTCCATGATCAGCACAAAGGATGACTGGTCTTGCCTTGTGGTCTTGCCACTCTGACCAAAAAGAGAAACCCTGGGGGTGTTTCTTAGGGTCTTGTGACTTCTTTCAGCCTTTTATGCTCAGGGGAAGCTCCTAGGTTGTCTCCTGCTTAGACAATAGACTTGTCAGAGTTAGGGGAGCTGGGTTTGAATCCTAGTTTTTCCACACCCTCTCGCTGGAGTTTTAGTTTCTTCATTTGTCAAATGAAAAGGTTGGGATAGATTATCTTTTAGGTTCCTTCTAGCTGAAGCTCCCCATGATCCTCTTCTCCACATCTCAGCTCCAGTACCAGGCTCCTTGAGGGACTGTGTGAACCAGAGCTCCACTGATTGGAGCCAAAGGAAGAAGGGTATGTAGTGTCATCAAGGTGCTGCTGATGGGGGGCCAGAGTGGGGAATAGGAATGAGGAGGGGGAGCTGTGAGTTGCAGCCCTTTCTCCCTCCCCTCACCCATATCTGTACCCTTTCAGTGCTCATGCACAAACCTGATTCCTCTTTTCTCTCTTTGGTTCCCAACTGAGAGAGACACAGAGGGACTGAGAGGGAAGGAGAAAAGACACAGGGAAGAGGGAAAAAGGCACACTGAGGGGAGGGGAGGAGGGGAGACAGATGGAGGAGGGTCACGGGGGAAGAGAGAGACTGCTAGGGAAGGAGAGAGAGACGGGGGTGGGGTGGGGGGAGAAAGACATGAGGGGGAGAGAGACAGATGGAGAAAGAAAGCGAGGGAGAAAGAGACACAGGGAGGAGGAGACAGAGATAGGGAGGGGGACAGACATGGAGAGGGAAATAGAGACAAGGAGGAGGAGACAGAGAGGGAAAAAGAGACAGAGGAGGGGAGAGATACAGAGACAGAGAGGGAAGGAGAAAGAGACAGGGAGAAACACAGGGAAGAGGGGAGAGACACAGAGGCAGAGAGGGAGAAAGAGACATGGAGGCTGAGCGGGAGGGAAAAATAAAGAAACCAAGACAGAGAAGGATGGAGGGAGAGAGAAAGAGAACGCCCTAGCAAAGGCATTGTGCCTGGGGTAAGGACAGTGGGAATGGGGGCCAGTTGGGTGGGCAGGGGCAGGCTGTGCTGCTGGGGAAATAGAGAGAGAGCCTTGGGATCTGGGCCCAGGAATTCCCGCCGGGGACCAAACACGTTCCACCTGCCGCCGCCTGAAGCTCCCAACTCCGTCATGGAATTTCTTTGCAGACAGACAGATTGGACTTTGGAAACAGGCTTGATGAAAAATGAGTTTCCTTCTTTTTACTCACAGAGGCCAGCCAAGAACCGGAGCTCAGGCTCACTTGGAAAGCAAACCAAGAGGCCAAGTAATTGTTTTGTCGTCTGAACCCCTTCTTCATTAGGGACTTTGAACCTTCCGGAGGCTCCCTGATCCTCTTGAAGCTGGTTGCCAGAAGGCCTTGGCTTGGCAGTCTGCCTGGCATCAGGGCTGGCCTTCCCCAGAGCCAGAAGTAGGCAGACACCTATGTTGAGGGAGGGGGAGGCCTGGGTTCTTTCTCCCTTCCCTCTCTCCCAATGAGAAGAAGGGGAGAATGAATGGTGTTTACCTGCCAGGGAGCAGGGGTGATGACTGGGGGATGGTGGAAGAGCCAAGAAAAGGGAAGGCCAGGGGTGGAGCTGACTCCCTAGCAGCCAGGGACAGGAGGGCCCCTGCATATTTGGACTTTGTCTTGTTTGGGGAAGATGGCATCCAAAGATGGGGGACTTTCAAAGCTCAGCTCTCTCTACCTTATTTTAAAACAAACAAATAAACACACACACATACACAAACACACAGACAACTTGCTGGTAAGAATACAAAACCGGGGAGAGCCAGAAACAATGACAGAAAGTAGAGGAGAGAAAGAAAAACTGTCTTCCTACACCCTTCTCCCCTAACTTTGGCAGAGATTGGCAGGTGAAGTACATGACTTAGAGGTGAAGGGTCTGCCAAAGGCTCCTCATACTTTGCCTTTGCTTTGAGACTGATGGGTGTTTTCCTCTTTTTAGTAACACTTTCTTCTGTAATATTGTGAGGGTTCCAAGCTACCCACCATCACGGCATAGATCAGAGGATTTGAGTTTTGAAGGGACTTTATCTGGTTCAGTCTCCTCGTCTTTAGAGGAAGAAACTGAAAGCCAGAAAGGGTCAATGACTTGGCCAGGACCACACAGGCTGGATTTGAACCTAGGTCTTTGGATTCCAAGTGCAGTGCTTCTGCCTGGTTGGGAACACGGGCCCAGATCAATATGACAATCCCCCAAGGAAGCAAACTTGAATTCCTGAGCCCCCAAGTTAGAGTCTTAGCTTTTAACTCTTGTTCATGTGACTACAGGAAAGTTACTTAATTTCTCTGAGCCTCAATTTTCTTATCTGCAAATGTTGGTGGTATGATTTGTGGGGGAGGGGGCAGAAAGGCCTTACATACTTCAAATTATCATGCCCATTTTTGGAGGGGCCTGGCCTGTGATTTCATTGGTGGTTATCTGCTATAACCTATGGTCTTAGTAGCCCAGGCCCCTAAGAGTTTCTCATTTGCCCAGGGTGGCCCAGCTAGTATGTGTCAGAGGCAGGTCTCGAACCCACTATTCCTGGTTCTGAGGCTGGCACCTGTATACAATGTATCTCCTTCATATAGAGTCCCAACTTTACCATTAGAGATTCCTTCATTTGGCCTGAGTTCTTTCAGAGCCCATCCTGCCATTCTTAGTCATCTACACTTCAGGGAGACAGAACTTAGCAGCTCCTGTTTCTGAATATGATAGCTTACTAAGAGGCGGTTTGACTATAGGCTTGGGCCTTGGGACCATGGTGGACCAAGGATCTAGAATGAATGTTCCCCAAGCACCCAAAGGAGAGAAAAGGTTCTGAAAGTGATGAAAAATGGGACACGCCAAAGGTAGACAATGTCTCAGTCATTTTTTTGTACCCCACACCAAGATGTCCTAGACTTATCTTTGTTTCCTTGTTGGAAAATGGGGAGCCATGGAACTAGCTTATCTTTAGTAGAGAAGTGAGCAAAGAGCCCTTCATAGAAGGATCCAGCAAAAACCAAACCTGCTGTGAGCATATACTCCTAGGCCCCTAGGCCCAAGAATAAGAAACTTAATTGGGAGGGACTTTAGAAATCTACTCTAGGATCTGGACTGTCTTCCTTCCTTTCCTCCACTCCAGCCTGTTTGTAGCCCCCTAATTATACCATCCCTTTATTCAGATACATACATAACCCATTGTATTGTAACACATGGTCCATGGCCCCTTGGATGAGGCCTACCTAATTGGGGGTCATTTCTAAAAGATGCTACTCTCTCTGTCTCTCTTTGTCTCTGTCTCTCTCTGTCTCTCTCTCTCTCTCATTCTCATTATGTTCCCACCAAGGGTTTACTCAGAAATTTCTGAAAATGGCTTGTAGATTTCTTGTGTCTAGGTTTCCACAGATGTGGATCAAAGGCTCTCTAGTACCCATAAAAACACTCAAATACATACATTGGATACAGGACAACCTTTATTTCATCCTGAAGGAAGTGCAGAAATGTAAAATACTCATATAAACAATGCATAGATTGTTTCCAAAAGGTCCTAAAGTCCAGCAGGCTTGGGGCCCCCCAAAGGTTCAGACTTTCCCCTGAACTTAGAGTTGTCATCAGGGCAACACCCTGACATTCTGGTGAATTCCTCTCACCTATGGGGTTTTGGATGGTCCCCCCCATCCATCCTGTCAGGGCTGCACTGTGATTTGGCTTCCCTCCCATAAAGGAAACAAACACACTTTGGGCTGCTAGACAGGCAATCCCATCCCATTAGAACTGCTCCGACTGAATAAGTCATTGTAATCGTGGGGAACAATGCCAAGACTTTGTGCTCTCCCCTAGCTTTGGTCTTTTACGGCTCCTCCAGCTGTGTGTGTGCATGTGTAGATTTGCATCCTGTTTTCCAAGAAGCATGTTGCTCAAAAAACTCCCCTTCTTTGGATAGAAGATAACTTGAATACAAAGTTTACTCTTTAGGGTTTACCTCAGGGATTGTGCTGTCCAAAGCATCTCCTCTTTCTGGCTAGAAGGCTATATTCTAGGATCGTGCATCCTAGGAAATCCCACTCTTCTAATTGAGATGAAGGTTCAGGAATTATATTGTCCAGAAACACCCATCTTGGGCCATGTGGGAGCTTCAATTCGATTCTCCATGATACAGTACCACTGCCCCTGCTGCTGCCATTTCTTGGACTATTCTCCAGCTGTTGGTCTTTGACCTGTGCTCAGAAAGGAAAAAAAGGCAAAAGGTGGCCAGAAATTCTTCTGATCATTGCTCCATTGGGAAATATGATTAGTTTTAAACATATGCACCAGCTCCTTATAGATTCTGAAAGTTTAGATGAACTCTAGTTCATCTACAACTCCAGTTATAACTTTGTGACTCTTTGACCTTTATCTGATGTATGTGTGGCAAATATTTTTCCTAATCACCTTTTGTTTTTATTTTAGAGATATTACTTTTGGTTGTACAAATCATTTTGTCTTTGTTTATTTAAACTTCTTGACTTTTTCCCTCCCATAATTTCTTTTGTTTGTCAAAAAATGTCCTTTTTCCCAGAGAAATTGATATAAAAGTTGAAATGAATACATTATTCCTTTTTTTCAATTAAAAAAAAAAACAGATCACTGATCTGAAAGTTTAAAATTGACCTTTTAAGGAATTTTTTAAAGAACTATGACTCTATCTTGTCTTCCATAGTAATCGCCCCCTTTTTCATCCTTTTCTGCCTTTTGTAGTGGAGCTACGCGATGGTGCCAGTCTACCCCAACTGTTTCTAATTATTCCCCTCAGGCTTTCTCTGAGTGAATGACTCAGCAACCTGACTTTTTAAAGGGGCCAGGCTATTTGAATACCCAACCAACATATGTTACCCTGTTTAACACACCAATTATAAGTTAAATAACAATGAAAAAAAAGGGAGAAAGAATGAAACCAGATTTCTTCACACCTAGCATAACCAGAAACTCTCGCAGATGTCAGTAACAGCAAAGAAAGAGAAGGACCTGTATTCCTTCCCCAGCCAACTGACAGTGGTAACAAGGAACACCCAGAATCAGGAGAATTCCTATTAGAAGCTCTATTGCACAAGGGGTAAGGATGCCAGTTATGGTGAGCCCTTGACCTTGAGTCATCTTTTGACTGGCTGAACAGACTCTGTGGGATTTGTGCGCCTTGTTGGTTCCACTGAACTTCACTGTAGATCAGTGGGAGCAGTTGCCTTTACTACCATGGACAGCACTGACCTCTCTCTCTTTGTCCTGACTCTGGGTTGGGGGCTGGCAGTGTCTTCCGAGTTGGGGAAGGTTCCCTGAGAGGGTAGTGGGGCATGTTCATGAGGCTGAGTGGGCAGTTTCTGAAGCAATGTGGGAAGTAGCCATATTTTGAGGCTGAACCCTTGCATTCTCTGGGGAAAGGCAGCCCACCATTGGGGCTTCTGGTTGCAGAGAAAAGGATCTGCCTTCTGGTGTAGTGTAGTCACAAAGAAAGCAACCTGCTCCTCATCCTGTCCTGTAACTTCCCGTAAGTGCCTGGAGCCCAGTGCTGGACTTGGGATAGAGTTTTAATTATTTCAAGAACTGGCACTGTTCGCCTCGCAGTAAAAATGTCATGAAATTACTGTAAGGTTGCATGAGTTTGGGTCATAAATCTTTTTCTCCACAGCTCCATCTCATACCTTAACCCACTAGAGTATACAATGCCACTTACCCTGGTTCTTAGTTCACTTAATCATAATTAAATGACCTCAGAGGGCAGTCATTTGGTGAGCCCCTGGCTTTGATGTGACACCAATAACAAACTCGGTTTGCCATGTGGATGGGCTCCCTGGTGCTCTTATGCTGGCCACAGACTTTGGGGAGCATATAATGTTCTCTTTTCGATGTGGGCATGTGCTCTGGTTACACAGGACATCTGGGCTACAGATGTGGCGGGAAGGGGCAAGCTACATGGCACCCTTGGTTATTTGGTCAGGCACTGGTCTTTGGCCCTCTCTAGGTCTTCTTATGAGTGGAGTTCCTCCCCAATTCCCTTTCCCCTGCCTCGGCCAGGTGTATGTAGCGGTAGTTCTTAGATTCTCTAAGGTTTGTTCCAGATCTAAGTCCTAGGATCCCATCTTCCCATGGGCCTCTCTGCCCACTTGCCCCAAATGAGAGGGAATGGGTGATCTCCTCAACTAACAGTCCTCTGGACCTCTTCCAGAGTTCAGGGGTCTATGTGCTATCTATCCCAACCAACCATATCCATAGAGGAACCACTGAAAGTACTAGGGATGCTTAGCTTAAAGAAATTTTAGCCGGGGCCATGGGTGAGCAGGGGCAACCATGGTTACTGTGAGCATACAAAGACTGCCATCAGGAAGAGGAAGCTGACTTAGTCGAAGTAGCAGAGGGCCAAACTAGGTAGACATTATAAAGGGGCAGACTTGGGCTCAGCATGAGGAAAATGTCCTATCAATTAGAGTCATACAAAGATATCATGGGTTGCCTGTCCCTGGAGGTGTTCAAGCAGAGGTTAGGCCATTTATTAGAGATATTGCAGAGGGGAAATTATGCTTCAAACTGGGATTAGCTTAGACAGCTCGTGGTCCAAGGTATCATCCAATGCTGAGATCCTGTGATTCTGTCTCGGGCCTTTCAGGGGACCATCTCCACTTGAATATTCTGCTGAGATCTGAAACTTAACCTGTTGCAAACTATGCTTCCCCTCCTAGCTGGCCTCCTTCCCACCTTCTTTATCATTCTCAATAACACTGACATGATTTTGCTTCAGTCAGAGGGATGCTGGGAAATGTTGAACAATTCTCTCTCCAAAAGTGTATGCAGGACACACTTTTCAGTTTAATTTGCATTTTTAACACTTCCTCCATCACTTTATTAAAGTCTAGACAACTGACAAAATAACAAATCAAGCCCTGACTTGTAGCATTTGCCGATTTCTAAGGTATAAATCCTTACATTGAAATTTTAACAATCATCTTCCTGGTACAAGCTGGATTCTCCCCACGGTACAAATCTAAGAGCCATGTTGTCCCTTTCCAGTCCCCCCTATTCTGAGCATCATCCCTCAGACCTGCCCTTGCTCCTACTTTTCTTCTCATCTCCTGCCTGGGTTGTTGTGGAGGCCTAGCTGCCTCACTGTGTCAGTGGAGTGGCCTGGCGGGCTAGAACAGGGAGGGCCAGGCCTACAGAACAGACATAGTCTATGGGGAACGGGGTAGGATTGCAGGCAGAGGAGTAGGCAGCAAGCAGATGGTATAATGAGGTCTGGTGGCAGCAGTAGCAGGGGGAGGGATTATGTGGAGGGGCTCAGGCAGGGGGGCACAAGAAAGTACCCCTGTGATGGTTGTGTGAAGGGCATTGTACTTGGAGTCAGAGAACGTCAGTTTGAATTCTGGCTCTTCCAGTTACTTAGCATGTGTTACTTTGGGCAGCAACCTGTCTAGGCCTCATTTTCCTCCTCTGAAAAATGAAGGGGATGAAATAAATAACCTTTACATTCCCTTCCAGTTCTGAAGCTGAGATTCTCCTTTTCACCTTGTCGTTCTCCCCTTTCTCTGCATGCTCTGTGTTCTAGTCCCATTGAGTCACTAGTTTCTCTTCTATCTCTGGGCCTTCATATGTGTCACCTCCGCCTGCTCCAGACCTGGGACACATTCCCATAATCCTCCACTCCCCTTGGTGCTCAGGGTCTCTGCTACTTCCTCTGAGAAGCTATACCACAAAGCGACATGAGGCTGGTTAGGGGCTCCTAGGGCCTTGGGTTGGGATCTTTCCTTTGACCCATCACACCCTACCTTGCATTATTCTTAAGAGTAGAGGAGTGCTGTGTCCGCCCCCCCCCAATAGATTGTAAGGGCCTGGAGTGTCGGGATGCTGTCCCTTTTTATCCCCAGCACTGGAAAAGGGTCTCTGTAGGAGAACCTGAATAAATGTCTGTTGACTGGAGCTTGGCGGAGAGGACAGCATCATATCATGCCAACAGTTGTAGCTCCCTTTAGGTTTTGTAAAATGCTTTACATAGATTATCTCATTTGATTCTATTGATGCTATTATTATTTTCATTTCACAGATAAAGAAACTGAGGCAAAATGAGGTTCACTGACTTGTCCCAAATCACACAGCTCATAAGTATCAGAGGTGAGATTTGAACTCGGCTCTTTCTGACTCCAGTCCAACTCTGTGGCTACCATATCACCTAGCTCCCTAGAACCCAGGCAAAAGCCTAATTACTGGAACCAGCAGGAGTCAGGGATGGAGGCACCAGCAGCAAATTTGTCTTGCTTTGGAGCTGCCCAGGATCCAGCAATCTCTTTTGTCTCCAGCCAGGCTGGGGCTGGATTTGGCTTCCAGTAGCTAGCCCTTCCCAGTGTGGCCCAGGACCCAGACAGTTCATTCTGTGCCCTCCAGGCAGGGAGGGGAGAGTGTTAACTGTAGTTCTGCTACCGAGGATGGATTTGTTACTTTTAATGTTTTGAAAGAGGATTGACAAGTTACGGAAACATATCTTTGTGTTGGTTTGTTGCAGCAATTCTGGTGGATTAAACTAGTTAAAAGAGTTGCCATATATACTCCAGAGAACTGGAGAGGTTGAAGGGATGGGGACAGGGACTCAAGTTGAAAATATAAGCATCGTCTTTTCCTTTTCTAAGCATTGGGGGCACCCAGGTTGTGCCCTTAGCTCCCTCACCCTCCCAGCAATGACACCAAGCCTTGTTGCTCTTTGGGCAAGTCCTCCTTTTGAGCCCATCCTGATTGACTTTCTGGAGACAGAAGCAACCCGACGTCTTCCAAAGACCCTTCTGTCAGGCCCTCACACGCTTTGGCCTCTCTAGGGCTCCATAATGCCAGTGTTGCTTGAAATTCTGTGGGTTACACCAGTTGAAGTTAGAATAATAGCCCCCAAATTGGACTTCTTAATGGCCCATCTGCAGATGTGCCCAAATGTAAAAAAAAACACTTGATTTGACATCAGTGAAGATAACAAAAATCTCAGCAACTTGTCAAGTTCAAAAACAATTCTCAAAGGAGTCTTACAGTGGTTTTTTGTTGTTCACTTAATAATCTTGGAACTGGTTTCTCAATTAGTGCGTTGTTTTCCTTCAGATCAACTGTCCCATTTCAAACCTCTATGTCAGACTGGTCTTTGCATTTGAAAAGGTCCTATATCACCCTGCTTGCAAATTGTCTATAGCCTAAGAGGCTCCCAGTGAGTTGCCAATAGCTCTCAATTTCCTTTAGCACCTGAGGGATCAAAGCTGTTTGCATTATATATTATGCATCCCTTCTCCCAGCAAGGATATTGACTTTGTATCTATGGTAAAGATTCTTTATTTCCTGATCTTACCCACCCACATCTTGTGCACTTGGTCTTTTAAAGACATGAGCAGAATTATTTAGAGGCATAATCTTTTTACTTTTGTGCTGAGATAGGTCCTGCTGTGGCTACCTAGGCCTCCCTTCAAGGCAGACCTCCTCCAGAGAACATTCATTCACTCATTTCAACGGACCATCCCTTCAACATCAAATATTTGCCAGGCCTGGTCTAGAGATGACAAAGATTAGAAAGAAATGTTCTTTGACCTTGTGGAACTTCTGGTGTGGTTGTGTGATGCACACACATGATCTCATTGATATGGTATATTCCCTTCATGGGTTGTCATGGCGAAAGAGTTCATCCTCTTGATGGTGAGTGAATCTACCGTTGATGGTACCACTAGCTAGGCTAGTCCTCAGAAAGCTGAATCTGCTGCCTAGGAGACAAGGTGATTGTTTTTCCCTCATTGGACCAGCATTCCTACTTTTATTATGTATATCTGTCAGCATTACCACCCCCACCTCCATCCCCACCCCCAGTTTTGTTACAATAGCTTGATACTGGCCCCTGAAACGCATCTTTGGGCAGAGTAACACAGAATCTGACTGGGGTTTTGTGGTCGGCTACCTGAAGGTCCCTGCTTCTGAGGTATTATCTTCACTTTACAAATTTTCTGGGATTTGGGACATCACATTGGGTTAAGAGGGTAAAAAGAGGGGGCTGGTTTAACCTTGGTTAGTTAACCCTGCAAGTTATTATCGATATCACCTGGTCTTGCAAGGAAACCATCATCTTCTGCTCCACAGAATGTGTTTGTGGACGGAGGGTAGTTTTTAAATAGTAATGGCTCTTCCAGAATTCAGCAAGCAAACAGAAGGGTCACTGTGTGGGTGTGTATGGCTATCTGTATACATGGATGTGTATATATATATTTATACTCACATGGATATTGTGTACAAATACTCTTGCCTCCCTCTCAGGGTTGCTGTGAGGATTGAACGAAATCTCACTTGTAAAGCGCTTAGCACGATGTCTGGCACATGATAGGGATTATATAAATGTTAGCTGGCATTATTATTATTACATAAGCAAGCAGAAGTGTCATTACACACACACACACACACACACACAACCACACAGACATGCTTTTCAGTGCAAACCTTTCCATCTTTGCTTGGTATCTTCTCCAAAATGTGCATGACTCTTGTAGCTAGACCACACACATTTGCTCAGAACTCATTGACTTTGTCCTTTTCTGCAGATTCACCGTAAAGGAAGCAGATGTTTACAGATGTTTGACTGAAAAAGAAGACGGGTTGATCACATGGTAAGAGCAGGGGATAACTAGTGGCCATCCCCATGTGTTCCGCTTGTGTCTTTGGGATGTCCAGAGAATGTGAGGAAGGCTTCCAGGAACATTAGGTGGACTTCCTGTGGTGACCTTGTGGGAAGGCACAGACAAAAGTGGCATCGGATAATCCAGTGTGGATGGGCTGCTATCTGTGTATTTGAAGAGAACATCTACAAAAGTGAGATCACAGAATCCATTTGAGTAATTGATAATTTAACTATTTCACAGCACCAGTCCAGACCTTTTATTTTTTAGTCTTGCTGTATTTCCTGCCTACCTGTTCTTCCAGTCACACATGTCCCTGGTGTCTTTTACACCATTTCTCAGAGACAATTCATCATTGGTAATGCATTGTAACTCCCTCTACCCACCATTCATCCTTCGTTTCCTTTCAGGTCACCTTCAGGTTTGCTTCTTCTGAGACAATAGTGTTTCATAATTTGTAGCCGGATAGCATTGCTGAAAGAATGTTTCTCAAGGGGGGGCTGTGTGGGAGGGAGCAGCCGGCAATCCTTGAAGGCATTGTATTTTCTCAAGATATGATCTAGCCTGCTCTCTCCCTCCTATGTAATTCTGAGCTCCAGTTATTGTCCTTCTGTAGATATATGATGTTGAATGAATGAATGAACTCAATGGACTGCATGTCATCATCTGGGAAGTAGATGTCTTTTCATCTGCATTACTTTTTCCATTTCTATTGCCAAGCTTTTTTGAATGAAAATAGATTCCATTGAGGAAACTTTTCAATTGCTCTGGGATTCAAGGTCATGTTGTATGTGCAATATCTATATTGGATACAGCTTTAAGAAACCTGCATTTTCCTTACTGTTTTCAAAAAGAGTTATATTTTCCACAGAAAAAAAAGCATAAACGATGAGATTGTGACCGTGAGGTGCCCCCTCAGCTTACCCTAGGAAAAGCCTGGCCCCCTGAGCAGTCAGTCAGGCACTGCTATCCACCTAGTGGCAACTGTAAGGATTGCAGTCATGGTGGCTGGGAGGCTGTAGGCTCTGGTGTACCCCCAAACATATTAGAGACTGGGCATCCAGAAAGAGTCTTCTTGGCATTATCTCAATAAAAGGCAGCATGGGATAGTGGAAAGATTATTGAACTTGGAGTCAGGTAGGACTGGGTTCAAATCCTACTTCTGATGATTACTAGTCTGTGTGACCCTGGGCAAATCTTCCACCCTCTCTGAACCTTAGTTTCCTTGTATGTAAAATAGAGCTAATATCTGTAATAATTGCTTTTACAGTTGTAAGGCATGTTGTAAGGATTAAATGTATTATATAGGGCTTTGCAGACTATGAAGTGCTATAGAGTGCCCCGTTATTTTTAGCTATTGCTAGCAAGGTTAACAAGGTTATAGATGAATTCTTTTTCTGACATTGATGATGCCTCCTTATCCAAAGAGTATACATTCCCATTGACTCCACATGGACTAGGACACCCTTGGACCAGGCCTTTAAAAAGGGTAGCTGCAGAAACAGAGCTGAAGTGGCCAGGAGTAATCCTGGAGGGAAAACTGAATGGTCCTTTCAGAATACCACGTGGATCAAGGAACCACAGGGTCCTAGCAGAGAGAAGGATGCATGTGGCTTGAGAGAGAGTGGTGGGCAGGGGAGATGGTTGAGTAGGATAGAGTTCCTTGGCCCAGTCAGAAGTGACAGGAATGTGAACTAGTAGCAGTGGAGTGGCAATGGCGTAGCAATAAAGGAATTCCTTGTCACATGAAGGAATTCTGGGGCCATTCCTTTTGAATCAGAGGAGTTCCTGTACCAAGTGGTGAACTTCCTGAACAAAGGAGATGCTAGATCTCAGTGGCAATGAGGAAGTGAGCTGATGGGTACTGTGAGGGCTTTGGACTGTGCAGGTGTCATGGAGTGGGCTTGACTCTACATTAGCTCTAAGTTCTTTCCTTTTCAGGGGGCATCTCAGTTGACCCAGCACTGTAAGTCTTGAGGCAATTGTCAAAGTTCTTGGGAAATTGAGACTCAACTAAAGAGAAGAGTCAATTCTAGTGAATCCACACACTTTCCCTTTATGGAGTGAGGAGAGCAACCACAGGGTAGTACTGTAAGTCTGTACTACCAGGGACCTACACAAGTTACTATATAGGTCCCTGGGAAGGTAGAGCTCAGATATCCATGAAGGTAGAGCTTAAATAAATATAAATAAAAGTTGGATTTTTGTTATTATTGGGCTTGGTTTTTTTTTTTTTTTACTGTTTAAGGGCTCTAGGTGTCCTTTCTATTGGCTGTTGAGTTAGAAAAATCTTGTTCTGTATTTTAGGTATTGTTACCCTGAGTGCTTGCATGCAAACTTTTTTTTTAAAAATACTTTTTCTATAGAGACCTAGATGTGAGCCAAATTTTGAAGTTCCCAAGGAAAATCCTGGGTGGGGGCTTGAGTCAGAGAGTGATTTGTGAGAAGCCCCCAAGACTGAACCTTGTCTGTGTAAATCCAGAGCTTTGGTCCCGTGCCATGAGTTACACTATGAAGTGTTGGAAATCATTACACCAGTGTAGGCCAAAAGAGGTCTAAAATTGGAGCCAAGAGGTTTAGCATTGTTTTGAACAGGGTTGAAGTATCCCCTCTCCTAATTCTCTTCCCTGTCCCCTGACACTATTTGAAGACTCAACTACTAACTCCAATGGGTAGTAAACTGACACCTCTCTCTTGGTTCACCACAGGTCTTCTTTTTCTGAACCTGAAGGATTATTCTTTTAGGTCCCTCTTTCTTTCTCTTGGGTCCTCTCTGCCAGGCACCTAGTCCATGTTCCATTTCCACAGAGCCTTACCCCAAGATGGCATGCTACTAATAATCCCTGCTGAGTTGTTAGTCAATAAAGGTTTAAGGTGCTTTGCCTTTAAGGAATTTTCATAGTGGATTCAGAGGGACCCAAAATGCCTCTAAGACCCCAAAGAAGAGATTATTTTATAATGGAACTTCGGGTGCTCTGATGGACAGTGGCTGAGGTACTTGGGATCAGGAGTACCTTCTCAAAGTCCTCCCAAGCACATCATGTAGGTGGCCACCTACTCTAAGGCCACTCCTCTGTTGGGGAGGCTGACAGCTCTCAGGCTCTTGAGGGGCCTTCCCTTGAGGACACCCGCCTCCTTCAATGAGTCATCTGAAGGGTCTGGGACCAAAGCCAGGCAATTAACCTTTACTAATTGGAGTCAGAAGACGCCCAGCGTGTGAGCAAGATAAGTAGCTGGTGTTCGGTTTCCGGAGCTAATTTTAACACCAGCAGATGGTGCTAAAATGTCCAGTTTCTCCCTCTTAAAACAAACATCTCAAATTTCCTTAAAATCATATACTGTCAGAGAAAGATAAATGGAGACACATTCACTAATTGCTCCACAGAGTTCAGAGGAGGGTGATTGTCGTCAGTGTTTAATTTCGTGGAGTAGACTCTGGCCTGGGACATGGGGAGCCCTTCTCCTCCTGCCCTCCCCGCCCCAGCTGCTTTCCAGCAGATCAGTTTTCTTCTAGCCAGCTCTTCACTTTGAGGAAGGTAATTAACGCTCCTTCCAAATGTATTTTCACCTCCCGCTTCATGGGGGAGATGAAACCCAGGAGCCCCAGCATCCCCACAGAGTTCAGCGAAAGATGAATGCTTTCTGCTTCTAGCATTTTTTCCTTCTCTCTTTGGCAGAGACTGTGACTCAGAAACACCTGGGGACCCTTCTCCATCCCATCACTGTTGACTGCTGCTCCTGGAGACAATGGAGCTCTGTCCTTTGAGAAGAAGGCTGGCTGATTTCCAGGGTGCCCTTCCTAGTGATCATGAGGGTATTCTCCCATAGGAAGTATAAAATAAAGCTCAATAACAGGCATGGGAATTCCTAGAGCTTTGATTCTGTGCCATGGGATATATGGGCCAGTTCGGCAAATCATGGAAGGCCCTCGAAGGTCAAGGCTAGGGCTCTTGACTCAATGGCTAGACCTCAGAGGAGTTTAGGATCCAATCAAGGGAGGTCTCCAAGGACCAGTCCCCAAGAGGGAGCTGAATCCCTGGGAAGCTGCTGTGGTCAGCAAGCCAAGGGCCTCAGGTGGACCTTCTCCAGGAGGCTCACAGTCAGGCCCTGTGCTATCGGCTTCAGATCCATCAGATGAGTTTCTCCTTGACAGGAAGCCCAACAGCCAACTCTGAAAGGCACTCAGAAATCAGAGGAAGGACCAAAGACACCCTTGATCAGCCTCACCACAGAGGGCTGTTAGTCCAACACATATCCAACGAGAACTGCCTCCACACCCAACATCCTAGACCAATGCTCATCCAACCTCTGTTTTGAGACCTCCAGGTAACTCACTACTTCTTGATGAGGCCTGTTCAATTTTGTGGAGAGCTCCAGTCATTAGGAAGATTTTCTTTACATCACACTGAAATTTGCTCTCAGTTTTGCCCTCTACCATTGGTAGGCAGGCAGGGAAATGGGGGCATCTCATGGGATACCAGGCAATCACATGGTGTGCTACACTCTTCTGAGGGAAACAGTAGTTTCTCTGGGCTCTATTACCTGGTTTACTCCTTGACAGTGGTAGCTATTCTCATCCCCAGGACTGTGGGTATGGATCTTATCCTCGTAAGCCCCTTGAGGGCAAGGACTATTTTATTGATGATTTTGTGTCCCTAGTTCCTAGCATCGTGCCTGGCAGCTTTTTCAGCGTTTAAGAAATGCTCGTTGATCATTCCCAAATGCATGTGTTCTTAATGGTAGAGTTTTAAGTCGTTCTTTGAGAAGGGAATATTTTCAGGTCAGGGAGTCTTCCTCCTATTTCTTATGTGACTTCAATTTGTAGCCACCTTCCTCAAAACAGTACAAGGCCAACTGTAGTCTGATTCCATAACGCCAATTTGACTTGACTCCCTGGGGACCTTCAGCAACAGCTAGATGCCCGTGGTGGGAAGGAACCATTTGGAGTGGCCATGTGAAAGACTCCATTTGTTAGTATGGCCTGTTTTCAAAGTACCCTTTGGACCACATCCTTATATGGGGTTGGTTGCCACATTGCCAAGAACGTCACCGAAAGTATCATCGAGGAGTTTGAAACCTATCAGTCAGTCAATAAATATTTATTTAAGTGTAGGTGTGACGTACTGTGTGATGGAAACAATAATGGATTTCGGGGAGAACTGAGTTATAGTACTGGACCTGTCACTTACTAGCTGGGACCCTGGGTAACTAACTCCCATAACTTCTCCGGGTCTCCATTTTTCTCATCCAGAAAATGGAGATAAAAATACTTGTTTTATCTTCCTCACAGGGTTATTATAAGGCTCAAATGAGATCATGTGGATAAAGTATCTTGTAACTATAGGCTGTTATTATTATAAGAAATCTGGAATTGGAATGTCAGAGCTGGAAGGGAAGTCAGAGTTCATCTAGCCCAGCCCTCTCATTGTATCACTAAGTCAGTCAGAGATGGGAAGTGACTGGCCCCAGATCACATGCTGATTTGTTGAGTCTTGAGCTCAAACTTCCTGATTTTCCATCCAATGTACTACAGCTGCTTCCCATAAACCTGTAAGACATACCCACCAACCTCCCAATATGTGACTGAGTATGTACATTCAAACAGTGAAGGAGAGGGAGTTGTAGAGCATGGCATAATTGGAGTCAGTAGGGATGTGTTATGGGTCAGGGAGAGCCTAGAAAACCATCAGGGTCCTCAGATTGATTTAGGAAGGTTTTATGGAAGAATTGAGATTTCTAGAGTTAGTTTATGAGTGATGTAGTATTTAAAATACACTGAACCAATCGGTATCAGGATATTAAATGATTTCTTTGGTGTATCTTCCATCCCTCAGCAACACTTGGGACCACCCTTAGGTCTAGAGGAGAAAACCTAAATCCCTGGGGATTTATTTTTCAAAGTCAGTTCTGAATACCCATGATAACTTAAAAATAGTGAAATAATGTATCAAAGCTGGCTTTTGGGCCCAGCTTCCAGCCTCACTCACTCGAAGGAATATCATTTAGGTGACATCATTAAAAACAACATTCTTTTTGTGAGTGGATGTCAATTTCAAGGAAAATGGTCACGTGCCTAAGCCTTACCGCATGCAAGGAATGGTACTAAATTTGGCATTTCTTGAAAAATGGTCCTGTAAATGTTTGGTGCTTACCCAAGTGACTGGGTAAGGTCAACAGCAGCACATCATGAGCATCCACAGCTACCACCACCAATTTCTCCCCAATAGCTAAAGATTGCATTGCATACTGCACCACATAGTTAGAGGAAAGACCTGGGTTTGACTTCCAGCTTAGATGTTTTATGGCTGTGTGACCCTGGGCAAGTCACTTAACCTCTCTGTGCCTCAGTTTTTTCATCTGTAAAATGGAAATAACATTATGCATGGCTTTTACCTCACAGGGTCCTTGTGAGGATCTACTGAGAGAAAGTTTGTCAAGTGCTTTATAAACCTTAGGGCTTGAGTTTTTGGTCCAGGCCTGTGATTTCATTGGAGATCAGGCCCTGTGTGGATCAGAATCTTAGAAAATTTCAGGGAAGGGAGGACACCGAGATGGTTGGCTAGCTAGGAGTCTCACAGACAGTTTGATGGAAGGAGAACATGAACCCAAGTCTTCCTGACTTGAAATCTAGCACTCTGTTCATTCTGCCATGTTTGCTCCTGAAGACTATATAAATGTTAGTGATCACCATCCCTGTCCCCTGTATTTGTATCAGGCATTTTACAAAGTGCTTTTACATTCAGGGTTTTATTTGATTCTTCCCAGTAACCCTGGGAAGTAGGCACATGAGGAAGCAGCCACTTAGGGATGAATAGTAAGGAGGGCCAGGGCCAGAATCCCAACCTGTGGCCTCCCAATCTAGTGCTTTTGCTGCTGTGCTCCCAATCCCATGACAGGACCAAGAACTCTTGGGAAGATCCCAAGAACTTGGGAACTCTTGGGCTGTTTTTGTATAGTATAGAATTTTGAATGTCAAGGTCAGAAACTCCCTCAGGAAATCATATATAAACCATCAGAGGTGAAAGGAACCTTGGAACCTATACTATAGAATATCAGGTCTGAAAAGGACCCTAGAACATAAAACAGATCATCAGAACTGGAAAGAATTGTAGAGAATTGAATGCCAGAGTTGGGAGGGACTTTTGATTATAGAACATAGAATGTTAGAACCAGAAAAAGTGTTAAAACATAGAATGTCAGAATTGGAATGGATTTTAGAATATAGGGTGTTAGAACCAGTAAGAATCTTAGAACATGGAATGTTAGAGCTACTTGCAGTTGGAGATTCGATATTAGGGACCTGAATGTTAGGGCTACATGGGACTTTAAAATATAGATTATTAGAGCTCATCTAAATCCCACTTTACCCTACCTTCTAGTTGAAAAGAACAATCCCAGAGAGGCAAAGTGCGTCATGTTGGGTCATCTAACAAATTAGTGAAACAGTCAAGACTAGAACCCAGATCTCCCAACACTTAGGCCAGTGTTCTTTCCACTATATCACAATGTGTTTTAGGAGTTTAAAGTAAAACATTTAGAAATGGAGAACATTTTTTGAAGGGAGTATGGTAGTTAAGTGGTAGTGACTAGCAAAGGCTTGGAGGTGGGAATATGTATGATAGGGGTGGGGGCAAAGAGTAGGGAGAATAGCATGGCTGGAGAGAGAATTCAAATCAGTATCCCCTTATGCACAGGGCTTACAGAATCCCTGGAAAAAGTCAGTGTGGAGCTGGTAACCTGAAATCACGTTCCTGGAAATCTGAGATCCTACTTTTTATTCTTGATTCCTTATTCTGACAGGTAGAAGAGGTTTCTGCTAATTATTTTCTCTCTCTCCCTCTCCCTCCTTCCCTCCCTCCCTCCCCCCCTCCCCTTCTCTCTCACTCTTCCCTCCTCCCTCTCTCTCTTTCCTCTTTTCTTTGGAGTTTCCAAGATGCCTTGCTCCAGCCGGGCCCCATTTTTCCAGAGGATGTCTCTAGAGGTAATAAATGGGCACTTTGGGCACTACATGAAAAGGATTTTGCAAATTGCAGGGTGTTTGCCAGGGTGAGAGATGACCTGTCAGATGGGCTGGCGGCAGGGACCTGCTGTGCCTCTCCAGGGTCAGGAGGGTTTCTGGGGGCACTGGGGAAACGGGCCCCACCCCCTTCAAAGGGTGTTCTCAGCATCCTAATGGGCTACCTCTGCTTTCTGGGGAGACTCCATCACATTGTTTGGGATCAGAGGGCTTTTTTCCCAGTGAATATGAAGATTTGCATGATAATTTACATGACAGAGTAGAAGCAGCATGGTGGAATGGATTGGAAAGAGGTCTGGATTTGGAGTCACAAAACCTGGGTTCAAATCCCAACTGAGCTACTTAATAGTTGGATGACCTTGGGCAAATTACTTTACCTCCTCTGGACTTTGCTCTTGTTCGGTTGTTTTTCAGTTGTGTGCTACTCTTTGTGATCTCATTTGGGCATTTCTTGGCAAAGATATTGGAGTGGTTTGCCATTTTCTTCTCCAGCTTATTTTACAATGAGAAAACTGAGGCAGAGTTAAGTGACTTGTCCAGAATCACACAGCTAGTAAGTGTCTGAGGTCAGATTTGAACTCAGGAAGATGAATGAGTCTCTCTGACTCCAGGACTGACTCTTGACTTCCTGACTCTATCCACTGCAGCACCACCTAACTGCTCTGGGCTTTAGTTTCCCCTTAAGTAAAATGAAGAATCTGGATTAGATGAATTCTGAGGCTCTAGCTCCTATATAACATGTAGTTCAACCTAATGCAGGTTTAAAAGGGGTAAGAGTTTGGTTCCATTTTGAATCTTTGAGTGATAATAATGGCTCATGTGAATACGTACAAATATTCAAAAGGATCTATGATCTCCTCCATGTGTATGGTCCCTCCAGTGAGGCAAGCTGAAATCCACCTATACCTGCCCATCCTGTGAGACTCTTATCCATGTCTGCTCATCCACCCAATGCTTCCGAGACCTTCCATTCTTTTCTTTGACATTGCAAAGATAGCATTGGAGCACATATTGAAACAGCTATCAAAATATTTGAAAAACATATTCACAGACTGCAGTTTAACAGGCCTGGATCTAACGGCATGTTGAAGTGTGGACAGCGGACATCCACAGCTACTACTTACATCTGGTGATTCACAGACTACCAGGAGGAATCTAGCAGACACTGCTAAGGACTCTGAAGTCCAAGGCAAGAGACTGAAGGCCTTAGGGCCACAGGTGGTGTTACCATCAAAGTTGCTGATTGAAAGCAAAGACTCCAGAAAAGAAAGACTGATTAATATAATGATTAGCTAGTTAAGAAAATGGTGCCTGAGAATGTAATTTCGATTTCTGAATTGGCTCCTGGCCAGGGATAATGCGCACCTAAAATGGCTGAGAAGCATGAATTTACCTGGATTCTTACAAATTGAATCACACAACTAACTGCCTCAGAAGCAGTGAGGTCTGAAGAGTAGAGAGGCCAGGACTCAGGGATAGGAAAACCTGAATTTCAAACCCAGTTCAGACATTTCTAGCCATGTGACTCTGGGTGGTCAATTTCACCTTATTGAATGTCAGTTTTCTCATCGGCACAATAAGGCTAATAATACCTGTAGTACCTACCTCATGGAGTTCTTGTGGGGATCAGATGAGATGATGCATATGCAGAACTTCACAAACCTTAAAGTGGTATATAAATGTGAGCTATTATTATCATTGCATTTCTATCTGAGGGGATTCAATTTTTTTTAAAGGACTATGTAATGAAAAGGAAAGGGAAAAGAGAAAATTGCCTAAATATTCCACTATACTAGGGATGCTAGAAAGAATACACAGTGGAGATGCCCAAAAATTCATAGGAGACAAAATCCAAGGGAACCAGTAAAAATAATAGTAACTGACATTCATATAGTGCTATTACTGTCTTCTCTTTGAGATTATTTTCCAGCTACAACTCTGCATATCTCTTGTATGTACAGAATTATTTGCATGTGTTATTCCATCATTAGAATGTGAGCTCCCTGAGACCAGAAACTGTGTTTTTATCTTTCTGTGTATACCCTGTGGTTAGCACAATGCTAGGCACAGAATAAGTGATGAATAAATGCTTATTGACTGCTTTTAGGTTTGTAAAACAATTGATGGACATTACCTCATTTGAACCTCTCAACAACCCTGAGATATTGGGACTCCTGGGAAATAATACGAAATTCCACTTTTACAATTGAGTAAACTGAAGCTCAGAATGGTCATATGACTTGTGTCAGAGCTGGAATTTCATCCCAGATCTTTGCAATTCCAGTTTGCAGTACTCTAGCTACTATTCCATGTTATTTTTCAAAAACTCAGGCTAATGTATCTATGGATATCTGTGTAGAGTGTGTGTAATAAGCAAGATAAGCTAGAAATCCTGATGTAGGGAGGAAAATTTGATATTAGAGATATCATTGAGATGGGCTAATATAGGGCTATTGAGAATGTACACTCATATGAGGAAATCTATACATTAGAAAGAGGAAGCATGCTGGAGAGCATTTGGTTCAAGCACTGGATACAACAGAAGCAGTATTATCAGAGTATATTACAAAACTATCTGGACAGAAAGAAGAAATAGATGTGGATTTCAGAAACAGACTATAATCATGGCACACAGACATGATGGTAGAGATGGGGGACTTCAATTATTGGTACATCTGGTAGAGCTTTCTCTCTTTGACAAAAGCAGATCAGCTAATAATTTCTTGTTTTCTCTTGGTAATGTCATCCCTTGAAAAGTAGATGAACTAAGGGAAGCTGCTTTTCTGTATCTGATGTTCACCAAAAAGAGGGAGCTGGTTGCCAGGGGTATGTGTTGCGAGGAACCTGAACCCGAGTCATTCTGACTCTCAGGCCAGTTCTGTACTCCTTGATGTCTCTTCCATGCAAATTAACACAATTTCAAATGAAAGAGTGCTAATAAATGGATCACAAAAAAAAAAAAATGAACAAAAAACCGGGAGTTCTTAAATCCAGAGAAAGCTCATGACAGAAAAAAAAGGGTTTTCTTTAAAAAAAAAAAAACAACCTATATTGTGGCAAATTGGAGGTTCAAAGAATGCCTAAGAATGTTGCTTGGGGGTAGGTGGGATGATGGTAAGGCACATTTTGATTTGGTTTCTATTTTCTCTTCTGAGGAGAATAATCGAGCCCAGGACAAATATGGTTAAGCATGGAGCTATCTGCGAAGTTCAAATCATGAGAGACAGAAGAACCACAGGGTGGAGATGACGGGGCTGGAGAAGCCTTTGTCGAAGCCCTGGAAATGATTTCAGAAAGCTCACGGAGGGACTTCTTGACCACCACGATGGTAAGTTAGCCCTCTCCCCAAACCCCTTCCTCCCATCTCCAAAGAAAACGTAGGCATTGTGCCCCGGAAGTAGAATGCTCAGCGTGAAATTGGGAAACTTAAGATTTCCCACTGGAGGATTTTAATATTTATTGTGTCCACTCGGCAAGCGCGGGCTCGAGGGGCATCCTAGGTGACAGGGCCACTGATTGCCAACATCTCCAGACCGCCATCGGCGCTGGCACGGGAAAAAATACTGGCGAGCTGGAGCGAAACTCGGGGAGCTGCCAATGCGCCTGCTCAGGGCCCTTCTAAGGCTTATGGGAAATGAACCGGAAGTTACTCAGCAAGGATACCCCGCCCTCCCTGACTCGTGGCTCGTGACTCATTTCTCGGGACGCGGCGCAAACGTCACCCAAACGGGAACTGACGTTACTTCTACCCGGTCACGTGAAGGCCGGAAGAGGGCAATGCGGAATGCGGATAACAAACCTGCAGAATTTCGCCGTTTATTATCTAGATAATAAATAATCCAAAAAAATAAATAAAAGGGGCCCTGGTTGGGAGCAAACCTAATCTTCCCCCTTCCCAGATAGCCTTACGAGATGCGGCTAAAGCGTCCTTGTAGCTGACAGGGGCACGATCTCGGAGGCTGTAAGGAGGGGCCGGAACTCGGGAGGAGTGATGGGAAATGTGAGAAAACGGCTGAAATGCCCGAACTTTCGAGAAGAAAATGACACGGCACTAAGAGATAGGCCCACTGGGAAGATATTAACAATCAGAAGGAGTTTCCAGCCAAACTGCAGAGTGAAACCCATATTAGCAAATGTAACCCAAAGGAAAGTGAACCAGTAGTGTCTGATGAAAGACAGACTCCTTTAGAACAGGGGTTCTCAACCTTTGCTGTGTCTTGTGAAATCTATGGACCTCTTCTCACCATAATGTTTGAAAATGCTAAAGTAAAACACATAGGATTGCAATAGAAATGAGTTATATTGAACTATACTAAAATATAGAAAAATCGAGTTTCTGGACCCACATTAGCATACTGCTTTGGACGGACCCCAGATGTTATGGAACAATTCAAACTCTCGGAAAGACTCAGAGAAATGAAATTTACAAAGGAAGGAATTAGGAAAGAATTTGGGTCAACTTAAAGCTCTCAAGCGGAGCATTTATCACAGATTTTTAAAAACAATTTGCAGACTAGGAAAAAAAGAATCTATTATGGAGAATTTTCCTAAAGAGGTGAAGGAGAGATTAACAGACTTAGAACACAAAATACTGAAGTGGAGGAAAATATGGCAGAAGAGAGGCAAAGGGCAATAATTTTAAAAGAACACATAAATTCCATATAAGTCAAAGTAACTGACCTTGAAGGCAGGATATGCAGAGAGAACTTAAGGATTATGGGTCTCCCAAAAGAACATGATAAATCAAAACCCTCGAATACCACAATGCAAGAAATAGTATAAGAATATTGCCCAGAACTTTTGAATACAGACAGCAAAGCATCAATTCAAAGAATCCACAGACTGCTGCCAGAAAGGGAAAAAACCCTAAACCAGAAATCCATGCTTTACACTTTAGGACATACTGCAGTTAAATTTAACAATTTCAGCGTCAAATTTTGCAAGCAGAGAGGAGATAGACCTTCAAATATGAAGGAAGGGCAAGTTGTATAACATAATTATTCAGAATTTACAGGAAATCAGAGAAGGAAAGGGGCCAACATAATGCACAATGCAATCAAACTTAAGTTGCAACACAAAATTACATACCCTTGAAACCTTTTGTCTTATCAAGAAAAGATGGACATTCAAATAAACAAAAAGAAACATTTGAGTCATTTTCTTCAAAAAACAAAACCAAACAACCCAGAGGTGAGCCTATTTGATTCACAGCCACTCTGAAGGGAAATACAAGAAAAAGAAATAAGTGCAATTACTGAGAAAAGACTAAATAATGAAAGTACTTCTTTTAGGTTTATAATTTGTTATTTATATGGAAAAAAGCAAAGGTTGTTTTGTCGGGGTAAAAAAAAAAAACCCAGAACTCATCAAAGGAAAGAAGACCTAAGGGACTAAATATTTCAGGGAAATTTAAAGACTCAGGAGCAGCAAAGGTGAAATATCTTTCTCCAGGTGAATCACTGTCTTTTGTGGGATAAAATAGCCGACTAGGAGATTACCATAAAGAAAAGAGGTGTGGTAGAACAGAAGGAAACAGATGATGTACCCCTACCAAGTCCGTTGTTGAACAGCATTGTTTCATTTAAAAAAAGAAAGAATAAAGCAATGAATGGGGTATGCAGTTTAAAAAGCTTGAATAACAACAAATCAGAGAATCCCAACTAAATAACAAAATAGAAATTCTGAAAATCAAAGAAGAGATTAACAAAATTGAAAGTGAAACAACCATTGAATTGATAAAAACTAGGAGTTGTTGAAAAAACTAATCAAATAGCTAATCTGATTTTTAAAAAGAATGCATAAAACCAAATTGTATAAAAATATAATCACAAAAAAGAATCAGCAATTATTTTGCCCAATTATATCCTAATAAAACTGATAAATCAAAAGAAATAAATACTGTAAAGAACAGAAGCTGCCCAGATTATCAGAAGAAAAAAAAGTAGGCTATTTAAATAACCCAATATCAGAAAAAAGAAATTGAATAAACCATAAGTGAACTAAAGAAAAAATCTTCCAGGATCAGATAGGTTTGCAAGTAAATTCTAGAAAACATTCAAAAACAAATAATTCCAATACTACATAAACTTTTTAATAGGAAAAGAAGATGCCCTTCTAATTCTTTTCTATGAGACAAGTATGGTCTTGATACCAAGTCAAGGAGAGACAAAATAGAGACAGAAAACCTTAGACCACTGTCCTTAATGAGCATTAATGCAAACATTTTAAATAAACTATTAACAAGTAGGATATAACCTATTAGAGAGACCAAATTGGGTTTATGCCAGGATTGCAGGATTAGTTGAACATAAGGAAGACTATCAATATAGTAAACCATGTTAATAATATTAGTAATAAAGCCCATATGATTATATCAATGGATGGTGTAAAGACTTTTGACAAAATTCAATATCATTTGTATGAAAAAAGTAGAAATCATAAAAATTAATGAACCTTTCCTTAATGTTGTAAATAATAGCTAAATCCAAGAGCAAACATTATTTGTAATGGAGAAAAATTAGAGACCTTTTCAGTAAGATTAGGGCTAAGACAGAGATACCCATTATAACTTCTAATATTTAACATAGTTATAGAGCTGCTAACTATTGCAATAAAAGAGTAGAAAAAATTGAAGGAATAAGCACAGGGAAAAACCTTGCTTTTTGCAGATGATATTGTGGGATACTTAGAGAACCTTAGACAGTCAAGTTGCAGGATGAAAAATCTACATAAATCATTAGAATTCCTATATATAACCAATAAAATCTAGCAGGAAGAGTTAGAGAGAGAAATTCCATTCAAAATAACTTACAGAAACTATGAAATATTGGAGATTCACCCAGAGACTATATAAAAATACTCTTTGCAGAAATAAAGCTATACCTAAATAACTGGAGAAACATTAATTAATTGCTCATGGGTAGGTTGAACCAACGTAATATAAATAGTAATACTACTTAAATCAACTTACTTATTTAAAGTTGTGCTAAATTAACAAAGGAATATTTTGTAGAGCTAGAAAAATAATAATGAAATTCATATGGAAGAACAAAAGATAAAGAATCTCAAGAGCAATAATCATAATTCTGAGAACATACACTAACAAAATAGGAAAAGAATAATGAACTGAACATGTAAAAAAAATTCACCATGTGTAGTTGAAGTTTTTTATTAAGCATTCAAAGATGGTTCCACATTAGGAAAACAAATAATATAAAAAACAAAACATCCCAAAATCACATGATTATCTGTTAATCAGCAAGCATTTATTAAGTGTTTACTAGGATAAACAGAAAAGGAAAAAAATTGGTCCCTGCCCTGAGAAAGCTTACGTTCTAAGGGATATGATAACACATATGTGAATGTCTACATACAGAATGAAGAATGGATGGAAGATAGACTTTAGAGTGGAAGGCACTAATGGTTGTGAGGGTCCTGGAAAGACTTTCTGGAGAGGTAGTGCTTGAGCTGAGTCTTCTTTAAAATTACAGTGTTTTTGAATTAATAAAAGTTTATTTTCTTTCCCTCTTACCTCCATAATTCAGCCATTCCTCAGTTGATGGGCACCTCCTTAGTTTCTAGTTCTTTGCCTCCTCAAAAAGAGCTGCTATCAATATTTTTGTACATATGGGTCTTTTCTCTTCTTTGATTTCTTTAGTGTATAGGCCCCGTAGTGGTATTACTGGGTCAAAAAGTTTGCACAGTAGCTTTTTGGATACAGTTCTAAATTGCTTTGCAGAACGATTGGACCAATTCACAGCTCCACTAACAATGCATTAGTGTGCCTGTTTTCCTGCTGCTCTCTCCATCATGTGTCATTTTCCTGTCTTGTGATCTTTGCCAGTCATATGAGTATGAGGTAGAACCTTAGAGTTGCCGTAACTTGCATTTCTCTAACTATTAGGGATTTGGGGTACTTTGATTTTCCCTATAGTTGTTGATAGCTTAAATTTTTTCCCTTGAAAAATGCCTGCTTATGTTCTTTGACCATTTATCTTGGGGAATGTCTCTTGTTCCAATAAATTTGAACCACCTTAGATAGCATTTATATAGTACTTTAAAGTTTGCAAAGGTCTTTACAAATATATCTCCATGTGTCTCCATCTGTCTGTGTGTCCCCAACTCTCTGTCTGTGTATCTCTATCTGCGTGTCCCTGTGTGTCTGTCTGTGTTTCCACATCTGTCCTTGTATCCCACACCTGTCTATGTTTCCCCACCTGTCCTTGTGTCCTCATCTCTCTGTCTGTGTATGCTCATCTGCCTGTCTGTGTGTCCCCATCTGTCTGTCTGTGTGTCTCCTGTCTGTTTGTCTGTCTCTGTGTCCCCATTTGTCCCCAATCTGTGTGTATTTGCCCCATCTGTCCATCCATGTTTCCCCACCTGTCTGGTTTACCCCATCTATCTGTCCGTGTGTACCTTTGCGTCTGTTCTTCTGTCCCCATCTGTCTGTCAATCCCTCATCTCTCTGCCCCTGATGCCCCAACTGTCCATGTGCCCACATCTGTCTGTCCATGTTTCCCCAACTTCCTTGTGTCCTCATCTTTCTGTTTGTATATTGCCCTCTCTCTGTCCATGTGTCCCCGTCTGTCTGTGTGTCCTCTTGTGTCTGTCTGTGTTTCCACATCTATCTGGTTATCCCCCATCTGTCTGTCCAGGGACAACTAGGTGGTGCAGTGGATAGAGCACCAGTGCAGGAGTTCAAATCTCACCTCAGACACTTGACACTCACTAGCTGTGTGACCTTGGGCAAGTCACTTAACCCCAATTGCCTCATCCTGGGTCATCTCCAGTCATCCTGATGAATATCTGGTCATTGAATTCATATGGCCCTGGAGAAGTGAGGCTGGTGACCTGCACAGCCCTCTCTCACTCAAAACGAAGTCAAGTGCAAGTCATGTCATTTCTCTGATGGCGTGGTCTTCTTCGGCAACGAAGGATATACACACACACATTTTATGCTAAAAACAACCCTGGGAGGTAAATTCTCTTACCCCCATTTTACAGATGAGAAAACTGAAACAGAGATTGACTTTCCAAGGGTCACATAGCTAGCAAGTGTTTGAGACTGAATTTGAACTCAAGTCTTCTGGACTTTCAGTTCAGCAGTCCATCATGCCTCCTAGCTGCCTCTGGTAAAGGAGGTTGGACCTTTATCAGAAAAACTTACTGCAAAGCTTTTTTCCTCTCAGTTACCTGGTCCCCTTCTAGGAAAAGACAAAGGGGGTGGTGGTGATAAGTGAAGGGCAAATTAAGGGATGAAGTGGTCAGAAGCAAAGCAGACTTTTGAGGAGGGACAGGGTGAAAAAAACAGAGAACCATCCCCCTTCTAGTATTACTGATAGTGGCTTTTGTTTGGGCAAAATTTTTAACATTTTATATTTTATACAATCAAAATGACCTATTTTATCCTTGCTATTTCTTGTTGGGCTTGTGAATCCTGCTCTCCGTAGTTCTGAAAGGTAATTTCCTTGTTCCTCCAATTTGTTTATGATGTGATGTTTTATTTGGAAGTCATGTATGCATTTGATGCATAGCTTTTTCTGTGGTTAGAGGTGTTGGTTTCATCCTAAGTCCTCCCACATCATTCTCCGGTTTTCTCAGAAGTTTTTGTCCACTGAGTCCTTCCCTCAGGGCCTTGGCTGTCTTTAAGGAAGCCAAATACTCTGACAGGTAGAGCATTACTGACTTGGTGGGGATAGCCATTGCAGAGCCATCGAGGTGAGAGATGGAGTGTCACATGAAAAATAGCAGTGAGTGGATTGTAGCATGTAGAAGAGAGTAACATATTAAAAGACTGGAGGGTCCAGCTTGGGAAGAACTTTAAATGGCAGAGAGGAGTTTTCTGTCAGTGTCTAGAGGCCATAGCAAGCTGCTGGAGTGTATCAGTAGATACAGAAAAAGGCTTTGACATATTACAATGTAAATTTATGCTAAAATAGCAAACCCTAGAAAGTTCAGGCATAAGAGAACATTTAATAATATAGGGAAAAGTATCTTTCTAAAGCCAGTGCCTAGACTCATAGATCAGGGAAAGGTAGATAGAATTTATTTAGATTTTAGCTAATCATCCAACAGTATCTTTTATGCTCTTTTTGTGAATAAAAAGATGTGTTCCAAATGATTAACTGGGTTCTGAGCTAGTTGAATGGCCAAGTCCAAAGAACAATCATTGATCGTTAAATTTCGGCTTGGCCAGATGTGTCAAATGAGGTGCCTCAAATGATCTATGTTTGGTCCTATGCTCCATAATATTTGTATCAGGGACTTGGGTAAAGTTGTCAGTGCCTGATTGTCAAATTTGCCGGTAACTCTGATCTTGGAGGGATGACTGGCACACTGTTGATGACAGTGGGTGGAGCACAGGGCTGGGAATTAACAAGCCCCAAGTTTGAATCCTGCCTTAGACATATACTAGCTCTGTGACCCTGGACAAGTCACTTAACCTTTCTGTGTCTCAGTTTCCTCATCTGTAAAATGGCAGTAATAGCAGCATCAAATGTGTTAACATAGACATAAAACACTACATAAATGCTAGCTGTTTTGGTTATAGCTATGAGAGCCAGGCTACAAAGAGAACTGGTTGGAACCTAATAAAAAACTTAAATCTGATAAAATTTGACAAGTACAGAATTGTATACACAAACACAACAATTTCATAAGTACACAATGAACTGGTATAGCATTTTGTCTGAACAAAATATGTGGGCTTCAGTGGGCCATATTATAAGTGAGTGGTGTGATATGGCTGCCCCCAAAGGGAATGCCCCTCAGCTGCCTTGAGAGGCAGGTGATAACCCCCTTGTACGATGCCTTGGTGAGTTCATACGCTGAGCAGTGTAACTAAATGTACCAAAGGATCCCTGCTAATGAATGTTGTCTAAAAGTGGAAGGGGCTAGCTTGGGAAGCTGTAGAATTGTAGATTAGGAGCTGAGAAGGATGGGAGAGGCTGCCTACTCCAATCCCTCATGTTACAGATGAGGAAACTCCACTCCACAGAGGGTCAGTGATCTGTCCAAGGTCACACACTGCGTGAGAAGCTTAGCCAGGTGTCAAAACCAGGTCTTCCCACTCTAAATTCTGCATTCTTTCCATTGTGCTGCCTAAAGGGATGCAAACAGAGACTGGATGACCACTTTGGGGGTGTGGTAGAAGTGATACTCATTCAAGGCTGTGTTAGACTAGAATGCAGGGGTGGGGAACCTGCAGCCTTGAGGCCACCTGTGGTCTCAAGCTCGACCCTTTGACTGAATCCAAGTTCTGTGAAGTCAAAAGGCTGTACCTGAGGATCTAGAGGGCCACAGGTGGCCTTGAAGCCACAGGTTGTCCACCCCTGGGCTAGATGCTTCTGGGCTTGAGTGAGTCTGTGGTCCATTTTTTTTTTCTGTGCAGGAAATCTCCTGTATAACATACATCCCTGACAAGTGATAAGCCAGGCTATGTCTCAACAACTCCATGAAGAAGCTGCTCACCACACTTTGAGGTGGTCTGTTCTGTGACAGCTCTGCTTGTTAGAAAGTTCTTCTTTATTTTGAGAGGAACTTAGCTCCCCTCTAGCCTTGACCTGTCCCCCCCAGTTCTGGCCTTTACAGCCCTCCAGGATGAACCATCTTCTTCTTGGGCATGTGACGGAACCCACATATTTGAGAGCCGAGAGCTGCCTGGCCTCTCTTCCCTCCTCCCCAAAGTTGCACCCAGGCTGGATAGGGCAAAGTCCCGGCCGCCTGTCTCGACCAGATGCCCTTGCTGTGCACTGTGCAGAACGAAGCTGGGGAATTGTTCTCAGAGAGGAATTTGGCCAATGCAATAAAAAAGCTGCAATGAAAGTGTGCTAATGGGAGCTGTCAGCAGTAAGGGGCTGGCCCTGGTTCCCAAGGGAATTCCAAAGACCTAATGAGCCTGTTAGCTAGGAGGGGAAAGGGAGGAAGGACAGTTATTCTAACAGATAAGAGCTTTCCTCCTTCTCTGGTCCATTCTGACTACCACAGGGTCTCTCTCTGGTTGCTTTACAGCCTAGTTGGGCTCCCGTGGGGGCCTGTGATGCACACTTGGACCTGGGTTCCCTCTCTGGTAGGCCAGATAGGTGGGGGCAAGGCTGAGATCTCTTTGATAATTAACACCTCCTCTCACCCCCAGTCAGGCTCAGAGGCAGGCAGCTGGCCCATACATTTATGAGGAAGCCAAAGGTTTCCTCTGTCTTTCTCTGATCATGATGAGAGAACCAATTCAGTACTGTTCTCCTCTCCACCTGAGAAGTTATCAGACCTGACCTCAGCCAGGTGTTATTGGGGGAAACTCTTACCAGATCTCTCCACCCTAAGATATAAATGGATGATATTGGCTTATTGGGCCAGCTCTTTAAAAGGTATGCCTTTTAGTAGAGGACCATGAGTTTAGGTCTCAGCCTTGCCCAGCTGGGTGACTCAAAGCAGGTCCCTTTACTGCTCTGTGTCTGAATTGCTTCTGTGATGATGGAGTTGAAAAGCTAATGCTATTTTAGACTGCTTTAATATCAGTCTAGTGACGGATCTAGGAACATCTAGGCTTTATTGTTCCCATGTATGGTGGATCTGTTATGTCCAGTTCTAGGCACGCTGTTTTAATAAGAGCATTGATAGGCTAGAGAGTATCCAGAGGAAGAGGAGCAGGATGCTGAGGGGATGAGAGAGTGAGGAGAAGCTGAAGGAACTGGGAGGTTTAACCTGAAGAGAAGATGCAGAGGATTCCTTCTCCTGCCTGGTGGGGGGTGGAGGGTTGCTATGGAGAACCTACTGGGATACAGATTTCAGCTCAATATGAGAGCTGATTTCCTAGCAACAGGTAGCTAGGTGGCACTGCAGTGGATAGAGTGCTGGGCCTGGAGTCAAGATGACTTATCATCCTGAGTTCAAATGTGACCTGTGACACCTACTAACTGTATGACCCTGGCCAAGTCACTTCACCCTGTTTGCCTCAATTTTCTCATCTGTGTAATGAGCTGGAGGAGGAAATGGCAAACTGCTTCATTATCTCTGCCAAGAAAACCACAAATGGGGTCAAAAAGAGTTGGAAGAGACTGAAAAACGGCCAAGTAGCAGCAAAGACAACATTTATTAAGCTGAGTGTCTGGTCAGAGCATTTGCCCTGCCAATGACTCTGCTGTTTGCTACCTGTATGACCTTAGGCAAGTCACTTCCCTTCCTTGTGCTTTAGTTTCTTCCTCTGTAAAAGGAGGGGGATTAGATGATAGCGTTCTTTAAGCTGTAAATCTGTTCTTACTCTGCCCAGAGCTGTGTGCTAGAGCCTAGAAGGAAAGAAGCATTTGGTAAACACCTACTGTGTACACAGAGCCTGTACTGGGGCTAGGAGGGAAGGAAGCAAGCATTAATTAAGCACCAACTGTTAGCAGAGCCCTGTGCCAGGGCTAGGAGAGCTAAGGAGATTGCATTTTACTTGATGATGAGGTGAGGTCTAACAAACACACAGGCCAGTATGTGTCATTCAGGACAGTCAGGAAGACAACTTGCATTTATTAAGTGTTTACTGTGTGCCAGGAACTGTGCTAAGCGCTGGAAATACAAAGAAAGGCAAAAGACCATCCTGATCTCTGAGAGCTCACAGCACACAAACAGTTATGGACAGACAAGCTATACACAGCATAAATTGGAAAACAGCAGTGGAGGTGAGGGAGATTAGGAAAGGTTTCTTGCAACAGGTAGAATTTTAGGTAGGACTTAAAGGAAGCTGGGAGGACAGGAGGCAGAGACGAAGAGGGAGTTCCAGGCACAGGAGACAGCGAGTACAAAAACTTGGAGATGGGAGATAAAATGTATTATCCAAAAAACAACAGAGTAGTGGGGGTAGGGGAGTGGGTAAGGTATAAGAGATGGAAAGGCAGGAAAGGCCAGGTTATAGAGAGCTTTATAAACTCAACAGAGGATTTTCTGTTTGATTGTGGAGGCACTGGAATTGATTGAATGGAGAAGATGTGATCACACTTGTGGTTTGGGAAGGTCAATTTGAGAGCTAAATAGAAGATGGACTGGAGTGGGGAGACACCAGAACGGGGAGACCAAGCAGCAGGCTAGAGAAATAATCCCCCCAGTGTGAGGTGATGAGGGCTTGTGCCCAGGGTGGTGGCAGTGTCAGGAGAGAGAAGGGGCACCCATGAGAGATATTGGGAAAGTAGACTGGATAAGGCAGCAGATTGGCTTTGGGGTGTGTGTGAGAGGGAGTGAGAAATCAAGGATGCCACCCAGGAAGGATGCTTGTCAAAGAAGAGGAGAGGGGGTGGAGTTCTGTTTGGCACCCATTGAGCTAAGATGGCTATGAGACTTGATGGAGTCAGCCAAAGGACTCCAGTCCACTTCAAGGCCCTTCTAGCTGAAGGTAGTAGTGAAAGGCTCCATGGAGGATGGGCATCAGTTACTCAGGTGGAAATGAGGAAGGAGGAGTTGCTGTTTATTGACTTTCAAGTGCTAGAGAAATGTAATCATTATTAGAAGTGAAGCTGCCCTCTGAGCCGTAGGCATACACCCTGATGTCAAGACTAGAGGACATCTTTTAAACAAATCTTTGTTATCTAGAGTAGTGGCAAAAGCATTGGGTTTGGAGTCAGAAGACTTAGGTTTGAAATATAACCTGTGTGACCTCGACCCAGCATGCCCTCCATCTAGTCCTCAGTTTCTCCACCTGTTCAATGAGGGAGTTGGTCTAGAGCAATTGACTGGTCTAAAAACAAACATTTATTAAGCACCTACTCTGAATTTTTAACCTGGGGACAAAAGTGTTCCTGGGGGTGGAGGCTGTGGATAGATTTCAGGGGGTCCATGAACTTGGATGGGAACAAGTTACATCTTTGTTTTTCTTAAGTTTTAATTGAAATTTAGCATTTATTTCAATTTTAAAAAATATTGAGAAGGGATCCCTAGGCTTCACCAGATTGCCAAAGGGGTCCAGGGCATAAGGAGTTAAGAATTCCTGGCTTAGAGTTTATCTGAGGCCCCTTTCAGCTTTGACATTCCATGATCTTCTGAAAGGGAATATCCTTTGTCAGACCACATGTCCCAAGTTTTGGTTTGGAAAATCTGGCCCACCATTGGAGTCTGAAAAGAGGCATCTGTGTGCCTTAGGCCATTTTGGAAAAATGCAGACACCTGCATCCATCGGAGTCTTCTCTGTAACACTTGCCAGTGGACTTGGCAGCAGCAAATTAATCCTGCAGGGCCATTGGAGAAGGGAACGTTCTATCACTAAAAATGCATGTGTAGCACAGACTCTGGACTCACTCTCCAAACTTCCACTTGGACTAGCAGTTTGGGTCCCTAGGGAGCAGTTACTACTTCTCTCCTCAAGGTTCTCAGGGTAACCCCAAGGAATTGTGGTTTCTAATATTATCACTCATGAACCCCTTATCCAGTGTGCCCCAATGTTATCTAACCAGTTGATATTCCCTCAATATCACTGAGCCTCGAATGTCAATCAACTTTTACAAAGGGATATTTAGTGAGAAGTTCTTTCAAGGACAGAAATACATCATCTCTCCAAATTAGGAGGTGTACTTTTCTCTCCACATTGTCACGTAGTCTGGGGAAATCAGACTCAAACTTAAATTGGTTGCTAGCTCTTTCTGTGGTGGCAAAGAATTGGAAACTGGGGAGTGGTACCCATCCATTGGGGAATGACTGAACAAGTTATGGTATATGATTGTAATGGAATACCATTGTACAATAAGAAATGATGAGGGGGTAGTTTCAGAAAAACTTGGGAAGACTTACATGAACTGATTCAAAGTGAAGTGAGCAGAGAACCAGGACAACAATGTATACAGTAGCAGCAATATTGTAAAGATAATCAATTTTGAAAGACTTAGGAACTCTGGTCAACATAATAACCAACTGTGCTGCTCACCTCCAGATTGGGGACAGACGGAAGCATATTTTTTTTCTATTTCTTTTTTAAAAATATGGCTTATGTGGAAATTTGTTTTGCATGACTATAATGGGTTTTATTTTTCTCACTTTCTCAAGGTGTAGGGAAGGGGGAAGGGAGAGGAGGAGAATCTGAAAATAAATTTTAAATTATTTTTAAAAGTGATTGCTAAGAGTCTCATTCCTCCCCACCCCCCAAACCTGGAGGGAGGCTCTACTTCCTGGCCCTGGGAGTACTTTTCCCTCTTTTCAGAATCCCCACCAAGTTCCCATCTAGGTGTGACATAGCCAGTCAACAGGTCTGTTCCTGTCTCCCTCCCACTTAGCTGGGCTGGGTCGAGTAAGTTACTCCTATAAAGTCGGCAAGGAGGGTGGCTGTGACTGCTAGCTTCGCTGGCTGGACCTGTAATGACTTTTCTGATCTTCTGAAGTTCACAAGGCCCTAACTCTCTTCAGATACTCATTCACCTAAAAGTGAGGAAAAGGTAAACATGAGACAAAAGAAATAGGGGCATCCTAAGTTTACAGTCAGGTGGGGAGATAAGTTGCTCATGGATATGACCCCTCCACTCCCCTGGAAGTCTATAGCATTTCTTTCTCATCCTTGAGAGCTTCCCGGCTGGAACCTTTGGTCTACACCCACTGTGTGCTCTGAAGTCAGGGAGTGTCCATGCCAACCCTCCACATGGTACCAGGCAGGGTGTGCTGTGCACATGCTGAGGACTGGGTCCTCATGGTTCAGGTCCCGCCTTTCACACACATGATCTCTTCTGCAGTCCCTGGGGTCCTTAGCATGTTGTTGAATATTGTAGATGGCTGCTTGCTTTGCCTCTTCCTCGTGGAAAGAGAGATGGATTTGCCTGTGTGGGCAATGATCATAACAGTAACTTTACATAATACTATTTGAGTCTCAGAACAATTCTATGAAGTTCTATCATCCCCATTTTACACATGGGGAAACTGAAATTTAGAGATTTAAAACTGGAAGGGGCCTTAGAGGCCATCTAGTCCAACTTTCTAATTTTACAGGTGAGGAAATTGAGGCCCAGACAGGGGAAGTGATTTGTATAGGGTCAGACAAGTAGTCAGGATTTGAACTCAGGACTTCTGATTCCCAATCCATTGCCACACTGCCTCCCTAGTTTAAGTGACTTTCCTGCCTGTGGTGAAACTCCTAGCAAGTATTTGAATCCATGTCTCTAAGTTCAGAGCTCTTTGCTCAATACTCTGCCTATTGTAAGTCCCTTCCTCTCTGATCCTCAGTTTCCTCCTCAGTAAAATGAAGGGATTGTACTAAACTTTGACAATTGTTCTGAATCTTCAGCCCTCTCACCTGTGCCTGCCATGAAAGTTTGCCCATCCTGTGCCCCTTGATGAACTATTTTGTGAGAAGGGACTAAGGAAGAGGAATGGGTTAATTCTCACTTCCCTGCTTGGGCAGCCCATTTCCATTTGACAATATAAAAGAAATTAGAGTGACTCATTGGCTCTCAGGAACTGTAGGGACCTCATACTTTCCCAAGAGGCTCTGCTGTAACATACCAACAGGGGGCCAGGCAGTCTCTGCTTGAAAGCCCCTAAGGAAAGCCACCCCCCACCCCAGGCAGCCTTCTCCACTTTGGGTTGACTCTTCCTGTTACTAAACTCCAACTAGAAGATACTTTAGTGGTACCATTTTGGGCTCCTGGGAAGCCCCTAGTCCTGGGCATTTGGGGTAGGGGGACAATCAGAGGCAGGGGCCACCATGAGGTCAAATCCTCCTTGCTACCTTTATCATCTTGGCTTTTCTGATGAGCACAACCAGTGGAGTGAAATGGCCTGTGAAAAGTTGTTACTGTCAAGGGGTATTGGGGGTGGGGGGAGAGGAGAAAACTATACACCACGTGTTTTCTGAGAAAAAGAGAAAGTATCAGGTGAAGTAAGTATCTGACAAGAACGTCCAGGAAGATCAATCACCATTTCCGTGGTCCATGTCCATAGTGACTGATTGGGTCTGATTTGAAGGATTAAGTTCAGCCATGGGGCAGCCCTGAGTTCCCTTTAGAATGGGCACTAATGGAAGGCAGATGGGAAGGGCCAAGGTGGCTTTAAAGGAAATAGAGTGGAGTTGTTAAAGGTAAGAGTATAAAGGTCTAACTGCAAACTGCCAGGCTCTACTACTGGGATATGCTTCCAGGGGTGCAGAGTGCTGAAATGGCAAAGAAACCAGTCCTTAATGCTTTCATCTCCAAGACCTTCCATGGCTCCCCAGTGCCTGTAGAATAAAGTCCAAACCCCTCAGCTTGACATTTGAGGTCTGCCATAATCTGACTGCATTCTGCCAGTTATTTAGGACAGAACAGATTATAATAATAACACTTCCCATTTCTCATATTTCAACAGCCTGAGGTAGGTGATACAAGTGTTATTTCCCCCATTTTACAGAGGAGGAAACTGAGGTATTGAGAGGGTATTACCCACAGTGATACAGCCAGTAAGTATCAGATCCAAGACTAGAACCTAGGTCTCTTAACTCCAGGTCCTAACTACTTTTCAGTACACTGCACTACTTGCAGGAACTCAAGACTTGGAGTCAGGGTACCTGAGTTCCAATCCTGGCTCTCCTACTTAACTGGCTGTGTAACCATGGGCACCTTATTTTCTGCTTCTGCTTTCCTCCTCTGTGAAATGACAGCATGATCTCGAAAATCCTGTCTCTCCAGACAGCTCTCACCATTCTCCAACATGAGTCCTTTCCTATAGCCTGGCTTCTCTGACTGGGGCTTGCTCTTAGGAAATTCCTTCAGACCCTTTGAGGAGCAGCCTCCTCCCAGAGGCCTTCCCAGACCAACCCCTCTCTCACTGACCTCTTCCTTCTCTGCAATCTACAGATTGAAGACAACAACTCCTTCTGATGCCTTATCGATTATATATAGCTCTGGAGCCACCAGGGACCTCAGAGGCCATCTAGTCTAATTCCCTCATTGTACAGAGAAGGAAACTGAATCTCAGAAAAATTAAGTGGTTTATCCAAGGTCATACAGGTCGTAAGGGACAGAGCCAGGATTGGAACCCAGGCCATCTTGATTCCAAATCCAGTGCTCTCTCTCCGTCCCATATTGTCTCCTCATTTATCTGCTGGAGCTGTGCCCCCTCACCTCCCCACTCACTGCTCAGTGCCTTCCCAGAGCTGGGCACAGTCGAAGGTCAGGCAGTGCCCCTGGGTGCCGTCAGAGGTCAGGCAGTGCCCCTGATCATTACACTCTCCAGAAAAACCCACTAGATGGAGGGATCTCAGGAGAGCCAACACTGGGTCAGGGAGGCTTGGTGGGGATGTGGGAAGAATGAGGTTTCTCACATGAACACATGTACGGTGGATGCCTGGGACTGGAGGCATGTGCACCGGTGGAAGAGACTATGCATTATTGACCAGTTGGAATCTGGACATCTTTAGGAAAACTATGCATAGTGAAGGACCAGAGAGAAGGAAGAGGACAAGATACTCCCTCCAGGGAGACCCAGAAAAGGTCACAGAGGTAGTAAATAGCAGAACTGGGTTTTGAACCCAGGTCCAGTGTTCTTTCCACTAAGCCATGGTGAATAGACTTTAGTCTTAAGGCAGTATTTTAACAGCTGGAAGGGACTTGAGAGGTCATCTAATCCAGTTCCTTTATTTCCCAGATGAAGAAACTGAAAGCCAGGAAGTAACTTGCTCAGGATCACACACTAGCAAGTGGCAGACCTCAGGTCCTCTGACTGCACCAGGCCTGGTGCTCCCTTCTCATCTTGCTCGTGACCCAGTGTCAGGGGTCTGTGCTAGGTCTGCAGTCCCAGAAAGAAACTGGGAAATGCACAGTGAGCTTTCCATCTCTACTTTCCACCAGAGGCTCAGCTAGAACCACCAATGTGGGTGGGGACGGGACAGATCTGTGAACTGTGACATCTGGAAGCTTTGAGCCACGAGCATTTGCACAACACGCTTCACTGGGCTTGCTCCTGTCCATTTCTGATCTCGGTGGCATTATAAACCATGGCCTCTGTGCCCTCCTGGATCTGCTGCCCAAACCCCTGGACCTGCATTCCACTTTCTCACACCCAAGAGCATCCAACCCTGTTTGTCATTTCCCAGTGAATCCAGCAGGATTTTCCAGGCGGGCTGGGTCTCATCCTCCCCTTGCATCCCTTAAATGTTTTGGGTGGGAGGCCATGGGCCTGTTTAAGCACAGGGTTGGACTCAGATCTCACTGGACACTCACTGCTCAGAAGGTCGGGGTCTTGGCATGCACAAGTGTTGATGTCTTTGTGGATGGAAAATGTTGCTTTTGCGTTCTATCAGTGACCCCCACCAGAGGTGATACTGGGATTTTGGGATATGATTGCTTGGAAAATGCCTGAAAGGAGCCAGCTCAAGGCTTGTTTATATTTCAGAAAGACTGCTTGATTTAACAGCCTAGATGACAGGCTGTGCTCTCTGTAGCTCCCCCTCCACCTGCCAAATAGAGCCCAGAACAGGGTATGGTGATGGGGAGAGGGGAGAGAGTCAGGGGATCCAGGCGTTGTGGTAGGTGGAAGGGGCTTTCATTCTAACCTTACCCCTGAATGACTGTGGGACCTTGGGCAAATATATTCCCCAATCTGGCCCTGTTTCCTGCTCTGTAGAATGAAGAGCTTACAGGATCCCTGTGGAAGGAAGGAAATAAGCATTTAATAAGTACCTATTATGTGCCTGGCACTCTGCCAAGTATTTCACAATTATTATCCCATTTGATCCTTATGATAACCCTGGGAGATAAGTGGCATTATGATTCTAATTTTATAGCTAAGGAAATTGAGGCAGACAGAGTGAAGTGACTTGCCAAGGGTCCCACAGCTGGGCCCAACACTCTAACACTGTGTAGACAGTCACTCTAACATTCAAAAATCCTATTATTCTGGGATGGTTGTTTTTGGACTGGAATTGTGATGTCATTGATGTTGGGAGCTCCCAGTGAAGAAGCTCTCTCCACCAGTGCAAGACTGTACCTGTTCTGCAACTTCTAGTCTTAGAGAATTGCCTTGGGTACTGAGAAGTAAAGGGCCTTACCAAGGATTCCACAGTCAGTATGTGTTAGGACTTGAACCCAGGGCTTCCTGATTCCAAGGCCAGTGCTCTAACTTGTGGCCTGCACATCCCCCTGAACTAGATTAAAATGTAAGTGGAAAATATTTAACAAAATAAATAGAAATGCAATAAAATAGATAATATTAATGTGTGGTTGTCTACATCAGTGTGTGTCCACACAGACCCTGTTTCTGTTTGAGTTGAATACAGCTTGTCTACACTGCTCTGAATTTCTGTAACAGGATATGGATTCAAAGTCAGAAAGGAATGAGAGGAATATCTAGTCTACCCCTACTCATTTTACAGGGGAGGAAACAGGGCCAGAGAGGTTCTAGGACATGCCCATGTGGCTTCTTTCTTTTTATAGGGATTAGGCTGAGGCATGATTCTATCCCTTATAATGGCCAGACTTATCCCCAAGAGTATTTTGGTAGAATGTCACAGGGATGACAGTTCTGCTTCTTCTTCACCTGCTTTGGAGCAACTGGTCTATATGGTTCGTTGTCCGTTAGCCTCTAGGGACATTCCTTAGGGTGTCCTGGGGGAGGCCACCCTTTCTCCAGCCCCTGTCTCCTGAAGGGTGTTTGGTGCTTAGAGCTACAATCAGGGAGGGAGCTGGGGCCCCTGGGGCTCCCTATAATTTGAGCTAAATAACGAAAAGGCCGCTCTTCTCCTTGGTCCAGCACAGAAGATGCCCTCTGATTGCCCCCCCTCCCCAAGTCTGAGGGCTTCTCCTATGACCTGATGTGTCTCTACATTGGAAGGATCTGGGGATAAAGGAACCTCAAGCCTCTGGATCCACTCAGGATCCTGGAAGCTTTGTTCAAAGAGAATCCATTGAGGTCCATTCTCTCTCTAAATCAGTGACCTTATGAATTGTTCTGGGGTTCAGGACTAGGTGTTAGGTACTAGGAGAGGAGTCAAGAAAAGCTTGGCCCAAATCCTGGCACTGCCAATGTGTGACCCTGCCCCAAGTTCTTTCATCACTACTCTTTGCACTATATTCCATGGTGTCCTAGGCATGAGGAGGATGTAGGCAATAAATGAAAAACAGTCCTTAAGATGGAAAGACTAGTTGGCACCACATGCCCTAACTTTGACTATCATCCCTCTGGGCATCTGTGACTATGTTGGGAATGCTGTGCATCCCTCCTCCTTCCCCAGGCTCTACATGGGAGCACTTGCACTTGGCTCTAAGTTTCAAAAATGCTCCCCAGGGATGCCCATAGATTGGGAAATGACTGAACAATTTGTGGCATATGATTGTGACAGAAGACTGCTGTGCTATAAGAAATAACAAGCAAGATGCTTTCAGAAAAACCAGGGAAGACTTATATGAATTGATGCAAAGTGAAGTGAACAGATCTAGAAGAACATTCTGTATAGTAACAGCAGTATTGTGGTGATGATCAACTGTGAAAGACTTGGCTCCTCCGATCAATATGATGATCCAAGGCAATTCCAAAGGACTCAGGATTCCAGAGAGAGAAAACTGATAAACTTTGGGTGCAGATTGAAGCCGACCTTTTCACTTTATTTTTTCTTGTTTTTGTATGTGTATATGTCTTTTCTTTCACAGTGTGGCTAATTAGGAAGTATGCTTTGCATGACTTCATGTGTTTAGCAGGTACCATCTTGCTTTCCTTCTCAACTGGTGGGGGAGCAGCAGGAATTCAAGAGAGAATTTGGAGCTCAAAATTTAAAAAAATGAACGTTAAAAATATTAAAAACAGAAGTGGGAAATATTTAATGAAATAAATAAAAACCTATTAAAAAAGATCCTCTCCAGGAAGAATGTGTCACAAGCTTTTAATCTTGTTCTACTTCAGTATAAATTAAAATTTTGTTTGTTCCCAAATGACTGCTGCCCCATCCTGCTAACAGAATGTGTATACCTGTCATGCTTTGCTGGATGTGCAGCTTCTTGGCATTACTTGTGAATGTTGTACTTTGCTGTCGTTGACTCTCTGTGGACCACCTAAGATGCACACCAGACCCAGAGTTCCTCTTTCACCAGTTCTGGTCATGTCTCATCTTTGTCAATTTATAGGAGTTAGAGCTGAGAGGGAGGGACCTTTCCCTTATGTCATCTAGTCCAAAGCCCAGAGGCTCGAAGGAGGGGAAGTGATTTGTCCAGAATTGCACAGGTATGAGATTCTAACATAGATTTTCTGATGCCAAATCTAATGTTCCCTTCACTACCACTATGAAGGCCCTCAGAAAAGATGCTGGGAACATCATTACTGGGCCCTGGAATTTTAACTCCTCACCCCCGGCACACAAACAGTAAAATCTGAAGTGATGGCTGGTATGATGAAAGGATCATTGAATTTGGAGAGAGAAGACCCAGAAGACTGGACTGTCTTTGTTAGTTGAATGACTTGTAGTGACTTGGGTATCAGAGGATTGGGTTCAAATCTCAGTTCTCTAAAAAAAAGTGTTCAGTTTGGAGTCAGAGTTCTGCTCCAGTTCCACTTCAGTTATTTACCAATTATGGCAAGTTGCTACTTGGGGCAATGAGGTAGAGAAGTGGATAGAGTGCTGAGCCTGGACTCAGAAAGACCTGAGTTCAAAACTGGGCTCAGACCCTGGACAAGTCACTGCATGTCTGTTTGCCTCAGTTTCCTTATCTGCAAAATAGGGATAATAATAACACCTACCTCCCAGAGTTGTGAGGAATCAAATGAGATGACTGTTGTTAAATCACTTAGTACAGTGCCTGCCACTATGTAAATGTTAGCTATTATTATTAGTATTACTTCTTTGTAGCATTACTACTTGGGCAAGTCATATCACCTCTCTGACTTGTTTCTTCATCTGTCAAATGAAAGAGTTGGACTTTATGATCTCCATGGTCCCTTATGGCTGTAAGTCAAAGTGACTTTGCTCCTTCTAGCCTTCACTGATAGATCTCTGCTTTTTCTAGTTCTCATAACTCATGTCTAGCATCTCCCCAAAGGGGAGAGTAGAAAGTACAATGTATAATGTAAGTTATATATGGGACAGCTATTTATTTTCTACACGCACACACACATTGACAGAGCCTCAAAACAGGATACAGTAACGTGTAACTGCTATTATACTCTCCCAGGAGGATAAGCCTTAAACATCAGAACACAAAATATTTTGCAGTACTTCTGAATAGGCATTTTCCATTTCACCTCTCTCTGCACTGTCCAGACAAGTTCTTCTAGGTACATGTCTTTTTTTTACTCTGATGCAGAAATTCTCCCTGCTGCCATTCACCTCTGACCAATGGACCCAGAGTATTCAGACCTCTTGAACTCACAAGGTCACCAAGACTGGACATGTTCATTTGAGGATTATGGTTTGATCATGTATGCTCAGGGAAAGAACACCAAACAGAAGCAGCAGCTATGGCTTTGAGATCCAGCCTCAAGCTCATCTAGCTCAGCATGTGTGCTGGCTGCCATGTGCTAGAGCTGGGGGAAGAGAATGGTCTGTCTCTCCTTTTTAAAACTGATACAGTTCCTTCCCCCACTGCCATAATGGGGCTAAGGGTCCAGTTTTGCTTTCTTGTCCCAAAGCACTGAGCCAGCATATGTGGTCAGTTGGAACCAGAGAGGCTATAATGCTTCATGAGGTGCAATCCTTGTTACACACAGTTAAGTCAACACAAAACCCATATAGAGGCAATACCAATGGTGGGGGGGTATTAGCAATTGCAGGGATTTCAGCAGGTCTCATAAAGGAGGTCAGTGACTGAGGCTTGAAAGAAACTCAGCTAGGGGTTCTAAGAGGTGGAGGGCATCCTAGGCATTGAAGACCACCTATGCAAAGGTGTGGAGGCAGGAGATGGAATGTGGTGTATGGGGAATAGCAAGTGGGCTAGTTTGGCTGCCCCATAGAATACATGATGAGAAGTACAATAATGTACAAGCCCAGAAAGGTAGGTTGGGGCCAGGATAGCCTGGGAAGGATCTTAAATGCAAAACAGATGCATTTGATCCCAGATTCAATAGGGAGCCATTGGAGCTTTTTGAACAGGGGAGTGACCTACACTTTAGGAAAACCATTTTGGCATCTGTGTGGAAGATGGATTGGAGAAGGGAGAGAACGAAGTCAGGCCAATATGGAGTTGAGAGGTAGATGAGGGCCTGAACTAGGGTGTTTTCTCCTCTAATAACCCTTCTAGTTTTGGTGTTCTCTGTTCTCTGCTCTAAGGTCTATTATTCTATGACTTTTACCTCTTTCTCTCGACATGTATAGGTCACAGAATCTTGGAGCTTCCAGATGACATAAAACTGGGTGGCATAAGAAACATACCATATGAGTTTCTAAAAGATCTTGACCAACTGGAGTAGCTAGTTAAATCTAATAAACATTAAATTCAAATCTTACACTTGAGTTCCAAAAAGTAAACTTCCCAAATAAAAGACGGCTAGATAGTAGTTTGCCTGAAAAATATTTCTTTGTCTTAGTGGACTACAAGCTTGAAACAGGTCAGCATTATGACACAGAAACCAAAAAAGAAAGCTAATGCCATGTTAGTCTACATTAGGAGAAGCATAGTGTATAGAATAAGAAGGAAAGAACTGTGACCAGCTTGAAGCACTGGAGCTTTGGGAAAATTGGGAAGGGTAAAAATGTAACGCTTCATGTAATGTAACATAATATAATGTACTATTTCAGCAGGCTAGAAGGCAGTAGGGAGAGCAGAGGGAGGTCTAAAGACACATTTCATGGTGCTTGCCACGGGGCCGAAATTGTTAGTTAAAGTCCGGGGAGGACCCTTTGTACTCTACCCTGGTCAGACCATCTCTGGATTATTATGTTTTGGGTGCCACATTTTAGGAAGCATGGATAAGCTGGAGGGCTTACCGAGGAGGGAAAACGGGATGGTGAAGGCCTCAAGATAATGCTACACAAGGATCAGTTGAAGGAACTGAGGAAGTTTAACCTGAAGATGAGAAGATTTTGGTGGTGGAACTAGGCGGCAGTCTTTCAGCATATGAAGGGCTGTTTTGTGCAAGAGAGAGTAAGATTTATTCTGCTTGGGCCTGTTGAGGAGAACTAAATAATGGGTAGAGGGTGTAGAAGGTGCAGAGAGGCAGATGAATTGAGATTCAATGAGAGAAAAACCTTCCTAATAGTTAGAACTGCTCCAGAGTGTACTGGGCTGCTTGGGGAGTTAATGGGTTCCCCTTCACTGGAAGGCTTCAAGTAAAGGCTGGATGACTCCTTCAGGGATATTGTTGTGGAGGGGATTCTTCACAGAAAGTCAGAGTTAAAAGGGGCCCCAGAGGCCACCTAGCCCAGCCCGCACCCAATCAAGAATGAAGCCAGAGTATCAGAGAATGTCAGAGCTGGAAGAGATCTTGGAACACATCTAGTCCAACCTTTTCATCTTACGGAGGAGGACATTGAGGCCTAGAGAGGGGCAGGGACTTGTCTAAGGTCACGCAACTGCTCAGTGGACCATGAAGAACAAGGATCATAAAGGAGTTTGGGGCTCTGAGGAGCTTTGCAATCCTGGATCCTGATGAAGGAGATGGACTGTGTCGGTATCCAGGTCCATCACAGCATCTTGTGCAGACTGGCAGGATTCCCAAAACTTGGCTAGATTTAGGGAAGGGTCATTTTGTGAATGATATTTACATGCATCTTGGAGTTCCTGGGCTGTTCCAAATGAGTGCTAGTGACGTGTTTGTGGGGGTTTTATTTCCTCAGTTTTGATGAAGTCAGAAATCCCTTTCTCTTGAATGGCTCCAAATGTTCATTAGTGCCAGACTTGGGGGGAGGGATGGGAAGAACCAGCCATTTATGCTTCCAAGGAAAGGGGGACCGATGCCTTCTCCAGATGCATGCGGGACAAGGGAAGACCAAGTGATTCCAGAAGGCTGGGAATTTCAGTTTCTCCTATACACAACTTTGAGGACCAAAAAATGCCCACCGCATTGTTTACTTGAGTACTTTAGGGATTTCATCCATGTGGGTGTTTTCTTCTCTTGCCATGGATTACAACCCCTTGCTGCCTTAGGAAAAGGTCTTTGTGAGCTCCCATAGTGAAAAAAAAATCTCATCTTCTAATGGACGACTTTTTGGTGATGAGCCTTTCTGAGCTCAACTAGGGTGGGCCTCAGATGACAGGTATATAGCTTGTGGCCAGGCCCAGACCCAAAGTCTTTCCAGTTTGGCAGGATCTGCTGGAGCTCATGACCTACTGGCCAAGCCTTTGAGAGCCCAGGGTTCACTCACTGTGTGTGTGGATGAAGCTTTGGATAAGGACTTTGGTAGATACCTCCCCCACCCCCAGTTAGAGGTTTGAGTTCCCCTAGAACTCTCTCTCCTCTATCTTTTTCCATGACTGTTCCTCTAGGTGGGGGTCTAACAACCTGATATCTGGACTGCTGCAACAGCCTTCTAGCTGGCCTCCCTGCCTCTAACCCGTTCCTCTTTTCAACTCCCCTTGCACACTTGCTTATCTGTAAAATTAAAAGGTTGGACTAGATGTGCTCTTAGGTTGCTTTCAACTCCAATGTCTGGGATTTTATGTTCATCTTCATAACAGATGAGAAGTCTAATTTTTTTTCCTTATTTAAACTTATAAATAAGTTTACAGTCAGATTTATATTTGATCCCATCTGCTCTACTACTCTGGGATCCACCATCAATCCCCTATGATTTAAGGGAGTAAGGAAATCTTGCTATACATATATTTTAGATTACTAGGATCTGTCAAGGCACTCGATCCAAAACCATAGCCACTCTGTGACCATACCTCTGGCGTGGGCCTACAGGAAGATGAAGAAGGGCCTGGTTGAGTGAGATCTGGCGTGAGAACTGGTTCTTTACCTTGGTTCAAATGCTACCTCATAGAGTCATAGATTCTCAGAGTTGGAAAGGATGTCAGAGACCATCTAGTGCTGAGACAAGCAGAATGCTCTACAACATCTGGACCCGAAACAAGCATCCCCTTTATAGCATCCCTCAAAAATGGTCATCCAGTCCAGTTGTGGGGAGCCAGCTATTTCAGAATTCTACCCTGAGACTGCTCTGGTAGGAGGAGAAGGCTTCTTTAGATGGAGCCGAAGTTGGTTTTCCAGTAACTTTCCTTCTTTGCTCCAGCTTCCTGAGCAAGGCTAATCCTTCTCCCACATGACAGTCCCTTAGATATTTGAGATTGATGATCATGTCTCCACTGAGTCTTGTCTTGCTCCTGTTCTCCTTCACACATGATATATAAACATTTATTAAGCATTTACTGTGTGCAGAACTCTGTGCTAGGCCCTGGGGGAGATATCAAGCTTAGCTAAGATCTGGCCCTTGCCTTCAAGAAGCACACGCTAAGTGCATCAGAGACATGTAAAACAAGGTCAAGGGAGAATGTTTACTATCAGCTTCTTAGAAGAAGTGAGAATTAAATAATGAGTTCCTAGAATGGGGAGGAAATTCTGCCAAAGAGAGGGAAAGGGGCATTCCTAGCAAAGGGCATATTGTATGAGAAGGCCCAGAGGGATATTTCCACAGGGCGGATTCCCTGGGCAGAGAGAACTCTAATTTGCCTGGAATCTAGAGGGAGTGGAGGATGAAAGTTGGAAAGTGAGGGTGGTCCCAGGTTAGGAAGGAACCTGAATGCCTGGCAGAGAAGCCTAACTTTTATCCAACTGGCTAGAGGGAATCAGCGAATAATTTTTTGGGGAGAGGTAATCAGGGTGAAGTGACTTGTCTGAGGTCTGATTTGAACTCAGGCCCTCCTGACACCAGGGCCAGTGCTCTCTCCAGTGCCACTTAGCTTCCCTAATAGAGAGCCACTGGTATTTATGTAGGGGAATGGAATTATCTCTTCTCCAGGTTAAACATTTCACTGTGAAATGGTTTCAAGTCCCTTTACCACATCGATTGTTCCTATCAGTTACTTTTCTCTCTTTCCCCCCTACACTCCTCCCTCCACCCCAGAGGCCATACTTTCAGTTAGCCTGCCTGTGGGGGCAAGAGGAAGGTGAGTCTCACTGTGCTTCCTAGGGAAAGAGGTTTTGTGAACCCAAGATTTTGGTTCTTGGATGGAGAGAGGGATAGAGGCCTCCCTCTTGGCTACTAGGCAGGGAACTATGACTGAAACAAGGATCGTTGAGTTGAGAGAGGAATCTTAGAAGCCTGGCTACAGTTAGATGACATAAAGGGTGAATTCTCTTGGATGAGTCTCAGATGGTCCCCAGTTGCTGACTGTGTGGGATTTTCTAATCAGCTCAGGCAGGACCTCCCTGGGTTGGGAAGTGGTACTTCCAACTGTTCCTGAGTAGCAGAGGGGTAGCTGAAGCTCCTGAGGGATGGTGGGGCCGGTTACTGGAGGCTCCTGGGATCTTGCTTAGAATCCTAGGACCTGATGGGTGAAGGTGAATAACATTCACTTATTTGCTTGGGTCAAGTCTATCCTCATCCTAAAAGTGAGGAGTTCTGAAGATCTTGAACTAGTCTAACAAATGCCTTATTAGAATTCCCTCCTCAGCCTTCCTCTCTGCCCCTTCAAACTTTCCTTTCTCACTTCCTTTGCTGTAACAGTGCAGTGAATGAGACTTGTGATCATTAGATTGCTTAGTATACCCCCTGCCCACCAGCACAACCCCAAAGAGGCATGAAAACTAGAGGTGAGATCCTGCTTCATTCCCAACTTCGTTAAGTTGTAGCAGACAGAAGCCAATCTTATAGCCCCTATAGGGAAACTGCTTGGTACAGTGGAAAGACCAACGAGGTACCACACCACAGTGGAGAGAGCTCTGGGCCTGGACACTTACTAGCTGTGTAACCCAGGGCACCTCTCTCTGCCTCAGTTTCCTTAACTGTAAAATGAAGATGATAACAGCACCTCCCTCCCAGGGTTGTTGTGAGGATCCAATGAGACAATATGTGTAAAGTGTTTAGCACAGTCCCTGGCACATAGTAGGTGCTATATAAATGCCTACTTTCCACCCCTTCCTCCCCAAATCTGGAACTTGGAGATATGGGTTTGAACCCATTCTGCTCCTTACTACTAGAGTGACTTTGGGTAAAGTAATTCTCTTCTCTGAGCCTCAGTTTCCTCCTATGTAAAATGAGGAGGATGACCTGCAAGTCCTCTTTGGGCTGCCGTTTTAGGATTCTCCAATCATTGCTTCCTCTGTCCTGGGAGAGGGAGGCTAGCAGGCAAACCATGGGCCTTGCTCAAGACAAACATCTGTGCACATCCAGATCCCTTCCTTACCTTTATATGGCAACTGTTCCCAGCATGCTCCATTGGACCTCCAGGCTTTTCTGCTCCGTGTGCAGTCACTCACTGCTCTCACACCAAATAGACCTAGCTCACCACAACTACTGGGCCTTTGCCTGTTTTGGCAGTACCCAAACCGGGCTAACCTCAATCAACCACTTTTGCCACTGACAGCAGTGGGCTGCCTACTTTTTGATACTCCTAAATGCTGTGGCTCTTCTGTTAGATTAGTGTAATCAGGCACTCTCTCCAGATGTCCTACAGCAGCAAGATGGGGGGTGGAGGGGAAGGGTAATTCTTCCTGTGTAAACTGCAGCCCTCCTGCCTGTTGAGAGCAGAAACAGAGAACCTTTTTTTTTCTATTGAGGGGAATTGACCTATAGGAAAAAAATCAATCAAGGGTCATGCATAAGTCAAAAAACTACATAATTTTTTAATAGAGTCAGAGAAATAGGAAACATACCATGTGCCAACTTTTCATAGGAAAATAAATAAGGAAAAGAAAACTATTCAGTCAGCACGTTAGAGTTATAAAAACACAACATTCATGGTTATCAAAGTCCTGGGAGGCAATGATATAACTCGTTTAAAAATCCTGCTCTTTTAGGGGGGAAAATAAAAAAACCTTCAACTCTCTAGGTCAGAGATTTTAACCTGGGGTCTGTAAGCTTGTTTTAAAAAATAATATTTTGATAACTATTTCAATATAATTGATTTCCTTCATAATCCTGTGGATTTTTTATGTATTTAAAAACATTATCCTGAGAATGGGGCCATAGATTTCACTAGTCTGTCAAAAGAGCCCATGATGCACAAAAAAATATTAAGAAGTCTTGCTCTAGATTTTTAAAAAATTAAATTTTATCTTGTTTCAATCAAGAAAAATCCTCCTCTCCCTCTTACCTCTTTCCCCCTCCCGAGCTGAGAAAGAAAGACAAAGAAAAGCCCCGTCACAACATGTATGGTCAAGCAAAACATTCCCACGTTGGTTATGTCCAAAAGATATATCTGTCAGCATTCTGAACCTCATGGGCTTCCTTATCATGTTTTATCGAGTCCTCTAGAATTGTGGCTGGTCATTTCGCTGATTAGAATTTCTAAGTTTTTCAACATTGTTTGCTTTTGCAGTATTGTCACTGTATAAACCATTCCCCTGGTTCTCTTCGCCTCACTCTGCATCATTTCATGCATATCTTCCTGGGTTTCTCTAAAACCATTCCCTTCCTCATTTCTTATAGCATAATAATATTCCATCACATTCACAGACCAAATTTGTTCAGCAATTGACCAATTGATGGACGTCCCCTCGGTTTCTAATTCTTTGCCACCACAAAAAAGAGCTGCTCTAAATATTTTTTTACATCCTTGGAGTTTATTTTGTTTAAGACTAATCCTTTCCTCTCTTTTCCTCTTTCCCTCCTGTCTCTCTGTTGAGTGAAATGTATTTCTTTACTCAGCTGTAAGTGTGTGTGTATTTTTTCCTCCTCTGATCACTTTAGATGAGAATGAGGTCTGAGTATCCATCAGTCCCCCCATCCCTCCCTCCTTGTTTGCATAGACTTTTACTTTTGCATCGCAATTATTGGAGATATTTTTTCCTATCTTTCTTCCCTCTTCCTCTTTCTTTCCATTCTTCTTTTAAGATCATAAAAACAGAGCAGAGTCAATCCCAGATCCTCTGTCTGATTAGACTCCCTCTGCAACCCTTGATGATGATAGGATTCTGAGGGGGCACATATGTCATCTCATATTGGGATGTAAACAATTTATTCTTTTTTTAGTCCCTTATTATTGTTTGCTCATGTTTACCTTTGTATGATTCCCCTGATTCCTGTTTTCGCACTTCAAAGTTTCTATTTACCTCTGATATTTTCATCAGGAATGTTTACAAGTCTCCTTTTTCATTGAAGATCTGTTGTTCTCCTATCAGATTATACTGATTTTTTTTGCTGGGTAAATTATTCTTGGATGTAAACCTGTATTATCTTTTACCTTCTAGAATATTGTATTCTAAATTCTCTATGTCTTAAAAATAGCGAGTGCTAAATCTTGTGAGATCCTGACTGTGGTTCTTTGGTGCTTGAATTCTTTTTTTCTTCAAGTGTTAGAGTTTGGCAATGATATTCCCTGAGAGTTTTCCTTTAAGGATTACGTTGGGGAGGTGACCAGTAGATTATTTCTACTTCTACTTTGCCCTCTGGTACTAAGAAATCTGGGCAGTTTTCTTTTATGATTTCTTGAACTATGATATCTAGGCTCTTTTAGGTCATGGCTTTCAGGTGATCTAATAGTTTGTAAATCGTCTCTCTCTGATCTATTTTCTACATCAGTTGTTTCTGCTGTGAGATACATTGCATTTTGTTCTGTTTTATCAGTCTTTGGACTTTGTTTTTAATATTTCTTGTTTTATGGAATAAGTGTCTTTTATTTGGTCCATTGTAATTTTCAGGGAGTTTGTTGCTTGGGTGAGGTTTTGTACTTTTTGGGCCAAGCTTTTAGTTCCCTTTCCAATTCTTTCTTTCATAACTCTCATTTCTTTTCCAAATTTTTTTTCTTCTAGGACCTTTGTTTTCTTGTAAAAACATTTTAAACACTTGCTTCATCTTTTCCAGGAATTCTCATTGAACTTGTACCTAAGCTGTGTTTTTCTTTGAGGTTTTGCTTGTAGATGATTTAATCATTCTTATCTTCTGAGTTGGTGCCTTGTGCATCTCTGTCACCATATTAGCTTTTTATGGTGGGATTTTTTTTTTTTTGCTTGCTCATTCTCCCAGCCTTTTTTCCTGATTTAAAACTTTAAGTGAGGGACAGCTTCTGTGTACTTCTGGAGGGAATGTCTGGGTTGGTCCTGCTGCTACTTTCTTGGAGTATTGCACTTTTTCCAGAATCTCCAGGAACAGCTCAGACGGGGGACATTTAATATTTCAGTGCTCTCAGTGTTGTCTGATGTAGGACAAAGTCTGATTACTGCCTTCCAGGTCTGAGCTCTGAAAATTCTTGTTCTGGGTTTTGGTCTGAGCAACTTGCTTTTAGACTTCCCTAGTTTGGAATTCCAGTTGACAGCTGCTGGATTCAGCCCCTATCAGCCAGCTGGGTAACTCTGCTCTTTCAGAGTAAGAGAATTGCAGGCTCCTCTTTGGTCTGGGATTCCTGCGGTGGAAATCCATTGTAGCCTTCAGATTGGGTTAGGGGGTGAGAAATGAGACCCCGCTCTGCTCCTGTGTTCAGAACCACACAGCTGTTCTTTGCTTGCTCAGTACAGAACATGGGGTTGGTTACTGCTTCTCACCCTGGAATGCCCTCCCCTCTATGGTGCCACTTCATCCTGGAGTGCTCAGGTCCCTTCCTTAATTAGCCCTAGATCTCTGACCCAAACTGGATAGTGAGCAGCAGAGCTGTCAATTGGCACAGATTCCTATACCCTGCACAAGGTTAGGCCCCTCTGTACTGATTTGGTACCTCTTATTGTCCTGGTCCACAGCCATTCCCTGTGCTGGAATGCTCCTGGCTGGACCCTCTCCTCCATGTCCATAAACCTCTGTGTGTATCTTCCTTTGCCAGCCTGCCCTGGAAAAATTACTCACTGTGATTTTTTTATGTTGGCTTTCCCAAACAAGGGTCTGGCTGGTGGATTTTCTATATTTGTTTGGAGGAGTCATGTGGTAAAACTCAGCCCTTCTTGCTACTCTGCTATCTTGACCCTACCCTTCTAGATTTTTTTAAGGGAAAACATTTCCAATATTTCTTTTGAAAAATGTTATAATTCCTACCAAAAGTTTGGAAGCATGGTCATGGTAAGAGTTCTCTCTTTTCTTCATTTTGAATGGAAAAACTTTTAACTTTTTGCTCTGGAAACTTCGAGTGTGTGTGCATCTCATGTTTATAGATAACAACATTGATTTTCGTAATGTATCAGCCCAATCTTGCAACTTCTCAGGATGTTACTAAAGACTTTGAAGGCCATATTGTAATTTTGTATCCATGGCCACAGATACTATTCCATCTTGGTTACTAACTTACATGGGCCAATCACTTAACCTTTATAATGATATCAGTTTCTTCATCTGTTAATGGAGGAGGTTTGATTACACTATCTCTTTGTTGAAATACTGTTTCTGAACGAGTGCCTAATAACTTAGCAAAGAATTTGGAAAATAGAAAACAACCACCCAAAAAACTCAACAGACTTTAGAATGGATACTTTGCTATTTCTGGATGATTTTGGAATGCTTATTTAAAACCCAGTCTGCTGCTGTTCAAAGGAAATTCCATTTATAACCAAGAAATGCAAGACCTCATTGCTGTCCTTATCAAACTGTTATCCATTAGGCAGTGTTTCAGGGGAGGCATGGGGCCTGGAAAATTGAATGTGTTGTGTATACATGAGGAGAAAACTGATGCTGGGAAGTGTGTGGTGAGAAATGCTTTTTCATTCTGACAAGGTAGATTGAGGGCAGGCAGTGCTAGGTTGGTGGTCAGCAAGGCTCCAGATCTTAAGCTCTTTTGCTTTTCCTATGCAGTAGGGTGACTGGGTGGTGGATAGGGATTGGCCACTGAGGCTCCTTAGAGCATGCTCAGCATTCCTTGCCATATTCTAACCCACAAAGAAGTTTGGCAAGCCTGCTACCCACCCTGCTTTCTCCCTCTCGAGAGCACCTGCAGCTATCCTTTGGCCTTTCTTATTGGTTTACTGCATGATGACAAAAAGCCATTTGATTGGCTGCTGAGCTGGAACTGAATGTCCACACAAAAGATTCAAGCAGACAGTCTCTCATCTCTGATGGTTGAAGTGGAAGAAATGTTGTTAATCTCTGGATCAGAGGAGCAGCAGAAGCTGTTGCCTTGTCTCCCACACCGGGAGTCCCTGTATCTATGAACAAACACATAGTGCCTCTTTTTTTCATGTGTCCTTTCCTTCCTGGTCTTTGGTCAATGAATATCCTGAGATGGGGTTAGCTGGGTAATTGGTGGGATTGGGAAATCTATCAAGGGGAGCTCCGGTAGCCGGTAAGATTGGGAGATCCATCAGAGCCACCCGAGGGCCCACCAACTAGAGTCCTGGAGACCTCCCAACAGCCCTGAATAGTGTTCTGTTTGAGCTAGTACTGCAAAGAGCCAGCTAAGCTGAGCAAGGGAACACTTTTTCTCCTGGCTATACCATGATCAGGACTGAACCTGGTGGTGACTCCAAAAAGGGAGAAGAGGATTTCCAGGGACAAGAAAGATCTTATTTCCTCGTTGGTGATGGGGGCAATATTTTATAGCAACCACATTGAATCTGCTCTCTGTGGGGTCCAAGTGGGATTATAGAGGGGAGAGTTAGCTTCCTGGTTTGGAAAGATGATGATGTACCATGGGCTATGACTATCCCTTTGTAAAAGCTAATGGATGCTAATTGGTTAACTGATACTGTGGAGATGTTAACTCAGTTTGGGGAAATAGTATTAGGTGGAGCATGTCTCAGGAGTAGCACATGAGACCTCTAAAGGACCTATGAACCAGTGTCATGGCAACCAAGGGATGAGAGAATATCCAGGAGGAGAGGGAGGTTAGCAATGTTAAGTGCATTGGCGAGGTCCCAAAGGATGAAAATTGAGAAAAGGACACTGGATTTGGCAATCGATTAATCCACACGCATCTATTAAATACCAGCTGTGTACTAGGCCCTGTGTCAAGTGCGAAAGACGCAAAGACAGAAGAAAAACAATCCAAGGAACTTACGTTCAAATGGGAGAGGCAGTGTGGATGGACCATGCTGTTCTCAGGTCAGATGCATCTTGGGAGTTCCCTTCAGTGCCGATGACAACCCATTTGTGCCTGCCCATCCTGTACTACTCATGTCTGTATTTTCCCAAGAGGTTGTTTTTCAGTTAAGTTAAGCTTTGTATTCACTGTTACCAAAAATATTTGGTCAAACAGAACAAATTCCACATCATCATCAGACTCCTCAAATTCTTTTTTTCCCATGGCTTCCTCTTTTTTCTTCTCCTCAGCTGTGTTAGCTGGGGCAGCCCCTCCAGCTGCTGGGGTGTCCTACATTGCAGATGAGACTCCCAGTGTTTACGTTGGACAGGGCCTTTGCAAATAAATAAACCAGACCAGAATGGTTCAACATTTACACCTGCTGCTTTCATGAGTGCATTCTTCCTATCTTCCATGACCTTTACAACCTCATCTTTGTGAAGGATGGGGGCAGACTAGACTTCCTCTATTTTGCCTAATGTATGGAGGGTACCAGTGGAGTACCATCCATCAGTCACACATGCAAACCAAAATTGAGATTATTGGTAACTTTGGAGGGAGATGTTTCGTTTGAGTCATGAGGCCATAAGCCAGATTTCAGAGGGCTGAGATGCGAGTGAGGAGAGAGGAAGTAAGTACAGCTTTTTCTTTGGATAAATTTAATTTTTAAATTCTAAATTTAAACATCCCCCAAAAGAACATTTCTGCACACTCAGCAGAACACAAAAAGAGAGTTCTATCTGAAGTCAGTAATCCCCAGTTCATACCACTTGCTTGGAAAAAAAAGTATATAATAAATCCACACTTATATAAAAGTATATAATAAATAAAAAAGTATATAATAAATCCAGACTTGCTTGTCTATGCACCATTCTGATCCTCTATTCTGTGCTTTTATTAATTTATTAATTAAATTTATTAATTTATTTATATTAATTTTATTAATTTTTTTAAAAAATAATTTTATCTATTTATTTGTTTTTAGTTTTCAACACTCACTTCTATAAGATTTTGAGTTTTAAAATTTCTCCCCCTCTCTCTGCTCCCTCCCCACTGAGACAGCGTGCAGCCTGATATAGGTTCTACGTGTACAATCGAATTAAACATATTTTCACATTAGTCATGTTGCAAAAGAGATTTAGAACCAAAGGGGAAAAAACACAAGATATTCTGTGCTTTTTAAAAAAAAGTGTTTCACTGGCCCTCTTTTTTGGGCATCCCTGCCTAGTCTTCCTCCAGACCCCTTCCCCCCAATTAAAAACTGAGAGAAAATTTAAAAAAAACCCTTGTAAGAAATAAACATCATAGACCAAAATGAATCCCCAATGTTCCAAAACGTGTGTGTTTCTGCATCTCAGTCTGTCACTTCTGTGTCAGCTTCATCACAGGGCTTCAGGAGATGGGGGTGGGCACTGCATTGGTCAGAGTTCTGAAGTCTTTCAGAATTGTTTTTCTTTACTACATTGCTGTCATCGGATAAATTGTTCTCCTGGTTCTGTCTTCTAACCAGAATTCTCTGAAATAACCTATTTCATTATTTCTCATGGTGCTATAATGTTTCATTAAGTTTCCATACCACAGTTTGTTCATCCACTCCCTGACTGTCTAAATCGCAATGTAAGGCATTCCTTTATATTTTAGTTCTTGGTTTTTCTTTTTGCTCTTTCTCTTTTGCACCGCCACCCTCAGGATCAGGGAGTTAGTTTGTGGCCATTTCCTCCATGCTATTATCCTCCCTCTTGACCCCTTAAAACTACATGACTTTTTTTTGTTTTGTTTTTCAATATACTGCTTGGAACCTTTTTTTGATTTACTCATTGCATTTGAAGCTTATTGCGGCATATGGCTTAAGATGTTGGTCTAACCCTATTTTCTGCCAAACAGCTTTCTAATTTTTCCAGCAGCTGTTGTTGAATACAGAGCCCTTCCCTCTGTCATTTGTATTTTTGCATGTACTGTGTTTGTTTCCTTCTAGAGCTTGCTGGCTAGTCTATTCTACTGATCTACTTTTCTATTTTTGTAACCATTACCGAATACTCTTGATGATTACAGCTTTATAATGTAATTCATGATCTGGTAATACTAGGCTTCCTTCATTCCTATTTTTTTTTATTATTTCTCTTAAAATTCTTGACCTTTTGTTCCTCCAAATGAATTTTAAAAAATTTTCTCGTTCTATAAATTAACTCCTTGATAGTTTGACTGGTGTGGTGCTGAATCTCTACATTAATTTAAATAGTGTTATGATTTTTTTTATACTAGATGCTTTGAGCTGTTTTCTCTTTTTTAATTAAATTTTATTTTTTCAATTATAAAGCATTTCTTCTCCTCACCTCCCCTTCACTGAAGAAAAAAAAAGAATAACAAAATCTTTGTAACCAATATGCAGAGTCAACCCAAACCAGTTTTCATATTGGTTATTCAAAAAATGTATGTATTATTTTACATATTAGTTTTGAACTGTTTTTTCTTGGTATGCAAAGGGCTTTTTAACTGCTTGCAAGACTTGTTTAATACTGAAGTCAGGAAACTTGTCTAATATTTCTTAGTGAATTAAATTCAGGGTTTCTTTCTACCATTGCAATTAGAGTTCTGTGGATTCTATTGACTTGTACTTTACTCTCTGACTTTAATGCTTCTGGGTAATTTTCTTGTATAATTTGCTGTAGTATTCAGACTTTTTCATTCATCATTTCCCCCCCTCCCCCAGAAGACCTATGATCCTTTGATTATCTCTGCATATTCTATTTTCAAAGGTACTTGCCCTGGCCTATGGAGAATTCATTTGTTGTTTCAGTCTCATTGTCTTTTAATTTTATTCTGTCAATTTCCAGCCTCTGCCTTTTTGATTTACAAATATCCCATTCGTTTGTTTCCCCCAGAGAATCTACCAGTTTGCTAGAGATGTTAGGTAATTTTGTTCTAAATTGTCTATTCCCTTACTTGCTTTTTAAATTTCTTCTTTGAGAGCTCTCATTTCCATCCTTATTTCTTCTTTTAAGTCTTGTCCTTCTGAGCCATTCTGAATGTTCTTTCAGTTGTTTCATTCTGGGAATCTCATGGTAGTTGTTACATTATTTTCTCTTTCCTACGGTTTCCCCCCAAAGTTAAGTTTCTTTTACTGTATAGTATTTGTCAGTTTTTTTACTCACTTTTCTTTTGTCATCAGTCTTTTGGCTGGTTTGACAATGAGGTTTTTGTTGCAAAGTATCTCTCATTTTTTTGTTATACTTTCACTGTATTTGGTAGAGTTCTTGCTATGTTGAGATGATAGAGGGAAGTTGACTTAGATGGCACTTCAACTTCACAACAGCTTCAGCTTCACTTAGTCTCATCTTGCCAGAAGTCCCCTTCCTTTTCTCTTTTTTACTTGTTTTGCCCTTTAAGTGATTTGGTTTCATGGATTTCTTACTAATGAAAAAATTTTAGAGAAAGATTGCTAATAGATCCAAATTAGCAAAGTCAGCCTGAAGATCTTTAAGAATAAAATGTGATATAGGATGACAAATAAATGAACAGGGGAAACAATATGTAAAGGTTTTTATAACAAGCTCTTTTAACCATCAGGCACACTGGAGCCATCACAGTCCTAGATGTACTATTGCATGAAGACATGGAGATGGCATAGAAAAAAATTAACACAGTAAGGTTAACTGGGCTAGACCAAGTCTCCACAGAGTTCTGTACTGGAAAGTAACATGATTTTGAGGACATTCATGGATTAATTCTCAAAATAGGAGGGGAAGAGGCCAGCAGTTTGGAAAAACCTCAGATCATATTACCATTTTTTGAAAAAGTGATTATTCCCTCATTGATAAATAGCTAAAAAATATTAATAGTTTTTGTAGGAAGAAATTCAAGCTATTAATAGCTCCATGAAGCATATTCCAAACTCTAATAATTAGAGAAATACAACTTAAAGCAGTTCTTAGATTCCATTTCACATCTACGAGATGGTAAAGTTGACCAAAAAGGAAAATGCTAAGTGTGGAGAAACAGACACATCAGAACATTGTTACTAAAGCTGTGAACTGTTCCAGTCATTTTGGAAAGTGATTTAGAACTGTATCCCCAAAGTTACTAAATTGTGCACACCTTTTGACCCAGTAATACCAGTATTAGGCCTATACTCCAAAGAGATCAAAGGAAGAGGAGAAAGACCCCATGTAAAATATCATAGCAGCTCTTTTTGTAGTGGCAAAGAATTGGAAACTAAGGGTGGTGCCCACCTATTGGAGGATATTTGAATAATTGTGGTATATGAAGGTGATTGAATGCTAATGACTGTGGTATAAGAAATGATGAAGGAGATGGCTTCAGAGAAACCTGGGAAGAATGGTATGGGCTGATGCAGGGTGATGTGAGCAGAACCAGGAGAACAGTTTATACAGTAAATACAACATTGTAAAGACAAACACCTGTGAAAGATTTAAGACCACTAATCAGGGCAGAGACCAAATACGACTCCAGAGGAATCATGATGAAACATGCTACCCACTTCTGGATGGAGAAAAGATTGACTAGGATGAAGATATATACATACGTATTCAACGTGGCCAATGTGGAACTTTGTTTTCCTTGGCTGTATATGTTTATTACCAGGACTTTGTTTTTCTTTCTTTTTCACTGGGGAGGGGCATGAAAGTAGAAAGGAGAGAAATAGATTTTGGTTAATTGAAAAAAAATTAAATTGAAAAAAAGTGATAGGTACATAGTGGGTGCAAGTCAGCTACAACATTACAAATGAGGTATTGCACAATGAAAGTAGCATCAGAGAAATGTGTGAAGGGAAAAAAGATGAAATGAGCATGTAGTAGGAGTAAAGGATAGCTGTTGAACAGGCTGTTCTTCCCACTGGTGATGGTAAGAGGTGTAGAGGAGACCTTCTACTTGTTGGGTGGACCCCTCTGGGGCAGTTTTATGGAAGGACATGGACAAGATTTCCTCAGCATGGAGCATGGATGAGTTAAGGTCTGTACTGTCATGGGTCATAGATCCATCAAAGTGTTGAAGTTTCTTCAGGAGTCCCCAGGGAGGCCAATCTGTCTGCAGGGAAAACTTATCGAACAGCAGCCATTAAAGGCAGATCCTAGTGATGGGAGCTGATTTTTAGCAGCCAATCGACTCTTTGTTGAACCTTGGGGAGTTCGGCGCCACTCTCGGGTGGTCTCACCGCCATGTTCCTCTGGCACTGTTGTCCTTCCTGCCTTCCTGATGGAACAGGCCCTCAGACACTGTGTACTCTGTGTGTTCCAGCCCCGTGAGCAGCATGAGAGACATTCACTGGGCAGATCAACTGGAACATTCATGACCGGCAAGGTTAGTGATATAAATCAAGTGGGGAAAAATCCATTTTGGTGTGGTCGTTGTGTCAGCCCTTATTATTTCAGTTCAGCATGGTTGCAAATATAAATCTCCTCTAAGGAACCAGGAAAGGGATACATAAAACAACATTTTTCAGAGGCACGGTCACTTGCTTCTATTAATAATTACTAATATTAATATATTTGAACAATTGACCAGATCCTTTATGTACACACATGCACATGCGCACGCACACACACACATGTGGAAAGGAAGGTAAAAGAGAGGGGCAGGGAGATGTGACACCACAATGATAGGGAGATGGAGAATCAGAAATGAGAGAGAAAGGGAGAAGCAGGGGTGGGGGGAGAGGCAGAGAATGAGTCTGAGCTTGAGTAAGTTGCGGGTGGGATCCTCTGTTGTTGCAGAAATGTGAAAGTCACATTTTTGGCAGGGATCCCCCCTGCTGATGTCATCCTGGGGAATGTGCTAAAGGCCAGGATTTTCCAGAAGGGGTGGATTTTTTTCAGGGCAGGCTTTCCATGGGCACTTAGTGCCCCTCTTAACTTCAACCATCCTTTGAGGTGAACCGTTTTCTACCTCATTTGGCAGCAATAGGCCATGTGCATGTTTTTTAGCAGAGGACCCAAAGTCCTGTGTTATCCTTCTCCTTTGCCTCACCCTGTTCTCTCCCTCACTTCCTCATCTTTTTTATGTCAAGGGTTCTCCCCTTCTTGACCTTTGGGATGGGCTACAAAGCCCATTGTCCCCGTTTTGTGTGGGGATTCTAGGGGGAAGAATCAGGGGAACATCTCTACAACCACTAGACACATACCCATCGTAACAGCACCATCTTTATTTAGGAAAGGGCCGGTAGGACAGGAACCTCACATTCCCAGACCCCGTTGCCCTCTCGAGTGAGTCAGACACTACTCCTTTTGCCTTCTTGCGTTTGGAGCTCCCTAGACTTGTTCTGTGGGTTCAAGGATGGAATCTGTAACCGTTGACACAAACGGAAGAAGTGATTTGACAAAAGAGCCCTGGATTGTGGTTTAGGAGACTTGGGTTCCAGTCCTGATTCTGCCACAGACTCTATTCCAACGGGCAAGCCACCCAACCCCTCTGGGACTCAGTTTCCTTTTTTTGTAAAATAAGCTAATTGGACTGGGCAAATACTCTAACTTTGACGTTCCAAGGTCTCTTTGAGATCAGACATTCAGTGTTCTTTATTGCATAATTCCCTCCCAGCTCTAATATTCTTGGTCCTAAGATACCTTCCTTTTTCTGTGTTTGAAAGCCCCTTACAGTCCTACTATTCTAAGCAGGCTTGGCTGGTTTGCAGGATGCCAGGTGACGAGGTGGTTTCCAGGAACTCAGGTCGATGGTATTCCCTGCTTTTCCCTCTTCTACTTGTAATAGACGTCCTCATTCTCCAAGCCAATCCATCCCAGCTCTTTCGTCACCCACCAAACAAATTCACTTTAGAAACATTAAAATTAAAAAAATGGCCCAGAGTAGGCTGGGGTTGAGGCTTTGGAGTTTGTCTTCATCTGAATGCTGTCTAAGGATAATTTATTTTGTCCCTTCCCAGAATGCAGTACTACACGAGAGAACAGCTCCAGGACATTCCCTTTATGCTTGGAAAATGCAGCCTTTGGGCTAATCTTATGGAGGATATTTGGCTTCTCATTTAGCCTAAGTGACCCCTGTCACTGAGGAGTGGGTATTCTTCTGAGCTACCAATGCATTAATTTTTCTGGGTTTGATTTCAATAGATTTCCAGCTGCAGGACCACTGCCTTGCTCTCCCTGCAGTGAGATCCATGCTCCAGGAGGCTGGGCAAAGCTGGCAGAACAATGCCCTTGACATACATCTTATGCCTTCCTACCTCTATGCCCGCCATGCATGGAAATTCTGACAAAGATTCCCTTTGAATAATTCTGGAGATAGGGAATTGTTTGGAACCTGAAGACCTGTGTTCAAATACTGGCTATGTTATCTATCCTGTTGGCTTAAAATGAGGGACTTGGATTAGATCAGGGGCTTTTGCATCAGGGATCCCTTGGCAGTCTAATGAAGGCAGTGGAACCCCTCTCAGAATATGTTCAAATGTCCATGCTTAAAATCCTTAGGATTATAAAGGAAATAAATTATATTGAAACAGAGTTATAAAAGTAATTAAAAAACCAAATTCAGGATACCTCAGGTTAAAAATTTTTGAACCAGAGGATCTCCAGGGTCCTAGCCAGCTCTAAATTTAGGATTCTTTGATCCCAAATGGAATCTATGCCAATCCCTAACTGTGTGACCTTGGGTGGAAGACTGCAACTGTGAGCCTCAGTTTCCTCTGCAAAATGAGAGGGTTGCATGGGATGATCTCTAAGGTCCCATCTAGCTCCAACATGTCTTAGGGCACTTGAATTGAGTCACTGGTGCTTTTACTTTTGAAGAAAAAGTTTGGGCCTCACCACAGAGAAGGAGGAACCTAGTGGGCAAATACCCACTTGGTAAAGTAGTGAGAATTCTGAGTTTGCTAGATACATTTTATTCAAGTGAAGTTTCTGATCATATTCTACCCTGGGAAAGGAGCACTCTAGGTCCTTAGCCCATCTTCTTCTCTCCCTGGGGCTATGATATTCTGGGGAAGAAATCACAGAATGATAGGATTTAGAGCTGGAAAAAACCTTGGAAATCATCTAGTTATAGCATCTCTATCTTGAAAGGGACCTCAGAGAACATCCAGCCCAATTTATACCTGAACAGAAATCTCTTCTTATGACATCCAACCTCTACTAAGAAACTTCTAGTGAAGGGGGCTCATCACCTCCTCAGTGTTTTGTTCTCTTTTACATGTTGCTGAATGGGTGCCCAAAGAAGTCACAGAACCATGCCGACTGAGTCCACTCCAAATTTGCATTATCTAATGTCAACTGGACCCTCGCTCCAGCAAGGCAATTCTTCTCCTCCTTCCTAATTGACTTTCTCTGGCACCCACTCCCAACTAGGAGCTATTCCAGACTACTTCCTCAACTTTCCTATAATACTGCCTTTCCCTACCCTTTTAGCTGAGGATCTCACATCCACATTTTACTGAAAAAAGCAATCATTCCCTGTGAGCTCCCTTTTCTCTCCATTCTATGTCTCACTTCCCTGGACATTATTCCCCTTGCTGTACTTTACTCCAATCTTTGACTAAATGATCCTTCTCCTCCTAAGGCCAACCCCGACCTGTACCCCAACCTTTGATCCCATTCTCTCCTGTCTCCTCTGGCAGATTGATCCCACACTTAGCCTGTTCCCTATTTATTTTTTGCTCTCCTTTTATGCATTAGCTCCGAAGTTGCTGCCTTATAAACATGCCCAAATGTAACTTATCCTTCTGTCCCATCTAACTATTGTCCTAGATCTTTCCTTCATTTCAGAGCCAAACTCTTGTCTATACACAGTGCCTCCATTTCTTTTTTTCTCATGTAGCCCCTCGCGGTTCTTTTCAATCTGGCTTCTAGCTCATTACTCAACAGAAACTGCTCACTGTCTCCATCTGTCTCTCAGGTCACCAGTGATCTCTTAATTGCCAAATCGGATGACTTTTCCTCGATTTTTATCTTTATTGACCCTTCTGAAACATTTGACACTGCTGACCACGCTTCCTTCTCCTGGATTGCCATTCCTTCCTGGGTTTTTGTGACATCGCTCTCTCCTGGTTTTCTACCTGCCTATCTGATTATTTATTCCTGATGTCGTTGTTCAGTTGTTTTAGTCATGTCCAACTCTTTGGGACCCCATTTGGGACCTTCTTGGCAAAGATACTGGAGTGGTTTGCCATTTTCTTCTCCAGCTCATTTTACAGATGAGGAAATTGAGGCAAACAGGATTCAATGACTTGTCCAGGGCCACATAGCTAGAAAGTGTCTGAGGCTACATATGAACTCAGGAAGATGAGTCTTTTTTACTCCTGGCCCAGCACTCATGCTTTTCACTGTGCCACCTAGCTTCTCCTGTTATTCCTACTTAGTCTCTTTTGCTGGGTCATCATCCATGTCTTACTATATGTTGGTGCCCCCTAAGGCTCTATCATGGGCCCTCTTCTCTTTCTCCTCTCCCTTTTAGTGATCTCATTAATTCCCATGTGTTTGACTAGCATGTCTATCCAGACATAGTCAGCCCTAGTCTTCCCCCTAAACTTCACTTCTGCATAATCAATTTCAATTGGATATTTCAAACTGAACATCCTGCAGCCATCTTGAATTAGACATGTCCAAAGCAGAACTCATTACTCCCCTGTCCCCAAACCCACTCCTCTTCTTAATTTTTTCTATGCCTGTCATAGGCACAGACAAGAAAGTGGTAGATGTGATGATGGGGAGGATGTACTGGGGTTTTGGCCCTCCCCTAAGAGGAAAAGGGCAGGGAGAGGCAGTATAGTATTGTGGGAAATGTACTCAATTTGGAATCAGATGACCTGGGTTGGATCCCAGTCTGGATCTTAACTGACTCTGTGATCTTTGGCAAGTTTTTTTCCCTTCCTAGTTCTCAGTTTCCTCATCTGTCAAATGAGTAAGTAGGACAAGATTGTCTCTAAGGTCCCTTCCAGCTCTAATGTTTTATGTTCTAAGGTCACTTTCTGCTCTAAACCCTATGATCCAGTGTGCTTCTTCTATATCCTTCCATAACTGCTATGGAAACCATTGCTGTATTCCCCGGTAGGCTTGAGCTGACTTGGGGGTTTTAGATTGTGTTCTTTTTAAAACTTGAGGGGAGAACTATTGGAAGATAATCCAGAAGGTAAGAACCCAAAGGCTCTTGGATGTGTTTTTGATGCAGTGCCTTTCTCTGCCCACACTGGCCGGCCCATGGCCCATGGCCTGTGGCTGATGGCCCAGAGCGGCCTGTTTGGTTTTAGCCCCAGCCTCGTTTGCTTTGGCCACCGGGAAGTGATTGGTTGGTGGAAAGTCAACCTTCCCAGCCAAAGGCCTATTTTTGTCTGGCCTTGAGATCAGGTCCAGGATCAACAGAGGGCTGTAGAGAATGATGCTGACTGCCTGGCAGTGAGGACCACAAGTTCTCTGACCTGGTCCTCTATGACCTTTCCCTCACTGGAAGGGGGAAAGCAAGGGACCTTGGGCCCTGCAGGGTGGGGCCTTCTCTGTGGCTTAGAGGGGTTAAGAGATGTGCCCAAGGTATCCCAGCTAGTAAGTGGCAGAGCTGGGATTTGAGCCCAGGTCTTTTGACTCTAAATCAAAGATCTTTCCACAGGCTCGGACAATTCTGGAAGCATAATTTTGGGTCACATGCTCTTCCCAAGAAGATCCTGAGGCATGTGTGGCCTCGTAAACAGAGAGACACCCCCCCAGCCCCAACTGAATTAAACCACCAATTCAGTTGCATCCAGTTCAGAAAACATTTATTCAGCTCCTAATAAAGCTTGGATCTGCTGCTAGGGACATAGAAATGGAAAATGATATAGTCCCTGCTTGGAAAGAGTAATATGTCCTACTCAGGGTAGGAGAAGAGATATGAATATGAGACGTACATATATAGCTATGATCCAAGGGAGAATGTTTTTCAGGCAAAGAAGGAATCCTGGGAAAGGGCTGTAAGAAATGTCGCTGTCCCCAAATTGCCAAGTTGGACTATCTCAGCTTAGTGACCAATGAGTTTAACCCAGACCTCAACAAGAATCCTCTCTCTACAATACCCAGAAATCTTTGCTTGAAGGCTTCTAGGGAGGGAGAGCCTACTCTCTGGGGCAGCCTGCTCTGCTTCTTGAGAACTTGGATTATTGGCTTCTGAGCAGACACTGGAGGGCATCAGATGCCAGTATAAGACCTTCGTGTTTCATTTAAGAGGCAATAGGGAGTCACTGAAACTTTTTTTCCTTAATCAGAAAATGATGAAATAGCATAGCTCTGAAAGCCAAAAAGGACATGATAGGTCATCGGTTTCAATCCCTTCATTTTACAGAAGAGGACCATAAGGTCCAGAGAGGCTAGCTGACTTGTACCAAGGGCAGAGAAGGGATGGCCTTTGAACCCAAGTGCTCTGACTTCAAATTTTCCCTTTTCATGGGACCACGTAGTCACGTTGCCTTAAGCAGACCATTTAGCATCTATATCAAGAATGGATTAAAAAGGAGGACAAACTGGAGGTAGGGAGATCAATGAAGTCCTTAGTGAGCACCTACCACATGCCCAGGTCTATGTTAGGTTTTGATATGGTGGAGAAGATTTGGTTGCTGCCCTCAGGGAGCTCATAGTCTAGTTGGGGAGATAAGATAGATGTACATCAAAAATTGATCAGTAATTCAAATTAGTATATGATAAATAAACTCCTTAATCTCTGTGGCCTTAGTTTCCTCATCTGTAAAATGGGATGGTTCGTCTAGATGATCCCTAAAGTCGCATTCAGTACCAACACTCTGTGTTTACGATTCTGAGTATCCAGTGAATGGTAGAGAAAATAATTCCTATATGAGCTCCTGCTGGGGATATCCAGGGAGGCATGATTTGGGTTGATGGGTTGTTTGAAGAGCATGGGAGGAAGGAAGTATGTTATAGTAGTCAAGTCAGTCAGGAGACTTGGTTTTGAGTCCTGGCCTTGACTATAACTAGTTATGTGACCTTGAATAAATCACTTTCCATCCCCTGGGCCTCAGTTTCCTCATCTGTGAAGTGAAGGGGTTGGATTGGATGATTTCTAAGTTTCCTTCCAACATGCTCTGTTCTAAGGCTGTTCCCAGTTTGGCCATTCTCTGTTCTAAGGTGTCTGCTGGCTCTGAACACTCATATTCTAACACCCCTTCTAGCTCGGATCTTCTCTGGTCGAAGGTCTCTCTCAGTTCTGTCTTTCTCCTAATATACATCCTAGTTCTGGCATTTTCTTTTTTTAAAGCCCTTCCTGGCTCTGACCTTCTCTGTTATGAACACCCTCCCAGCTCTGACAGTCTGAGTTTTCTGTTCTAAGGTCCTTTTTGCCATTTGGGCCCATAGGAATATGCTCGGGAAGGAGGAGTAAGATAGAAGCAAGCATTCCTGAACCATGGACTGAACCATGGACCGACATTAAGGGCCGGGGATTGCCTCCTCCACCCCCAGGTCCATGCTCTGCTTTCCTTCCCAGAGGTCAGTGAGAGGAGCAGTTCTTGCTCCCATTCACTGTATGGGCTTTGCTTTCATCCTGATAAAGCAGACTCTGCCCAGAAAGAGACTGATACCAGGGCCAGCCCTGGGTTTTTCATCTTTTTGTCTGCATGGTTTTTATGGCTGGTCCCTGAAGGCTGCTTGGGGAGCATCTCTTATCGTGTCTCTAGTATAGTAAAAATAAATAAGACCCTAAGTAGAATCTTAGTGGTTCATAGGTAGGTCCTTTCTGATGTTCTCTTTCAGGGACAGGTTTCTCTGGAAGGCAGGAAGGAAACCAGCATTTCGTAAGTACCTACTGTGTGCCAGGCCCTATGTTAAGCACTGTAGATACACGTACAAGCAAATAGAAATACAGTCCCCTGCCTTCAAGGAGTTTACATTCTAAAAGGGGAAGGCAATATGCAAAAGGCATCTGAAAATCAGGGTGGGAAGGGGAAAGGCGAGAAGGTCCCTGGCCCAAGGGCATGGCTTGGATGTCTGGAAAGTCAGGACCAGGGCCAGGAGGAGAATGCAGATTTCAGGAGGAACTCACCACTGAGAGAAAGGGGTGACCATTTCAGAGGAAAGCGCTGTGTTGAAAAGGCCACAGCATGGTTACATGTTCCAGGGCAAGGAGGCCCCAGGTTCTGAGGGAAGTTGCAGTATGGCTTAGGAGTCTGCAGGCCAGGAATAGGAGTTGGTCTTCTCTCCCTACCCAAGCTCTAGTTTTCTCTAAGGTCTCCTGCTCACGAATATCAGAGGCCATCCAGCTTAACTCACACCTGAGCAAGAATCTTCTCAGAATCAGGCCCAGCAAGCGAGGACTTTAAAACCTGTGAGCTTCATGGAACGGTGGAAAAAGCACTGGATTTGGAGTTAGGAGGTGTGGGGTCATGGCTCCCCTTGGGTACTTGCTTAGCAGCTGGGTGACCCTGGGCACGTTCCTTCTCTCTGGAGCTCAGTTTGCTTATGTGTAGAAAGAAAGCGAACAGTGCTTGTGGAATCTACCTCCCGGGGCTTTGAGAAAAAGAGCTATAAAAACTGGAAAGAACTCAACGATTCCTTGTGGTTATTGTGAGAGGGGCAGCCTATTCTGCTTTGGAGCCGAAATTTGACTCCCTGTGTCCTTGTTCTGCCCTCTGAGGCCAAGCTTTGTTGTCAAGCTGTGTCCGACTCTTCATGACCCATTTGGGGTTTTCTTACCATTTCCTTCTCCAGCTCATTTTAAGAATGAGCAAACTGAAGTAAACAGAGTTAAGTGACTTGTCCAGAGTCACACAGCTAGTAAATGTCTGAGGCCAGGTTTGAACTCAGGGAGATAAATCTTTCTGGTTCCCAGCCCAGTGCTCCATCCACTGAGCCACCTAGCTGCCCTTCCCTGAGATCAGTCCCCTTTCCAGTACCCTTCTTAAACTTTTTGCTTTTCCAAACTAAACATGCACAGCGACTCCTTCCACACTTCTCCCCTAACCCAGGCCATAGACATTCCTGGTAGCCCCCTGATCATATTTTTCTGGTCCCCACCTTTTCCAGACCTCTTCCAAGACATTCTGGTCATCCTTTTGAGCATGAACACTTTCATTTCTTGTTTAGCTGTGCCCCATTGCTCTTCCAGCCAGCCATTCCTTCCCCAAGACACTTTGCACAGAAGAACTATATCCTATCTTGGGGATATTCAAGAAGATATTCATTCATTTGGGAAGGAAGATGGAGTTCTCTTCAGGGCAAACTCTGAAGCTTCCAGAAGACAAGGCTGGAACACAAAATGGCGAGTAAGTGAAATAAAGCTCCCAGGTATCTTATCTGTTTTTTAAACTCCTTCTGTCTGGGTTGAATCCCATTCCTTTGTGGCAGGTACATATAGATTCATAGGATTATAAATGGAAAGCTGGAATGGACCATAGAGACCATCTAGGCCAGCTTCCCTATTTTAGAGATGAGGAAATTTAGGCCTAGGGAGGTTAAGTGACTTGGCTAAGGTCACATGGAGAGATGACATTTGATCCTGGGTCCTCTACCTCCAGAGTCAGTGTTCTTTCCAGTATGCCATAGTGCCTCTCCTATGTACCTGACATAAAGCTAGAAATCCCCAACATCCTTTGGCCTCCTGGGCAAATGAAAGGGGGACAGAGAATAAAACCAAAAATGCCTCAGCTCAGTCCCCACTGAGGCACTCTCCTCCACCTCAATCTCTTTTTCCAAATCCTTGCCATGTGTCTGTGGTTTTAAGGTACCATATAGAAAGAAATTCAGTAGCACATAATTTCAGAGTTGAAAGGGACCACAGAAGGCTTCAGTCAATCAGTCGATCAATCAGCTTATACCTAACCACAGAGTCACCTCTACAGCACTCCAGACAAATGGTCATCCTGCCATTGCTTAATGGCCTCCAGTGAAGGTAGGCCCACTCCTTCCTGAGGCCTACCCTGCTCTGCTTTTCTACTGCTCTAATTGCTATGAAGATTTTCCTTGCCTTTCTGGCATACCACATGATCAGGTTCAGCCTTTTCAAATCCCTAGGACTTACAATTTTCCTCTGGTGAGAACATGCATAAAAAGGTCACAGCTCTGTTCCCCAGCCCAGGAACACAGCAGGGAATTCCCCTTGGGTTAGTTACAGTTGCAGCCTCAAGGCTTCATGTGGTCCTCTAGGTCCTCAAGTGCAGCCCTTTGAATCTAAACTGGCCACACTTGAGGACCTAGAGGGCCACATGTGGCTTTGAGGCTGCAGGTTCCCCACCTGTGGGTTAGTAGGACAAACCTGGTTGTCTCTTTAGGTGATGGGCCTTTTTGATTCCAGGGAGAAGCATGAACTATCCTTATCCTTGGCAGTGAGAGAATAGCTTGGTGTAGTGGAAAGAACCACATTTGTTTTGGAGTTGGAGGGCCTGAACTCAAGCTTCATCCTTATCACTTCTAGTGGAGTGACCTTGGGCTACTCATATTCTCTCAAAGCTTCAGGTTTTCCATTTATGAAATGGGAATGATCACAGATAGGCCAATGAGCTTGACATTGCTTCCAAGCCTAACTGAAAAATGTACTATTAATGGGGTGGTTAATGAACATCTAAAAAGGGAAGCTGCATTCATCAAAAATGGGTCAGGTAGACAAACTTCATTTCCTCTTTTGTCAGGGTTACTAGAATGGTAGAGAAGGGGAATTCTAGAGATATAGGGTATTTTTTATGTTTTAGCAAAGCATTCGGCAAAGTTTGTCATGCTACTGCTTTGGGCAAGATATAGACGTGTGGTCCAGACAATAGTACAGTTAGGTAGATTCATATGTGGACAAATGGCCAGATCCAAATATGACTCCAATGTCAAAGATCCAATGTCAAGTTGGAACGAGGTTTCCACTGGAATGCCCTATGGAGCTCTCTTTGGCTCTGGGCCTTTTTAACACTTTTGTCAAGAACTTTGATAAAGTCATAGAAAGCATGCTTATCACATTTGCGCATGACATAAAGCTAAGAGGGATAGTTAACACATTAGTTGAAAGTATTCAGAAAGGTCTTGACAGGTTGGAACATTATGCCTAATCAAATAATACAGAATTTAATAAAGAAAAATATCAGTTTTACACTTGGGTTAAAAAAGTCAACTTCACAAGTAAAAAGTAGTATGTTGTTCTGTTGTGTCTGACACTTCATGACCAATCTTTTGGGGTTATTTTGGAAAAGATACTGGAGTAGTTGGGAATTTCCTTCTCCAGCTCATTTTACAGATGAGGAAACTGAGGCAAATAGAATGAAGTGACTTATCCAGCTAGGAAGTGTCTGAGGCCCGATTTGAACTCATGAAGATAAATGAGTTTTCCTGACTTGAGGCCGAGTGCTCTACCCACCATGCCACATAGCTAGAGGTATACTTGTAGCTATATAGCAATTGGCCTAAAAGAGACATAGGTCACCAGTGTAGTACTAATTCTAATAGTAATAGACAGGTACTGATTCAAACCAATAGATATTTGTTAGTAGCTAAAAATGCAAATTAACTTTTAAGTATAATCTATTTATTTTTCAGTTCTTAACATTCACTTCCACAAGATTTTGAATTTAAAAATTTCTCCTCATCTCTCCCCACCCCCACTCCAGGACAGCATGCACCCCATCCACCCCTTCCTCCAGTCTGTCCTCCTTTCTATCATTCATCCTTCTTCCATCCCCCTTCCCATCTATTTTTCTATAGGGCAAAATGGATTTCTATACTCCATTGCCTTAATAGCTTAATTTCCAGTTGCATGCTGAAACAATTTTTAACATTCATTCGTAAAGTTTTGAGTTCCATATTCTCTCCCTCCTTCCTCACCCACCCTCATTGAGAAAACAAGCAATTCAGTATACGTCATACCTGTGTAACAATGCAAAGCACTTCTATAATAATTATGTTGTAAAAGATTAACCATGTTTCCCTCTGTCCTTGATAATTTCTTGGAAGATGATGATTAGGCTCTTTTTTTTGATCATGGTTTTCAGGTAGTCCCATAATTTTAAAATTATCTCTCCTGGATCTATTTTCCAGGTCAGTTGTTTTTCCAATGAGGTATTTCACATTGTCTTCCATTTTTTCATTCTTTTGGTTTTGCTTTGTAATTTCTTGGTTTCTCATAAAGTCATTAGCTTCCACCAGCTCCAATCTAATTTTTAAAGAACAATTTTCTTCAATGAGTTTTTGAACCTCTTTTTCCATTTGGCTAATTCTGCTTTTTTTTTTTTAAATTTATTTATTTATTTAACTTTTTACATTCATTTTCACAAAATTTTGGGTTCCAAATTTTCTCCCCTTTTATCCCCTCCCCCCACCCCAATACCCCAAGCAATCTAATTTTCCCTATCTCCAATCTGCCCTCTCTTCTGTCATCCCTCCCTTCTCTTGTCTTCATTTTCTCTTTTCTCCTGTAGGACCAGATGACTTTCTATTCCTCATTAACTGTATGTCTTCTTTCCTAGTAGCAACAACAATACTAAACAGTTGTTCCTAAAACTTTGAGTTCCAAATTCTCCCCATCCCTCCCTCCCCACCCATTCCCTTTAGGAAGGCAGGCAATTCAATATAGGCCATATCTGTGTAGTTTTGCAAATGACTTCCCTGATAGTCGTGTTGTATAAGACTAACTGAATTACCCTCCATCCTAACCTGCCCCTCATTGTTTCTCTTCTGTCTTTTGATCCTGTCCCTCCCCAAGTGTTGACTTCAAATTGCTCCCTCCTCCCTTTGCCCTCCCTTCCATCATCACCCTCCCACCCTGCTTATCTCCTTCTCCCCCCACTTTCCTATACTGTAAGATAGGTTTTCATACCAAAATGAGTGTGCATTTTATTCCTTCCTTTAGTCAAATGTGATGAGGGTAAACTTCTTGGTTTTTGTTTTTTTGTTTTTCTCAGCTCTCCTCTTTTTCCCTCCACTAAAAAGTCTCCTACTTGCCTCTTAAATGACATATAATTACCCCATTCCATTTCACCCTCTTTCCTCCCACTACATTTCTCTCTCACCATTTACCTTAATTTCTTTTAAGATATGGTCCCATCCTATTCAATTCAATCTGTGCTCTCTGTCTCTGTATGTGTGTGCATGTGTGTATGTGTGTGTGGCTGCATGCGTGTACATGTGTGTGTATGGACCCACCAACTACCCAGATACTGAAAAGTTTTAAGAGTTACAAATATTGTCTTTCCATGTAGGAATGTAAACAGTTCACTTCTGGTAAGTCCCTTAAGACGTCTCTTTGCTGTTTACCTTTTCATGCTTCTTCTCATTCTTGTGTTTGAAAGTCAAATTTTCTTTTCAGCTCTGGTCTTTTCATCAAGAATGATTGAAAGTCCCCTGTTTCATTGAAAGACCATATTTTTCCCTGAAGCATTGTACTCAGTTTAGCTGGGTAGGTGATTCTTGGTTTGAGTCCTAGTTCCTTTGACTTCTGGAATATCCTATTCCACGCCCTTCGATCCCTTAATGTAGAAGCTGCTAGATCTTGAGTTATCCTGATTTTATTTCCACAATACTGGAATTGTTTCTTTCTAGCTGCTTGTAAGATTTTCTCCTTGAGCTGGGAATTCTGGAATTTGGCCACAATGTTCCTAGGAGTTTCTCTTTTTGGATCTCTTTCAGGTGGTGATCGATGGATTCTTTCAATACTTATTTTGTCCTCTGGTTCTAGAATGTCAGGGCAGTTTTCCTTGATAATTTCATGGAAGATGATATCTAGGCTCTTTTTTTGATCATGACTTTCCGGTAGTCCCATAATTTTTAAATTGTCTCTCCTGGATCTATTTTCCAGGTCAGTTGTTTTTCCCATGAGATATTTCACATTCTCTTCCATTTTTTCATTCTTTTGGTTTTGTTTGGTGATTTCTTGGTTTCTCGTAAAGTCATTAGACTCCATCTGTTCCATTCTAATTTTGAGAGAACTATTAAATTCAGTGAGCTTTTGAACCTCTTTTTCCATTTGGCTAATTCTGCTTTTGAAAGCATTCTTCTCCTCATTGGCTTTTTGAACCTCTTTTGCCAATTGAGTGAGCCTATTTTTCAAGGTGTTATTTTCTTCAGCATTTTTTTGGGTCTCCTTTACCAAGGTATTGACCCGTTTTTCATATTTTTCTTGCATCTCTCTCATTTCTCTTCCCAGTTTTTCCTCCACCTGTCTAACTTGCTTTTCAAAATCCTTTTTGAGCTCTTCCAAGGCCTGAGCCCACCCGACAACCCCCTGGGATGTCTGGGGTACCGAGGCCCCACCCTCCACATCTTTCCCTGATGGCAAGAATGTGTCCTCGTTGTGGTCAGATCCGAAAGTCGGGATCATTTGCATCTGTTCGAAAAAACTCTCTATAGTCTTATTTTTCTTCCCTTTTCTAGGCATTTTCCCAGCCAGTTACTTGACTTCTGAGATTCCTGTCCACCCCCACCTAGATCCGCCCAGCTAGCGCTTGGGGTCTGAGATTCAAATGGGCTTTCCGCGCCCGCGCGGCTGCTAATCAATGTGAGTTTTAATTCTGGTGCTGGGGTGGGGGCAGGGCTGCCTCCTGGGCTCAGCTCCCTCAGGGGCTTTATGCAGAGACCTTCAGTAATGGAGCGCAGTGGGGCAGGGCCATCTCCCAGGCTCAACTCCCTCAGGGGGTTTATGCAGAGAGTTTCAGTAATGAAGATCCTGCCTGCTGCTGGGGGAGTCCTGGGCCAGGGTGCCACCGCTGCCTCCGCCGCCACCCCCGCCTCTGCCTCCGCTGCTTCCTGCCCCTGCTTCTGCCGCTGCCGCTTCCTCCCAAAGGGGCCCGAGTCACGGAGACACTCTGCTCCCCTCCTCCAGCCCAGCCGTCTCTCTCACTGACCTGTAGCTTCTGTGGGCAGAGGGACTTTCCCGGCTGCCGGAGCCTCCATCCCTGAAGCCTGCTCGGGTCAGCTTCTCTGGGGCCGCGGCCAGGGCAGCGCTGGGGTGGGGTCCGCTTTCCAGGGAGTGACGGACCCTGGGGATGGGTCTCCAGGGCTCTCTGGCACGGAAATCTCTTCCACTCTGTTTCTGTACCCCTTGCAGTGATCCAGAACTTATGGGGATCTCTTTTTATATTAATTCTATGGGCTGTGGGTTCGGAGCTCGTAAACGTGCGTCTTTCTACTCCGCCATCTTGGCTCTGCCCCTCTAATTCTGCTGTTTAAAGCATTCTTCTCCTCATTGACTTTTTGGACCTCTTTTGCCATTTGGGTTAGTCTATTTTTAAGGTGTTATTTTCTTCAGCACTTTTTGGGTCTCCTTTAGTAAGCTGTTGACTCACATTTCATGATTTTCTTGAATCACTCTCATTTCTCTTCCCAATTTTTCCTCCATCTCTCTTACTTGATTTTCAAAATCCTTTTTGAGCTCTTCCATGGCCTGAGACCATTGCATATATTTTGGGAGGCTTTTGATGCAGAAGCCTTGACTTTGATGTCTCACTCTGATGGTATGTTTTGTTCTTCCTCATCCAAAAGGATGGAAGAAAATACCTTTTCACTAAGAAAGTAACCTTCTATACTCTTGTTTTTTTTTTTTTTTACCTTTTTTGGGCATTTTTCCAGCCAGTTACTTAACTTTTGAGTCCTTTGTCAAGTGGAGGGTATACTCTAGGGACCTGTAAGTTCTCAGTTCCTCCAAGGTGGCACAATCAAGGGAGAGGAGTTTATTCCTCTCCTGGTCTGTGCTCTGCTCTGAGCCCAGGTGCAATAGACCTTTCCTGTCAGCATTCCAGGCTGTCTTGGGCTGGAAATCTCTTTCACTCTGTCATTTGGTGGCTTCTGATGTTCTAAAATTTGTTTAGAGTCATTTTTTACAGGTATTTTATGGGCTATGGGGAGTGAGCTAGAGCAGGTCTGTCTTTCTATTCTGATATCTTGGCTCCTCCCCCCAAATTAACTTTTAGATTGAATTGAGAGCAGGACTTGGAAGGTGATAACTTCACTGTATGCTGTCCAGGGCAGACCACATCTCGAGTATTATATTCCTTTTAGGGAGGCTGTTGATAAGCTGGAGAGCAGCATGGCTACCACCCTCATTCAAGCTCTCATGACATCTCTCCTGGACTATTGCAATAGCCTCCTAATTAATCTGTCCTCTTCCAGTCTTACCTCTCTCTAATCTATCCTCCACAGAGCTGCCAATTTTCCAGGATATTTTCCTAAAATCACAAGTCTTACCATGTCACTCCCTTGCTCAAGAAGTGCAAGTGGCTCCCAATTGCCTCTAAGATAAAATACAAATTTCTCTTTTTAGATTGTTCCCAACCTGGAATACCTGTCAAGGTTTATTCTCATTATTCTCCTTTAAGGATTTTATGTTCAGTTAAACTGGCTTATATGATGATATAAATGGTATTCTAGCTTTTTCCTACATACCTTTGAATAGACAAGGCCTAGAACATATTCCCTCATCACTTCTGTGCTTCAAAATTCCAGACTTTCTTTAAGGCTTAACTCAAATGCCACCTTGTACACAAGGCCTATCTTGAACCTCCCATTTGCTAGTGTCAAGAGCTTCCCTTCCCAATTCTCAAATGGCTCTTTGATCTCATTGATTCAGGTATTTCCCTCCAGTGATGCAGTCACAAATTGTCCAAGTGTACCCATTCTGCGTGACTTATCCACACCCTCCTGAAATTCTGCCACAGAGGGCAATCCGGTATGCTGAAGGCTTTGCTCAATCTCACTCACCTCTCATATTTAATCTGTTGTTAGCATGCTATAATCTATAGTGTTCTCCCTCACCTTCACGTTTTAGTTTCTGGGACTTCCTTTAGGACTTCCTTTAGTGACTTGCTCAAGGTCACACAGCTAGTGAGTGTCAAACATCACCTTCTCCAGGAAGCCTTTGTGATTCCCTGCCAAGTGCTGTTCCCTTCTCCCTAGTCTGTATTTCTCTTATATGTCCTTGTTTACAGATGTCTCTTCTTTTGGAATGGAAGCAAGGCTTGCTTTTGCATTTTTTTTTGTATCTTGCTGTAAGAGCTTAAAAAGTGATTAGTGATTGTTTTCAAGTTGTTTTGTCCTTTTATACTGTATTCTTTGTGTATATCCTTATCCTAGTTCTGCTTACTTCCTTTTGCATCAGTTCATATAAATCCTTGCTCCTCTGTATTCATCATTTCTTACAATATTACTAATATTCCATTACGTGCATGTGCCTCAGTTTGTTTAAGCTATTTCCCAATCTGTAAGTGTTTCAAGTTCTTTGCTACCACAAAAAGTACTGCTATAAATACTTTTTTTATGAGGCCCCTCTTTTTTGTCATTCACTTGGCTAAATGCCTATGTGTGGGCATTTGAGACACTTTATTTTCATTTTTCCAAATGGCTTTTCAGGATGACAAGACTGATCCCCAACTCCACCATCAATGCATTTGTGTTTTTCCACAACCCCTCCAACATTGACTATTCATATCTTTTGGCTTCATTGACAGTTGCTGAGTATGAGATGATACCTTAGAGGTGTTTTGCTCTGTTAGTAATTGGAGAATTCTTTCACACAGTTGTTATTAATTTGCAATTAAAAAAGTAATTTCTAAGAAGTGATACCCACTATAACCTTCACGGACTAACATTTTCCCGTAATATTTGACATAAAATAGAAAAAATAAAACATTTCACGACCTGCCCATAGCAGTATAGGTGGCAGCCTTTCCATGTGTCTTCAATAACTCTCTCAAGCTGCTTCTGCTATGCTGACCTGTTTGACAAAAGCCTGTCCATTTTTCCTTCTGTAGCTCTTAATGTGACGATAGCTGCCACTTATTGAAGTCTGCACATCTGACTTTAGGATCTTTGGTTTTTCCCATTTCTGGCAACTAGGTGGTACAGTTGTCAAAGCACTAGATTTGGAGTCAAGGAAGACCTCAGCTCAAATCCTGTCTCAGGTACTTATTGACTGTGTCAACCCTGGCCAAATCACTTAACCTCTGCCTCTGTTTTCTCATCTATAAAGTGGGGATAATAACATCTACATCCCAGGCTTGTGAGGATACAGTGAGATAATATTTATAGAGCACTTTGCAAACCTTGCAATTCTATATAAATGCTAGCTATTATATTTCCCGCTTCAGATTTTCATAGTTTCTCAACTTCACCTCTTATTTTGTCTAATCCAGGCTTAGGAATGAAGTGTGTGTGTGTGTGTGTGTGTGTGTGTGTGTGTGTGTGTGTGTGTGTGTGCACATCCTTCATTGCTGAAAAAGACCATGTCATCAGAGAAATGATCACATGACATCAGATATTCATCAGGATGACTGGAGATGACCCAAGATGAGGCAATTGTGTTAAGTGACTTGCCCAAGGTCACACAGCTAGTGTGTGTCAAGTGTGTGAAGTAAGATTTGAATTCAGATCCTCCTGACTCCTGCACTGGTTCTCTATCCACTGCACCACCTAGCTGTCCTTAGGAATGAAATGATTTCTTACCATTGCCATGCAGTGGTTAGTAATACATTGTTCTGTATGGCTGTGAAGGGGTTTGCTTTGCTTTATAAGGAAATAAAAATGAAAATTTTTATTAGTACCACTACAAAATGGGATAATGATCATGAAAATAGTATCCAAACCAGTGGTGCTGTGCAGGTTAATTAAGAGGCTTGTGAGAATTCTTAACATGGTTATTGCCTGCCCTGAGTTTTCTGTGGCCCACCATGAGAGGATGGTAAATGTTGCCATTGCTGATGCTTAATATAAGATATCATGAGGCCATTTTGAAAAGTCTCAGGATTGGAGTTGCAGCGGTGCTCTGAGGCGCAAAGTGATTGGGCTCATTCCTTTGAGTCTCCTCCAACAAGACTGATGTTTGGAGGTCATTCAGGGGCTGGGGGTATCCCCAGTATGTCTGGTCTGTGCCTGAGCACAGTTGCCACTCTGGCAGACAGCTGAAGGTCTTGTCCTTTTGGAAGTCAGGTTGGGGATGTGAGTAGTCAGATGACTTGGAGGATAATGTCCAGAAACATCGGGGTTCAGAGGGATGATGTTAGCCATGGATTCTGACACTGGACGTGGCCTACTCCTTGCTCCCCAGTGCCACTTTCAGATCCTCTTTCTTCTCCATTACTTAGTGATTATACTGGTCAAAATAGCTGTCATCAATTCAAGAGGCAGCAAGATGAGTTTCTTCCCCTGACTTTGCACCTAGCATCTGGATTCATTTGGGCTGATCCTAGGCCATGAATTGGTGGAATGATCCGGTTGAATTATCTGTTGTGGAGTGAACTTTGCTGGGGCGAAAAGTCAAAAATGGAACAGTCTTTGCCCTCCGGGAGCTTACGTGTCAGGGATGACATGCAGCTTGGTTCTGGATTGCTACATAGGTATTTGTCAGGGACATTGTGTATGGGAAGGCACTGGCAGTCAGACAGAATGAGCTATAGATGGCTGGTGGGCACCCACATGTCATCATTGAAATATTAAAGATATGGGGGGTGTGGCTTGGAGAAGAAAGAGACTGGAAGCAGGGACAATACTTAGAAGGTATCTGGTGGCTTAACCAAGTTTTGATCCTTAGCTTCTGCTCCATTTCCCTCTTGCCCAGTTCTGAAGCTTGGCCTTGTCTGTCTCCCTTGCCGTGAACCTGACAGGCCCTACTCACATGTTGTCGATGGTGCTGGTGGCAGGCCTCCTTCAAGATCCTGGGTGCTCCGTGACCTCGGGGCTGCTCTGATCTTTCCTCTTGCTGAGTTGCCTGGGTGCTTGGGTTGCTTGGGTGCTGTGCTGCCTGGGCTCTATGATGGCCCAGTGCCTGGGTGCTGTGTGGTGATCCAGCCCTGTCTCCAGCTCTTTCAGCTGCTCGGGCCTTGTCTTCTGTTCTGGGTCTGGCCTCTCTCTGCTACACTCAGAACTCCTGTAGGATTCTCAGGGTGTTTTTGTGTAGTCTTGGACTGGATAAAGGATATTAGAGCTATTTTTTTGGTTTTCAATATCATTGTTCCTTCTGATGTATTTTTAGGGCATTACTGGGCTGTTTGGGGTGGATTTGGGTTGCTCTAGGTCCTAATCTACCATTACCTTCCCCTAATTTCCATCAGCACTACTCAGTGACTATATTTGTATAGCTAATCCCCAGATCTAGATATCCAGCCTTTATCTCTCTCCTGAGCTACAGGCCCATCAGACATTTCCAACTGGATGATCTAGCATTTCAAAGGCAACACTTCCTTCTTTGTGCTGAGGGGACCATAATCCATCGCTTCTATTGCGCCCCTTCCTCCCCTCACATAGCCATCGCCGTACTTCACTGCCCCATCATCTCTCACGTGGACCATTTCAGTAGTCTCGTTGATCTCCTTCCCTCTTCAAATGTTAGGAGATTTGGGCTTTCTCTAATCTGCTTTCTATACAACTGCCAGTATTCCTAAAACACAGACCTGACCATGGCACTCTTCAGAGTTGAAAGGTACCTTAGAGATCATTGACTTCAAATCTCTTCTTTTATAAAGGAAGAAACTTCAAGCTAGAGAGGAGAATTGATTTTATTAGGGTGACACAGGTAGGATCATAGGAGTCAGACCTAGCAGGGGCCTTAGAGATCATCCATTTCAATCCTCTTATTTTTCAAGAACTACCTGGGGCCCAGAGAGGTTGCCATGGATTGTTCCTTGGATCCTGAGATCTCCAGGTCGTATAGGTAGTAAGTGGCAGAGCTGGAATTCAAATGTGGGCCCTCTAAGGCTAAATCTGCTGCCTCTATCCACCAGCAATACATTATGAGAGTGCTGCCAAAGCTTTCTGCCGTCAACTGGCTTCTTGCTTGGGTGAGAAGGGACCAGGATTGGGAGGAATATAGTAATGGGGAGCTGGAGGGGGAAATCTCAAATATAGCTAGGATGTGCCCTGGAAAGAAGATACTTCTCCCCTGGTTGAGCAGAAGGAGCCAAATGATCCCTGATGGGCTGGGATAGATATCTGAATAAGTTCAAGTTAGGAAGGTCTGCTGGACTAGAATTCAAAGTCAGAGGTCAGGGAAATCAAGTGAATTGTAAAAGATGACATTCTGATACGCTGAGGGTAGATCCCCTGAGCAGCTCTGCAATAAGGAGCTGGTAAGTGCAGAAGCTAATGACAGATCAGGGGGGTGAAGAGCAAACAGTCCAGTAAAATATTTAGTCATGCATCTTGGATATAAGGGTGCATTTTAGCAGCAATTTCCCAAGTGCCTACTGTGTGCAAATCATCCATGAATGTACTTCCCAGCTTGGGGCCTCCCTGCTGGGTTGGGCTGTCTGGGCCCTGGCCGCCCACACCTGTTTGTCCTTTGGCCCTAAGTTGCTGTATGATGAGGTCACCTCCCAGCTGGACTCCAAGAGCTTGGAATGGTCCATTAGGATCTTTTTCCTCCACTCTGCTTGTCATTATAGGCTCTTGTGTACTAGAGTAGAAACTATAGTTGAATTCCAGATCCTCTCTTAACTGCCTGTGGGATACTTTCTGGGCCTCAGTTTCTTCATCTGTCAAATTAAGATAATTCCATTTGTACTACTGACCTCACAGGGTTGTTGTGAGGAAAGCACTTTGTAAACCTTCAAGTACCAGAGGACTCTGAGGCATGTGTATGTGTGTGTATGTGCATGTATATTTTCATGTGTGTATGTATGTATGTGCATGTGTGTCTAAACTTGGAATTTCATTGGTGTAGGGAACTCCTGGTGAGAAAACTGGGACCAGTGTAGGTGATCCTCTGCTCTGTGGGGAGCACATGAGGAAGCCCACTGTCCCACCATCTGCATGGCTCCGCCCGCCTAACCCTAAATCCCAAGGCTTTCACTTGGCTTGTTCTTGCTGGCTCTGCCCTGCAGCCTCCTTGCTTCATGGCCCCCTTGAATTTTCAGTTCTCTTTTTCATATGAAATCACAAAACACGAGCATTTTGATACCCAAAGGAGAACAGAACAAGAGGATTATATGGGGAGCTGTGAACCTCTATTACACACAGTCCAGGTTCTCAAACAAGTGCAGCTTAAAATGAATTTGCCCTTGCCGCCTTGCTTCTCTGTTGCCTTCGGAACATCCTCATGTCCTTGTCAGTGTATTTTTCTAGCGTTTCTCATGTTTTCATTGCTCCTCCTGCTCCTCTGCCAAGCTCTTGACCCCTCAGAAGAAAGCCATCTCTTGGCAGGAGAGCACTCCTTGGTCCTATGAGAAAAGGGATGTCTCATGCTGCTTCTCTGACACAGGATATGCTTCATTACTAGTCCAGATGGAGTCATGATTGGTCAGTGCTTCTCTGAATCCTTACGAATCTTTAATAATCAATATTAATGAATAATAATGATGGCCAAGAGCCTTCTAGGGTGGGGCTATCACCCAAAGCTGTCCTGAAGAATACTTGGTTCAGAGGTAGTGGGCCTATATCCTAGCCCTTGAATCTAAGTCTGCCACTGGCTTTTTTTGTGGGCTTAAGAAAGTCAGTTTCCTTCTCTGGGTCTCAGTTTCCTTCTGGGTAAAAGGAAGAGGACAGATTAGATAAGCTCTAAGATCCTACGTCCCTATATTCTTTAGGAGCATAGGATCATAGATTTAGAATGAGAAGTGACCTTAGAAGCCATCAAGTCTAACTCTCTCATTTTACAGATGAGGAAACTGAGGCACAGAGATTTTTTTTTTTACTTGTCCAAGTTCACTGAACACAGGTCTTTCTGATGCCAAGGCCAACAGTGTATTCCCTACACCACCTCTTCCATTTTTGTACATTAGATAATGGGGGAGGTCGAAAAATAAGGAAGACCTAGTCCTTGGCCTCAAATGCTTGACACTTTCAAATGCTGCGTAAATGTGAAAGGGGGGAGGACATGATGGTGAGGGATTCCCATGTCCCAAGCCAACAGCAAGTCAACAAGCATTTATCAAGTGCTGTGCTAAGCTCTGGGGATACAAAAAGACAAAAAACCTCCAGATCACCATTTTGGGACGCAGGTCTCTGAGGCTCATCTCGCTCACTGACAAAGCAGTTTCAATAATCATCAAAATAGCTCACATTCCTATAGCATTTAACATTTTTCTAATGCACTTTTCTCACAAGTGTCCTGCAAGATATGTAGTAGATTTAATATTATCTCCATTATTATTTTCACAAGGAAACTGAGACCCAGAGAGGGGAAGTGATTTCCCCAGAATCACCTAATGAATTAAGCTCAGAGATGATAGATAGGAAATAGAGCTAGAGGGGACAGATGAGGAATGGAGGTTTTGAAGTCACTTACTTAAGTGAGAAGCATGACTCTGCTAATTACTGCCCATGTAACCTTGGGCAAGTTGCTTCACTTTCTCTGGGTTTTAGTTAACTCTCTCATAAATGAGGGAGTTGGTCATAGATGACCTTGGGCAGATTGTGAGGGAGCAGGCTTCACTGACTCTGGAGTCATATACTGTTGCTCAGTCACTCAGTCATGTCTGATTCTTCGTGACTCGCAAAGATATTGGAGTGGTTTGTCATTTCCTTCTCCAGCTCATTTGACAGTTGAGGAAATGGAAAAAAACAGGGTGAAGTGACTTGCCCAGGATCAAACAGCTAAGTAAGTATCTGAGGTCAGATAGGAACTCAGATCTTCCTGATTCCACTCTGTCCATTGCACCACCTACCTGGCCCCTTGCTCAGAGGAGCTGAGTTCAAACCCTATTTGTGATACTTAGTACCTGTGTGAACTTAGGCAAACCACTTAACCTTTGTGGGCCTCAGTTTGTTTATGTATAACATGATGGGGTTGGATTTGATGGCCTCTGAGGACCCTGGCTTGAGCTCAGATCCTCTGAGCTCTAAGATCCCTTCCAACCCTAAAATCTCTATGAGTGTAGGACTCCAAATTCAGTGTTCTTTCCACTATACTGCATAGTTATGGGTTGAAGTTGATAGGGGGAGGGAGGAAAATGTATGGGGGAAATTTTGTGTTATGTGAGCAGGCTGGTAGCTTCCAGAAATCTATCTGCAAGGCTGAATTAAAGTAGTTTGAAAATAATGTAATTCCAGTGAGTTGGCCAGGGCTGGTTCCTAGAAACCTGGGCATGCCTCTGACAGGAAGCAGGCTTCAGGACTGGTCACCGTGGAGTTCACTTCCAGTAGCAGCTGTCTCTGGTTGGTCCTCCTGAGCCTGCTGTGATAAGACACACAGGGTTTCAGATGACACTAGACTCCCCCTTCCCCTGCCACCCCCTTGAAGGCAGCAGGGGTCTTCAAGAGATTTCTGCATTCTGGGCTCCCTAGAGAGCTTGACTTCCTTGCCCTGGAAAGCTTCTCAGGGATGGAGACTGAAGGCATGGGCTGCCACATCCTCCAGGCGGAGGTGAGAAGGGAGGGCTATCCGTGGGTGGCCAACAACAGGAGACCCTTAGGCACAGCAGGAGATGTGTGTGTGGGGGGTGATGGGGACATTGAATCATGCAAAGGCGATGGAAACACTGTGTGCCAACGCTAATTCCCCAGAAATTGCGGCGATAGGCTGGCTGCTTAGCACGTATCTCATGGTATTTATAAGAACAGTAGTGAGTAATGGCGTATGAAACAGTTTATCTGATGCAGCGAGACAAATGGTAGACAGACGGTGAGGCTGAGTTTTCCTTCTGTCCGTGAGGGACCCAGGGCTAAGCATCTTTCTTTTTCTTTAGCTTTGCTCAGGAGTCAGTGTGCCGAGTGGAAAAGGACCAAAGCCAGAATCAGACCAGACAGAGGGCGTTCCAAACAAGTGCCTCTTTCTCATAGTCCTGGACTTCTAGCCCCCTTTTCATGGATCTGTTTTGGCCAAAGACCAAATGCTTGCTAACGTTCATGACCAGGAAGAACCATCAACAGATTCACAAATTATGGCTCTGTTTATGCTTCTGTTCTTAGGACTAATTACTTGTTCATCTTGGTTGGACCTTGAGAAGAGATGTGAACACATCCATGTGTTCACCAAGCCTAGCTTCTGGGGTATGGTTCCATAATCCATAGATTTACTGCTGGAAGAGGGTAGAGATTATAAGTACATCCTTTCATTTATGAAGGGGTTACGTGACTCACCCGGAGGTCACACAGGGCCGAGATTTTAATCCAGGTCGTCTGACTCCACATGTGGCACTTCTGCTATTGTACTTCATTGTGGGAAATGTAAGACTTGTGAAGGGCAAGGCTATATCTGGTCCAGGTTCGTACTTTTCATCTCAGTCTCAGAAGACACCTAGCTACAAAGAAGAGGCCATCCAGAGCGCCATCTCTCCCACAGGGGTTTCCTGGTTAACACAAGACACTTAGGAAGTGCAAACATATCATGCTAGCACCAGCTGGGTTGAAGACAATCTTCTGTAAATCATGAGCTTTGGAGATAGATGTACAAACAGAAGCACAATTCATAAACATGAACATAATAATTGTTCTTTGCTGTGGACGTTAGCTTGTGTTTGATCTTCACCTTATGAGGCCAGCCTTTCCACGTGTACCTTGGATCCCATTTCCTCTAACAAACTGCTCCTCCCCCATCACTTTTCTTTCTTTTTTTTTTTTTACTTTTTCATTTTAGCTTGATTGCTACCAAGTACAGAGAGGCACACAGGCAAACTGAGGCTAGACTCTAAGAAGCAAGTATATAAAAGGAGTCATTTTAAACTTGTGAGAATGGGTTAAGAGAGTCAAAGATGTGAGCTCTTCCTGAATGAGGCCTCCTAGACATAGGACAAGGTTCTTGTGCCAGAGTCCTGGGTGGTTTGGTAATTCAAAGGACCAATTGTGCTTGCTGGGTCATGAGAACCTTGAATCTCTTCTTGATGGTGATACGGTGTCTGGAGTACTTGTCATCTGGGGAGAATCTGGCTGGGTGAGCTGAACAGGTCTGTTGTCCTGCAGGGTCTGTTTTCTTTAGGGTGTAGACCCGGTCCCCTTAGTCACTGAAGTAATACTGCAGAAACATCGCGGCCAATTCCCTTCGCGACGCGGGCACTCCACGGGAAGACTCGGCCGCAAGCAGGCTTCCACCTCTGCCTCGGCCCAGGAGCCCCCCATCACTTTTCTTACTTTAATCTTCAATCATTCCCTTTCTTTCTGCTTGTTCCTTCCCCATTGCCTACAACATACTCAGGTCTCTCTCCTTAAAAAACCTTTCTCTTTATCCTACCATCCCCTCAAGCCATCATCCTATATATCTTCTCCCTTTCACAGCCAAACTCCTGGAAAATACTGTCTCCTCAGTAATGCATTGTTAAGGGAATTGTGAACTCATGCAACCATTTGGAGAACAATTTGGAGCTATTCCCATACCACTTCTAGGTCTGTATCCCAAAGAGATTACAGACAAAGGAAAAGGACCTATATGTACAAAAGTGTTTATAGCAGCTCTTTTTATAACAGCAAAGAATTGGAAATTGAGGGGATGCCCATCTAGTAGGGAAGAACTGAACAAGTTGTAGCATATAATTGCAACAGAATACTTTTGTGCTGTAAGAAATCACGAGCAGGATGCTTTCAGAAAAACCTCGGAAGACTTATATGAACTGATACAAAATGAAGTGAGAAGAACCAGGAGAACAGTGTACACAATAACAGCAATATTGTAAGGATGAGCAACTGTGAAAGGCTTAGCTACTTTGATAAAGACAATGACTCAAGGCAATTTCAAAGGATCCATGATGGAAGATGCTGTCCATCTCCAGGGAGAAAACTGATGAACTCTGAATGCAAATTGAAGCTTACCTTTTTTTTTACTTTCTTTAGTTTTATTTTGTTTGTATTTCCTTTTGCAACATGGCTAATATGGAATATGTTTTGCATGACCTCATATGTATAATTGAAATCAAATTGTTTGCCTTCTTGAGCAGTGAGGAGAGGGAAGGAGAGAATTTAGAACTCAAAATTTAAAAAAAAATGATTATTTTTACATGTAATGGGGAAATATTTGATGAAATAAATAACAATATTTTTTTAAATAAAAGAAAAGAAAAAAGAAAATACTGTCTCTTCTAATTGCCTCCATTTCTTCTCCTCTTAGATATTTTGCAGTCTGGCTTCCAACCTCATCATTCAATTGAAACTGCTGTCTCTAAAACTGGGAGTTTCTTAATTTCCAAATCTGATGACTTTTTCTCAATCCTCATCCTTTTTGAGCAGCATTTGAAATTGTTGACCACCTTGTTTGTAATCCTTGATACTCTCTTTCCTTTGGGTTTTCATGCAACTTCCCTCTCCTAGTTTTCCTACTGCCTGTTTGACTGCTCCTTCTCAGTCTTCTTGGCTGGACGATCCAACATATCCATCAGTATACCCTGGACTCGATTCTGGATCTTCTTCTCTCTTCTCTCTACACTCTTTTCTGGTGATCTCGTCAGTTCCCATGGGTTTAATTATCATTAATTAAATGCAGATGAATTTCATATTTTTTCATATTTTTAACCAGCCCTCTGGCTGAGTCTCTCTCTTGTGCTCCAACCAATCAATCCATTAATCACCAACACTCATTTAATAAGCACCTGTTATGGACCAGGCAGTATGCTAGGTATTGGGGTTACTGTTGAGTAGTTTACATTCTACTGGGGAGAGGCAACATGGCAATATTTTAGGGGAAAGGATCAGCAGCTGGCAGTGGGGAATAGATCCCAAAAAGCTTCATAGAGAAGATGGTACTTGAGCTGATTCTTAAATGAAATAAAGGATTCTAAAAGGCAGAGGTGAGGGAGGAGGGCATTAGAGGGATGGCAGGCTGCCAGTGCAAAGGCACAGAGACGGTAGATGGAGTGTTTCATGAGAAACAACAAGGCTAGTTTACCTGGATTGTAGGAGTCCATGAAGTGGAGTGACGTCAAATGAAGTTGGAGAGGTAGGTTGGAGTCAGCTTTTGAAGAAGAGCTTTAAAGAGCAAACAGAGGAATATATATTTGATCCCAGAAGTATTAGAGAGCCACTGAAGTGTATTGAGTAGGGGAGGGACACGATCAAACCTGTGCTTTAGTTAAGTCCCTTAGGCAGCTATATGAAAGGTAGAGTTGAGAGAGCCTTGAGGCAGGGACACCAGATAAGAGGCTGTTAAAATAGTCCAGGCAAGAGGTGATGAGGGTCTCAATTAAGTTGTGGCCTTGTGAAAAGAGAGAAATTGTGGAGGAAGAACTGAAAAGGTTTGCATACTGATTGGATACGTGGGGTGAGTGAGAGCAGAATGAAGGATGACATCAAGATTGTGAATGCGGTTGACTAGAGGGAGAAGAAAAACAGTAATAAGTTAGCACTTATATGATGCTTTAAGGTTTTCAAAACACTTTGCGTATAGTATCTCCTTTGATCCTGGTTATTATTATGATGGTGTTTTCTACAGAAATAACTCTAAGGACAACTGTCGAGTACTGTTCTTGCTACTAGGAAATAAGAAATACAGTTAATGGGAAATAGAAAGTCATCTGGCCCTACAGGACAAAAGAGAAGATGGGGACGAGAGAAGGGAGGGATGATAGAAGAGAGGGCAGATTGGTGATAGGGAAAATTAGAATGCTCGGTGTATTGGGGTGGGGGGAAGGGACAAATGGGGAGAAAATTTGGAACCCAAAATTTTGTGAAAATGAATGTAAAAAGTTAAATAAATAAATTTATATTAAAAAAATGAAAAATAAAAGAAATAACTCTAAGGTCACATTGACAACTGGATGACCTAGAGGCATCTCAAACTTAACATGTCTAAAACAGAACACGTTATCTTGTTTCACAAATCTTTCCCTCTTCACAGGGCCCAGGGCTTGCAGTCAGAAGATCTGACTTCTAATCCAGGCTCTGCCCCGTGTTGTATGAGTGAAATGCAAGGCACATAAGTCAGTTAATCAACAAGCATTTATTAAGCACCTATCATATACCAGGCATTGTGCCAAGTACTGGGGATACAAATAAAAGCAAAAGATAGCCTCTGCCCTCCAGGAGCTCATAGGGAATTGGGGCGGGGCAGGGGAGTATGCAAACAACCATGTACAGACAAGACATATACAGGATAAAGTGGAGTTAATCAACAGCGCTTCAGATTCCTATTCCATCTCATAGGGTTGTGGTGAAGAGTCAATGAAATGTTTTGTAAACTGTCAAACGCCATACAGTTGAAAATTATTGTTACATGAATACATTGTCCTTATGTAGGGTTGGGCATTTTAAAAGAAGACACAGAAAAACAGTAATTCTTAAGCTGAAGGAATGAATTGCTAAGGGTGGAAGTCAATTAGGATATGTTTCTTACTGCCACGTAGACAATTGTGTATGCAGCCTGTGCATAAGGCCATCTCTACCTGACCTATTTTTCATGTTCAGGTCTATCACACTTCGGAAGGTTATTTTTGCATGATTGCATAGGTTTTTTTTTTTATATATGTGATAGAACAGAAGAAGGTTCTGAGGTTCTATACCCAGCCTTGATAAAATTGTAATGAGTATACTCTGGCCCCACTCTCTCAGGGCCAGCAAGTTACATCTCTCAGTGTTCCAGAATACCTGGAGGGGCTTGTGGATGTCTCTTCTCTACTGCCTGTGACTCAAGCTCCCCCACCTAAATTCACCCCATTTGTTAACAAGTCAGTAACTAGCACCTCAGGTCTGTTTAACCACTTAACATTGAGTAGCTTTTATAAAGTAATATTTACTTCACAGATAGAGCAAAAACAGACACAGAAATGTTTCCCCCAACTTCTACCCACTTTGGCTTCAGGAGGTGGAGTAGGAATCAGCTCACAACTTACCTCACACTGGTGCCATCAAGTTCTCTTCCAAAGGTGGTGTTGCTGCTACCTTCTGTTAGGCTGGGATCCCGAAGGTCACTCCACATGACTGCCCCATGTTCCTCAAGGCCCTGCTCCTGGGTTGGCTACAACACTTGTCCTGGATCCCTGGACTCCTGGATTCCTGCAGCTTATACTACTGGCTTTTGAAATTCCCAAGTTGGAGACTCCATTGGGTGCACCTAGAGCCTAGGACTCAGGCCCTTCTCCTTCCAGCATGGCTCTCTCACTAGAAGCCATGAGCGAAGGCATCACCATGTTCCTTCAGACACAAAGAGCAATGTCCAAAGCTTACTCAGGCCCTTTTGAAGACCCTGACAATTCTAGCGATACTCCTCCCAACCATATGGTAGGCCACCTGGAACCAGTTCTAAATGTCTACACCTCCCTCACTCATCATCCCAATTCTCCTGGAAGCAGCTTCATAGTGTCCTCCATGAGGAGATGCCACATTAGCGAGCTGATGTGTGCACATATGCCAGAGCCCCATCTCATAACGAAAAGATTACAAAAGTCACTGCCCTGTTCAGATCATATTGGAACATCGTGTCCAATTCTAGAACGGACTTTGACACATTGTGGCCCCTCCATGGCAAGGACCTGTTGAAGGAACTGGATGTGTCCTGCTTGCATCGCGTGCATTTTGTACTTATCCAATTATTTGTTATTTCCCATATAGTTACATACATATGCATTGCCTCCCCCAACAGAACATAAGCTCTTCAAGATGAGGGACTGTTTCACTTTGGTCTGTGCATCCCCAGAGCTTGGCATTGTTCTCGGCATATAGTGGGTGCTTAATTAACATCTGACTTACGTTTAGCCTTGGAAAAGGAGCCATATAGGAAAGACATGGCAGCTGTCTTCAAGTATTCAAAGGCTGTCATCAAGAGGAGGGATTCTACTTCTTCTCTTTGGCTTAGAAGACAAAACTAGGAACAGTTTGGGGGAAGCTGCAGAGGGACATATTTGGGATCAGTGGCACAAAAAAAGTTCTGTGGTTTTCCAGAAGTGAGATAGGCCGCTCTGGGAGGCGGTCTTCAAGAGAAGGCTAGCTCATCACTTGTTCGGGATGTCATAGAGGGCATTTCTCCTCAGACTTCTCTGGGCCTCTGTTTCCTCAACTATAAAATGAGAAGATTGGATTAGGTGACCCCTGGATGCCCTTTCAGCTCTAAACCTATGATCCCATGATCCTAAATACCTTCTGAGATCCTCTCCAAGTCTGAGATTCTCTGATTCCTTCCACAATTGGGTAGGGCCAGGGCGATATACTGGAAAAGAACACTGCATTAGTAGCTCTTCCCTGACACTAATTAGCTGTGTGATTTTGAACAAGTCACTTCCCTTCTCTGGGCTTCAGTTACCATCTCTTTAAAATGAGGGGTTGGACTAGACAATTTTTAGGGTCCTTTCCCGTTCTGACATTCTTCTGGTTCTATGAGACTTCACCAGCTTTCTCAACTAGGGGCTGGACACACTGCTCTGTGTCACCTGATAGCAAGACTCTGCTGTAGCTCTCAGAATTGGTTTGAAAACAGAAGGTAAATTAAACCCATATGCTTCCCCCAAAGGCAAAACCATATTCCTCCTGTTACCTTAAATGCCTGATTTTCATAAACCACTTTTTTCCTGTGAAAATTAATACCACATTTAAGTAAGATAAGGTCACATGTTACTGAGTCCCCTGTGCCAATGTCAGAACGAGGCTGATTTATAGTGGAAAGCAAAGACTGGGAGAGAAACTATTTGATGGAATGGAACGGGACTATACTGGCCAGAGAGCTGCCTTCTGGGACAGGGCAATGGCCCCAAAGCCATCGTCCAAATTGGGCTATGTTGGATGCAATCCCTCATTCTGAGGGATGGGATGTCTCTTCTTGTGGAATTGTCTCTGGACTGCCTTCCAAACAGATGGATTGAAACTGAAAGGGTGTGAGTTTTGTGGAGGAATCGAGATGAATGTAAGATTCTAGGATCTAGAGTTGGAAGGGACCTTGGAGATCATCCCATCCAACATCCCCATTTTACAGATAGGGAAATTGAGATGGGGGAGGGGACTTGTCCAAGTTCACATAGCTAGTAAAGAGCAGAGCTGGGAATCAGACTCAGGTCTTCTTATTTCAAATCTGATGCCTTAGAAGACATTAGAGGCAGCTCAGCCTAACTGGAACTTTTCTTCCTCTTGCCCTTCTCTGAATCCAGTTAGCACCTGACACTGTGGACAGTGCCAATATTCTTCGGTTTCCTTTTAAAGCAAGAGAAAGCGTATGTGACTGGTACATGCATACCTGGTTAAAATAAAATATGCTATGCTAATCAAGGTCAGGATTTCAGGGAATAGCAACGAAATTTATCCTGAGAGTAAATAAACCATTTTAGTGAATGTACAAGAAGGATAGAAGATGTATACAGCTATCTCACTGACATGCCAGGTTCCCTACTATGGCCTGATTCAGGGAAATGAAACTGCATGTGTGATTGCAACCTGTACAGACAATGGAATGGGTCCACATATCCCATACCTGCTAGAGGCAGTGTAGTTTTAAGGGAGCCAAGGTCTCCCAACAATATACCAATATGGGATGAGCAAGCCCCAGGTGCCCTTGAATCCACCAATCGTTAGTAGTTTGATAATGCTACACTTGAGGGTTGGCAGAATTCTTTGGAGGGGGTGCTATCATGGATCTTCATCAATCTCTCCAGCTGTCTATCTGCATGTCTCTCCTTTCCCTCTGGGTGAAAGGTTCTTAGTTTAATCATACTATACCATATGTGTACATCTGGGTAACAAACTGTCCTTTATCCATCAGTCTGTTTCCTGCCATCCTTTACCCCCTTGGCATATCCTAATGATTTCTTTAGATTCAGTGTACTTTTACTAAGTGCTTGCTGCATACAAAGCTCTTGATTTGACTTCTGTACTCAGATCCAGTTAGCATATGTTCATTCGGCCCTGTGCTCTCTACTCATAGAAAGCTTCTGCTCTTCTCCCTCTGGTCTGTCAGAGTTGTATTATCTGTTCCATCCTTGACCAAGGGGCAGTGTGCTGTATCCAGGTGGCTAGACCAGGGAAAGGCTCTTGCAGGGTTGCTGTGGGACCATTAGAAGATCATTTAGTTTACAGGAATGATAGGACTGCAGAATTAGAAGGGACCTTAAAGATAGTATAGTTCAATCCTCTCGTTTTATGTTTGGGGAAACTGAGGCCCAAAGAGAGGAGATTATTTGTCCAAGATCATACATGATTACAGAACCTAGATTCAAATTTCTATCTCGTGACTCAAAATCCAGGGAAGACTGTCTGTGCAGTTATGCATCTAAATTCTCATATCCAAGCAAGAACCACTCCTTTTTTAATAACCTTTAGACAAAAAGATTCCCATCAATCGCAGACAGTAGGATTTCTCTGGTACGTTTAGGCTCTGGAGAAACTATCCCAATTCACATTTGCACTGGGAAGTCGGGTCTCCAAAGCATGATTACTATGGTCCCTCAGAACTCTAGGGGTAACTCGGAGGGGTTGGGTTCCATTTCTAATGCTTATAAGTACTCAGCAGTATGTTTTCTCCCATGATTACTGGTTGATATCAATATCAAATTGACCAGACTTACCTGGTTTTTAGAAAGGGATATTTAATAAAGCAATATATTAAGACCAAGTGGTACAAAAGAACACCTAAAAATCTGGTATACTCTCCCACAAGCATGCACAGAATCCAAGGGAAAGTGGGTTCAAGTTTGGAGTACATGTGGCAAAGGGAGTGACTACAACCTTGTGCAAATCCTTTTTCCAGAGGCTCTTTATAGAGTCTTGACTCTTCCTTTCCTCATCTTGACCAATCTGTCCTTGGCTCTCAATGCAGATTGCCTCCAGCCACTATTATCCCAGGGACACCCCATCTTTTGGTCTGCTGAAGTTTGCCACGTGGGCAAGAGGAGGAGGCCAGGGTGAAAGGGCTTTCATCCTATTCTCCCGAGTGATTCCCTCTCTGGTCTGGCTGGAACTCTGGTGGCTTGGTTGGATCCTGAGTTTCAGCCAGATCAGTAGTTTAGACAGGCCCCAGAAGGAGCAGCCAATGTGAACAGACTTCCGGTCACCCCTGGGGAGCTACCTCAGCCTTGTTTACCCCTAGCGAATAATCCTTTGTCCTCTGATAGATGTAGTGGGGCTAAGTGGGGCTGGGGGATTTTGACTCTGATATGGTTGTGTGACTTTGGCAAGGTCTCCTATCCTTTCTGAATCTCACTTGTTTTGTCGATAAGATGGAGAAAAGTATCCCTATACTTTCTCTTCCCTTGCAGGGATATTAGAAGACTAAAATAAAGTTGCAGATATAAAAGTAATTTCAGCTTTTCACAGGAAAAGCACTATGGGACATATTATTCTTGTTGTTAATAGTAATCCTCCATTGAAATCTTCCAACGCCCCATTATAGCATGCAGGTGGCTATTGAGGAGATGGGGGAGGGTAATGGACTGAATGGTCTCATGATCCCTTTCTGAGTCAGAAAGGGCATGGACTAACGTTCCGGTTCTCATTTTTTGTTAGAGGAGTTGAACCAAAGGAAAGGGAAGTGATTTGGGGTTTCCAGTCCGCTAGCCAGGCCCATCCTACCAACTAATTGTCAATGTGACCTGGGTCTTACTCTTTGCCTCTTTCTTTCTTTGCTATTCTAGATCCAGGATCCTGTTCAGTCATTCAGTCCGACTCTTCGTGGTCCTGTGAACTTGTCCATGGGGTTTTCTTGGCAAAGATACTGGAGTGTTTTACCATTTTCTTCTTCAGTGTATCCCCACTTTATAGAAGAAGAACCGAGGCAAATAGGGATTAAGTGACTTGCCCAGGGTCACACAGCTAGTAAATGTCTGAGGTCAAATTTCAACTCAGATGATTTTGTCTCCAGGTCAGCCACTTTGTCTACTGTACCACCTAGCCCTACCCCCAGCACCCAACAAATCAAATCCCTTTCACTTTGGTTTCCTCCTCTAGAAAATAAGTGGGTAGGACCAAATGGCTTCGGAGGTCCCTTCTAGTTCTAAATCTAGGATGCTTTGCTTTATTAGTGATGGGACCTTGGACAAGTCACTTCCCCATGAACCTTAGTTTCCTCCTCTGTAAAATCATAGGGTTGGACTAAATGACCTCCAAAGCCCCTTTTCCAGCTTTATATGCTCAAATTGATTGGAAGTGATCTGGCTGGCAACCAGCCCTTGGGTTTATAAATGGAGATATGTGTGCTTGGAGAAAAGAAGGCCTGACCCTCTGCCCCCTTACCTCCAGTTCATGGTGCCAGCGAATTGGCAATTACCTAAGAGGAAGGATTCTGATCAGGAATGAGGCTAACAAGGATTCTGAGCCATTTTAGCAAGATTCAAGAACTATCCCCCGAGAGGGGGGGCCGGAAAGCCACCGACCCACCTAATGCTATCTGGGGGCCGACTTCCCTCCCATGGCCCTTGGCAGTTTTATGTCTTAGGATCGTAGAGATCATCCAGGATGTGCATTTTACAGAAGAGCAAACTGAGGCCCAGAGAAGACAAAGGACTCACTCAGGGTCACCTCACTAGTAGGGGGCAGAGCTGGGATGAGAGGCCAGGTTGGCCACCTCTTGTTCATGTGTTTGTGGAGGTCCTTTTTGTCTCTGAGATTCTGTGACTTGAAAGCCAGGTTTTTTTCTCCTGCCTCCCCTCCATCAGTGTGGGAGTTGGGCTCCAGGCCAGATATGCTCATTTCTGGGAGGGGATTGGGAACTAAAGCCGAGCTTGGAGCTTTCAGGGGCTTTGGAATTTGGGAGATGGCCCAGTCCAAGGGCAGGAAGGCCAAGGTGGGAGGGTGATTATATGGGTGGAGAGCCCAGGGCTGTTGGCTTAAAATGGAGGGAACTCAGGGGCCCGGGAGGTGGAGTAATTGCCTATCCATGTGATAATGTGGTGTAGTGAAAAGAATCCAAAATCAGAGAGCCTGAGTTCAAATCCTGGTTCTGCTGTTTACTGTCTGTAAAACTTTGGTCAAGCCACTTCTGGGCTTCAGTTTCTTCCTTCTGTAAAATGAGGGGCTTGCCCTACATAACTTCTAAGGTTTCTTTCAGTGCAAAATCCTATGGTCCTAAGAAAATTATATGTAAAAATAAGGCAGTGGCTTGTTAGAATAGATCTGCTCCTTTGCCAAGTAGGAAGGAAAAGTCTCACTAGCAAGAATTCCAGCCCTGCCTCTAACCAGAGGAAACCCTTTACTTGTAAGGCCATCTGTCTAGTTTGCAGGAATTCCAGTATTTGCAAAGGCATATTACCCAGAACCAGGTCCTTTATATTGGTTTAGAAAGCTCACGAAAGTAAACATTCTTCAAACTGGAAGTATTTTTCCTTCCCAAACTCCAGTTGGGGAGTCCAAATTCCTCTGCCTGGCACTCAAGGCCCTCCATGCATCATGCCCTTCTTTCAGGGAGAAGAAAGGGACTGAGCCGGGCCTTAGAGCCTTCCCTGTACACCCTTGCCACCTCAAACCTCTCTCCTGAACCTCTATCATTCTTCCAATCGGTTTTCTTTCACTTAGACTTCATCTGCTACACCCCTCATGGTATGGTATCACACCTATTCACAGCCAGAAAGAGGAGAAGAGTGTGGCAGGGTGGAGTCACTAGTTACTGGCTCTTCTTGCCCAGAGGCCAGTAAGGGGGTTGCTTCAGCTTCTCAAAGCACAAGCCCTTTGGTGCTAAGTCACATATGACCTGAATATCCAGGCTCCATCATCATCCAAGCTCCCAAGTGCTGAGCCAGGGTACTAGGCCACGCCAGAATCAGGGACAGCTTTGCTACACCCTGTTTGAATCCTGCTTATACTTGCTTTACAGATGATGGGACTAGGAGGCAGAGCAGGGAAGAGGCTTGTCCAAAGTCATAAACAAGAAGCAGGAGAGTCACGTCTCGAACCCAGATCTCCTACCTTTGAGACCATTTCTTCCCTCCCTCCACCACATGGCCTCTGTAATTCTGCTTTTTGCCTTTGTTCACTTGACAGCTAATATTCTCATGACAACAGATGATTGAGAATTGACTAGTAAAGGTGATTGGATGTTAGTTGTAGCGAGACTCCTTCAGAGATTTAGCTGGTATTTTGGATTCAGTCAGTGAGGTGACAGTAGAAATCCCCAATGGCAGGGCCAATTGAGCATTCATTTCTCATCAGCTAAATCAACCTGTGGCCAGAGAACAGTGATGGAGACAGAGGGGACAGTTGTCCTCTTCTCCCCACCAGCCCCTGTTGACTGCTGGAGCAACAGTAGCCCTCCGTGGCCACAATGTGACCTGTGGAGATAGAGTTAATAAAGTGGGCCTCTACAAAGATCTCTGCAGTGTAAGACTTGCCTGCTAGACCATACTGGGTCTCATGATCCCCAGTTACTGGGCAGAACTTCTAGAGAAAGGGCCTAAAGGGATCTTTGACATATCGTGACTAGGATTTGGTCAGAAGTGAAGCCATAGAGCATCGAATGCAGAACTGGAAAGGGTCTTGGAGGTCATTTTGTCAAACCATCTCATTTTATAAAGAAGGAAATGAGGGCTTAGGTGGAGAAGTGACTTGCTCAAGTCACAGAGCCAGACTTAAAACTCAGGTCTCTGGACTCCTGGTCCTGTGTTACTTCTACTCTAGTTCAACATGAGAACAATTTGTTCCAGTGGCCATGAAGGTGACCGTAGTCAGTCAGACATCAAAGATGCCAAGGTCGCTCACTGCATCCCGAGCCAGTCGTCCTGACTTTTGTCCCATCACCGAACTTTGAAGACTCTGGAAGAGACAGTGAGGCTGATGACTTGGTACAACTGTGCCTCATTTAAATCCACCTCATGGGGAAGTCATGGCATCACCCTGCCCTCTTCAAAAACAAGGGATGAAAAGCAATTCAATATCAGTTCAATAAATATTCACTTGTTGAATAAATGAATGAATGAACAGACCCTTATTAAACGCCTACTATGGCACTTTGCTCATTCCTAGGAATACAGAGGCGTGGACGGACACCTTCCTGGAGATTATGATCTCAGTTTGGTGAAATGACAAACACAGAGGGTAGCAGAATCCCACTGAAGTCATGGACAAGAAAGAGCCAATACCAGCCAAAGTTGATGAAGAGCTATTTCCATCTCTCTCCCTCTCTAAGGTTTACGTAGGCACCACTTTCCTCACAACACACTTGGGAGTTTGGTAGGGCACGAATGATGAGGAAACAAAGGCCCAGAGAGCTTTAAATGACTCGCCCACAGTCACATAGCAGCAGTGCCAGGACTCGCCCAGCGTCTGTGGCTCCTAGGCCACACCATGCTACCTTCCTGCCATCTGAGAAGGCTGTTCTCCTGGGGAGCTCTTATATGATGCAGAGAACTCCAAAGGGGAGGAGATATTGTGTCAAATGAGGCACCTGACCTTAGTCAAGTCACTTGTCATCTCTGGGCCTCAGTTTCCTCCTTTGCAAATTGAGGGTAATCCCCTCTAGTTTAGCCAACCAAAGGATTGTTAAGGACCTAAATCCTCTTCATCCCAAATGCAGAGGGCTTCTCCCTGGACTTCAGCCTCTTTTTTTCTCTTTCTCCTAATTCATCTCTAGCCTACTTTATCCACCCCTCCATCCCTACCTGTGTGTCTTTCTTTTGTGGCTTGCCTTTTAGGAAAGGTTAGAGAGCTCTCCAACACTGAAAAGATCTCCACTTCTGGGTATCCCAGAACAGGAGAGAGACTGTTTTAGACAGTGCTGGTGCTATCCTGCCTGGCAGCCCAGGCTTGGACTGGGTAGCTTCTGGAGGCCCTTCCAGCTTCAGGAGTTGGAGTCAATGATTGAAAAAAAAAAGAGCTTGCTCATAATGGGAACTGAAATGTGAGTTGCATGTGATTCATATTCTTGGAATGCATAGCCTTCACACTGGTCATGATGCAAGACCCCAGCCCTTTCTCCTTCCTTCTCTCCCCTCTGCTATCCTAATCTCCTTCTTTGCTTTACTGTCTCTCAGCAGTATGATATAGCCAGTTACTGCACTTTTTCTAGAATGCTCTCTTCCCTCTCCCCTTTATCTTTCTCTCTGTTCCTCCCTTCCCTCTTCTCTCCCTTCCTCTCCTCTTTTTCTTTCTTTCCTCTCCTCCTCCCTTAATATCTCTACCTTCTTCCCTCCCTTCCTCCCTGTCTCTCTCCCTGTCTCCCTCCCTCTCTTCCTTCCTTCCTTCCTTCCTTCCTTCCTTCCTTCCTTCCTTCCTTCCTTCCTTCCTTCCTTCCTTCCTTCCTTCCTTCCTTCCTTCTTTCCTTTCCTCATCCCCCCTGCCATCCTTTCAGACAGAAAGCATGACCTCAACTATTGGCATGGTCTATAAACAGCATTATCTGAATTCTTGGCAAAATCCCAGGTTAGGGAATATTGGGCTTGCAGGAGGTTCTGGGTAGCTAAAGGAAACATAAAATTAATTAGTAACATAATTTGGGGCTTTACCTGCCTTGTAAAAGTGCATGGGTGTTTGTACTAGTAAGAGCTTTTTGGCCAAAGTCCTGCTCTCCTATTTTAAGAGGTTGGAGTTCTAAAAGAAACACACTGAGCAAAATGCTAGTTTTCTTTTCACCATCAGTTGAGCTAGTTCAGGGCAAGAAGGTCCAGGAAATAAATAAGAGCCTCTGGTCATGAGGAAGTGAGAGGAAGGTTCAATCCCGAGCCAGTGAGCGTGAGGGCTGACACTTCCTATCTCTGTGACCTTGGCCAACTACTTTGCCTCATCTGTAAGATGACGATGATAATATTTATAGAAGTACCTGCCTCCTAAGTTCATTGTGATGAGGTCCTCAGACACTTTAAAGTGCTAAATGGGAGAAATGGAAGCCATTATTATTATCCTAGAAGAGGCTCTGTATTCCCTTTGTAACCTTTGGCAAATCACTTTGACTCCCAGGGATCTCAGTTTCTTCAGTCAATCATTCAATAAATAAAATTCAAATAAAAAAATTAAATTTAATTAAAAAAAATATTTATTCAGTACCTCCTGTGTGTCAGGTACTGTGCTAGTCACTGGAGATCCAAGTACAAAGGATGAAAAAACATCTGCTCCCAATGAGCTTACATTATAATGGGAGAGACAATAAATAGACACACATATAAATGTATAACAAATACACATATATGTAGATGTAACGAGTACTGTGATCTCCTTCCCAGTGGCTGCATCATCCTCTGGGAATTCTCAGGGTACTCTTGAAGGGTTGAGGTATTTCTTCTTTCATGCTGTTAGCTTGAGGCCCCGTTGTTAATTGCCAGTGACTTAGCACTGTACTTCCATTTAACTGAATATTATCAATCGGCTTAGACAAGGGGGTATTTATTCCAGAGCCAGTAATAGCAGGAGTGCCACCATTTCTACCCCAACACTTTGGGTTACACTTTCCCCTTTACCACCTTGGTGCCTGAGGAGAGAAGGCTGAGGCTTAAGGTAGTTTGTCGATAGCCTTGGTCCCACCATCAAGATGTAGCATCGTTGCTGGATATGTCCTTGTCTCAGCTACCTGCTGGACTGGGCCCTAAAAGGTACCTCTTCTTCTTCAGGGCCTCCAAAGTTCTGGACTGGCTGACTGCAAACCTTAGCATAGATTCCATTCCGAGATCTGCTGGTGACTTGTTCTCCTGACCTTTTGAAACTCCCAAGTCATAGTTTCCAATTTCATTTACCTAAAATGAAAGAATAAATGCCAAGGTAAAGAACCAGGGCCTGTATTCATGGGGCTACTTATTAGCCTCAGATGGAGAGGGTCCAAGACCTCTCTCTCCCCTTACAGTATTGTCTCTCTCTCTCTCTCTCTCTCTTTTTTTTTTTTACAAGAACACCATCAGGCAGGAATAAGTCACATTCAAGGAACGGATAGACTTTGGACAACTGATACCTTTTGAATGCTTCCTGGTTCTGCTGCAGCAGCCAAAGATGATCATATTTACCATGTGGTTAGGAGACTAGAATCAATTACATAATGTCTATGTGTGTTTCAAAGTCCATGTGGCAAATGCTCAAAAGGATTACGCTCAGTGGCCATTCTTTGTTATGGTCACCATGCATCTTGGCTTTATGCTGGCTTAGGGTAAGAGTGAGCCAGTTCTCCTTACACACACAGATGCATCCCTTTGTAAAATACAAGGTGTTATCCTAGAGAGTAGTTGAAGGAACAGGAAAAGTTTCATGCAGAAGTACCTGAGCTGCATTTTAAAGGAAGCTTTGTGAGGTAGAGGTGAGGAGGGTATGCATTCCAGGCATGGGGATGGCCAGTTTAAAGGTATAGACATAGAAAGTGTATATGGAGAAAAGAGAAGTTGGTTTGGCTGTGTTTCAGAACGTGTTAAAAGGTAGAATGTCTTAAAAGCTAAGCAAGAGTTTTGTTTTCTCCTAGTGTCAGTAGGAAGCTCTAGGGTTTATTGAGTAGGGAAGTCACATGGTTAAATTTATGCTTAAGGAAAATGACTTTGGTAGCAGTGTGTAGAATGGATTGGAGTGGTGAGGGACAAGGGAGACCAGGTCCCAGTAGTTGAGGTGAGAGGTGACGAGGCCTAACCTAGGGTGAGAGCTGTGCAAGTGGAGAGAAGAGGCGAGTTGCAAAGAGATGCTAGAAATTGCCAGATGTGGCAACTGATTGGATATGGGGAGAGGGAACCTAGGGTGAGGAGTGGAGGGTAATATTGAGGTTATGAACCTGAGCCACTGGAAAGATGATGGTGCCTTTGATAGGAATGGGCAAGTTTGGAAGAGGAGAGGATTTATGACAGGGGTGTTGAACCTGAGGCCTCGAAGTCACACGTGACCCTCTAGGTCCACAAGTGTGGCCATTTGACTGAATTCAAACTTCCCAGAACATTTAGGGTTAGGGTTAGGGTTAGAGATTCAGTCAAAGGGCTGTACTTGGAAACTTAGAAGGTCATGTGTGGCCTCGAGGCCGCAGATTCTTCCACCCCTGGTTTAAGAGGAAAGAATGAGTTCAGTTTTGGATATATTGAGTTTAATACATCTCCGGAACATCCAGATTGAAATATCCAAATATTCAGTTGGATCCAATCTCCAATCCAATTTGGTGATAGGGGAACAACTGCTTGTGGGAGCAGCTAGGGCTGGATATGGATATCTGTGAGTCATCTGTGTAGAGATGATAGTTCAACTCAAGGGAGCTTATAAGGTTACCTAGAGACTAGAGAGCAACAGAACACTGTGGGATACCCATAGTTAGGGAGTGGGATCTGGACGATGAACCAGTTCAGGAAATTGAGAGGGAGCGGTTGGTTAGACAGACAGGTGGGAGAGAGCAGAGAGCATCCAGGATGGTCAGCATAAACTGCAGCTGATGGGTGGAGAAGGGTTGGAGCTGAGAAAAGATCATATGGGCAGCCGAAGGGCTCGATAATAACTTTGCAGAGAGCAATTTCTGTGAAGAACGGGGCTGGAAGCCACAGGGTCAGAGTGGGATGGAGGAAGTGGAGGGGACAGGCTTCAGCTCTTTCTCTTTGGTCCCCTCCAAGGTCCATCCCTTCCTCCTCCAAATCTTCTGGGTCTCTGTTCAGGAGGCTGTGTTGTGTTTCTCCCTCCCTGAGGCCTGGCAGGAGGGAAGGAAGATTGAGCCTCCGGATGCCTCCTTCTCTCCCTCCTTTCCTTCTGGGCCCACTGCAAAGGGCCCTCTGGCTGTGGAAGCAGAGCAAAGCAGGAACCACTTCTAGTTTCCCTACCCCCATCCTCTCGCTAGGAAAATGGACTTTGAAGTGAAGGGGCCTGCCAGGAAATGAAAAGGGGGCTGTTAGAAATGAAATTTTCAAAGCCTGAGGACTGTTTTGCAAGTAGAAGCTAACAGGTGACTTGGATCCAAGCAGAGTGCTGTAGATTGAGTCAGGAAGCACCAAACTGCCTGGAATTTCAGCTGCCAGGGTCTGAATGAGGGCTGGAAGCACAGTTAGCAGTGGTTAGACCTTCAGGGTGTCCACACTACCTGCTCAAAAGGGGGCAAATCAAGCAAAAACTGAGTCTTCTGAAAGCAAAAGGTTTATATTGAATTTTACATTTATTTATTTATTTTTTTACTGAATTTGGGTAATTCAGGTAAATTCTGGTGAATTCAAGTTAAAAACAAAACAACCCATTTTTCTTTCGAGGGCCTCACCATCCTCTCATTCAGCCAGTTGGTAAGCTTGGGTTCAGCCTCCATGCTTGTCTCCACCTCACCCATCCTAGCTAATCATTGGACAAGTAAGTCTTGCTAATTCCACCTCTCTATTGTGGCAGCTAGGTGGTGCAGTGGATAGAGCACCAGTGCAGGAGTCAGGAGGACCTGAGTTCAAATCTCACCTCAGGCACTTGACACTCACTAGCTGTGTGACCTTAGGCAAGTCACTTAACACCAATTACCTCATCCTGGGTCATCTCCAGTCATCTGGTGAATGATCTGGTCACTGGATTCAGAGGCTCTGGAGGGGAAGTGAGGCTGGTGACCTGCTGCATAGCCCTCACTCAAAACAAAGTCAAGTTCAAGTCATGTCATCATTTCTCTGATGGCATAGTCTTCTTTGGCGAAGAAGGACGAACACACCTCTCTATCACCTTTCTCATCCATGCCAAGCTTCAGTTCACACTCACTGCCTAGTAGTCTCTCCCCAGTTCACATGTGTTCAGTAATTGCTCCCTGCTCTATTTTCTCTTTCTCAACCCTATTCTAATTTACTCAGGCAATAACCACCCAGTACTTTATCACAAACACACCTGGGGCCAGATCGCTCCCCACCAACCCGAACAGCAATCACCCGTGTCTAGAATATGTCCCAGGGGGTAATTAACGACTGTGAACAGCTGCAGAAATGCTGCCTCTTCCCTGCACCACTGTCTGTCTTGCCTCAGCTTTGCCAACCCTAATGGTTCACATACCCAGAAGCCTTCAGAGGCTCCTTCCTTCCTAAAGCCATCTCTCCTCTGACCCACCTGAAAGTGTATCTTTCTGCATATATTCTAGAACAGAAGGGTCGAACACATGCCGGTAAAATAAAATAAAATGCAATAGAAATTGCAGTAATAACAATAAGATAGAGAATGAAAATGCAATAGAAGTAGATAATATTACTTCGTGGTTTTCTAAATCAATATACTGCCAACAGGCATCGGTTTCCAGTTGAGTTTGGCACCACTGTACAAGAATATTTTGTCAGGATGTCACTTTCCCTCCAGCACACCTTACTTTGAATGACAATGATCCTCTGGAATGTAGGATCTTTGAGGGCAAAGCCTGTATGGTTTTCTATCATATCCCATTCTATTGTATTGTATTTCAGTACTGACCCCCCCCCCCAATAAAGTAGCTGCTAGATAAATGCTTGCCATAAACATTATCACAACAATAGGCTTTTATATGTAATTGCATATGTATAACCTATATCTGATTGTTTACCATCCCAGGGAGGGGAGGGAGGGATAGAATTTGGAACTCAAAACTTTAAATAAAAATGTAAAAAAATGGGAAAAATGCTTTAAATGTGGGAAGAGTTTTGCATATATTATCTCAGATGATTCTCCCAATGGCCCTATGGGGTAAGTAGTGCAAATATTTTTCTCCCCATTTGGTAGATGGGGAGACCAAAGCTTAGTGAGATGATATGATTTGCCCAAGGTGATAGAAGTGGGAAGTAACTTAACCAGGATTTGATTCCAGACCTCGTCATTCTCCCCATCGGACAATGCTGTCTCTTCTATTGAGCTACTTGACTTTGTCCACTGTGCCTTTGACGTTGTCCCAGCCCTTTATAACCCTCTGTGACTGTGATACCATCCTCCAGGGAGGGAGTCAAGTCACTCTCTCTGGTTTCCTCTAAAATAAAGTCAATGAGCAGTGCCAACCTGGCATGATTTGGAAGTTGTTCAGTATTTAGGTACTAAGGAAGGGGACTTCCTTCTTCTTGACCTCGTTTTCCTCATCTGTAAAATAAGGAGGTTGAACTAGGCAATCTCTAAGGCTTCTTAGAGTTCTAAAATTCTGTTCTGTGTTCCATGCTCTTAGGTTCCTTTAAGTTCTGACATTTTTTGCTCTGTATTCTAAGGATCCTTTCTGGGTTAATATTCTATGTTCTGTGCTCTAAGATCTCATGCTCTTTACTCTTTGTCAGCTCTGACATTCTATGTTCCAAGGTCCCTTCTGGCCCTGACATCCTGTGTGCTAAGGTTCTCTCCAGTTCTGACATTCTGTGTTCTAATACCTGTCCTCCCTTCTTCCCCCATTTCTCAGCTGTGACATTCTGTGGCTCACCGTCTTTTCCAAACCTAACATTTTAAGTCCTAAGGTCCCTTCTGGTTCTCACATATTCTATATTCCGAGGTTCCTTTCAGCTTGAACTTTTAACGATTCTATCAGCTCTCTCAAAGCCCCTCTGCCCTTAAACCGGGAGCCAATGACAGCGCCTGAATTTCTATCATTAGCATTTCATCCCTTGGAATCTCAAAGACTTTTACCTTCCAGAATCTTTTATGAAAAGTGACACCCTCCCCCCACATCTGGGGCTGTGTGGGAAGGGGTACCTTGATTGGACCATAACTTTTACCTGACTGCTGAAAGGAAGGCCTAGGGAATGGGAGAGTGTCCTGAAGAGTCAGACTGCTCAGAGGGAGATGAGACATTAAATTCGACCTTCCCAGACTCCACAGATTTCCTCTGGGCTGGCTCTGGGTAGCAGGCTTCCCGGCAACATAGGGCGACATCATTGTCTCACCCAGGGGCCAATATCCACAATTCACTGAGGGCGGTCAAGGCGCTGTTGGGCTGGGGCAAATATCAGGCTTCTATCAAGCTGGTCAGAAGCCAGAATTGAATGGAGGTATATGTAGGGGGGGGAGTCACAGAGATACGGGGAGTACAGGGAACCTCTGTCAAAGATGAAATAAATGCTCTGCCTGGGTCTGGCTGACAATGGGAGAGAGTGCTGGGCCCTAGAGTCATCAGAGTTGGATTCTAGTCTGGGTCCTGAAACACACTGGCTGGGGGTTATCAGCAAATCCCTTCCCTTCTCTGGACCTGGGTCTCTTCTGTAAAATGGGAGTGCTAATTCCTGCCCTGTCCACCTGACAGTATTGCTGGGAAGGTCAACTGAGATAATATATAGGAAACATAATTCTTACCCATACCTCCTCATTCTCTGATATTTAACAGTTAGCTAACCAAGCAAGACTCTATTAATTTGTGACTTCAGTCTCTTCTACTATAATCTATGTCTTTTTTTTTGGCTCCTTAGTCAAGATAAAGACATTTTATCTTTATCTTAGTCAAGATAAAGACATTTCAAATACACAGTGAGATGTGTGTTCGTCCTTCGTTGCTGAAGAAGACCATGCCATCAGAAAACTGATAACATGACTTGAACTTGACTTTGTTTTGAGTGAGGGAGGGCTGTGCGGGTCACCAGCCTCACTTCTCCTACAGAATCATCTGAATCCAGCAACGAGATATTCATCAGGATGACTGGAGATGACCCAGGATGAGGCAATTGAGGTTAAATGACTTGCCCAAGGTCACACAGCTAGTGAGTGTCAAGTGTCTGAGATGAGATTTGAACTAAGGTCCTCCTGACTCCTGCACTGGTGCTCTATCCACTTGCACCACCTAGCTGCCCTAGACAGCGAGATACTCATTTGATCAAACATAGCAGTATGAATCCTCTGTCTACCAGTATAGATCATAACTATCAAATATTTTCCCATCTTCGATAATTCCTGTCCTGCCTTTTCTACAAATCATCCATGAAGGCCATACCCATCATGCCAGAGGCCTTCCTTTGGCCCTTTCACTATTTCACGGACACCATGAACCATCAGTGTTCTGGCACTGGACACATTGTCTGTCCAGTATCATCTCTTGCTCTTGCTACATGGCTAGCCTACCTCTTTTTCCTACAAAAATGCCCTTGATGAAGTCATTTGCACTGCTTCTCACACACACACATACTATGGCTGGTATTCTACAACCTACTTAAACTCACTATTCAGCTCCAGGCTAAACATTCTGAGTTCCTTCACCTGGTGTACCTGTGACATACTCTCTGGCACCTTCACTATCCTGCTTATCCTCTTTTGGATTCACTACAGTTTGTCAAAGTCTTTGATAAAATGAGGCTCCCAGAACTGAATATAATATTCTAGTTCTCTCCAGGCCACCTATAATTACGACTGCTCAGAGATCGTCATCTTAGGATCATAGATAAGACCTAGAAGGGACCTTAGAGGCCATTTAGTTAGTCCTCCTTCATCTTCCTCCAAATGAGGAAACAGAGGCCCAAAGTTTAAGTGGCTTTAATAAGGTCATGAAGCACTAAATTGCAGAGCAAGAATTAGAACCCAGGTCCTCTGATTCTAGATCTAGTGTTTTTTCCACCATATCATCTATCCCCAGCCAGACTATCACTGGGAGAATGTTGATATTAAGGAGAGTTGCTTGTCCTACAGTTAGTATTAAGGATTAACTTAGACATCTCTACTGGAAAAAACAAAGTGGGTGAGGAATAAGCTTTGCCTGGATGATGATATGGAGTTGGACCAGCAGCCGATGCAATGAATCTGTCAGTATTCTGTAGATGGACAAACAATGAGCCAACCAATCCAGCATTGGATAGATGGAAAATGAGCCAACTGGATGGCATTTGGAAAGATGGGCAACAATTCCAATATTAATAGCTCATGCTATTGTAATATTATTATAACATATTAGAATACTTCTCCAGCACTTGTAGCTTTATAAAGTAGTCTCCTCACAACCACCATGTAAGGTAGGGAATGTAAATGTTATTACTATGGCACAATACAGTGAGCATCAGATTTGGAGTAAAAATACCCAATCGCGCCTCTGTCACTTACTAAGTGTCATTTCCACTGTCCTTGGGCAGGTCACTTCCTATTTCTGAAGCCTGATTTCTTCTTGTCAAGTGAGGAAATTGGACCAGATGATATCTGAGGCTCCTTCCCAGTTCTACAACCAGTGGTCACCATTATATAGATGAGAAAACAGGCTCAGAATGAGGAAGTGACTTGTTCAGGGATTCAAACCTAGTTCTGATGTCTCTCAGACTAGAGCTTAACATATATTATGCATTCTCTCCACTGTAGATGTATGAAGTCTTTAAAAAATATCATAGAGAACATTTCCTTTGGGAATGAGGAGGGGAGGTGTCCAGTAAGATTAGGACAGTTGTCCCTTGGACCTGGAGCTGACTTACAATTGATGGGGGGAGCCAATATCAGTTGTTGTTTGTTTTAATCCTTTCTTGCCTATGTGGAAAATGAGGGAGCCATGTCTGAGGAGTGGTGGCAAAAGGGTTAGATAGTACAACTGCAAGGCAGTGTGGAGAAAAGAGCCCTGGGCTTCAAGCCAGGAGACAAGGGTTCACATTCCAACCCTGCCATTTACTACAGGTCTGACCTAGAGCCAATCCCCTTTCCTCTCTGGGCCTCGGTTTCCTCCCTTGTAACACGAGGGAGAGGGAACTAGATGAACTCTAAGTTTCCATCCAGATTGAAATGCTAGGAGACTATGAGCTACAGCATTATGGAGAGATGCCAACGAGACAAAAAAAACCCTTCATGCGTAGGTTTATGTGCTTTTATGTTGTCATTGGCAAAGCAGCTCAAAAAGCAGTAAAATTAAAATAATGCAATAATGGAGTTTTAACTTTAAAAGAGAAAAAAATTAAATTGACCAACTGAGATTTTAAAAATACATGTACAAAAAATCTCTAAGGTCCCTTAGAGTTCTAAATCCTATGATCTTATGATGGTAAGATGGAAGCAGGGGCATGGTGGAGGATAAATCCAGGTACAAGGCATGTCCCTATAGGAAAAGCATCAGGAATACACTTCAAATGAGCTGAGGCTGGTAAGGAAATCTAAGAACAACAAAAAAGACCATTTTAGCTGTACTGGGGGTAGGAGGATCAGAGAAAGCGCAGGACTACTGCTTGAGGAATTGAGTACAAATGGAGAACAGAAAGAAGGCAGAACTACTCGACTCTTAGTTTGCTTCTGTTTTCTCTGCCAAGGAAAACAATCTGTGTTAGGGCAGTAAGGGACAGAACAGAAAAAGTTAACAGAGAACTCAAACTCAAGAGAAGTGAGAAGAGAGGACCCTAGCTGCCCTCATTTCAGGTTACCAAGCCCAGATGAACTACATCCCAGACTACTGAAAGAAGTAGTAGATGCAATGATCAAACTACTGTTGGTAATTTTTGTGGATGATAGATTTAGAGCTGGAAAGGGCACTAAGCTCTGCATTTTGCAGGAAAGGAAGGAGAGATTCAAAGAAGGTAAACTCCTTTTCATGTGTCCAAGGAATGATCTGAACTCAGATCTTCTTGACACCTAGTCCTGGAGTCTATCTACCACAATATGTCAGGCTGCCTCTCAGTGAGAGAGTCCCTGAATTTTAGAGGTAAAAGAAATTTCAGAGGGTCATATAACATAACCTATATAGAAACATAAATCCCTGAGAAGTAGCCTCTACATAAAAACCTTTAGTGATGGAGAATCCACTACCTACCAAGGTAACCAATTTCCCTTTCATACAGTTACAAATAGAAAGTTTTTCTTATGTTGAGGCTTAATCAGATCTGTACAGGGCAGCTAGGTGGTGCTACAGTGGATAGAGCATTAAGTCTAGAGTTAGGAAGACTCATCTTCCTGAATTCAAATCTGGCCTCAGACACTTACTAGCTCTGTGACCCTGGGCAAGTCACTTTACCCTGTTTACCTCAGTTTCCTCATCTGTAAAATGAGCTGGAGAAGAAAATGGCAAATCACTCTAATACCTCTGCCAAGAAAATCCCAAATGGGCTCATTGAGAGTCAGACACTATTAAAAAAATGAAGAAAAAAAAGCCTATATCTCTGTAACATTCACACATTGCTCCTAGCTCTGCCCTCTTGGGTCAAGCAGAGTAAAGCTAATCCCTCTCTTATATAACCTTTCAAATATTAAAAAAGGCATCTACTGAATCTTCTTTTTTCCAGGCTAAATGTCACAGTTCTTTCAAGTGACCCTCAAGTTCTCTGCTTATGTACCTTCATCCTCCTTTGGATGAACTTAATTTTAAAAGTTCTTGCCCAAATCTGGCACCCAGAGATGAACATGATACCCCAGAAGTCATCTGACCTTGTTAGAATACAACAGGACTATCACCTTCCTTATTCTGGACCCTGGACCTTTTTCGTAGCCTGCCATGGTTCTGAGAGACATCATGGAGTAGATAGCTGACCTCAGAGACAGGATGATCTGGATTCAGATCTCATCTCTAACACATATTGTCTTTATTTAACCTCTCAGTTTCCCTGCCAGGAGCTAATATCACAGATATGAAATAATAGATCCAGACCAAAAATAAAATTACTTTAGTGATCTATACCCCAAGAGAGTGCTGGTAAATACTTAAAAATGGTCTCTCAGGAGAAAAATATATGCATGGCACTTTTCCCCCACTTAATGATATTTTATTTTTTCTAATTACATGTAAAGATAGTTTTCAACATTCAATTTTATAAGATTTTGAGTTCAAATTTTTCTCTCTCTCCTTCCTTCCCCTTCCCCAAGACATCAAGTAATCCGATATAGGTTATACATATACAATAATATTAAACATATTTCCACATTAGTCATGTTGTAAAAGAAGAATCAGAACAAAAGGGAAAAACCATGAGAAAGGATAAACAAAAGTGAAAATAATCTGCTTTGATCTGCATTAAGACTCCATAGTTCTTTTTTGGGATGTGGACAGCGTTTTCCATCATGATTTTTTTTTTTTGGAATCGTCCTAGATCATTGTATTGCTGAGAAAAGGTAAGCCTCTCATAGTTGGTCATTGAATAGTGCCACTGTTACTTTGTACGGTGTTCTGGTTTTGCTCACTTCACTCAGCATCAATTCAGATAAGTCCAGGTTTTACTGAAATATGTCTGCCCATCATTTCTTATAGCACAATAGTATTCCATTACATTCATATACCACAACTTCTTCACCCATTCCCCAGTTGATGGGCATCCCCTCAATTTCCAATTCTTTGCCATCACAAAAAAGAGCTGCTATAAATATTTTTGTGGGGCATGATACTTTTAAGTTTAATCTGCATCATTAACATGTTCTCCATCACTTTCTTAAGTCTAACTCCAGACAGTCAACCAAACAATAAATCAAGCCCTGATTTGTAACCTTTGTTATTTCCAAGGTGAAAATTACACTGAAAATTTGACGGTTGACTCTTGTGAGCCGGTTTGAACTGGCTCCAGCACAGCTACGTTACATTCTGTGAGGGAATACCTCTATTGACCAGATCACAGTTCCATTGAAATATTAAATTACATTGGTTGGTTTATGAGTTTTCAGCCCATCAAAACCCACAGACCTCTACTGTCTTATACTTGCACCACAAATTGTTGGACCCATGTGCAGGATTTTTTATTTTATTCTTGATTTCTAGGCAATTTAATCTTATTAGATTCATCTGTTGTTGGTGCCTGCTAAGATCTTTTTGAATTCTGACTCTACCATCCAACATGTTAACAATCCCTCCCAGTTTTGTGTCATCCACAAGTCCGACAAACCATCCATGCCTTCATGTAAGTTATTAACAAAGCTGTCAAATAGCACAGAGTGAAGGGTAAATCCCTGGGGCCTTCCAGTAGAGAACTTTCTCCACTTTAAGGTTTGATGTCCATTTAGCAGGGACATTGGAGGGGGTGGATCCCTTTGGGATTCTGAGATTTTAGGAACAATTGACCCTTCCCCTCCATGTGATAACTCTTTTTGTGTGTTCTGAAGAAGAGAGAAGGTAGACAGTTGTCCACCCATTTCTGGGCTTCTCTTGCTTCTGATTTCACCTCAACCATTAGCATTGAGCCCCCAAAAGAACGATCTTTCAGATGCCAATGTATAGTTCATTAGGTTTGGTTTGTGCTAAGTTTATTGGAAAAATCTTGAATGTAACCAAATATATCACAAGACCTCTCAAGTCTCTCTCCCAGGTTCTACTGACCATAGTGGGATGAAAAAAAAAGTCCTGAATTTAGAGTAAGAAGAACAGGGCTTAAATCTCAGCTCTGCTAATTATTATCTCTATGATCCTAAAGATACTTCCTCTTTTGGAGCCTCAGTTTCCCCATATTATAAAATAAAGGGGTTAGACTAGTTGACCCAAAGTTCTGTGATTTCGTCCCTTCTAGCTCTAACCTTCTATGAAATTTGAAGTCCTTACTTCCCACACACCCACGAAATTTGTGGGGTTCAGCTTGGCTCCTGAGGCTTGGCTTCTGCACTCCCTGGGGCACTGTCTTCAATATGTGCTCCACTTTCCCCCAGTCACTATTTCAACAGCTGCCCTAACCAAATTTGCCTGGGAAAATGCTTATGGCTAAGCTGCTCTTAACTTATTATCAGCTCATAAACGGACTTTTCCAGCCCAGAAACCATAAACCTTCAGCATTCTGTGTTGCTCACACTTGTGAGCCCCTTGCTGGTGAGCCTTGCAGCTGGTCTGGCCTTCTCTTTCTCTTTCCTCCCCAGGCCAAGCAGAAAGTGACTTAGAGATCTTGGGTTTTGATGGACTAGTACATGACAGGAACCTAGCTACAGAAAAGAACCAGTTCCTGTCTCTACCCCACCTTGTGACTAGTTGAAGACAGCCTGACATGCTAGAAAGAACAATTGTTAAGCAGATCTGGGTTTGAAGCACAGGCCTGTTATTTATAGTTGGGTGGCTCTGGACGGGTCAGCATGCCTCTGTAGGCGTTAGTTTCTTCATTTGTTAAATTGAGGCATTTGAACTCTATGGTCTCTAAAGCATTTTCCAACCCCAAATCCTATGCTCTTCAAGGTTAAGAAACTTGGAAATTATCTAGAAATACATGTTGGAATTTCTTTGAGAAGTGTGGCACTGGACAGGGTTTGTCCTAGGCAAAATTACGAAGACTAGGAAGGCTATGATTAGTTTTTGACAGTCTAACTTGTGAAGGTGGGGCATGGTCCAATAATTATTATAAAAAGCCTATTGGGACTTCTGGAGGTGGAGGTAAAATAGTAGAATAGAGAAGCTCTCAGCTGAGCCATGTTTACAAGAAATTCCTGAGCTAGCACTGGACACAGGACTAGACGCTATTTGGTAATTCCATTGTCTATACCCACTTCTGGGACACAGTTCAAGGGTGTAGAGGAGCACTTTCAGTTAAGAGCGAGTGGAAGCCCTGAAGGGCAGTTGTCACTTCTGTCCTCAAGGGATCTGGGGTCCTGAGGAGCAGTATCCATTGCAATCCCAAGGGATCAGGGTCACTTCCTGGGTAAAGATCAGAGTGTAGACCAGGAGAGCAGTGATTACACCTCTCCCGAGATCATACCATCTGGGAAATACCAAAAACTTCGAAATCCCCAGAGCTAGCTCTGAAAACATCTGTATGAAAAAGCCTGAAACCTGAGACAAACTCTGTCTCCAGAAACAGAGCCCAACATTAACATAAAGTTCCAAATAAGAAATAGTATGGAAAATTGAGCAAGGAGGGGGGGATGGGAGGGAGGGAAGGAGAGGGGAATGAAAAAAAGAGGGAGAGGGAGAAAGAGAAAGAAAACCTGACCATAAAAATCCACTATGATGACAGAGAAGATCAAGACACAAACTCAGAAGATGATGAAGTCTAAACAACTATAAACAAAGCCTCAAAGAAAAGAAATGTAAATTGGACTCAAGCCCAATAAGAATTCCTGGAAGAGTTTAAAAGTTATTTTCAAAATCAAATAAGAGTGGTAGAGGAAAAACTATATAAAGACATGAGAAAGCAAAGGAAGAAAATTAGGAAAATAAAACACAATTAGCAGAGAAAGGGGGATGGTGATAAAAGTGAGGGCAGGCAAAAAAAGCAAAACAGACTTCAGAAGAGAGACAGGATGAAAAGAAAGAGAAGGGTAAACAGAAGAAAATAAGATGGAAGGAAATGCACAATTAGTAATCTTATCACTGTGAATGTGAATGGGATGAACTCACCCATAAAATGGAAGCGGATAGCAGAATGGATTAGAAACCAGAATCCAACAATATATTGTTTACCAGAAACACTTGAAACAGAGAGACACCCATAGAGATGAAAATAAGGGGCTGGAGCACTTCGGCCGAAGTAAAAAAGGCAATCATGATCTCAGACAAAGCAAAAGCAAAACCCGACCTGATTAAAAGGTATTAATAGGAGAACTACAACTTGCTAAAAAGGAACCATAGATAATGAAGTAACATCAGTGCTAAACATATATGCACCAAATGGCACAACATTCAAATTCTCAAATGAAATGTTAAATGAATTACAGGAGGAAATAGAAAATATTATTATATTAGTGAGGGACCTCAACTTTCCCCTCTCAGAGCTAGATAAATCTAACCATAAGATAAATAAGAAGGCAAGGAGATGAATAGAATCTTAGAAAAGTTAGATATGATAGGCCTCTGGAGAAAACTGAAGGGAAATAGAAAGGAGTATACCTTTTTTCTCAGCTGTACATGGTGCCTTTACAAAAAGTGACCAAATTTTAGGGCATAAAACCCTCACAAACAAATGCAGAAAGCAGAAATATTAAATATACCCTTTTCAGACCATAATGCAATAATAAAGGGCTGTGGAAGCATAGATTAAAAGATAATTTGAAATTAAATAATCTAATCCTAAAGAATGAGTCAAAGAATAAATCGTAGAAACAATCAATAACTTCATTAAAGAGTAGGACAATAATGAGACAACATACCAAAATTTGCAGGATGCAGCCAAAGCAATACTTAGGGGAAAATTTATGTCTCTAATCATGTCAGTAAAGCAGAGAAGGAGCAGATCAATTAATTGGGCATGCAAATTTAAAAAAAAAAAACTAGAAAAAGAACAAATTTTAAATCTTTAATCAAATACCAAAATAGAAATCTTGAAACTCAAAGAAGAGATGAATAAAATTGAAAGGAAAAAAAGCCATCGAGTTAATAAAATAAAATTAGAAGTCAGTTTTTAAAAAAAGCCCAACCAATAGAATAGATAAACCATTGGTTAATTTGATTTAAAAAAAGAAAGAAGAAAATCAAATTACTAGCATCAAAAATGAAAAGGATAACTACATCAACAATGAAGATGAAATTAAAGCAATTATTAAGTTATTTTGCCCAATCGTATGCCAGTAAAACTGGCAATCTAAGTGAAATCAATGAATATTTACAAAAATATAAACATACCAGATTAACAGATGAGAAAATAGAAAATTTAAATAACCCTCTTTTAGGAAAAGAAGTTGAACAAACCATCAATGAACTCCATAAGAAAAAATCTCCAGGACCAGATGGATTCATAAGTGAATTCAAACAAACATGTAAAGAACAATTAATCCCAATACTATATAAACTATTTGAAAAAATAGGTAGAGAAGGAGTCATCTTAAATTTTTTTATGACACCAATATGATTTTTATATCTAAACCAAAGAGAGCAAAAGCAAGAAAGAAAACTATAGACCAATTTCTTTAATGAATATTGATGCAAAAATTTAAATAAAATTCTAGCAAGGAGATTTCAGCAATATTTCACAAAGATCATATTTTATGACTAGGTCCTATGTATACTAGGAATGCAAGGGTAGTTAAATATTAGGAACACTATCAGCATAATTGAGCATATCAATAACAAAATAAAAAATGATAAGATTATATCAATAAATACAGAAAAGTCCTTTGTCAAAATATTACATCCGTTCCTGTTAATAGCACTAGAAAGCATAGGAATCAAGGGAACCTTTCTTAAAATAGTAAGAAATATCTATCTAAAAACTGAAAGCAAACATTATCTGTAATGGGGATAAACTGGAAACCTTCCCAGTAAGACCAGTGGTGAAGCAAGGATGTCCCTTATCACCACTATTATTCAATAGTGTACTAGAAATGCTAGTTATAGCAATAAGATAAGAAAAAGAAATTAAAGGAATAAAAATTTATAGTGAGGAAACAAAACTACCATTCTTTACAGATGGTATGATGATATACTTAGAGAATCAACTAAAAAACTGGTTGAAATAATTAACAACTTTAGCAAAGTTACAAGACATAAAATCTGCATGAATCATCAGCATTTCTATATACTACCAACAAAATTCAGTAGGAAGAGATGGAAACAAAAATTCTATTTAAAATAACTACAGACAATATAGAATAATTAGGAGTCTACCTGCCAAGACAAATCCAGCAATTACACGAACAGAATTACAAAACACTTTTTGCATAAAACCAGATCTAAACAATTGGAGAAATATTAATTGGTCATGGGTAGGCCAAACAAATATAATAAAATTTTACCTAAATTAATTTACTTATTCAGTGCTATACTAATCTAACTACCAAATAATTGTTTTATAGAGCTAGAAAAAATAGTAACAAAATTCATCTGGAAGAACAAGAGGTCAAAAATATATTGATATTTGCTCCCTGGTGCTTATAGTATTTTAAAGAGATATAAGAAGTGAAAGCTTTGTATTAAGTACAGAGACAGAGAGATATAATTGATATTTGGAAAATGTCCATCTATTTTTTTAATCAAATTTTATTTTATTTACAAATGAACAGATACTTTCTCTCCCTCACACCTTCCCTTCTTTCCTCTACCCCCCTGAGAAAGCAAGAAAAATAAAATTCTCATTACAAACATGCATAATCAAGCAAAACAAATTCCCATATTTGCTGCATCAAAAAAGTACTCCTCAGTCTGTGCTCTGAGTCCATCAGCTCTCTGTCAGGAAGAGGGCAGATCATTTCATCATGAGACCTCTAGGATTATTGTTGGTCATTGTACTGATCAGTTCCATGTCTTTCAGAGTTGTCTTTACAATATTGTTGTTATTGTATAAATCTTTCTGTTTCTGCTCACTTCACTCTGTGTCAGTTTATATAATTCTTCCCAGGTTTCTCTGGAACTGTCTGCTTCATTGTTGCTTTTTTTTTTTAATTCTTATTTATTTATTTTTAGTTTTCAACATTCATTTCCACAAGATTTTGAGTTTCAAAATTTTCTCCCCATCTCTCCCCTCCCTCTACCCCAAGACAGCATGCATTCTGATTACCCCTTTCCCCAATCTGCCCTCCATTCTATCACACCCCTCCATTCCCTTATCCCCATCCCTTCTATTTTCTTGGAGGGCAGATTAGATTTCTATACCCCATTGCCTGTATATCTTATTTCCCAGTTGCATGTAAAAGCAATTTTTAACATTCCTTTTTGAAACTTTGAGTGGAGAAGGCAGGCAATTCAATATATGTTATACATGTAGTTATGCAAAAGACTTCCATAAAAGTCATGTTGTGAAAAACTGTATTTCCCTCCATCCTATCCTGTCCCCCATTTATTCTATTCTCTCTTTTGACCCTATCCCTCCTCAAAAGTATTTACTTCTAATTATGGTCTCCTTCCATTTGCCCTCCCTTCTATCATTCCCCCTTACTTTCACCCCCCACCCCCGCTTATCTACTTTTCTCCTTCTTTCCTGGAGTGTAAGATAGATTTTTTATTATTTTTTTATTTTATTTTATTTTTATTTTTATTTTTTTTAATGTTTTACAATCATTTCCTTAAAGTTAAGATTTTATCCCCCCCACCCTTCCCCCAATACCCCCCTCCCTCTCCATGACAGCATGCAATTCTGTTTAGGTTCTACATATACTTTCCTATTGAGCACATTTTCACTATAGTCATGCTATGTAGTCGAACTAAAATAAATGGAAGAAATCATATAACAAATCAAAACATAATACACTGAAACCCACCCACACACAAACATGATCTGCTACATTCTGAGAATGACTTCCATATTTCTTTCTCTGAGTGTGGAAGGCATTTTGCCTTAGAAGACCGACATTAGGATTTTTTTTTTCTCAGTAAGTTCTTGAGTTATTACAAAGTTCCAAGTCTACCAGAAAAAACTCTCACACACTGTGGTCGTTGCTGTGCACAAAGTTCTCCTGGTTCTGCTCCTTTCACTCAGCATCAGATCATATAAGTCCTTCCAGGCCTCCCTGAAGTCTTCTTGTTCATCATTTCTTATGGCACAATAGTACTCCATTACATTCATATACCATAATTTATTCAGCCATTCCCCAATTGATGGGCATCCCCTTGACTTCCAGTTTTTGGCTACCACAAAGAGTGCTGCTATAAATATTTTTGTACACGTGGGACCCTTTTGCATTTTTATAATCTCTTGGGGATACAGTCCTAGTAGCGATATTTCTGGGTCAAAGGGTATGCACACTTTTGTAGTCCTTTGGGCATAGTTCCAAACCGTTCTCCAGAAGGGTTGGATGATCTCACAGCTCCACCAACAATGAATTAGTGTTCCAACTCTCCCACATCCTCTCCAGCATTTATCATTTTCTTGTTCTGTCATGTTTGCCAATCTTACAGGTGTGATGTGGTACCTCAGAGTTGTTTTGATTTGCATCTCTCTAATCAATAGTGATTTAGAGCACTTTTTCATATGATTATAGATATCTTTGATTTCTTCCCTGAAAATTGCTTGTTCATATCCTTTGACCATTTATCAATTGGGGAATGACTTGTATGGTTATATATTTGAGTCAGTTCTCTATATGTTCTAAAAATGAGGCCTTTATCCCTGAGCTTAGCTGTAAAATTTTTTTCCCAATTTACTACATCCCTCCGAATTTTGGTTGCATTGGGTTTGGTTGAGCAAAAACTTTTCAGTTTAAAGTAATCAAAATTACCCCTCTTGCATTTCATAATGCTTTCTATCGTTTCTTTAGAAAAAAATTCTTCCCCTCTCCATAAATCTGATAAATACACTATACCTTGCTTCTCCAGTTTATTAATGGTATCAATCTTTATACCTAAATCATGTACCCATTTGGACTTTATTCTTGTGTAGGGTGTCAGGCATGGGTCTATGCCTAATTTCCGCCACACAGTTAACCAGTTTTCCCAGCAATTTTTGTCGAACAGTGAGTTCTTATCCCAGAAGCTGGGATCTTTGGGTTTATCAAACAGGAGGTTGCTGTATTCCTTGCCTACTGTGTCTTGAGTGCCAAGTCTATTCCATTTGTCTACCCCTCTGTTTCTTAGCCAATACCAAGTGGTCTTGATAATTGCTGCTTTATAATACAATTTGAGGTCTGGTAGCGCTAGGCCACCTTCCCAAGCATTTCTTTTCATTAGTCCCTTTGATATTCTGGACCTTTTGTTTTTCCAAATGAATTTTGATATTATTTTATCCAGCTCTAGAAAATAATTATCTGATAGTTTAATTGGTATGGCACTAAATAAGTAGATTAATTTGGGTAGAATTGTCATTTTTATTATATTAGCTCGGCAAGATAGATTTTTATAGCAAATTATGTATGCATGTTATTCCTTCCTTAAGCCAAATGTGATAAGAGTAAGGTTCATTTTTTCCCTCTCACCTCCCCTCTCTTCCCTTCCATTGAAAAAACTTTTTCTTGTCTCTTTTACATGAGAGACAATTTGCCCCATTCTAATTTTCCCTTTCTCCTACCAATATATTCCTCTCTCACCCCTTAATTTTATTTTTTTAGATATCATCTCTTCCTATTCAACTCACCTTGTGCCCTCTGTCTATATGTATACAATCCCTCCAACTACCCTAGTACTGAGAAAAGTCTCAAGTTATAAATATTATCTTTCCATGTAGGAATGTAAACAGTTCAACTTTAGTAAGTCCCCTATGATTTCTTTCCTCTTTACCTTTTCAGGCTTCTCTTGATTCTTGTGTTTGAAAATCAGATTTTCTATTCAGCTCTAGTCTTTTCATCAAGAGTGCTTGAAAGTCCTCTATTTCATTGAATGACCATTTTTCCCCCTGAAGTATCATACTCAGTTTTGCTGGGTAGGTGATTCTTGGTTTTAGTCCTAGTTGCTTTGACTTCTGAAGTATCATATTCCAAGCCCTGTGATCCCTTAATGTAGAAGCTGCTAGATCTTGTGTTATCCTGATTGTATTTCCACAATACTCAAACTGTTTCTTTCTTGCTGCTTGCAATATTTTCTCCTTGATCTGGGAACTCTGAAACTTGGCTACAATATTCCTAGGAGTTTTTCTTTTGTGATCTCTTTCAGGAGATGATTTCAATATTTATTTTACACTCTGGTTCCAGAATATCAGAGTTTTCCTTGATAATTTCTTGAAAGATGATGTCTAGGCTCTTTTTTTTGATGATGGCTTTCAGGTAGTCCCATAATTCTTAAATTGTCTCTCCTGGATCTATTTTCCAGATCAGTTGTTTATCCAATGAGATCTTTCACATTGTCTGCTATTTTTTCATTCCTTTCATTTTGTTTTATAATTTCTTGATTTTTCATAAAGTCATTAGCTTCCATCTGCTCCATTCTAATCTTTACGGAATTATTTTCTTCAATGAGTTTTTGGATCTCCTTTTCCATCTGGCCAATTATGCTTTTTAGGGCATTCTCCTCCTCATTGGTTTTTTTGATCTCTTTTACCATTTGGGCTAGTCTATTTTTTAAAGTGTTATTTTCTTCAGAATTTTGGGGAGTTTCCTTTAGCCAACTGTAGGCTCATTTTTCATGATTCTCCTATATCATTCTCATTTCTCTTCCCAGTTTTTCCTCTGCTTCTCTTACTTGATTTTCAAAATCCTTTGTGAGCTTTTCCATGGCCTGAGACCAACTCATATTTTTCTTGGAGGCTTTGGATGGAGGAACTTTGACTTTGTTATCTTCTGTTTCCATGCTTTGGTCTTCCTTGTCACCAAAGTAAGATTCTATAGTCTGATTCTTTTTTTCAGTTTTTGCTCATTCCCCAGCCATTCACTTGAGTTTTGAGCTCTTTGTCAAAGTAGATCTCTCCTTCCATTGGGGGTAGGGGGTGTACTGTCAACCGCTCAATTCCCCCACAATCTGTGGGCCTAGACCTCCGGAAACAGTAGCTGTGTCTGCCCTTGCTGCATCTGTGGCTGCTGCAGGTTCCTCTACCCCCTTCCGCTTCTGCCATCCTGGGGCCGAGGCTGGGCCACTTCACTCTCCCATACTGGTCCCATAGGCTTTTTCCACTGACCCTCCAATTTGTCCTCAGTGTTTTGGGATCCTGAAGTCTGGAAGCTACCACAGGTGTGAGAGATTCCATCTCCCCAAAGTATGCTCAGGCCCTGTCTGTGCCAGTGTGGCCAATGATGGACTGTGCCCTACCCCCTGCATCGTGCAATAGACACTTCCTGGTGACCTTTCAGGTTATCTTGGGCTGAACATTTGCTTCACTCCATCATTCTGTGGGTTCTGAAGCGCCAGAATTAGTTTGGAGCCATTTTTTACAGGTCTTTGGCTGGGCTTAGGGGCAGAGCTCTAGAAAGTGCATGCTGTTATTCTGTCATCTTGGCTGCACCCTGACCTCTTCATCATTTCTTACAGCATAATAGTATTCCATCACATTCATATACTTTACCTAAATCTTAGATTCATAATAGTAATTTAATCACACTAGTGTGGGTACTAGACTAAGCAGTGGCATCACTGGAACCTGACTGGCTAAGGTTCCTGTCATACTGTTGTGACTGCTGTGGTGTTCTCAGAACAGACAGAATTCCTACTGTCTGTCCCCCTGGCTGATATGTCTTTGCTTTGCTATTGAACCTTCACCTCTGTCCCCTCACACACACACACACAACATAGACAATACCCGTTCCAAGCCCAACCCATCATCCATGTTGTTCATTATTTTTATTATTTAATAATATTAATAAAATAATAACTCATATTTCTAGTACCTTAAAGTTTGCCAGATGCCTTTTTCCTGATTACCCTGTGAAGTTGGTAGCACAGCTATCTTGGTCATACTTCCTCTAGGCCTTACTGGGGAGAGTAGGATGCTAGTGATGGATGCATACTAGGTTGGGCAAAAATCACCCAGCATTCCCTTCCTTGGTTCTCTGGGGAGTTTTTGGAACTTCAGAAAGGTCTTATTTGACTCAGAAGCCCATTGCTCCCACCTTTTGATTTTTTGGAACAAGAGATTGAGGGCATATAGGAGCGAGAGAAGTAGAAATGGTAGGGGCATGAGTACTACTAAGAAGCATACGGGAGATAGCTAATGCAAGGTACTCTGGTATGCATGGATTATGCATCAGACACTTTGGCCAGATCTCACCCTGCTGAAATTTGTTCAGTCTGTGGATCGAGGCTGGTATCTTCGTGTTGTCCTTTTGCCCTTCCATTTTCTTCTCTCTCCCAAATGGCCACTTCTGATTCAGAACCTGATGCTTCCCTAGGGTGTGTAATCTTGACTTCTGAAAAGTTTGTTTACCCGTTTGCATTGAAACGTTGTCTTTGCTTTCTGAAGCCAGCAAATGTGGCAAAGCTTCTGCTCCCCTGCTTCACTAAGCTGTGTGTTCTGTTGTTTAAATGCTATGCTGAGTGAGTTGGCCAGGAAAGGTCCAATACAAGAAAGCCAGATCGAAACCTGCTGCACCTTTTGCCTGAGGAGGATTTCTAGCTGGAGACTTAGAGCTCAAAAAAGTTATTGATGTATTTTTACAACTTCCCAGTGTGCAGAGAAAATCCATTTACTGGAGCCTCACTATATAAATGAGTCAGCAGCAATGACAGAGCTTTCATTGAAGTAGCTATCTAACTAGGTCTTAGCCCAATTTGAAAGAAATGCCATTCATGGGGGGGGCATGGTCAAAGGAATGACTTTAGGAGAAGTCACACCTCAAAGGAAAGAGTATCTCAGTTCACCAAAAAGATGGGCTGGAGTAAGAGTGACTCATCCCTATGCATCCATGCATATACTCAGTATACTGTAACTTGCCACTGTTGGGCAAGTATGATTCTCACTACTTCACAGAGGGAGGAACGGAGGCACAGAGTGGCTAAATGATTTGTCCAAGTGAGTCTCAAGCCTTGATGTTCTGATTCTACTGAGGAGATTAATCCAGAAGTGGGAAATGAAGGTGATATGCATTTAGCCCAGATTGTGTTTATTTGGTTTGCAGCATGGGAGATCAGACTTCTGAAAGAGAAATAAAAACACTTTCTCCTTTGTCTTTCTTGGGGTGCTTGAAGTCCAATAATGTAGTCATGGGATGAATGGGAATATTTTCTTGGTCCTACTCTCTCCGAAGGACTGCTGGCATGGACAGGTAGCTGCAAGAGAGGAGATAGACATATCAAAGGTATAGTGTAATTCAAAGAGTGAGCAGGCCTTGGCAGTCAGTCAATGAGAGGAGGAGGCAAAGAGGAGATGGAAGTGGAAGAGATTAGTCCTAAAGCTAAAGAAGAGAAGTGATAAGGGCAAAGCCAAAATGAGCTGGGCCCAGCACTCGACTCATTTCATCACTTAGCTTTCTCTCTGAGGGACCTTAAGATCCCCAGTTGTCAAAGATGGGAAGGGATCTTAGAGCAGAGAATGCCATTGCATGGAAGGAAAGGAAGGCAAACGGTAGAGAAAGAAAGGTCCTTATAGCAAAGCTGGATCAGAGGTGGGACCTTGGCTCACAGATGGGACTTTAAAACATACAGTGTCATAGCTGGGCATCCCCGAGCCGGGAAGGGAACAGAGGCCAGAGAATGTCAGAAGCAGGAAGGATCTTATAACGGAGAATGTTAGAGCTGGGAGGGCTTGATCCTAAGAGTTCTGAGGAAATATTAAAACACAGAATTTCAAAGCCAGAAGAAGCCTTAGACTGAAGAAAATATAGCTTGACTGGACCTTAGACTATAGAGGCAGATTGTGTCTTAGAACACAGGATGGCAGATCTGGGAGGAACTTGGGAGCAGAGAATTTCAGAACTTGATGAGGCCTTAGAGCAGAGAGCATCAGAGCTGGAGAGGACCTGAGAGCAGAATATATCAGAGTTGAATGGGTCCTTGGAACACAGCGTCAGACCTGGGAAAGACCTTAGGACACAGGATTTCAGAACTAGGAGTAAATTTAGAGCATAAAATACCAGAGTTGTGAGACACCTTAGAATAGAGAAGGTCAGAGATGGAAGGAAGAAAGGAAGGAAGGAAGGAAAATGGATTAGGGTTCACCTAACCCAACTCCTTTGTTTAACCCTCTGTGATCTGTTGGGAAGTCAGTCTTTTTTGACTTGGGTTCCTTCCTGTGTATTGTCCATGTCACAATGCAGATTTATCAAATCCTGCTCTAGCCAAGGAGCCAAAGCAACCTCTCTGACAGCATTTCTGCCATCTTCTCTAACTTGAGACTTCGGTCTTTTCCTGTAGAGCTGTTGACGCCAGCCTCCTGTAGACCACCTTGCTTGGAATTGATTATTAACAATGACATAAATGCCTCGGATCTGAACCCTCTCTCCCTCATTCCCTCCTTTTCTTTTGAAAAGTCAAAGTGATCTGTCAAATAAACTGATGTGTTCTCTTGTCCCCTCTCTAAGTGAGGGTTTATTCTCGGGAAAATTCAGGGTTTATTTCACTGACTAGGCAGATAACGCAAAGGCCAAAGGACTCCCCATCAAGGCCTTCTCTGGAACTCAGTTTCCTCCTATGTCAAATGAACTAGATGAGCTCCACGACCTGCCCACTGGCATTCGAGGCTCTGTGTTTTAAGATACAGCGTATGATCCTTAAGGACAGAGACCAGTACAATGCCTGGCACATTGTTCAGTTGGAAGCCTTTCTCCTCTCTCACAAGAAAGCAGGTTCCGTCTGAAGCTATGCTAAAGGAGCCATTTGCATCCAGGAAGAAGGAGACTTAGTGACTTCCTTCTCTGCCCCACTCAGACCATGTCTGGAGCATTATGTTCATTTTGTAGGGCCACATATCAGGAAGGCTAGTGGTGCATTGGAGAGTACCAGGAGAGCAGTCAGGTTGAAGAAGGACCTCGGATTCATGCCAGATGGGCGTCAGTTGAAGGAACTGGGGATGTTCAGCCCAAAGAACAGAAGCCCCAGGGAGACGTGCCCATCACTTTTAAGTTTTCAGAAGGTTGTCACAGGGAATGGGCCCTGAAGCCTTGGAGCTAGCCCACCCGGGAGTGGGCTGCTGCCTGGGAGGCTGGTGTACTGCTTTGCGTGGTGTGAGGTGGAGGATGAATTCTTGTTCAGCAAGGTACAGCCCCCTCCCTCCCAACTCAGCCATCTCCCCCATGTTCTGAGGGCCTCTTTGAGTCTGGGAAGAGTTCGGTGACTTGCTCGAGGTCACACAGCTTGCGAGCAGCTAACTGGGGACTAAATCTTAAGTCCCACCGACTCACTGGGGCTCCTCTGAAAAGAGCCCCCCAGAGCTATTCGTCCAGAGCCAAGCACACTGGCCCAGTTGTCTTGGTGATAGACAGCTTGGCAGCGAGCAAGCAAGGGCTGTCTGCACAGCTCTGAGCTGGCCTTGGACTGTCTGTAACGACTCCATTGAAGTTTGGCTAATTGAAATCAGGAAGAAAAATTAATGTAGAAGGAAAAAAATAACACCTCCAGTTGGGCTTTGTATGACTGCCAGAGGGGAGGGATCTGGGCCGTTACTCTTCTATCCTTAATGGGTCATCATTATTCTGCAGGAATTGGATATGCTAGTTGTCAAGAAGTTTTTGACTATTGTTATACTCTGTGTGTGTGTACAAACAAATATACATGCATACATACACACACACACACATACTTTCAGAGGTCCTGAGAAAAGTCCATCTGACTTGTCATTTTCTCCAGAACAACTGAGGCACAGAGGAAAAAAACCAACTTCCAAAGGACCTTAAGTCCACAGCAGAAATGGAAAAAGAATTCTTTTGTTTTATCTTCAAGCCAGTAAAATGGGTACTATGCTCAAAGCTGAAAGAAATCAGGCTGTGGGCCCAGTGAAATATAGACTGTGGAGTTCAGATGTGGAAGAGATATTAGAGGTCATTGAGTCCACACTTAATTTTGCAGGTGAAGATACATAAAGCAGCTTATTTAAGGGCACACACAGGTCACAAACAACAGAACTCATCTTAACTCCAAAAGGAGCTCTCTTTCCAAGGTTTATGTTTCCAAGACCAATTCCTTTAGCTTTAAGTCTGACTGCTTATAAAAAGAAATTGGAGATCAATGCTTTCTCTACAAAGTGTTAACTATTGAAGTATCACTATTAAAAGCCCAGATATTGATGTGGTTTCTTCTTATAAGCAGCAAGACTTAAAAGACCGAAGGGAAAGACTAAATAAAAATAAACACCTAGGTACAAATTAAGTACCATCTTCTACTAAACTTCACCTATTTCCTATCTGTATTTCATCTAACCCTTATTCTTCTTATTCTCCTTTACTTTCTGTTGCTTATACTTTGAATACTGCCAAGTTTGGACATAGTTGTGTTTTGTAAAGTCCACTTTGTCACTGGTGTCCGTTGAGAGGACTTTGATGGCCCACGCTCATGCTCAGCTTTCATTTAACTCTAAGCGAGAACAGCTCTCTGTTTTCTGTGTCTTTCCACCCACTTCCCTCTTCCCCTTTAAAAGTCCTAGACAAAATAGAAAAGGCAGAAAAAGATCATGATTGTGCAGGCATGTCTGCATGTCCATAGCTCCTGTGACATTTTTCCATTCGGGAGAGAGTTCCCTTGGCAATCAAGTTCTCACTGCCCCCTTTCCAACAAAATGTGGGCTGAGGGCCAATTCTGCCAAAACCTTCTTAAAGGGGCTCTGCTTTTTCTATTCTGAATATTTTAAAGCACAATTGAACCAGCTGAACCAGACCGAACAGCTTGTCAACAGAATCATGGTCCTTTAGAGCTGGACAGGCCCTTAAAGTTCATCTAGTTCAATAGCCTCCTTTTTACAGATGGGAAAACCTGAGCTGAGAGAGGAAGAGTGACTTGCCTAAGGTCACTCAGCTGGTAAAAGGTGAGACTGGGACTGAGCTCTGATCCCAAGGCTGGTGGGCTCATCCTTACAGCTCGTTGGCCCAGAGAAATACAGTTGTTTCCTCACAGTAGTTAAATAGAACTTTGTGGCTATTTTGTGCAACAAAGAACTTTGGTATGAAATCTCATGATTGGACTCCTTCACTGGAAATCTTGATGCACTGGGTGGGGGTTGGAGGAGACAAAAGGGTGGGTACTCAAGGGTTTTAAAATGTTCCAGTGACTGTACCGTGTAGACATGGGGTGTGTTATGGGGTGGAGGTACAGGGAGTCTGTGAGAGGATCTGATTAAGTCAAGATGGATTTCCAACTCGGGAAGCCTTTGAGAAGGAGGAGAGGAAAGATGAAAGCCTCCCTTTGATTTGCATTGTTTGGGTAGTAGAGTCCCACAGCTACGCCCTTTGCTCCTGCCCAGTTATGTCTTTGCTCCTAAAGCACATTTTCTTCTGGTCTGTGTTGGATGTAAGATCTTTACAGCCTTGGCTTAAGGTTTCTTATTGTTCATGTGTGCACATGTATATGTGTGTGTATTCATCCAGGAAACTGTCTCTGATCTTCCCATGAGGAATCAACCTTTCCTCTTGGCATACCCTCACACAGCACCAGATATCCCTTTAATTCACCCCATTAAAGTGCGTTAAAAATATCTGTGTTTGCATCTCATTCTCTTGTGAGACTGGAAGTTGCATGAGGGCTACTGCTTGTTGCAATTTGTTATCTCTCCCAGGATGTAAGAGAGTACTTTGCTTTTCAGTGGATGCTTAATCAATGTTGAAGGAATGCAGCGTAGGCTGTCTGAGAGCAGCCCCCATGCTAGACAGCACCCACTTCAAGCGAAAGGCTGACTAGACCCTGTGGGATGTTCCCAATGAAGCATGTTCCACCGCATGGATGAATCCAGCGATACATGGATTCAAGTTAGTGTACCTCGCATCTGTTGTTGGTGCTTCAAGGCCTTCTTCAGGCTGTGAAAGAAACCTTTGGGATACTAGAGTACATAGAATGCTGGATGTGGAATCAGGAACACCTGGGTTCAAAGTCCACCTCAGATATTTGTTGACTGGATGACATGGATGAGTTACTTGCCCTCTCTGAGCCTCAGTTTCCTCATCTGTAAAATAGCAATATCAGTATCAGAGTCCAGGAGAGTTCTTTTACTTTGTCTTTGTTCACTGAATAAACACTCAGAAAAAGAGAAACCGCGATCTTCCAGAGGAGTGGGGGGTGACTTGGGAGCCCCTGGTATTTCTATCCTTTAAGGCAGGTCAATCAATGCAGGGGACAAAAGTCAGCCAAAGTTTAACAAGGTAGCATGGCATTGTGGACCTGGAGTGAGGCATATGGGGGTTTGAATCCTGCCCCAGGCAGTTATCTTAACCTCTGTTTGCCTCAGTTTCCTCAGCTGTAAGATAGGGATAATAATGGTACCTCCATCATCGGGTTGTTGTGACGATCAAGTGAGAATATTTATGAAGTGCTTTGTCAAGGCCAGTGAGTCTCATCCTCATTACTGAGCAGCCAGGGAATGCAGCAGATAGTGTCGGCCAGGGGTCACAAAGACTCATCTTCTTGAGTCCAAAGTCAGCCTCAGTTCTTTACTAGCTGTGTGACCCTGGGCAAGTCACTTCACTCTGTCTGCCTCAGTTTCCTCATCTGTAAAACTAGCTGGACAAGGAAATGGCAAACCAATCCAGCATCATTCCTAAGAAAATCGCACATGGGGCCACCGAGAGTCCGACATGACTGAGCAGCAGCAATACCTATTATTGTTATTGTTTCCTCTTCAATAAAAGGGAAGAGTTCACAGACAATTGAGGGACCTCGGAGGCCATCTAATTCAACCCTCTCATTTTACAGATGAGGAAAATGAGACCCAGGGGTGTTCAAGAACTTGGCCAAGGTCATAGTGGCAAAGGTAGGGCATCCCAGGGCCTCTGTCAGGAGAGTCAGATTAGGTGATCTCTCTGCTTCCTCCTACTTTCGAATACTATCAAACAATACATGCTAAATTCCTGTAGTCCATACTATCCTTATAGAATTTAGAGCTTAGAGTGATCTTAGAAATCACTTAGTCTCCTTCCTATACTTTAGAAGTGAGAAAATGGAGGCACAGAGAACGTAAATAATGGGTCCCAGGTTACTATTCAGCCAACAGGAGGAGATCTCAGAATGCCAGAGAGTCCGGTCATCATACCCTCCCATCATACCCAATCTGCTGTGTTCCAGAGTGAAGAGAGGCCTGTGCTGAGTTCTTCTGGGAGAGAGAGAGTGTGAAATTCCAAGAGCAGCTCTGAGCTGGGCACTGGCTCCCTCCTGGCATCAGATGAAAAAGTTAAAATTAGTTGTGGGGGTTCGGGTATGGTCTGCAGGAGTGACTGAAAATAGGCCATTTCAGGAGGTGACCTCATAAATAACTGTATTGGAGGAGGGCAGAGAAGCACGAGCATACACACACACACACACACACACACACACACACACGCTAAAAATATTCAGAAAAGTCATTGCAATCACCATAAATTCGGCTTTAATGGACTGCTGGAATCCCAGCCTAGAGGCTACTCAGTTGCAGGTGGGTGGGGGTGTGCTGGGTTGGGGTGAGGCCATCAGAAGTCATGCCAATGTGTCTATATTTCATCTCTGGGCATGGAGGATGGCTTTTTTTTTTATTAAGAGGTGGGGAAGGGGAGGCATTTAAAGTCACCCCTCCCTTTTCCGTCTTGCTCTCTTCATGTTCAGGACAACCCAAATCTCTTCGATCCCTTCAGAGCTGGACCCTGATCCCACCCTCCCTTCAAAGTGCCTTACTTACCTTCCCATCTGATGTGTCTCCAGCTATTTTGGTCCCTAGCAGATCCTTCCACTCTGTAGTCTGTATCCAGATCAGCTTGCCTCTCTTCTCTTAATAGAAACCACAAGAGCTCAGGGCCCTCAGTAGACTGGAGTTGGTTTTTATGGAAAGGAGGCCTCTTGGGGAGGGTCTGTAGTCTGGTGGGGAGGGATCTGTTGTTTGGGGAACAAACTTCCTCTCTCTGAAATCAGGCTTTTACCTCTGCCATATAATTGAAACTACTTCCTTGAAGATCACCAGGTCCAATGACTTTCCAGCATGGTACTTACCTTCCTTGAGTTCTCTGCAGAATCAGGCTTCATTCTTGAAAGACTTCTCTTTCCTTGGCCATGGAGTCATTGTATGATTCTGGTTCTGCTTCTACCTCTCTGTTTCTATCACAGGCTCATACTGCTTTCTGCCTCTCTCTTGGCACTGGAGTACAGAAAAAATAGACATTGGTAAGTTGGATCTAAGTAAAAAATTCTTAGAACTCTTTTTTTATTAGAGTTCTTTCAAAAGTAGACCTGACCTCCTTGGAAGACAGAAGGTTCATTAAAAGTGGAGACATAATGACCCTTTGTTAGGAATGTTATAGAGATAGGACTTAGACTAGGGGGCCTTCAGTTCTTTCTGATTCTGAGATTCTACCTGTGTCCACTTACTTGATGCCCTATGCCTGGAATGCACCCCCATCTAACCTCCACCTCTTGGAATTCCTGATTCATCTCAAGCTCCACCTTTACATGGAGCCTTTCCTGATCCCATCAGTTTCTGAAACTACATAGAATCCATTTTGTATAGATTTGTATAGCTTCCATGCCTATATATGTGCATGGTGGGTCTCCCATTAGAGTCTAACTCCTTGCATCCTGGGCCATCTCTAGTTATCCTGATGAATATCTGGTCATGAGATCCAGATGGCTCTGGAGGAGAAGTGAAGCTGGTGACCTGCATAGCCCTCCCTCACTCAAAACAAAGTCAAGTGCAAGTCCTGTTATCATTTCCCTGATGTCATGAAGGACAAACACAACAATAACTCCTCCAGGACTTTGTCTTTGTGTCTGCCAGAAAGAAGGTGCTTAATAAATGTTTGTTGGTTGACTGGTTCCCACTCACAGCTTTCATTATCACCCCCCACCCAAATGACATCTAGATTTATGCATCCAGATCCAGTTACTATCCTGAGCTTCAGACCTGAATATCCAACTTGCCTGGGGGACAGCTCCTCCTGCATGGCTGCTGTGATCTCAAACTCAACATGTCCCAAATAGAACTGATGATACTTCTGTACAAACATGCTGCTCTTCCAAACAAATCAATTTCTCTCAATGGCATGATTTTTTTAAAGGCTCTCCCTACGCCCCATACTTAAAACTTGGGAATCATCTTAAGCTTTTCCTCTATCCATCCCTCATTTTGCTCCTCTGTAACATGAAGGAGTTGAATTAGATGAGCTGAAGGATCCATTCCCTGTTCATCTAGGATTCTATGACTCCATCTTATTTCTATCCTCTTGCTTCTTGGCTTTAGCAAAATCTGAAAAATATCTCACATCTGTCCCTTTCTCTCTACTTACATGGCCACAGTCTTACTTCGAGTGCTCACCATCCCTTACCTAGACTAATGCAATAGCCTCCAACCTGGTCTCCCTGTTTCTAGTATCTTTCCTCTTAATTCCATTTTCCACACAGCTTCCAAAATAATCTTCCTAAGGCACAGGTCTGGCTGACCACATCAGTCTCCTGCTGAGAAACCTTCAGTGTCTTCCCATTACCTGTAGGATAAAGTGCGTTGGTATTTTGATGGGTCTGTGATCTCATCAAGGTGGTGCTCCCTACAATAATGCAGTTTGCAACTCATCTATGCCTTCCTGTCCTGTGTGACTCTTGTCTGTGTCCTCCTCTAAATTTACCATGAGGGTCCACCCCACAGACTTGGGGTCTTCCTCTAATTGTCTTGACATTGTGTGTAATCACTGGAATGTGTTGGATATCCCTTTCTCTAATTACATAACCAATCTATCTTCTTCACTGGTTAGTCACATCCTTCACACTGACTCTCGATAGTACTTCCTTGTTTGTAATGTATTGCAGCTTTCTCATGCTCACTATGCACTTCTCCCTTGCCTTTTGGACAATTTCATGACTCATATCCATACAACAACACTCGAAGAATATCGATATTTAAATAGATGGATCATTAAAAGCTTTTCTCAGTGTGGCCATAATTTCCTATTTCTTGCTGTTTTAAGAGGCAATAGCACTCATGATTTCCCAAAAGCAGTCTTACCTGTTCTCCTCCTGTTTAACCCTGGGCCTGGCCCTTGGTCTGCATGTAGTACCTGTCCAAGATAACGATGGACTAGTTCAGTGGCAATAGGTACTCTTCATCTACTTGGTTTTCCATTGTGGCTAGTCAGGATGAACTCTATTGAGCAATTATGGATCTCATTTAGAGCCCCTGTAATGTTCTGGTACTTGACACAATATCATCTGAAAACAGGAACTGCTAGAGGTCCTCAGCCTCTATAGAGAATCTGGTCAATTGAAACTCTTCACTGGATGGCTTCCATGACTTTGGCAAACACACACCCTTGTTTGCTATTGATAGAAGCAGAAGGTCATGAAACCAACATATATCTCTTTCAAGGAATCTTGCATGACTGACATGCACAGGAGACATCCTATTGGAAGAGGGCCTTACAGGAAGCCTCTTGCTCTGCTAAGTGAAATGCCTTTTTATAATCAACCAACAATGAGAACATGACAACCTGGGATTTTTTTTCTCTGTACCTTTAAAACAACTGTGTAAAGACGTGATGTGGTATGAAATGGCATTTGCAAAAGGTGGTTTTCTTTTTATACCTTCAACAAGATGTGTACACTGATGTATGTATGTGTGAGTTGTTCTCCAAAAGAGTTTGCAGAGGTGGGAAAATAGGCATATGGGTATGCAGTTATAACTATTCTCCTGGTCAGATTTTTTGGTACCAATGAGAGGTGAAATTTTTCCAAATTTTGCCATCCTCCTTTTTCCTCCAAACTGTTTCTTCGAGCATGGATCTCCTCCATATATTTCTGGTCTAGACCCAGTTGCTCTTCTCAGTTTTGTTTTCTTAAGTGCCTTTTTTACTTCCACAGGAAGCATAGTGGGGACTGTTAGCTGAGCTATAACTAGGCTCTTCCCAGGGTGGTGAGATCTAGTGGGGAGACTTCCTCTTCTAGCCATCCTGTTGATCTCATAGCTTGAAGTATCTTCCTTTTCCCACACTATGAGTGACCCATACTGTATGCTACAACCACTGCTGTATACTTACTCCCTTGCCTGTCTATGAGCTGCCACCTCCATGCTCCCATCGCTATCATGTCCTTCTACCTCCTCCTGGAAGTTGGAAAGGATCAGGTGTGAAGGCCAGACTCTCAAGAGTATGGAGCCCTTCCCTTCCTGATGAAACTATAGAAACTGTACTTGGGACAGACCATCTTCTACCCCACAAGTGAATTTGCTCAGGGTACACGAATTCCTAGTTTGGCTTTGGATGCTAATGTATAAATATGATGACTCCACTGTCCTCAATGATGGAAAATCTGTATACGTATTTTCATTTCACATCTGTTATCTTTCTTCCAGTTTCATCCTTAAAGGTCTTCAGGATGACTTTGCTTACTTAGATCTCTTGCCAAATTTTTTTAAAATAAGTTTTTCATTCCACTATTTCTTGTTGTTTTAAGAGGAAATACTACTCACTCACCACTTTTCTATGTAAGACCTTACAAATGAGTTTCTACTCTAAACTGGCACCAAGTTTGGCTGCCATACCTCTCTGTTGGGCAAAGAAACCAAATGTTTCATGACTAAGGTAGTTTCTAAGTCTTTTTGGTTTCCTTATTGTGATGTTTGATTTACATGAGTTAAATTTACTTGAGAGGCACGTGGAGCAGTGGATACAGCACTAACCTTGGAGTCAAGAAGATCTGGGTTCAAGTTCTGCTTCTGACACTTCTCAGTGGCCCAGGCAAATTTCCAAGACTAGACTAGGTACTGACGTGTTGCTTGTGGAAATTTCTTCTTTGAGAGGGATGTTTTTGTCAATGAATTTACAAATCTGGAACAATAGTAAAATCTCCAACAACTTCCTTTGAAAAGGATAATAGTTTGTATTTATCATTTTACTCATTTCCTATTTCTCAGTAGCAATTAAATATTTTAAATGGTTCAGGTTCTTTAAATGGCATGCCATATACTTTTCTCATTTTGATTATTTCTTCTGGTTTTGTCTGTAAAGTATTGCCTATGTAGGTTATGTATGTCCATGTGGGTCTGTCTAGATGTGACCTGCAGGGAAACATAACTAGATAGCTCTAGCCTCTTCCCCTCACCCTTCTTAAATGGGGAACAAGAGGTGGAGGTCATGAGATTAGTCGTTCTGTTTTCCTCAGAGAGGGAGTGCTATCTGCCTCTAAATATCGTTAGCGTATGGGAAACCATTTTTAGGTTCAAGCTGAACACTTGATCACTTTCCTTTTACTGGGAAAGAGTGTCCCAGTCTATATATCCCAGATTTGAATCCTCACCAAATGTCAGTTATGTTATGACCACATATAGTGAATAGCAAACAAACCAATTTATCCAAGCTGATAGCAAGCAGAAGTCATTAAAGTTGTACAGATGAGATATACCAGAGAGTAAATGGAGTGAGCTCTCCTACCTGGGTGTGAGATATCTGAGAGAGATGGGGAGAGAGAGAGAGAGAGAGAGAGAGAGAGAGACAGAGAGAGAGAGAGACAGAGACAGAGACAGAGAGACAGACAGAGAGAGACAGATAGATAGAGAGAGAGAGAGAGAGAGACAGAGAGAGAGAAGAAGAAGGGTATTTTGCCAATCCCAAGGAGTAACTCTCCAAAGTCTCCAGTGTGGTAAATTGGCTGGTCTTTGGAGTTCTTTTCCAATTCTGAGATCCTACTTGTTTCCTTCTAACTCTTTACTAGGCAGGGCCTGGACTGGTTCTGGCCTATCTACTGTGAACACTGCCTCCAGCTCCCTTGCAGGGGAACAGGGTTTGCTCACCTCTGGCCTACGTGTTTAACACCAATAACTGGAAATGAGAGCTGTGTTGTCAACAACTTATATCCTCATGAGGTAGGGCCAGTTTCCATCATTCCTGCACAATGTACAGTCCTTGAGGAAAATGGAGATTGAATAAAAGTTGGTTTGATTATCTGTCTTCACTGAACAGATGCAACTTGGCATAGCAGCAGGCATACTAGACTTTGGAGCATGAGGATGTGGGTTTGAATCAGAGGTGTGCTGGTAAATGTTTAACAACTGGCTCTCCAAAAAATAAAGTGGACCCATGGCTCACTTTTCAGCTGAATCTGCATTATTTTTATTTTCTTCATCACTTTCTTAAATTTAGACAACCCACAAAACAATATAAATCAAACACCAAATTGTAGTGTTTGCCCATTTCGGAGGTGTAGAAGCTCATGCTGAAAATTTAACAACTGCCTTTTGTGAGCAGGTTCAAGCACTAAAAGGGTTTGTAAAGATTATCTAGATCAACTCCTGCCCTGTCGATTGTAGAGATGGGGAAACTGAGGTCAAGAAGGTAAATGACTTACTCGGGGGCACCCAGCTGGTAAATGTCAAGGCCCAAAACAGAAGTCTGGTCTTCCAGCACTCTTTCTGCTATACGCTTATATTCGCAGATTCATATCAGGGCTACTAAACCTTGTTCTGCTTACTCTCAGAGTTAATCACAGCTCTCATCTGGGTTGTGGTTTGTAGTTCCAAAGCATTGTACAGACACAATCTCATTTAAACTTCACTATGACCCTGGCAGTGCTTTGGTTTCTAAGGGATTATCATTCTTTTTCCTGAGCTCCATTCCTTCCTCTCCAAACGTCCCCCAGCCAGCTCCACTGAGCCATTCAGTTTCATTTCCAAGTTAACATTGTTAAAATGGCATTCATCTTCTTCCCCCCTGAATCTGGGGAGCTAGAGACTATCTTACTTGTGCATTTTTAGCTCTACCACCTGTACAGTGGCTGGCACATAATAGTTCTTCATTAATGCTTTTTGATTGATTTCTTTCTTGGCTTGGCTAATTTTGTCAGTGATACCACATTCTCCAAGTCAATCAGACTTCAAATCTTTGTATCTTTTCTTACTCTGTTCCCTCCCCCAATATCCTGTCTCTTCAATATTTCCTTTTAGTGTTCTTGCATGGACTCTTTTTTAAAATTTATTTTTTTCCAAGAATGAAAATTCGCATTCTCTCCCTACTCTTCTCTCTCCCCATTGGAAAAGAAAGAAAAACAAAATCCTTGAAACAAGTACGTTTAGTCAAGCAAAACAAATTTCTAACTTGGCCATGTATAAAATATGTCTCAGTTTGTACCTGAAGTCCATCACAGCTCTGTCAGGAGGGGAGGTAACGTTCTTCATCATTCAGACTCTGGTCACTATGTTAATCCAAGTTCCTAAGACTTTCAAAGCTGTTTGTCTTCACAATATTGTTATTGTAGAAATTGTTCTCCTGCGTCTGCTCCCCTCATTCTGTATTAGTTCATACAAGTCTTCTCTGTGAAATCATTTCTTTTATCTTTTTAACAGAGGAACACTATGCCATCACATTCCTTTGTTCAACCATGTCCCAATTGATGGGTACCCCCTCAGTTTCCAATTCTTTACCATACTAAAAAGAACTGCTATAAATATTTTTGTGTATGTGGGTTCTTATTTTCTTTCTTCTATCTCTTTAGGGTATAGATTTGGAAGAGTTATTTCTGGATCAAAAGGTATGCACAGTTTAATGGCTTTTGGGGCATAGTTCCAAATTACTGTGCAGAATGGTTAGACCAGTTCACAGCTCCACCAATAGTGCATTAGGGTGCCTGTTTTTGCACAGCCCTTCCAGCAGTTGTCAAGTTTGCCAGCTGATAGGTATAAGGTGAAACATCAGAGTTGCTTTCATTTGCATTTCTCCAACTATAGTGATTCGAAACATTTTTTTTGTATGACTATTTGTAGCTTGGATTTCTTTCCCTGAAAACTTCCTGTTCACATCCTTTAACAGTTTGTCAATTGGGAAATGGTTTTTACTCTTGTACACTTTAATCAGTTCCTTATCTTTATTAGAAATGAGATCTTAGAGGATCCTTTTATTTTTCATTCATTTTTTTTTTATCTGTGCCACTTTTTAATACAACAAGCTCGCCTCACTTCACACTTAGACTAATACGATAGTCTTGCACTAAGTCTGCCTCTCTCTAGCAAGTTAATCCTCCTTCATACTACCACCACCAGATGCCTCATCCAAATACACTGGTCAAGTACCCCCGGAAATTCAGAAAAAATCCAAAGTCTTCATTCCTACTTTGCAGGCCTTCCTCAGTGTGGCTGACCCAACCGTTCCCTAACACAAGCCTTCTACTTATCCAAACTGGTCTCCTTACTGTCACCCACACAGATTCCTAGCTCCAGGCCTGGCAGTGCCTTCTCCATTCCTTATGGGAAAGGAATTGTTCCTTCCTTTAACATTTTTCCTATGTAAATCTTTTTTTTTAAAGTCAAAGAAAACAAAGTTTATTAAGGATTCGCTTAATTGGGTTGCCTCTTACAGAGCCTAAGCATTAGTAACACGTATTCACAAGTGGGCCAGATAGAATCCCAGCTAGACAGAGTCTGAGCTAGATTGAATCTGAGCTTCCTATGTAAATCTTAATGGTCCTCCAAGGTCCCACTGGGGTTCTGGTTTCTCTGAGCAGTATCTGTCCATTTAGTATGTTCTGTTTTGTGTTATTAATTTTGTATGTGAATAAGTCTTACCTTCTCAACCAGACTATAATTCAGTTCAATTCAACAAATCCCCTCTCTATGCAAGACCTTATACTTCTCACTGAATGACAGTCCTTGCCCTCAAACAGCTTCCATTCTAATAGGGAGACTTCTATGCATCTCTGAGCTCATCAATGCAAATTATTCCCTTCAGCGATGTAAAACAAAAGCTACTCAAGGCTCCTGGTTTTGTGCAATTCTTTGAGACACCCTCCCATCAAACCTACCCAGTATATGGGGAAACTTGCTTTTTCTAGGTCTTTTACCATTCTGTGGGGTATCCATGATATATTCTGGCTATACTTACATGACCGATCTACCTCCTTTCCTGGTCATGCCTGTCTTCATTGCTATCTCTCATACCATGTATTGTGCACAAACCATTGTTGGTAATATGCTACAAATAACACAGTCACTTCAGTCTTTAAAGGCTCTTATGGAACCAGGAAGACATTGTACACAGTGACAGCAATATTGTACGATGGTCAACTTTGATTGACTTAGCTCTTCTCAGCAACGCAATGATCTGAGGCAACTCCAAAAGACTCACGATGGAAAATGCCATCCACATCCAGAGAAAGAACTATGGGGTATGAATGGAGATTGAAGCATAATATTTTCTCCTTCTGTTGTTTTTCTGTTGTTCTTATGGTTTTTCCCCTTTTGTTCTGCTTCTTCTTGCAAAACATGACTAGTGTGGAGACGTGTTTAACATGATTGTACACATGTACAATAACCTATGTCAGATTGCTTGTCCTCTTGGGGAGGGGGGCTAGGAGAGAAGGAGAAAAATTCAGAACTCAAAATCTTAGAAAAAAATTAATGTTGAATACTATCTTTACATGAAATTGGAAAAATAAAATACTGTTTACAAAAAAAAATAAAGGCTCTGCTCCCTTTCCCAACACATATTGTGACCCATCTTAGGATATGGTCTTTGAGAATTATAATGACTGAAAGCTTTGTCAGCCTGCAACCAATCTGCTGTAATACCTTGATGAATACAATGTACATACAAAGTTATACAGTCCTAATACAAGTTAGAAAATCAGTAAGTGAGAGAGGCTAAACAGAGAGGGCTGAGGGACTTGAAAGAGGACTTTTGCTAAGGGGATCAGGAAAGAATTCATAGAGGAGTTGCATCTGAGCTGAGTCTTAAAGGAGGAGAAGAATTTCATTAGTTAAAGAAGGAAAAATGGTGGTCTATTCTGAGGATGGCAAACTGTACATAAAAGGCACACAGGTCAGATCCTGGAGATTGATGGAGAGTACAGTTTGCATGAAGGGGCTTAGTGTATAATGAGACTGGAAAGGGAGGGTAGGCCCATTTTATTATGGACAGCCTTTAACGTCAGGCTAAGGGGAATTCAGTTTATCCTGGAGTCAGTTGGGAAGTTCTGAAGGTTTTAGTTCAGTGCAATGACATGGTCTGTGGGGCTGGGCCAGTGGAGACATGGTAACAAGGGCCTGCCCTAGGATGGTGCTTATGTGAGAGGAGAGAAAGGGCCAGATGGATATGATCATGTGGAGATAAAAATGACAAAATTTGGCAACTCATCCAAAATGTGGGCTCAGGGTAAGAGAAGGGCCAAAAATGGGAGGCTTGGAGCCTGGGTGACCAGAAGAAGGTCCCTGAGGGGCGAGCATTGTGTCTTACACCCCACCACTCTGGGCACCTGGTGGCCATTTAACCAACCCCATCGTGCTATTTTCCTTGATTTCCAGCCTGACAGGCGGCATCTGAGGTCTTGCTCCTGACCCTCTCTCCTTTCCATCAACCTTTTCACCCTTCAGGAAAGTCAGTTTGTCAAGCTCATCGATAAAAAATACTTCATTCCTTCATGGATCATTTTCCTCTTCCTAACACAATATACATAGGAGTTGGAAAGATCTAGTCACACATTGGAAGAGGCCTCACTTCAGATTCTCAAAGCTGTGACCTTATTCCTTTTGGGTTTGAGCGTCTCCCTGGATAGGATTTCACGCCACATAAACTCCAAGCCTGTGAAAAGTCAAAAGGACAGACAGGGAGGGTGTAGATTCATCTTTTTCGAATATCAAAATGCCATCTGATGGAGGAGGTGAAGGCGGGTGGAAGGAGCACGGCAGCCACTGCATTGTCCTCAGCCCGGGCTCTTTGGGGGAGCCTTTGGGGACTGACGCCACCACAAACCCTGCTCAAAGGCGGCCCTGGAAACTTGTCAGCCAGAGCTGGAGCTGGAAAAAAGGCGGGGGAGGGGAGCAGTTCAGGCCCAGTTTGCTTCCTTTCCAAATGTCCTGTCTTTGTTACGGGAATAATAATGATATTAACAAAAATAATGTGGTGTAGAGCAAACCAGAGATTGTCGAAGCTGGCAAGAAACTGAAAGATCATTTAGTCCAACTCCCTCACTTTATAGAGGAGGAAATGGAGGCCCAGAGAGGGCAAGGGGTCGCACAGCTTATAAGTGACAGAGCCAGTCTTTTGACTCTAGGTCCTATAAGTCATTGGATCAGGACTGGCATCTTCTGGATTCAGTTCTTTTTGGTTGGGAGAGGGGAGGCTAGAGTATAAAGTTCAGTCCAATGAGGAAAGACCCTGGGAATGGGGAAATGATCAGCTTTGTTTGCCTTTTGGCCTTGAGAGTTAACAAATTCCTCATTACTAGGGGCCTTCCAGTAGAGAAGATTCTTGTTCAAGCATGGTGGGCTGCATGGTCCAGCTCTGTGAGCATCTGTCTCTTCAGCTAGTTCTATCTGCAGCTTCTCAAGCATTTGGAGGCCATAGGATCACAGAACTTAGTGCTAGATGGAACTTTAGAGGCCATCTAGTGCAGTCACCTCCTTTTACAAATGAAGAAACTGAGGCCCAGAGAGGGGAAGGGATTTGCCCAGTGTCACACAGTCAGGGTTTGAACTCAGGGCTTCTATCTCTAAATTCAGTGTTCTTTCCACTAGGTCATGGAAGAGCACAGTTTCTTAGTATGATTGAAGAAGTTTTGTTGTGAGGAAAAGTGCTGTCTAAGCACTAATGCCCTGTATCAATGGGAGCGTTATTCATGTTAACAATCATCTATGTTGCTCCATAGAAGTTAATGTTCCATATAACTGAAGCTTACTCTATTAAATGCCAAGACATCAATGTTCTTGAAAGAAGTCTTTCTGAACATATTCCATACTTCTCTGCATTATTCATCCCAGCATATTTCAGAATTTCCAGGCACTGGGAATACAGATCAAAGCCCCTCCACCCTCTTGAGATGACTCGCGGCCAGAAATGTAATTGTTCTATGGGTGCTAAGACTCTCAGCACTTGGCCAGCTCAGCTGATCTTTAGGTGATAGGTATCCAGCCCCTTGCCAGACCCAAATCTGAAAACCTTCTAGTTTGGGAGGACCTTCCAGGGCTGAGAGGAGGGCTTTAGGGGAGGGAAGAAAGAGCAGACTTTGAGGAAAAACGGTCTGCTGCATCCCTTGCTGGTTCAGATGGAGAGGAGGGGGGACACAAAGGGACCATGCCAAAGACCTACAAAGTTGGGCAAACAACACTAGCCTGGTGCTGTTAAAGAATCCAAACCTTCTATCCCACGGTGAGGCAAGTGCCTGATTTCCAGTGCCTGACACCATCCCCAGGACAAGGAGAGATGAAGCAAAACGTTTTTCTTGACATCAAGTCAGGCCCAGGATAGCTGCTCTCCCTGTCTGGCCCCTGCCTGCTCCATTGGGGTCAACGCCTGTTTGATCACTATAGCTACCAAATGGGCCTGCTAGGTTACCCAGAGCAAGATGTTTGCTGTGCCCTGTGGATGCCAGCTACACTTTGGCATCACCCCATGGAAAATACTAATAACATTAAGCAAAGGCAGCACAATTAGAACATTTTAATAGGTCCCAACCTTCTACAATGACAGCCTTTTAAATCTTTGATCTGATTTCAAACAACAGAGGCCCATTTTTCCCCTATTATGTTTAATCAATTATTCCAGGGCTGGGGTGGGGCCTTCCATCCTAACAGGTTTTACAAACGCAGTGGCTTTACCTTGTGGTCACCATGGTGACCTGAGAGGAGTCTGGAGGAACTGATAGCTCCGACATTCCTGAGGAGAAGGCCCACAATGCTTCCTTTCAGAGGGGAAACAGGCTTCCTTAGAGCTGACACCCAGGAATGTCCCCAACATGCTAGCAAGGAAACCCAAAGGAAAAGGGGCTCAGAGGCCCCACAAGGCTGAAAACAAATGGTCCTCGTTGGGAGACTTAAAGGCAGCCTCTGCAGAAACAAAATGCTCTCATCTGGTATGCTTCTTCAGAGAAAGAAGCTAATTTCCTTTCCCCTCAAGATTGGAGGAAGAGAAAATGTGCTTAAATGGAAGACAGGAATGTTTCGGTTTGATCATAGCCTGTAATGCTAAAAATTCATTTATCTTAACCCCTCTCATTTTACAGATCAAGAAACTAAGGCTGTTCAAAGTCACTCAGCTAGTAAGAGGGAGAGCCTTGTTATAGATGTAGGTCTTGTGAGCCTAGATATTCTATTTACCACACCTCCAAAAGCCAGGGCAGGTAGAAACAAACATGAGTAGCTGAAGACAAGTGTGTAGCGCTCTTCTTGGAGTTCTTGAAAGATCTTTAAGAATTAAAAATGCTATAGGGTTGGTGAGAGTGTTCCTTTGTATAGAGGGAACTAAGAAGAAACAAAGGGCAAGGATTACTAGGTCCTATTCTGGATGGAGTTGGCTAAGTAATGGAGTCCAACAAGGACCTTGATGCAGTTTAGCCTCAGCATTTTCTAGATCGTTTGAGAGTTGTAATGCACGGTGGTAACAGTATATTTGGAGATGATGTCAAGCTCCCTCCAGGACTGTCAGAGTTACCCTACCATGGAACGGACTGGGTGGGTTCTCATTGGATGACCACTTGTAGAGGGAATTTTCAAGTGTGGGTTAGACTAGGTGTTTGTTGACAACTCTTAAATATTGTGATTTTGTAATTCTGTACCAGGCAGACGGGAATAAACTGCGGAAGGATTTTGAGTGAACAAGCAGAAAAATGGCGGATGCTCTTCGATGGGTACAAGTGTATCAATAAGGTTTAGTGAGAAGGGAAGTAAACTTGAAACCTGGCTTCCTTAGGCATGTCAGCTAACCTCTTTGGGCCTCAGTCTCTTTATATGTAAAAAAAATGATCCCTTCAGATGATGTTTTAGTTAAAAACTAGAAAGAGGATTTGAATTATTCCTGCTACCCTACTGCCTGGGTTCTACCCCACTGCCTGGGTTCTATCCCTCTGCCTGGGTTCTCTCGAGAACTTGGGACCCTTCCACAAGGCCCTACACTAGCCATTCTCTCAGGGAATCAGGTGGTAAGCAGTAAGAACTATTTGTGGTCAAGCCTGTGTCATGCTAGTTACTGGCACAGTTTAACTCCTCCATTCTAGGTTTATTCACGATCTTACTGTGACCTTGCTTCATTTTCTCTTGACAGTGTTTTATTTTCACGGCTTTTGATTTACCACTCTTATCCCAGTCACAACCCTTTGCCATAGCAGGCAGGAGATCTTTTTCCAAAAAAGATATGGGTTCCTGTAGCATAACAGAGTTGGAAGGAACCTCTGCCATAACTTATTCCTTTTATTTCACAACTGAGACCCAGAGAAGTGAAGTGACTTGGCCAAGATCTTGATGTTGGGATTTTTCTCAATCCTGAATCTTTGCTGGTTCTTTCCTTCTGGTCCTCCCCACAAATCCTCCATCCTTGCCTTTGCTCACGCAGTCTCCATGTCTGAGATTTCTTCCCTGCTTCTCCTTGCCTACCCAAATTCTTCAAGGCCTAACTCAAGTCCCAAATCCTGCAACTCACATGGATCTCTCAGACTTCAGAAGTACATATTCTCTGGATTACATGTGATGTGCTAGCACAGGCACCATTGATTGGTGCCTCAAGCTAGAACTGTGACTACTGTTTCTCTTCTATGCCTCTAGCACTTGGCACACAGTGTGTCAAGACTCCACCACTTCACTGGTGTGGCTTTCCCTCCATTGACACAAACCATAGTACTTCCACTATTTAGTTGAGAGATCCATGAGTTGCTAAGGTTGAAAAGTTCAGCTCTTCTTCTGCAGCCAACCTCACGATGAGCCTCATGTACCTCCCTATGGTTTCTCTCCTAAGTCATGGATGGTTATGATCTGCATTGGTGGCAAGATTTTCCACACCAAGAGTTCCCCACATTGACCAAATCACAGGTATGTTTACCTATCCTTTATATCCATCCTTTTATAAAAACCCTCACTTGGATGAGAATCTTCTGCAGCCTACTTATGCCAACTTGTGAGTCACCTGCAGTTTGGGTGTGCCAGTGATCATGGCATTGTTTGGGTTGTACTCATACAGCACCACCAGGAAGATATCAATATTAGAAAGATGGAATTTTGCTTCAAGGAGCACAAGGGGATCACTGAAAGTATTCATCAACTTCCCGAATACAACCCACCCTATTCTCCTCCTATTTGATTCCAGACTCAATTCATCATCCATCTGCAGTTCCTCCCCTGGGTATATGTAATGATATACCTATTCATTTGTGTCCTTAACATTCATACGGATGGATAGCCAACTGTGATAATCTAGACAATAGACATTTTTCTTCCACTTAGGTTTTCCTCTATAAATGATTAAGCCAATTTTTTGATCAGCTAGATCTCAACAACAAGATTCCGCAGTGTTCGTAAACTCGATGTGTTCAGCACAACATCGCCACTTGGAAGACTCCCTCATCTATCAGGAATCCTTCCGTTTGGACTCTATGCACGATATTGTCCTCCATGACCGTTGCAAAGCCAAAGGACCCACACTCACTCCAGTTCACTGCTGGGCTTCCCCTTGGCCACAACAACTCTGGGAGGCATTGCGCTGCTCTATTTTGGTTCAGCCCTATGATTCTATCCGTGTAGAGGAATTCTGGTTGTGAGCTCTCTGAAGGCAGGGGCTTTTAAATTCATTGTCTCCATAGCCCCAGACTTTAGCATGATGCTTGTCCTATGGGAGGTGGTTTATAAATGCTTGTTGATTTTTATTAATATGCATTTTTACTATTATTGGTTATTACTATTGTTTTTGAGTCAAAATGTTGTCCTGGAAAGGAGATTACATTTGAAGTCAAGAATTTGTCTTCAAATTCCAGGTCTTCCATTACTCGCTGTACAATCTTGGGCAAGTCATGCCTCTGAGCCTCAGTGTCCTTATGTGTAAAATGAAGGAGCTGGACCCAGTGATCTGGAAGGACCCTTCCAACTCTCAGATTTTCAGTATAGTACTAACCTGATCTGAAGTATCTGAGATATGGTAGAGCAGACACTGGAACGGATAGCATCCCTAAGATGATGGACCGAAGAGGAGGCCCCAGTGAAGTCTGGGGGAGTGCCCATGTGACTTGACTCTGAGGCATACTCATATCCAGAAGTTACTTGAAACCAACATTGGCTATTGAAAGACCTTCAATACTTTGTGAGTTCAACAACATTCCTGCTCCCCAACATGGGCAAACACAAATCCTAGGCCCTCACTCTACACCTTAAGAGATAGACTTCATGAGTTGCTGCCAAACACACATTCTGCAAGCCAGCTTGGACTTGAAGCCTTCTCAAGTTAGAAGAGGTAGCCAGAGCTCCCTGCAAAGCCATGGAGAACCCACGGTCACTCCTATGCCATGGTATAGCCTTGCAGGAGAACTTTGATAGGGAATGGAGGGGCATTGTGGTGTAGTAGAGCAAGTGTTGGCTTTGGCATCAAGAAAGGCCTGGATTGGGCAAATCACTTATACTGTCTAAACCTTAGTTTCTTCATGTGTTAAGTGGAGGAGAACACTCCTTGCACTTCCAGGCTCATACTCAGTGTGAGGTAAGCACCTTATAAAGTTAGTGGTGGTGGTAACCTAGGAGTGATCACTGAGAATTCACATTTGAAGAAGCACTTCCTTCCTTTTCTGAGCCAACAACAAAGGGGCCCCTTTCAAAATTTGGTGGGCTCCTTTGAGTCTTTCACTTATAGATCTTATAGATCACCATGGCTGGTTTCCAAACTAATGTGGGCCAGGAAGACCCAATGGATAAGGATTTGAGAAACTAGAACCCCCTACCCTGGGATGCCCATGGAATCCAAGGTATTAGTGCCACCAGAGGCCTCTGTTGAGCTCCATCCAGAGCGCCAGTTTCCATCACCTCTAAGTCTCTGTAGTGGTTTTGCCATTGGGGGGAAATCTCTCATTCTTGGTCCTGGGCCCAAACTGTGTGCAATGCTTCAATAAAATTACTTGTGATGTTTTAGAGTAAGAGTCTGGGAAATGTGAGTTCTTTAAATGACTGGATTTCCCCTCCTCCCCTTTTAACAGCTGAATAGCTACTCTAGTCACATGACTAAAAGGGGGCTCTTTTCCCAACTCTGCACGTGTGATGTGGAGCTGCCCATTAAAGATGATGGAGAGAGTGCTGGTGTATGTGAGAAGGGAAAAAGAACATAAATGTAAACACCACATCGTAGTTTGAAGCCTGCCTTTGTCGCCTTCTTAGCTGTGTGACCCTAGGCAAGTCACTTAACCACTCTGAGCCTCAGTTTCCACATCTGTAAAATGGAGATAATAATAACGATGTCTACCCCTTAGGCTTCTTGTGGAGATCAACTGAGATAACATAGGTAAAGCATTTTGCAAACCTTACAAATGATAGCTATTTTTAGGATGATTATTATTGTTATATAAGTCATAGGATCCTGGAATCTGAGCCTGGAGTATTCAAGGCCTTCAGTCCAACAGGAAGAACACTGGCTTTGGATCCAAGGGTCTGGATTTGAAACCTGCTTCCATCACTTACTACCCGTGTGACCTTAGACAAGTTATTTCCTCTTATGCTCCTCCTCTGTCTGTTGAAGTGGTTGGCCTAGGTAATCCTTAAGGTTGCTTCCAACTCCACATCCTGTGATCCAACCTACCCCGCCTCATCTCTGACTGTTGTTTCTCCTTTTTCAAAGAGATCCAATGACCTCCCAGGGTGATATCTTGACTTGTCCGGGAATTGGATTTAAGAGGAAGTGGCACAAAGTGGTCAGTCTCTCCTCCTGACTCATTGAAGTCCAGTGGTAGGACAAAAGTCACGATAATTGGTGATGGCTTGGCATATGGATGATGACCTTGGCATCTTGAATGTCACCATAGCTCCTGCTCGGTTACCTTCATGGCCCCTGGAACAAGTTCTCATGTGTCCATCCTGCTGAGGAAAGTCTTCACATGCTGATGGTTTGGGGGCCTATAGTTACTCTCAGCCTATCTGCACAAACTCCAGCTTCTTGGAGCCACGGGTGAGAGTGGGGGGAAGGTGGATGAGCAGTAAGCCATCACACCAGAGGTACCTGTCCCCCCCCGAAGAGCTCATACACCCCTAGCTCTGACTAGTTCCCTGCCAGAAGCCTTCCGCTCTATGTTGGTCATTCAGCTTTCTAACACACAGCACCCCTGGTATTTTCCTGCCTAGTTTCCTTTACTCACATACTTTCCCCCACCCTACCCCGCATCTCCTAATACCTGGGATGCCCTCAGAGCTCCCCTCCATTTGCTCAAATTGTGCTTACCTTGCAGGGATCAGCTCAAGGCTGTCATGACTCGATCTGGATGAAGCCCAGCTGGCTCTCTGTGACCATCCCTTCCTTTTCTAGACAGTTACTGGCCATATCTCTGATGATATATTCTGGAATTTGCTCAGGGATGGAAGCCAAGCTAGATGGTCTACCATGCAAACTGTACTTTTCCTTTTTAAACAACTGAGTCAGTCTTCCCCCTTCTTCATTCCCATGGGCCTGTCCTGTTCTGCAGGACCATTCAGACATCACCAAATGTAACTCAGTCATCACGTTCCCGGCTCTTAGAGTCTCCTGGTCCTCTTGCTCATCCTGCTTCCCTCCTCCCTCTCCCTTCTAGGATCCTTTGATATATTCTCTTCCCTACTATAGTATAAGCTCCCTGAGGGCAGGGACTCTTTGCTTAGCCCAGTGCCTGGCACACAGCCCACCCTCATTAAATGTTCACTCTGTCTCTCTAGCCCATCATTTCCCTTTGCCACTGTGCCTGGGCCGCTCACCTGATGCTCATTTCTCCTGGTATTGCTGGCTCCTTTCATATATTTACAAGAGGCTGGGAGGGCCCTCATGTTGGATCTCTTTGCAGTCCCATGGAGCCTGCACCATGTCCTGTGAGCAGAAGAGGTCTAGCAAACACTTTTCAGTTAGTGATTGGTTTCAGGGGCTGAAACTCTTTCCATGTTAAGCTAGCTCAGATAGAGGAAAATTCCATTGTAGTCATCAAACATTTATTAAGAAGCTGCTGCATGAAGAGCACTAAGAAAGGGAGCAGAAGGAGGACAGGAAGATCAAATTAGACATTGGTACAATAGGTAGTGAGCTTCCCGTTGCTGGAGGTATTCAAGCCTCTGCTTAGGGATATTGTAGATATTCAAATAGGGGCTGAAATTTACTTAGGGTTTAGACATGGAAAGGGCCTTAGAGATAACATAGGCCAGAGACTATTAACACTTCCCCATCCCCTGTAGATTTTATGGCCAATTCCTTCCTTCTAACCTGTTTCCTTTTTTTTTTTTTTTTTTTGAAATATCTCTCCCTCATCCCCCCAGATCTTGTTACAGTGAGTCTTTCTCTGACTTTATCATAGAATTCAGTAGTTTGAAGGCTCTTTCCACAGTCCTCTATTAGCAGCTATTGAATAGCGGGAAAAGAAAATTGAAGTCAGTAGCTTGGGCTCCCCATCTGCCTCCCCATCGGATAGGTGTGAACTTTGGCATCTCACCTCCTCTCTCTTGGCCTCACTTTCCTCCTTTGTTAAATGAAGGGATTGGACTAGATCAGGGATTTTTTAACCTAACCTGGCATCCATGGACTCTCAGGGACACTGGGATTTGTTTTCCTTGATAATTTCATTTCTTTCAAATGTAATTATTTTCCTTGGGAATTCTATGTATTTCTAAACACTTAAAACGCTTAAGAAGATTATTTTCAAGAGTCCATAGGTTTCCCCAGATTGCCAAAGGAACCTGTGATACAAAAAAGGTTAACAATCTCTGGACTATGTTATCTTTAAGACCTCTTTTGTGCCTAAATCCTATTCTCTTAAATGAATTTCAACCCTTATTTGAATATCTATGTCCCTAAGCAGAAGCTTGAATACCTCCAGTGACAGGAAACTTGCTACCTCGCCCATAGGGTTTATTGGTTGTTGTTTTTTAAAGAACTAATGTGAAACTAGGCAAATACTTTGAAAAGTATAAAGCACTAGGCAAACCTAAGAAATCACTGTGTGTCTGTACTTTCAGGCTGGCTATTTTTAAGATTCCAGTAAATTCCAAGCCCTTTCCATTTCAAATTAGCATCTTACTTTCACTCTCTGGGAAACCCATTTCCAGCTTGTTAAGGCTGGTGTGTAATCTGGCGGCTCAAGCCCCCCTAATTTGGAACATTAGGGCCTAGCATCAGCCATTGTCCAGAATTTCCCAAATTCAACCCAAGGGATGGAAGGGAGGAGGGCTGTTGAGCATTTTACTGCCTCTCTCCAGTTTCTCTGTAGCCTTGGGCAGTGCTGGGGGCAGGGCGGGGGTGAGGGTGGGGGGGGGTGGTGGCGGTGGGAAATGCCTGGAGCCTCTTTAACTGAGCAGAAAGCTTTAGAGTTAGTGAGAGATCTTGAAGACTGTCTGCTCCTCAGGGTCAGGAGGAGGATGAAGGTTGAACTTGGCAACGGTGATGCACACATGTATACACACACACACACACACACACACACACACACACACACACACACTCATTGAATCTCTTCCCCAGATATTCTCTGCAGGAGCTCATTAGCACTGTCATGGTCAGATTTTTGATGGGGGAGTGGGGGAGGAGTTTTAGTGTTCAAGTGTATTGTGGTACATTTCAATAGTTTTTTATTACTTTCATATATATATATGCATATATACATTATTGATTTTTCAGTTCTTAACATTCACTTCCACAAAAATTTGAATTCAAAGTTTCTCCCCATCTCTCCCCACCCTCCACCCCAAGATAGCATGCTCCCCATCCACCCCTTCCTCCAGTCTGTCCTCCCTTCTGTTACCCACCCTTCTGGCATCCCCCTTCTCCTCTATTTTCCTATAGGACAAAATAGATTTCTATACTTCATTGCCTGTATATCTTAATTTCCAGTTGCATGCTAAAACAATTTTTAACATTCATTTTTAAAGCTTTGAGTTCTATATCTCTCCCTCCCTCCCCATTTACCCTCTTTGAGAAAACAAGCAATTCAATATAGGTCATACACATGTAATAATGCAAAGCATTTCCATAATAGTTATGTTGTAAAAGACTAACCACATTTCCTTCTGTTCTATCCTGCCCTCCTTTTATTCCACTCTTTCTCTAGACCAGTCCTCCCACAATAGTATTTGCTTCTGATTATCCCTTTCCCCATTTTGCTGTCCCTTCTATTATCTTCCCTCTCCTATCCCCTTCCTCCTGGCCTTACTGCAGGGTAAAATAGATTTCCATATCCAATTGAATGTGTGTTATTCCCTCCTTAAGCCAAATCCCATGAGAGTAAGGCCCAATTATTTCCTTTCATCTTCCCCCTCTTCCCCTACCTTGTAAAAGCTCTTTCTTCCCTCTTTTATGTGAGATGATTTACTAAATTCTACCTCTCCTTTCTCTTACTCTTAGTACATTCCATTCAACAGGAAATTTTATCTTATTTTTTTAGGTATTCTCCATATTTAGCTCACCCTGTGCCTTCTATGTGTGTGTGTGTGTATACACATATATACATATATATGTATATATATGCATATATACACAGATACACACATACATGCACACATAAACCCACGTACATATACATACCTACACATATATAATATACGCACACACATACATACATACCCATGCATACCTACATATATATATTCCCTCTAACTACCCTAATACTGAAAAAGGTCTCATGAGTTACAAATAACACCTTTCCATGTAGGAATGTAAACAGTTCAATTTTAATGAGTTCCTTAAGGCTTCTCTTTCCTGTTTACCTTTTCACGCTTCTCTTGATTCTTGTGTTTGAAAGTCAAATTTTCTATTCAGTTCTGGTCTTTTTAGCAAGAATGCTTGGAAATCCTCTATTTCATTGAAATTCCATTTTTTCCCCTGAAGTATTATAATCAGTTTTGCTGGGTAGGTGATTCTTGGTTTTAATCCTAGTTCCTTTGACTTCTGGAATATCATATTCCAAGTCTTTTGATCCCTTAATGTAGAAGCTGCTAGATCTTGTGTTATCCTGATTGTATTTTCACAATACTTGAATTGTTTCTTTCTTGCTGCTTGCAATATTTTCTCCTTAATCTGGGAACTCTGAAATTTGGCCACAATATTCCTAGGAGTTTTTCTTTTGTGAGCTCTTTCAGGAGGTGATTAGTGGATTCTTTCAATATTTGTTTTACCCTCTGGTTCTAGAATATCAGGGCAGTTTTCCTTGATAATTTCATGAAAGATGATGTCTAGGCTCTTTTTTTGATCATGGCTTTCAGGTAGACCCATAATTTTTAAATTGTCTCTCCTGGATCTATTTTCCAAGTCAGTTGTTTTTCCAATGAGATATTGTACATTATCTTCAGTTTTTTCATTCCTTTGGTTTTGCTTTATACTTTCTTAATTCTTCATAAAGTCATTAACTTCCATCTGCTCCATTCTAATCTTTAAAGAACTATTTTCTTCAGTGAACTTTTGAACCTCCTTTTCCATTTGGCTAATTCTGCTTTTTAAAACATTCTTCTCCTCATTGACTTTTTGGACCTCTTTTGCCAATTGAGTTAGTCTATTTTTCAAGGTGTTATTTTCTTCAGCACTTTTTTAGGTCTACTTTAGCAAGCTGTTGACTCACATTTCATGATTTTCTTATATTGCTCTCATTTCTCTTCCCAATTTTTCCTCCACCTCTCTTACTTTATTTTCAAAATCATTTTTGAGCTCTTCCATGGCCTGAGACCGTTGCATATTTTTTTGGAAATTTTGGATGTAGAAGCCTTGACTTTGATGTCTTCCTCTGATGGTATGCTTTGTTCTTCCTCATCTGAAAGGATGGAAGAAAATACCTTTTCACTAAGAAAGGAACCTTCTATAGTCTTATTTTTTCCCCCTTTTTTGAGCATTTTCCCAGCCAGTTACTTGACTTTTGAATCCTTTGTCAAGTGGAGGGTATCCTTTAGAGACCTGTAAGTTCTCAGTTCCTCCAGTGTGGCAGAATCCCAGGAGACAAATTTACTCCTCTCCTGGTCTATGCTCTTGTCTGTGAGCAACCACAAGCACTCTTTTCTGTCCAGGACCTGTGAGTAGGATTCCCTCTCCACAGTCACCACCAGCTGTACCATGCCAGCACACCTCCTCACCCCAGAACTGTCACTTAGCACTGAGACCCAGATCAGCTGCTCAAATCCCCCAGGGTCTTTAGGCTGAGGGCTCCAAAAGTGGACATTGCTGCTGGCCAGGGCTGGGGCTAGGGTCACACTGTGTTCCCCTCTCACCCAGGTGAAAGAGCTTTCTTCTTGTCCTTTGAAGCTGTCTTTGGTGTTTGTGGGTTGAGAAATCTGGAAACCGCAGCTGCTACCCATGATTCCATTCCCTGAAGCCTGCTCCAGTCCTGTCTGTGCTGCTTGGCCCAGGCTGGGCTGTGCTCTGCTCTGAGTCTTATGCTATCAACCTTTCCTATTGGCCTTCCAAGCTGTCTTGGGCTGGAAATTTCTTTCACTCTGTCATCTTGTGGCTTCTGCTGCTCTAGAATTTGTTTAGAGTCATTTTTTACAGGTATTTTATGGGCTATGGGGGGAGAACTAGAGCAGATCTGTCTTTCTATTCTGTCTTGGCTCTGCCTCTGCCCTCATTTAGATAGTTTTAAAGAAATGATAGGACCTAGGCCATCCAAGATAGAATGAACCTTAGAACACAGACCATCAGAGCTGGGAGGGAACCTGGAACACAGAATATCAGAGCTAAAAGAGACTTGATTTTTTTTCATTAAACCTCCTTATTTTTCAGAAGAGTAGATTAAAGACCCTAGCAAGTACACTCATTCCATTTACACTGATCTTAGGAGCTCTGCAAACAATGTGCCTGTGGGAAGCACATAGCTATGAAACTTCTTTCTGTTTCTAGCTTTAGGTGAAATACAGTTAGCTAAAATGCTCTAGATAAGAAAATAGAACTCTGCAATCTCTCTCTTAGCTGAGAGCCCAGATGCTTAAGATTGGAGAGAGAGAGAACATAGAAAGCACATTTATATAGTGTGTACTATGCACCAGACACTTTACAATTGTTATCTCATTTGACCCTAACAACAACTCCTGTGAAGTAGGTCCTATTATGATCCCCATTTTTCAGATGAAACTGAGGGAAACAGAGGTTGAGTAACTTGGCCAGGGTTGCACAGCTAGTAAAGCAAACACTTCACACACCCAGTATCAGATTAGAGGAAAACTCCTCAGATGCTTTTCTCCCCATAAGGACAAGGAAATTGATCAGTTCCCAGATCTTGGTTGTGGTTGGCTGTTTTTTGTTTTTTCTCTCCTTAAAAAAGGTCTTTACTTCCAAGGACTAAGCTCTTTAGGAAAACAAACTAGAAGCCAGCTCAGAGGTTAAACTTTTAACCTTTCTTCTTCTGCTGCTCCACATCATAAACAATGCCTCTCTCTATTCCATGCCTCTATCTGATTTAAAGTTAGAAAGTCATTCTAAATCCCACTAATTTCTGATTGCCAACATATACCCCTTTGGAATTGTTTTCTACTGGGCTGCTTTTTAGGGACACTAATAAAGGTCTGAGGCCACTTGGTTTCTTCATCCCCCAGATTCTTTGGGTGTCCCATGCAAATGAAAGGGATGGGGAAAAGCAAGGAACAAAACCCTTTAGCTAGAACCTTTCACCTCAATTCTTTGTTCCAAATTGTCACTTTTATTATGTATATAATCCATAATATATTGTGTATTATAAAGCCTCCCAGGCTTTGAGCAGTACCTCCCATGAGATCTTTTTTTTGTTCTTATTTGTGTATTTGAATATGCAAATCTGCTTGTGGCGAAGGGATCCTAAAGAGTAGGAAAAGAGAAAGGAAAAAGAGAGAAAATTGAAAAGTGAAGGCAGAAAGGAAGGATGGAAGGAGGGAAAGCAGTTCTTCAGTTATAGGGGAGAATGAGAAACTTCCAGCACTAATAGCTTCACACTCTGAAAGAGGGAGAGGACAGTAGACACCAGATAAAGGAAACACCAAAGTGTTTAGGCAGAAACCAACCAAAGGCAAAACACAGGCCACCAAACCTAGCCCCAGCGTACTTTGGTGGGCTTGGCTACGAAGCCAGGACCTATCTGGGCCTTGCCTGGGGTTCCAGCTTCCATCTGCACATCGTGTGAGGCCAAGCACACTTTATGGCTGTGGATGATCCAGCCCAAGGTGATTAAAGCCTGGGCTCCAAGTAGAGATGGATTTGGTTTCTTAAGCACTTGGAACCTCATTCAAATCTTCCCTCATCTTGGGGAGGCACAGGCCATTAAGTCTGGTGGGATCCTGGCTTTGGTGTTTGAATCTAGGTGACCTTAGGAAGTTTACTTAACCCCTCTGGGCACTGGGGACATTGTCCTAGGTCAGCTCCAACATCTCTTGCAGGTAGCTCTGAGTCCTGTGAGCCAACATATTTAGAAACAGTAAGGGGATGGAACACATACTCAAGTTATAATAACACAGAATAAGATCAGTTTTTGAATAAAGAATTATAGTTTTGAGAAATAAACATTTATCTAGTGTGATCCTGAGTTGGCCACTTAACTTCTCCATACCCCAAGATATCTCTAAGACAAAAAAGTTGGTGAGGGAGTTGCCTGTCTGCACTGGTAGAGGGAGTTGTCTCACCGGCAGTTCCCTGTAAAATGACAACCCAGGTCTGGTCCCAGACAACAAACAGAACAATAACAAAGTCACCAAAATATGCTTGAAGGATCAGCCCTGGGATTTCTCAATGTGGACACTCCCTTCACCAATGCAGATAGCAACCTGTCTATGACTTTTAAGTCAGTGGTGTTGAAATCAAATAGAAAGAGGAGGCACTAAACAGTGCATAAGTGGCCATATGTTAACTTAGAAAATATCAAAGGTAGCATTTGAATGCAGATCTGGGCTTCAAGCTGCCTAGTACTCTATCCCTTATGTCACTGTACTGACTCCTACCTGTCAAAATATGAGTATATAACATATATTTGGGTGGATAGAGTACTAGGCCTGGAGGCAGGAAGACTCATCTTCCTGAGTTCAAATCTGACCTCAGGCCCTTGCTAGTTGTGTGACCCTGGACTTAACCCTGTTTACCTTAGATTCTTCATCTGTAAAATGAGCTGGAGAAGGAAATAGCAAATCATTCCAATATTTTTGTCAAGAAAACTCCAAATGGGGTCACAGAGAGTCAGACACAACTCAAAAATGACTGACCAACAATACATATATTTACATCTAAAATATCTGTCTATGTATTTTATAAATTTTGATAAACTTTTATGACAGGTGTGCTGATGGTGATTACTTAGTTCAATAGTCACAGAGTCCTAGGGTCTCTAAATGTTCCCATCCACAGTTGACATTGTACTAATTGGATCAAGCCCCAGATAAGAAAAAGTAGATGAAATCCACATTGCACGGAAATCTGGCATGTGGATGAACAGGGAGTCCAATGAATTCATCCATCAATGTGTGTGGACTAAGGAGTATATACAACCCCTCCCCACACACACACATACCCATACCCCCTCTACCCTCCACCCCTTCATCTATCTTGGACAGGGTCTGCAGGTGGACAGTGAGTTGCTGGGCCATGTTTGGGAAAATGTACAGAACTGTCAGTGGTGCCAAGGGGGTTCCCTGCAGCAAAAGTCCCTTTTTTTAACACCTGTGTTCTCCTGGTGATCCTGTATGGCTGTAGATCATGGGAGATCACCATCCTGGCAAAATTCCCATTGCAAGTGACTCAGAGGACAATGGAAAGCTACATGGTAGGACTAGGGAGGCTGCTAGCCTAGTATAGGGATCTTAAAATGTTTGCAGGCTGGGGCTGTGCTGCCTTTATCATCACCCAGGCCTTTGATGGTCCCTGGAAAAGAGGTCAGGTGGCTGACAGCACTTTCCCCAGAAACTCTAACAGCACAAGAGAACACACAAACACACACACACACAGCGGTTCTGGAGCTAACTCCACAGGCTCTTAAGAGTTGATGGTTAAATTTTCAGTGTGAACACTTCTACCTCAGAAGAAATGGAACAAACGTTAATAATGAAGATTGAACTTTAGAGGGTCGTGTACTGGGTGTTTTTGAGAGCCAGTTGTTAAACACTTACAAGCACACCTCTGCACCTGGGGAGAACTAGACTCCTCAGAGCCACATGGTCATCTCATGAAGTCTTACCAAGGCGAGCTGACTTTCTCTTTCTTCAAAACGCTCAGTTTCATGTTCCCTATATAAAGACCAGATGCACTAGCACTAAAATGTAGCAGCATCCATTGCCTCCCCGATTGTGCCAATGATGGGCTGGTATTTTCAGCCTCTGATGGTTGGACAGATTGATCTTTCTAGATAAGACCCTCAACCCTGCCTTCCTGGCTCAGCATTCTGGCTTGGTTGTGTTCTGAGGGATGGATTAGAGGGTCTATATCAGCCCTTGAGGTCATGCAGTTTGACTTCTCCATTTTATAAAATGGTTTCCAATGATGTCTCCCCAAATCCCTTAATGCCACTGCGACTCAAAGCAAACTCACTTGCATAGCTCCCACTTTAAAGTCCCATCCTGCTTTGCAAATCAGACTATCAACTGTGGGGTACCTTTCACAGAGGAGCAATCTGGGACCAAGGGACTGGCTCTAGGTCATAGAATGAGTTAATGGTAAAGTTGGGACTTGAACCCAGGTCTTCTGATCCCAAGTTCTCTTTCTACCACACACAGTGATTCCTCTGTCTTCTCTGTCACTCTCTTCTGGCCTTTTGCCTCAGAAAGTCCTCTGGGTAGTGATAGTCAGTGCCAAGGGGCTAAGCCCTCAGAGTCACCTCTCTCATCTACCAAGACCCACCTTTCCCCTCTAGTGACCCTTTCACCTCCTCTTTCTCCCAGCAAGGGCCTCAGAGGGGGAGATGGCACATCTAGGGCACTAGGGGCTGGGGTAGCTCTCCAGCCTGAAATTCTCCCAGTTCTCCTCCCCAGTGATTAAAGGCCCCTGGGCCAGCTGGGCAGATAACTTTCTCAGGCTTCATACACTCCAGGCCAGCCTGGGATTGTCAGCACATTTCCTTTCTGTTTAAGCTTTTCCAAAATATGTTGGAAAGGCTGGGAAAAAGAAATAGTCTGAGACAGGGGCCTCCATGAAAGAAGGTTCACCCTGGGCTCTGCCTTCCCCCCCTTTTTTCCCCTTCCCACACAGCCTCCTGTACTCTTCCCTATGGTTCAATAAAGAAATAGCTTCTGAGTCGTCCCCCTCAGGGTAGCTTATGAGAGGTCAACTAGGAAGGGGCTTTAATGGCCATAGAGTCCAAATGAAGGACCTGAGGCTCAGAGAGGAGAAAAAGGGACTTGCCCAAGGAGAGACCAAGCAAGACAGTTTGGGGATTCATCTTTTTCTTTCCAGAGCCTAGAACAGTGTCTTGCACATGATAGGTGCTTAATAATTTTTTTTTTGACTGAATTGGATTGCCTTCATGCAACCTCCTCTCCATCATCCCCACCCTGGCTCCTATTCCTGCCCTCAGGGGCCACACAGAACAAGAAGTCTAAGGGTTCTCTCACCACACAGCCCTTGAAATACTTGTAAATAGGCACCAGGGCTCCCCCAAGTCTTTCCTTCTCTTCAGTTCCTTGGATCATTCTGTTTGTGTTGCCCTCCTCTGAACTGGCTCCAATTTGTCAGTGATTCAAACTCAAGGCCTTTGAGTCCAAATCCAGGGAGTTTCCTTGCTGCTCTTTTCCACTGTTGCTTTATCTGGGAGATTAACCCAAATGGGACCAATTTTTTTGATGGGAACATAATAGGTGTCTCTGCCATGTGGAAGAGGGGAATGAGGGGAAGCTGCCAATGAGGCAGAGTTAGGCTTGAGGTAAAGACATATTTCCTCACAATGCTGAGTTCTCCCAAAGCAGAATGGTCTGCCTTGGGAGTTAGTAGATGTTCCTCCTTGGAGACCTTCAAGTAAAGCCCAGATGACCACATGTCAAGCATTCTTACATGAGAACAGATAGCCTTGGACGTGTCTCCCAGCTGTGATCAGGTGATCTCGACAGTAACCTCAGCTCTTCAAGCCCCTATTTCTGCCTAGGCAGTTCCCTTTTTCATGGAATTAGATGTCCAAGGTCTCTTCTAGCTATAGCTCTATATAGTTCTAGCTTCCTGTGGCCACTCCTGCAATCTCTGTTATCCCTTATGCTGTACATACATTTTTGCTTCTGAGCTAAAGGCTCAGTAGCTCCTAGCCACTTTTCCATCATTGACAGGGACTTGTGGATGCAGTCCCCAAATTCTCAGCTATGGATTTCCGTCTTTCTTTTGTCCCCATCATTCAGATTTTTAAAAATAACTTTATTATGTAAGCTTTCTTCCTGAAAAAATAGAAGATTCACTACTAAGCATATATTCCAGGGAGCTCAAAAGATACAAAGGTCTAGTACATAAGAAAATATTCATCACAGCACTTTTTTAGCAATCACCAAGAATTAAAGACAAAGTGAGCCCTGCTGATTGGGGGAAATGGCTTAACACATGGTGGTAAACTAACATAATAGAATATCATATAACTGATGAGTATGGGTAATTTAGAGAAGGATGGGAAGATTTCTATGAAGTAATGAAGAATGAAATAAGCAGAAACAGAACAATAACCATGGTTATAATACTGTGACTTATTGTAAATATCAGTCATTCAACATTTATTAAGCACCAGGCACTGTGCTAAGCACTGGGGATACAAAAAGAGGCAAAAGACAATCCCTACCCTTCAGAATCTCACAGTTTAATGGGAGAGACAACATGAAAACAAATATATGCAAAACAAGCTCTGTACAGGAGAAATAGAAAGTAATTAATAGCAGGCTGGTACCAGAATGAAGAAGGGTTGGACCAAGCATCCTACAGAAGATGGAGATGCTAGAAGCCAGGGAAGCCGAGAGGAGACAGCCCAAGAGAATCTCTGGAGTTAAGAGGTGGAGCATCTTATTTGTGGAACAGCCTTGAGATGTAAGAAGACTGGAAAGCTAGGAGGGGCTAGGTTTTGAAGGGCTGTGAATGCCAAACAGGGGATTTCATATTTGATCCTGGAGGTAAAAGGGAGCCACTGGAGTTTCAGTGGGAGGGTGGGGTGACATGGTCAAAGAGCACTAAAAAGGAGCTGATCTCTGAAGAAGTATAAAAGTAACAAAGAATGAAACAAACTTTCCTCCCTCTCAGAGAGAGGTGGGAGACTAACTACAAGGACAGGATACTATATACATTGACAGAAGTAGTCACTGTATCACTTGGTTTGACTCATTTTTCTTTGTTTCAACAGGTTGCTTTGGGTGTTTGTTGGAAAGTGTCTGATGCATCCAAACATAATGTGCTGATACACTTTTAAAAGTTTTTCTTTTTTTATTATAAACTTAGTAATCATCCCCAAAGGATGGGAAAATAAAAGGCACGAATAAAAGTTATTTTTGGTAAGTGTATTTTTTCTGTACTTATGGTATATATGGATATAAAAATGACAGTGAGCACCTCTTTTCTAGAATGTTATTTCTGATTCTTTCCCTGTTGTCAGTAATGTGGTCTTAATCTGCTTTTTACAAAACAAGTTTTTTAAAAACAATATGTTGCGACAAACAGGGTGCTCTTGTTACTATCTTGTTAAATTTAATATACATTTTAAAAAAGAACTGCATATAATGTTTCATCTTCTTATACAATCCTCTTTTGTTCTTTGTATATTGAAATGTTTGTGTTTGGGGATGATTACTAAGTTTATAATAAAAAAAGAAAAACTTTTAAAAGTGTATCAGCACATTATGTCTGGATACGTCAGACACTTTCCAACAAACACCCAAAGCAACCTTCCTCGAACATAGTTAAGTAAAACCATCTAATGGTGTGATTGTGTCTGACAGTACATCACATTTCTTCCAGCTGAAGCTTCCTCATCACCCCCTCAGCCAGTGCCCTCCAGCACGTCCAGATCTTGCAGGTGTTGAGGATATAGGACCTTTCCCCTGGCAGGCTTTCTGTGGCTCCATCACTCCCAGAGGCCTTATCACATGCCATCACCGTTGGTGAGTTCCTCCTGGCCAGCCCAGACCAAGGGATGATATTCAACCTGCTTACTGGGTGCTCTCCTGTTCTGCCCAAGATAGAAAACTGCCTTCATAAGAGTCCTTTTGATTTATGAGCTCTGGGAAGCATCTGCAATGACATGAATCAATTACCTAACCTTTTTAGTGGAGAGGGTTTGGAGATAGGAGACCTGGGTTCATAGAGTCATAGAATGTCAGAGCAGGAAGGGACTTTCAGGATCATCCAATCCAACTTCCTCACTTTATAGATGAGATTACTAAGACAGGGGAAGGGACTTGCCCAAGGTCACCCAGCCAGGAAGTATAGGAGCTAATCTTCAACCCCGGGTCTCCAGACTCCTACTCTGGAGTTCTTTTTGTTTCCAATCATTCATTACTCGTAGGACCTTGGGCAAGTCACCTAGCTCTCCTGGTCCTGGTTTTCTCCTCTGTAAAATGAGTGAGGTGGGGTAAGACAGATGATCTCAAAGATCCCTTCCAGCTCTGACACTATGAATCTGTGAACCCGGGTCCTCTTATTAAATACACTTACCACTAAAAATCCTTTGACCCCATGAGTTTCACTGCTTGTGTCAAGCAAGCAAGGCCAGAGCAAAGGCAGGCCAATGTGGGTCTTGTTCAGAGCTTCAAGATCTCCCTAATATCCCCAGAAGCCTGTAGGTTATATTTGAATTCTGTCTCTGAACACAGAAAATAGTCCAGCAAAAGGAGAGAATGGAGTGGGCTGAGGGAAAGAATCCAGGATGGCCCAGCAGGCAGGAGAGGGAATATGAGGGCAACCATGACTCCCTAGTGGCCTGTCCCCACCCCTCCCCACCTCCACTTTGCAAAAGGAAGCTGCCCTCTCTAGGGTCCCACTTGACTCGTCCCATTGGGGCTTACCCCAGTGTCTCTGCCTCACACGGCACCTCCCCCTAACTCAAACCACATGGAGGTGAATAATGTCATACTTGGCGCCTACCCAATCAAGCAAGACATGAGAGGGTGGCCAGACCTCAACTTGTTTGAACAAATGTTAAGAAAACATTTCTAAGGGGATATTCCAGAAAAACATGCTCACCCCAGGTCTTGGAACAGATGTTTGGTTTCCAGGATCACGTTGCTTCATTGCTTTGCAGTTAGTGTTATCAAATGCCTATAGGTAGGACAAAATCACACCAAGTTTTCAGTTACAGTGGTTGTTCGTTCACCCAGTCTCCTCCAACCCCCCAAAATTCTCCTTCTAAAACAGAAACCAGAGGTGAACTTAAGCTGTCCATGATTCAGATGAGTGGTGCTATGTAAAATCTGCTTTTTTAACTTTTCGGCATTGCTCGATATCTGCTGCTGCCTGGGGGTGGAGGTAGGGGTTTGGCTAACTAGCCATTAGCCAACTCCTGGGCACCTATCGCTATGCTCATTGCCACCTGTCAGACTACGCCCAAATGCATGCTGGGTGTCATCTTTCCCTCCCCTTCTATTCACCCTCCTCCTATGCTGAATGTGCACCTGAAAAATATACTCATAGCCACAACTACTTCTGCTTCACCACTGGAATCCTCAGAGAAGCCAAACCCATCTCCAACCACCTCTAAGGTACCACCACACATACCATGGCTTTGGTTACTTCCTGATCAATTATTAAGTGCCTGCTGTGTGACAGGCATGGAGGTCCTTAAAGGCCCCCACAGAAACTATAATCAAGCGTACCATCCCTACAATGGAAAATATCAAGCGCTTGCAACCCACTGATAGCAACATCTGACTCCACATATGAAGGACATTTTCAGTGCAAAGAAGCAGCAGGGTGGAACAGAAAGTAAATTTACGAAGGAACTGGGTTCAAATCCTGCTTCTGATACTTACTAACTGAGATCATGGATAGTTTTCTAGGCTTCGTTTCCTCATCTGTAAAATGAAGGTTGGACTCTATCAGGGTTTCTTCACCTTTTTTTTTTGCTATTGAACCCCACCTTAAGCAGTGCAATGAAGCCTATAGACTTCTCAGAATCATTATTTTTGATGCATAAAATAAAATGTGGGACCGAAGTCTTCAATTTTTCACCTGTCTCTCACTACATCCAGCACAAGAATGGGTATATAAAAGATACTCCTAAAAGACTGATTGCAAAGCAATTGTCAGCAGACTTAAGAGTTAGGCAATGAGTCTTCCATCTCATTTCTTCTCAGGAATCCTATTACCTGTAGATTTCCATGAGTACAGTTGTAGATTTGGAGGCTCCAATCCTTATTACCATAGCAATATTGTCTCATAGTTATAGGGCACCCATTTTCCCTCCAGGTTGTCCAGTTGAATCCAAGCTGCTTCCAGGGCAGGACTAACCCAGATCTGGTCAAATTGTCAAATGAAACAATTGAACCCAATGCCCCAAGCAGCTGATAACAGGAACCATGCGGACACAAAGGCATATTATAGACCCAAAGAGGTAAACAGAGTCAGGGAGCAAAGAAAGGGTTTTAAGTGACATACGCAGGATTCCCTGGAGCAGTGTTTCCCATTTAGTGGTTTGTGAACTGCTCAGGGGTTCCTGACTGTAGTCCAAGAGGTTCAAGCTAAACATTCCTTAATGACAGTAAATAATTGTCCAATTATGTGACAAATATATTTTTCCTCCGTGACAACAAGCATGTGCTAGTTTGAAGCATTATATGTTTATTTCTGCCACGATTTAAAGTCATCATGAGGTTTTTTGGGCAAAAGTTATTATAGTAGTTATTGTAAGTACTTGATAAATAAACCAAAAAGAATATTATGAGTAATATATTAAATTTCCCTGTGGGTTCACAACACTATTTTGTTGAAAGGGGCTTATGAAACAAAAACCATGTTGGAAACCACTGCCCTCAACTAGTAAGCTCCTCCAGATGGTCCTGTTTGCTATCAACATTGTGGTAATTGTATCATGTCCCAGAACATTGCAAAGCCTTCTACAAGATCTGTAACACTTAAAAGAGATTGGTTGAATAATCCACATAGGAAAAACTAAGTGGATGAAAGAATCTCTTTTGTCCCAGTTTAATGAACAGCCCACTCAGGTGTTATCTGTATGCGTGTCATGGATAGACATTGTGGATGGACAACGAACTGGTCCCAGAGCTGGATAGGAAGAAGAGAGAGGACTGGATTGCGTTTGGGAAATTACACATAACTTTCATTGTCCCCAAACTGTGTTCAAACACAAAATCCATACTTGTAACCCTGATGTTCTCTCAGGGCGGCTATATGACTGTTAATCATGGAACACCATAATCTACAACCCAACTGCAACCTGTCATCTAAATGACAATGGAGAATTGTATGGCGGGCATAAATGGATCACTGAATAAGAACCATCATGTCTGTTGCCCAAGAAGTAGCATAAAAAATGTTACATAGAAAATATATGACTGGGAATGGAGGTGGGCTGGTCATGTAGTGAGAATGAGGGCTGACAGATGGGCAGCTCAAATGCTCTATAATTACCCATGGGATTGTAGCCTCAAAGAAGGCCACCAATACATTGGATTTATCTTCTGTGGAGGATTAATGGGAGGGCATGAACAGGGATCATACAGGATGAGAAGTAATGGGGGAAATGCAACCAGAGCTGGAAGGGATCTAGTCCAACCTTTTCATTTTACAGATGAAGAAACTGAGACCAGTATAAATTAAGTGACTTGTCCAAGTTCACACAGGAGCTAAGTGGTAGACCTGGGATTCTAACAGAGGTCCTCTGACTCCAAATCCAGTGCTCTTTCCATTGCCCTATCCTCTTGTACCATTGTAAGGAGATGTCCCCACTGATAAGATATAGATCTATTGAAGACTCATAACTTACATCTCAGTGACACCTGGGAATTGACAAATCACTTTGATCACAACAGTTCTGTGAGGTAAATAGTGCAAGTATTATTATCATCTCCATTTTACAGATGGTGAAACTTCAGGTCTGAGGTATTAAATGACTTGTCCATGGTCCCATATCCAGTAATTGCCCTAAGTTGAGTTCAAAGCAAAGGAACAGCTCCCTGCTGTTCCTTTTGAAGTACTGAAGTATAAGGATCTCATGGAGGGGAGGCTCCATTCCCAATCCAGTTTGGAAACCCAGCGCCCAAATACCCAGGGACTCTTGACATGTGCTTCTGTTTCTCTTTATCCAATCCCTACTGGTTGGCTCCATCTATCAGAACCTATCTGCACAGATCTATTTCTATACAATAATCTCCTTATGTTGCCTATCAGAATTTTTGTTGGAGACCACAAGTCCCACCCTCCAATCCCGCCCAGCCTCCTTCTGAGTATTTGCTCTGTTTTTTTAATCTCAAGGGATCCTAGAGGGTACCAGGCTGTTTTTAGACTCCATTGTGCTTTCTGGGGTGTGCAGAGCTAAGCACCAGGGAGACTAAGGCCTTACCTGAGAAAGACTGGGTGACTGAGCAAATCACTGAAGCTCTCAGTTGCCCAGGCAACTTTCTTAAAACTAAAAGCTGCAGAGCAAGTGCCATTCTGCACTGGTAGAGAGTTGGCTCATCAGAAGTTCCCCAAACCAATGAAATCACAGGGTTAGTCCCCCCCCCCAAATGTTTGCACTGGGCATATCCTATGATTCAGGGAACCAATCAAAATAACAGTGTTAGCTGATATTTAGAAAAGTCTTTATAGTTTATAAGGCACTATATATTTATTATTGCCTCAAAGCAAATCCCATGCAAGCATTATTATCTCTGTTTTATAGCTCAAGAATCTAAGGCATGAAATTTGCCCAAGGAACTGGATCTACAAGTCTGTGCTTCTTTCCAGCCCATCATGGTGCCTCTCACTTACTTCTGGCTCTTACATCCTACAATTTAGAGCCTAAGAATGGTAAAGACTTGTATGTGTTATTTTCTCTGTGCAATGTCCAGAGCAGAGACACTTCAGTGACTGATAATGGCAGTTCTCCTAGTCTGAGTGTTGTTCTGAATGAACAGAAGAGAATTTTCAGTGATGCTGTGGGTAGGCAGCAGTGGACTAGGGAATCAAAGACTGTGAGAATCATCATCCAGTACAAAATAGAAATAAAAGGAATCCCCACTGTAACACACCTGATCAGTCTAGCTTCTCCTTGAAGACCTTCCAGGATGGGGAATCCACCATTCCTGAGGTAGCCCATTCCACTTTGTTTTCTCATTGTTATTGTTAGTGAATTTTTCCAGACGTTGAGCCTAAAGTTGACTCTATGTAACTTCCACTCACAATTGTACACAGTGCTCCAGATGAGGTCAGTAGAATCAGTCAGCAATATCTGGGTTCCAGGTGCTGAAAATCAGGAGAGAGCAGTGTCATGAAAATTGAGTGAGAAGAGACTGTCAAGAAGATGGTCATCAATAAGGTGAAAAGCTGCAGAGAGATTAAATGGAAAGGACTGAGAAAATTCCATTAGATATGGCAATGAAGTGATGGGTCATTTTAGACAGTCAAGTTTCAGTTGAAGGATCAGATTGTAAACCATATTACAAAGGACTTAGAAGTCAGTGAGAGGAGAGAAAGTGGAGGAACCAACTGTAGACAGCTTTCTCATTGAAATTAGCCACTAAGGTGAGAAAAGATGTAGGATGACAGCTAATGGAAGTTGCTCGAGTGGGGAGATTTTTAAGTATGAGGGAAGCATGGTAGTGTTTGTAGGTAGAAGGGAAGGAGTCAGTAGATGGGGAAAGACTCAAGACTAGTAAGATAATAGAGATATGGGAGGCAATCTGCTGAAGAAGATGGGAGAGTATGGGATCAAAGGTGTGTGTAAAGGGGCATGTCTTGGCAAAGAGAAGGACTATGTCTTTATGAGAGATGGAAGTGAAAGGGGAGATAATGGAGGAAGATAATGAGTGGTTTGAGATGAGGAAGAGGGGAGAAGAGGGAACTCTTTATGAAAGACTTGAGAGGGCTGGGGAAAGGTATTGTGGGAAATTTAAGGAAGGATGAAGTTTTAGAATATTGAATTTAGAATATTGGATGACAACCAAATCAGTATATCCAGCCCCATTCTCTCCCCTGAGCTTCAGGCTCATATCATTAATTGCATATTGGTTATTTCACATTGGAGGTCTCAGAGATATCTTACATTCAGTATGTCTAAAATGGAGCTCGTAATCTTTTCTCCTAAATCATTACCTCTTCCAAACTTCATTGTTTTTGGTAAAGGTGCCACCATCTTTCCATCATCTCATTGTCATTGTCCATCAACCACATATCTAGTTAGTGGCTAAGTCTTTGCAACATCTCTGCATCTGGCTCTGTTTCTCCATTCAGACAGCTACCACCTTAGTTCAGGCCATCATCACCTGTTGCCTAGATTATTACAACAACGTCCAAATTGGTTTCCCTGTCTCCAGTCTCTTATTACTCCAGTTCATCCTGTGCATAGTTGCCCAAGTAATTTTCCTTAAGCACACATGTGGTCATGTGGGTCTTCTACCCAACCAATTCCAGTGATTTTCTATTGTCTTTAGAACAAATTAGAAACTTTTCTGTTTAGCTTTTAAAGCCCTCCTTCCTCTCTGGATTCTACTTCTGGCTCTCCATCTGCCTTCTCAACGTGGAACATCTTTCCACCCTTCTGGCCTTTTCTTCTCATTAGTGAGTTCCTCCTGGAAACTCCATTGTGAGGAAAGGTTCAGGTCAACCTTCATTCCTCTCCCAACTCTGCTTCTGACCCTCTGGACTTTGCCACCATAATCGTGCATGGATACTTCTGGTCCCTGCCCCAACTTCCTTAGCTTTTTTTTATGTGTTTCTTTCCCCATTAGAAGATAAGCTCCTTGAAATCAGGAATTGTCTTTATTTGGGATTTGTTTGTATTTGTATCCCCAGTGATTGGCAAGATATTAGCATGTAGTAATCACTTAATAAAGGCTTGTTGGCTTCGCTGTCTAATCTGGCTCTGATCTATCTTTCCAGACTCATTGGGCATGATTCCCCCTTCTATATTCTTCAGTCCAGTCAATCTGGACTTTTCTCTCCTCCTCACTCATGATACGCCATCTCCCACCTATGTGGCTTTGTATTGGCCATTCTCCATTCCAGAAATACGTTTGCTCCTTACCTCTACCTCAGAATTGCTCTCTTCCTTTAAGATGCAACTCAGGCACTGTTTTTGCATAAAACCTTTCCTAAAGTCCCCAACTGCCAGTACCCTCTCAAACTATCTTGCATTTATTTTGTATATATTTATATTTATTCACTTTGTATTTATGCTACGTATTCACATACATACATACTTACATTTATATATTACTAGCATATAGTATGTCTACCTACTTCATTTTGCAAAGGCATAGAGATGGAAAATGAAATATTGTATATGAAAAATAGCAAATAGGTCAGTTTGGAATGTAGAAAGCATGAATGGTAGTAATATGGAATAAGCCTGGAAAGGTAGACTAGAGCTAAGCTGTGAAGGGCTTTCAGTGCCCAACTAAGGAGTATGTATTTTATCCTGGAGGCAATAGGGAGCCACTGGAGTTTTTGAGTAGGGGAGTGACATGGTTAGACTTGTGCTTTACAAATATCACTTTGGCAGCTCTGTAGAAGTTAGATTGGAAAGGAGAGAGATTTGAAAAACAGAGGTCATTTAGGAGGATCTTGCAGTTATTCCAGATGAGAAGTGATTATTTGGCAACCACTGGATATGGGTGGGTGAGGTGGGGTGGGGTGAGGGAAGAAGAAGAGCCTAGATCAACTCCAGGGTCATGAACTGAGTGGCTGGAAGGATGGTGATACTCACAGCAGATTAGGGAAGTTTGAGAAAGGCTAGCTTTAAAGGAGGAAGATGATGAATTCTGTTTTAGACATGGGCTAGAAATAGCAACTCAATGAATATGAAGAATTCAGAGAAACCTGAGAAGATAGATGAACTGATAGAGAGTGGAATAAGCAGAAACAGGAAAACAACATAGAACTATAACAATGCAAATAGAACAACAAAAACTAATGCAGTTGAACTCTGTGTAATTATAATGACTAAATTTAACTCCCCAAAAGTCATCTTCAAGCCTTTGGTTGCACAGGTAGAAGACTAGGGTCTGGAACATCACATACCCTCTCAGATTTGGTTAATGAGTTCTTTGGTTTGGCTTAGCTCTTTTCCCCCTCTTTTTAAAATTAGTATAGTATTAGTACTGTTATGAAGGGGTGGTTTACTAGGTGGGACAGAGGGAAGAGATATATTTAGAAATGGAGATGACATAAAAATAAAAAGTAACAAGAAAAATTTAAAATTTTTAAAGCCACATTTCTTTAGACCTTTACAATATACAAAGTGCTTCCCTCGCTAGTATTTCGGGTCGTGGCTCCGCCACTCGCCAGTTTCGTGTCCCTAGTGAGCAACACCCTCTGTGAGGCTCAGGCTTCTCATCTCTACAGCAGGGAATCCTACCTATCTCACACAGCTATCAAAGATCTTGGGAGGGAATGTAGCATTGTAGCACTAGAAAGATGGGAGTTGGAAGCATGAGTTATCACTATTATTCACATTTTACCAATGTGTAACCAGGGTGAAATGGTTAAATGAATTGACTCGAGGTTACAAGGCTAGTAAATAATAAAGGTGGAACTCATCCTCAGGTATTCTGGCTCCAGATCTAATGCTTATTGGATCATGCTACATCACCTTCCAAGAGATGACTTGTTGACTGGCAAGATATTCTTTCACAACTATTTCCCCATATGAATGATGAAGCCTTAGTACATTAGGCAGTTTCTTCAAACAGGAGGTTGCTATATTCCTTGCCTACTGTGTCTTGAGTGCCAAGCCTATTCCATTTGTCTACCCCTCTGTTTCTTAGCCAATACCAAGTGGTTTTGATAATTGCTGCTTTATAATACAATTTGAGGTCTGGTAGCGCTAGGCCACCTTCCCAAGCATTTCTTTTCATTAGTCCCTTTGATATTCTGGACCTTTTGTTTTTCCAAATGAATTTTGATATTATTTTATCCAGCTCTAGAAAATAATTATCTGATAGTTTAATTGGTATGGCACTAAATAAGTAGATTAATTTAGGTAGAATTGTCATTTTTATTATATTAGCTCGGCCTACCCATGAACAACTGATGTTTTTCCACTTACTTAAATCTGACTTTATTTGTGCAAAAAGTGTCTTGTAATTGTGTTCATATAATCCCTGGGTTTGTAAACTCCTAAGTATTTTATAGTGTCTACTCTAGCTTTAAATGGGATTTCTCTTTCTATCTCTTGCTGTTGGACTTTGTTGCTAATATATAGGAATGCAGAAGATTTGTGTGGGTTAGGCAGTTTCTTACAGAGAGAAATGAAGACCCAGAGACTAAAACACAGAGAGACGGAGACATACTGAGAGACACTAAGAGAGATGAGACAGATGGATGACAGCTGCAGAGATCCCTTAGCAATAAGGACTGCTCTCCAGGAATGAGGCAGCTCTCCTGAGGGAGAGCAGGCAAGGGTGTAGAAGACAGAAAGAAATACTCCTGCTGATAAACTCTGAACAGACCTGCCTGCTGGACACTGAAATGTCACGGACAGAAGACATTGTGGTAGAGTGCATCTTTACCCTGCCTGCCAAACTTTAATAGCATTTCTTGGCAGTCCACAGAAATTAGAGAGCCCTGAAGTCCCTGTAGAGACCAGGGAAAGAGTTGGAGATGTCTTTTATATTTTATATCATCAACAAGCACTCGTGAAAGACTTCATGTTTATGAGGGATTCTTCACCTTTTTATGTGTCATAAGCCCCTTTGGCAGTCTGGTGAAGCCCCATGACCCCTTCTCTCAGAATAATGTTTTTTAAGTGCATAAAATAAATAACATAGAACTAACTAGAAAGGAAACCAAATATTAGTGAATATAAAGATGTAATTTTTCCTGATCCATGTTCACAGACCGTCCACGGACCTCAGGGTAATAACCCCTGAGTAATCCCCAAGGTTAACTGCCAGCTTTCAAAGTTAAAGCTCTCAAAGAAACATGTTCATACAATTTTACGCCCTGACCAAAGCTAGCTGTGGAAGGGGCTACGTGGAGGGAGCATTTGAAGACTATACATTTGCTGCAGTTGTTTATTTCTATAGCTTTGTAGAGTTTACAAGAACTACCCTCATATCATTCCTGTGAGTTAGGTGATATAAATATTATTTCCATTTTATTTAAATGAAGAATTTAAAGCTGAATGGGTTTGAACGAGTTGTCCAAGGCCACACGAGTTATTGGTAGCAGAGCTAGGATGTGAATTCAGATATTCTGGCCACAGATTCAGTGGTCTTTCCATTGTACCACATTGTCAGCCATCAAGTGGGGGAGGGGGGTGTTGCTAATGCCTTCCTTCTGCTAATGGTTCTCTCTCTATCCTGTATATAGTTTGCTTTGTTGTTGTTTTTTTGTTGGCATATTGTCTCCCCCATTTGATTGAGAGCTCATTGAGCTCAGGGACCATCTTTTGTTTCTTTTTGTATCCCTAGCACTTAGCACAGTGCCTGGCACATCGAAAGCACTTAATAAATGTTTATGAATTGATTGATCAATTGCTCAAACCCCCTTAACTCAAAACTGAGCAAAAATAATTCACCCAGAATGTGTAGGGCTTCTGCATTTCTTTAAAGGCTCTTATTGTCTAGGCTGGTATTGTTGTGTCTTTCTTGTAAGGCTTATCTGGAGGTTGACCCACACTGCCCTAAGGTAAGGAGTAATATTATATAGGAAGAAAGTACATTGATTTTAGAGTCAGAAGACTGAATTGGAATCCTGATTATAACACTTAGTACCTACGTGACCCTCAATTTTTTCATCTGTAAAGTGGGGTAATGATACTACTTACCTCATAGATCTGTTGTGAAAAAAAATTATATATCTAAAAGCACTAGAAAAATGGGAGAAACTATTAATAAACCTTGAGCTGCCATAGAAATATTAACTAATGATCTTAATTCAGTGTTTGAATTGTGCTATTAGGCTGATTTTTTAAAAAGCAAATTAAGAACTTCCAGCAAGATAGTTCAAAGGCCTAATAAAAGAATTGAAAGAAGAAATAAGAAGTGAAATTAGAGCTCTTAATTAAAAGCTCAAAAAAAAAAATTGAAGGTCTTTAGCAGAAGCTGGAAAACCTTAACAGGACAATAGATATTCTTCAAAATGGAATAGGGAGACAGAACTCAAAAACATAATGGCACAAAAATATTTATCAAAAGAAAGTCAAAAGACAGTAAAATTTGAAGAATATACGAAGGCTTCATAAGCAAAGACAATTGACACAACTAGAAGATGTTTTTTTAGTCTCATTGACCTCATTGTCCAGGAAAGCATGATGAAACAAAGAACCTAAATACTATATTTCAGGAAATCATAAAAGAAAATTTCCAGGAAGTTTTTGTACCAAGAGAGCAAAGTTAAAAAGTGATAGAATCTATATGATACCGAAAAGAAAAACCTCAAGTTTAACAGTCAGAAATGGATTGGCCAAGTTCTAGAGCCTTTAGGTAAAAAAGAAAATATTACAAGCATTAAACAAGAAATTACAATCTCAATTGCACAAACAGAGTAGCAATAGCCTTCTAATTGATCTCCCTGTCTCAAGTCTCTCCCCATGCCAACCTATCCTCCACTTTACTGCCAAGGTGATTTTTCTGAAGTATAGGTATGACCATGTCACTTCCCTATTCAGTGAGCCCCTGTGGCTCCCTATTACCTGTAGGATTAAACACAATCTCCTCTTTTTGACACTTAAACTTCATAAACTGACTCCTTTCTATCTTTCCACCCTTATTATACTTTACTCACCTCCATGCACTCTGTGATTCAACTACATTGACCTGCTTGCAGTTCTTTGAGTATAACACTCCATTATCCCTTTTTGTGTCTTTGCACTAGCTATCTTTATAGCCTAGAATTCTAGAATGTTCTGCTCTTATCACCTCTTTGTTTCTCTGTCTTTCTTCAAAACTCGACTCAAGTCTCACTTTCTATAGGAGATCTTTCCTGGTTCCCCTTGGTTCCCTCTCAGATTACCTCCCTTCTACTCTTAATATACTTTACATTGATCTAGTTATTTATATGTTACCTCTCCCACTAGAACACAAGCTCCTTCAAGACAGGGATTGTTTTTTGCTTTTCTTTGTATCCCTACAGCTTAGTCCAATGTCTTGTACCTGGTAATCACTTAATGAATATTTCTTGATTGATTGATGATGTCAAATAAGGTAAAAATAAAAATAGAGATTCTCAGTGCACCATGGATAATGAAACAATATGATTATAGATATAGATATCAGTATTAAATGGCAAGTGGAAATCTTTAAAGGAAAAACTAACTTCATTGTAAAAAGACATAGGAAGATTAAGTATAGGTGACTTCAATGCACTTCCCTCAGAACAATCTAGAAGAAAGAAAAGAAATAACTTCAAGAGCTGAACAAAATATTCGAAATTAAATATGACAGATTTTACTGAAAAACCTGGAAAGACTTATATGAACTGATGCAAAGTGAAGTGAGCAGAACCAGGAGAACATTGTACACAGTAACAGGGATACTGTATGATAATCAACTGTGAATGACTTAGCTATTCTCAGCAATACAATGATCGAAGGTAATTCTGAAGGACTCATGATGAAAAATGTTATTCACCTCCAGAGAAAACTGATGGAGTCTGGATGCAAATTGAAGCATGGTAGTTTTCTCTTGTATTTTTTCATGGCTTTTTTCCCCTTTGAGTCTGTGTCTTCTTTCACATGGCTAATATGGTAGTGTGTTTTGCATGACTGAACACATATAACATACATCAAATGGCTTACTGTCTCAGAGAGGAAGACAGTGAGGGAGACATAAAATGTGGAAGACAAAACTTTCTTTAAATTAATGTTAAAAATTGTCTTCACATGTAATTGGGGGAAAATAAAATACTATTTTTAAAAGAAAAATCCCCTTGGCATCTGAGTGGAGTAAGAATTGGATAGAGATGGATGGATAGAGGTCAGTTCAAAGGCTTTTGCAGTAGTCCAGGCGAGTCTAGTGTTTGTGTGTGTGTGTGTGTGTGTGTGTTTGTGTGTGAGTATACAGAGAGAAAGAGAGAGAGAGAATGCAAGTACCTACATATAAGGCCACTGAGCATCTTGAATATGTACTTAATGCCTAATTCAACTTGGTATCTCTGTAGGGTACCTTCTTCTACCTGACCTAAGTGGACCTGACACTATTTCCATCCTTCCTGGATGCCTTTTTTATTGTGAGCCTTTCCCCTCAATAAAACTGGCTTACTTTATAAAAAAGAATAAATTATGGAAATAATAAATTTATCAAAGAAAGGGATAGCTCACTTGTTTTTCTCCTAGAGATTCCCTAACTCTCAGTCAGTGAGAAACCTGTGCCATTTCCTTTCCATTCATTCTTAGCCTGGAGGACTCCTGCATATCTTCATCATACATGAGTGTATCTTTATGCATGTTAACTGGGTTGGTATCCATTTTGGCCACACCTGCTAATAGCTGTACTGCCTGGAACATGATATCCAACCTGATAGAATCCTAGTGACAACTTCAGTTTCCTCATCTGTAAAATGGGAATGATAATAGCCCTACTTCAAAAGGTTGTTGTGAGGATCAAATGTCTAAAGCATTTTACAGACCTTAAAGTGCTAAATAAATGCTAGCTACTAAGACCTTTTTCAGTGAAACATGTGCTAGCAAGCATGTTCCCTGAGCAATGATTGGAGATCTGGAACCAAGTGTCATTGACAAGGTTCATACTGAAACCTACTACCAGACTTCTATCCTAAGCAGCTGATCAGTAGAAGGAAGATGCCTCCAGTAACTATGCCCATGGGCACTGCACCACTGGCTAGGAGATCATCAAAAGATTCATAAGTATGCTTATCAGTGCACAGTTCTTGAACGCTTCCTACTTTTCCACAGCATTGGTGGTTCTACTTTTGCCTCTCTGCTGCTGGAATGACTGTCCATTGATTAAGACAAGTATTTTTAAGAGGAGGAAAAAAACCAAATTATTAAGATGAAAAATGAGCAGGGGAAATTCATATAGTAAAGGAAATAATGTGGTCAGAAACTACTGTGCCAATTATATGTGAACCAATATGAAAATTTTAAATGAAATCGATAAATATTTGCAAAAACAAAAAATACCCAGATAGGAAATCAAGAATTGAAATAACCCAATCTTGGGAAGAGAAATGGAGCAACCCATAAATGAACTCCCAGAGTAAAACCTCATGGTCCAGATAGATTTACAAGTGAATTCTAGCAAACGTTTAAAGAACAAGGAATTCCTGTGCCACGTAAACTCCTCAAAAACAAACCAACAGAGAAATCAGGGAACTGTCCAAATTTCTTCTATGTCTATGAGACAAATGTTATAATAATACCCAAACCAGGGAGCAGTAGAGCAGAGAAGGAAATATGAACAATTAAAGTGCTATAGACATGTGGGTTACTATTATTTTTTGTTTGGCATTGAAGTCACCCTTTACTCCTCCCTCTCTCTTACCCCCATATCCAATCAATAACCAGCTCTTATGAATTCTACTTCTAGGACATCTATCCCCCTGTTCCAAGTCACATGGCTACTACCCTGGTTTAGAGTCTCGTTATATTTTACTTAGACTATTATAATAGCCTTCATTCCTCACCTCTCTAATCTGTCCTCCATGTAGCTGCCACAGTAATCTTAAAGCACAAATCTGACCATGTGATTTCTTTCTTTAGTGACTTTTGAGTGCATCTAGTATAAAATGCAAACTCCTTAGTTTAGCATTTAAAATCATTTGCAGTCTGGTTCCAGTCCTCCTTTCCAGACTCATTTCCCTTTAGTCTTATTCATGTATGTCATGTTCCAGTCAAAGTATTCTGTTTACTGTCCCCCAAACTTGGTATTCTATCTCCTACCTCAGTGATTTTGCACAAGCTGTCCCTAATGCCTGGAATGCACTCAATCCTCATCTCTGCCATTTAGAATCTTTAACTTCCTTCAGATTTGATAACCCAGGGGCTATCTCTTATAGAAAACCTTTCCTCTTTGAAGTTAAGTGCTGTTTTCATTTTGTCTCCATATTTCCGCTGCCTAACATAGTGTTTTGTGTATATTAGGTACTTAAATAATAAATGCTATCTTAATTAAGGAGTTAACCTCATTATGGTCTGGTCTTTAATCAAGCCTCCCCTCAACTGCTACCTCCTCCATCAAATGTTTCCTGATTCCCTCCAATCCTAACCCATCCTTCCTTTGAATTTCTAGATCACTTTCTTCATGCTAGAGTTATTCACGTGGTACCTTATTTCCTATCACTCAGTCCGTAAGCTCTCTGATGACAGGCATCATGTCTTATTCAACTTCCCCATCAGTCACTGCATATTGTCAGCACTAAGCCAATGTTGAATTGAATTGATTATAGGTAAATGATCCTCATATAAACCCCAGCTATCATGGCCAGGAGTTGACAGAGTCACCTTCTCTCCCCCTTACCCCTACTTCCCTGATTCACTGCTCAACTAGATGAGAGATGATGGGAACTTGAACAATGAGCCCAATTCACTCTGCTATAGAGAGTCTCCATTATCTGAACTCCTCAGAACCTGCCCTATGGAGATGGGGAGTTTAGAGGGTGGGAAGAGGGAATTTGCCATGAAATGTCTGGGTCCTATATGTCAGTAGTCCCATTGTGTAAAGGGTAGAAACATGGACTGGGGTATGGACTAAATAAACCTGTGATTTCATTGATGAAGGCAACTCCTAGGTGAGCAAACTTCTTCCATCAGTGCAGGTGAGCACCTTCTCTGTAACTATAGTCTTAGAGATTATCTAGAACATGGAGAGGTTAAGGAATTTGCCCAGAGTCACCCAGACAGTATGTGTCAGGGTGGGACTTGAATTCAGGTTTTCTTGACTCTGAGGTCAACATCACGTTACCACCTAACAACCATAACCTTTTAATTCAAAAAAATGCCCAAGATGATATAATACAAAATGAAGTGTGCAGTTTACAGGCAAATCTTAAGACCTTTTGGATGTAAATAAATACATGGTAGTCCTAATTAATTCGCCCATCAGAATGAGGTCTTCTAGGGGAAAACAAAAGGCCTGAAGAACAATAGGTAATAGAAAGAGGGCTTGGTTGGGGGCAGAAGAGTTAGGCTTGCATTTCTATCTCAGAACCTCCTTTTTCTCATGGATAAAATGATAATTAATAATCCTTGAGCTCCTGAGCTCAGAAAGCACTGCATAAGCCTTCACACATTAGAGAAACAAGACTAGAGTTCTCATTGAACATCCAAATAAACTCCATACAAGCATGTGTGGGATACAGTGGAAAGTGAACACAGGGCAAGTCATTTACCTTCATCTAGCCAATGGAGACCATAGCATTCTCCCTCCCCAACAGATGATTAGAAGCAGTAAAGCTCTATGTAACAGAAACTGCTAAACATAGCCAGTCAACTCCAGCTGGTTCATTTAATGTGCATATGCTGAGCACGTTTGGTATGTCCAGTTCCAGGGAGAAAGAAGAGCCTGATGCTGTCCTCCAAGAGTTTACAATCTAGCCAGGGAAATGTAACATGTGTAGGCCTAGGAACAAGTGGGGGAAAATGGATGCAGAAATCCTTGAGGAGACATGGAACACAGGGAAGACTTCTAGGAAGAGGTGGGATTAGAGCTGGGTCTTTGGGTCTTGAAGGAGATAACAACTTTTGTTTGGCTCGTACCATGGTGGTATAATGCACAAAGCCCTGAGCCTTGGAATCAGGAAGACCTGAGTTCAAATCTACCTTCAGACACCTACTAGCTGTGGGACCCTGGTCAAGTCATTTCACCTCTGTCTGAGATCCAGCTAAGCTAAGTGATTTGTTCACACAGGTAGTAAATATCAGAGGCAGCACCCTTTCCCTCCTACTACCACTGGCTCATCTTCTGGTCCTCTATCAATGAAGGGCACTGTCCCTTTGCCATGGTACCAGTCAGGCAGGATTCTCTGGGATGCCAGCCTCCCCACCCCCAATACACGCACTACAGAAAGCATTTACCCAAGGCACAGTTAGGGCTAGTTAAGGTTCCTCTAGTTTATTTCACTTATTTCGCTTTAGGATCTCTCCAAAGGAGAGGGAGATCCAAGGGGCAGTGCCCTGCACTGCAAACACTTGGTAAATGTTTCTTGAATTGAGTTGTGAATCAGAGAGAAGAGGAGGAAGAGCGTTCCATGTGTGGAGACAGAAATGAGCAAGATGTATAGGAGTGGATAGAGTTTGGGATACTGTCAGGAAACAATGTGTTTGAATCCCAGCTCTCCTACCCTAATTCTTCATGTGACCTTAGGCAAGTCACTCTCCTCTAGCCTTTGTAAAATGAAGGGGCTGGATTAGATGACCTCGGGGTTCCATCCAACTCTGACATCCTATGACTTCATGACTAATCTGTTACCAAGTCTGAATACACACAAACTAGACTGTCGAAGCCCGCAGCTCATTTAAGCCCCATAAGCCTGCTTCGACTTGAGGTAATACAAGCTGGAGAGAAGAGGAGCCCACACCCGGACACTTGGAGCAAGTCACGGAATCTAGTCTGGAGAACACTGAGCCTTGGTTTTTATGACAAAGGTTCATTTGGCAGCCCCAAGACAAGGGGAATTGTCTTGCAGTTTTAGACGGGAGCACATGAAGGAGTGGGGGAAGGGAATAAGGATCTATAGCAATTGTGCTGAGCACTTTACATATATTATCTCATTTGATCTCACAACAACCATGTGGGGTATGTGTTGTTATTATCCATATTTTATAGTTGGAAAAACTGAGGCAAGCAGAGGTTAAGTGACTTGCCCAGAGTCACACTTCTAATTAGTGTGTGAGGCTATATTTGAAGTCAAGCCTTCCTGACTGTAGGCCCAGTACTCTATCTTCTACACATATATGTGTGTATATAAATATATATATATATATATATATATATATATATATATAGAGAGAGAGAGAGAGAGAGAGAGATACATATATACATATATAGATACATATATATGTATGTATGTGTATCTATCTATATTTCTATCTATACCTATCTCTCTCTATCTAATCTCCAGATTTCATCTCCTGACATCCAATTACGTTTCCTTCCACTGTGCCACCTAGTTGCCTCTCCTTCTTAGAGGGACTCAATTGATTCTCAATTCCTAAGCGGGGAAGATCTCAGGGCATGTGACTCACCAAGGCAAAGGTTACTGAGACCAGACATCTGAAATGGACAAGGGCAAAGAATACTGGACAAGTTGCCAGAAGAACTAGGTTCTGGTCCTTACTCTGCTGTGTGAAGTTGGATGAACACTTGGGCCTCAGTTTCCTTATCGGTAAAATTAGAGGGCTGGAATAAATAGCCCTTAAAATCTCTTCCAGCTGGGACATTTTCTTTTCTATGTTCTAAGTTTTCAGCTGGTTCCAGTGTTTTTTATTCTAAGAGAATCTTCAAGTCAAAGAAGAATACAGTCCTGTTCAGGCCCTTTCTGACGTCAGTCAGGAGGTGCTAAAAATCACAGGCTTTAGACCATCAGTAAATGTTAACTTTTACTATACGTAATCAAAATGTGATATCTTTGGCTAATGACTAACTAGTAGACACACTATTGTAAAAATAACCATATTGATACTGACATTCTTATAATAAGCAAAACCAAAAGACAGAAGGAAACTTGGCATAACTGTGAACTGAATCTGACCATTTTGGAGAACAACCTAGAATAAAGTCCAAAGAGATAAAACTATGCATACCCTCTGACCCAGCAATACCATTATTAGGTCTGTTTCCCAAGGTGATCAAGGAAAAAGGACAAGAATCTATATGTTCTAAAATATTTTTAGCAGATCTCTTTGTGGTGGCAAAGAACTGGAAATCAAGGGAATGCCCATCCACCGGGGAATGGCTGAACAAGCTGTGGCATATGAATGTAGTGGAATACCGCTCTGCTATAAGAAATGATGAACAGAGATTGGTTTTAGAAAAACATGGAAAGGCTTCTATAAAATAATGAAAAGTGAAATGAGTGGAACCAAGTTAATGTTGTATACAGTAACAGCAATATTGTCCAAAGAATAACTGTGAACAATTAATTTATTCTGAGTATTATAAATACTCAAATCACCTATGAAGGACCTTTGAAAGAAGATGCTATCCACCTCCAGAGAAAGAACTGATGGATACACACACACACATGTCAAATGGTGGCCTTCTCTAGTGTGGGGTGGGAAAAGAGGGAAAACTTACAATGGAAAAAAAATAAATAAAATTCAGTTTAAAAAAGGCAAAAGGGAGAGAAATAGGAGAGAATGGCTTATGGATTCTTGTTAGCTAATCAAATAAGGGAGATTGTGGCTTTGGTTTCATTGTGAGTGCAAAAGCAACAAGAAACACCATGGCAGGGAGACACTTGGTCATCTTGCATTGTGGTGGAGCGGAAGCAAAAAGACCAGTATGAAAGATTAATTGCAGTTTATGTAGCAACATCTGTTGTGGAGGATGAAAAAGCAAAGAAATCCTACAAAAACCTTGACAAGATAATCCAAGTCATGTCAACATATATTTTCATTCCTGTGACTTCAGTACAAAATTATATATAAAGGGATGTCAGAAAATCTTGAAAAATATGACCCAGGTTTGAAAAATAAATGAGGACAAAGACTTCCTACCTCTATATGATGAATACCTTCTTCCAGAAGAAAGCCGGGAGGTGCAGAACATGGCAAGCTCCTAAGACCATCGCAAAAATAGGAAACTGACTATAATTTAACAGGACCACAAAGGTCCCTTCTAGCTCTAGAGCTATAATCTCGTACAAACTCCTGTCATCCCATTTACTGTGTGTGTACAGTCAGACTATCAACTAGTTAAAACAAAGGTCAAAATCATTATCATTCTTCTCAGGAAAAAGATGCTGTACAAATCATTTCAACAGTTTCTTTTTTTTTTCAACAGTTTCAACTTGAGCTATTCAATCAAGCCATTGAAACGGAAAAGTGGGAAAAAGGCAAAGATGTCAACATTAATTTTTGACATTTCCTGCAGAAGTTTAATGGATGTAAAGCAGTTGCCACAATGATGAAGCCAATATTGCCTAAAAACTGCCCTACCAGCAAATGCTCAACATCCTTGCCAAACGGAGAGCTAAGGACAATGCTTATTTAGAATATGGACTTGTTTGTAAAACAATACAGAGAAGGATGGCAGATTATGAATAGTGTTGCCTCAAAGAACAGGGAAAGGCAGTGGAAATGAAAACACGTTTACAAAAAGCTTGGTGCGGGACCCTAAGTCATATCATCCCAAGGCCATTTATAGATTGAGAACAAATATACAGAAAAATGAATCTAATCTGTTCGCATTGTTGTAATGATCTATTCTTATCATCTGTGACAGAGGACCGTTAACACCTCCGTTCCTAACCTGCTGTATGAAGAAATAACCATCGCACCTAGGAAGATGAAGTAGGAAAAGATTGGCTTAAATGAGACTCATTTACATCAAGGAAATCCATGCTGGAGGCAACACAATCTTGATAGCACTGGAAGACTGTCTTATAAGAGATGTGAGAGAGGAAGACTCAGAAAGGATGGAACAAGTCATGGATGGTATTTAAGCCCACAAAAGTCAATCAGGTGAATGTCAATAATTCCTGCCACACATGCCTGCTTTCTCTTCTTTGTACATTCTTCTACTTGTATGAGAATGCTCTACATGTGCGTTGAGTCTATCCTTGAGGAAAATATGAGAAAGGAAGAGGCAGGCTTCCTCAGATGATTCTCTGCAGCAGTACACACCATTACAGTCACATAGTTGATCAAAGGTCCGGATAATACATGACCCCACTATGTATATTGTTTGTTGACGTTTTTTAAAAGCACTCATCTTGGTAGAACTAAATATAGCCTTAAAGTCTCTCCTCCAAGAAAAAGACTCTCATTCGTATGGCAAGATAAGACAAGTCTCTTGATCGATATAATCACAGTGTGTATTCTGTTCAATGATGCTATGAATATTAACATCAAGTGAATCAGAAAGCAGGGAGATGTGTGGTTGCTAATGGTGTTTGCTTCTATACCTTGCATGGAGTCCAAGTAGAAGAGGGATTCCCAATAGAAGGTCAGATCCTCCAGATGCTCTTGCTTGTAGATGACATTGTGATGACCATGGTAAACCCCAGAAACTTAGAAGGACAATGAAATTTATGTGTACTCAGAAGGAATCAGTCTAATAATCCCTACAACCTAAATGGATGAAAAAAATGAAAGATGCCTATTGGCTGCAGATTATGACATATAGTTGGATGAACACTACATTGAATTTATTAGTATGTAGATATGAGTTAGAAACAACAGATGAACAATGAATTGGGTCTACGATTAAATATGAAGAAGACAGCATGTTAGATTGCTTTTAGGCAATTTTACAGTGCTTTTTAATGATATCAAGCTATTCTTTGGTGCAACAACTCATATTTTTAAATGTTATTTTGCTCTAGTTATGAATCTTAGAACACTACCATCTCCATTTCCCCCATATGTCATATACAAACATAGGGTCATATCCCAGCTCTGTTACCAACTCACTGTGTGAGCAGATATATGAAGGAGACAATGCCGGGCATATTGGAAAGGGGAAGAGGGTCCAGCTTGGCAGGAGTGTAAAACAGAAGGGAATACTACAAGGTAAGACTAGAAAGGTTAGGTGGCATCAGATGGGGGCAGGGTTCAGTACCAGACAGAAGTGTTGGAACTTTGTGAACAACAGGAAGCTTCTAGACATGTCGGAGGCAGGCTTAAAGGGGCAATGGAGCAGCGAAACCAGAGGCTGTGAAGAGAAGGAGGCAACGAACCAGGAGTTAGACAAGGTTCAAATATTAACGGGATGGTTTAGATGCAAGAGCTCAAGAAAGTACAGGTCCCAGAAAGTAGGACAGAGCTCTGGCAACAATAGTAAGAGTCAGGAAGACCTGAGTTCAAATTCTGATACTTACATAACTCACATTAAGCCTCATCTTTGAAACGGGCATAATAACCCTTACCTCAAGTGTTGCATAAGGTGAGTTATGTCATGCTATATAAATGAGGGTTACTTTTGTTGTTTTATCATTGTTATCTCATTCTACTCATTTTTCCATGAAGTTCAGATAGAAGCATCCCCAGGACAAGTCAATATTTTGTTTTTATTTGTAACGTTATTCTGACTGTTGCATAGTGGGGTAAACCGACTGCTTTTTGTAACTCATTAAGAGTTCTGGTATGTAAATTCATCTTCCATAGCAAACCTCACAGAAAACACTTTTGGGACAATAAGAATGAATGACACCAACCTCATTCTGTTCTTACATGGTTTTAATTTCTTTTTTATTTTTTTTAGAGATTTTTAAAAATATAATATAAATTTATTTATTTAACTTTTTACATTCATTTTCACAAAATTTTGGGTTCCAAATTTTCTCCCCATTTATCCCCTCTCCCCACCCCAATACACCGAGCATTCTAATTTTCCCTATCACCAATCTGCCCTCTCTTCTATCATCCCTCCCTTCTCTTGTCCCCATCTTCTCTATTGTCCCCGTAGGGCCAGATGACTTTCTATTCCCCATTAACTGTATTTCTTGTTTCCTAGTAGCAAGAACAATACTCAACAGTTGTTCCTAAAACTTTGAGTTCCAAATTCTCCCCATCCCTCCCTCCCCACCCGTTCCCTTTGGGAAGGCAGGCAATTCAATATGGGCCATATCTGTGTAGTTTTGCAAATGACTTCGATAACAGTCGTGTTGTGTAAGACTAACTGTATATCCTTCCATCCTATCCTGCCCCCCATTGTTTCTATTCTGTCTTTTGATCCTGTCCCTCCCCAAGAGTGTTGACTTCAAATTGCTCCCCCCTCCCATTACCCTCCCTACCATCATCCCCCCCACCCTGCTTATCTCCTTCTCCCCCACTTTCCTGTATTGTAAGATAGGTTTTCATACCAAAATGAGTGTGCATTTTATTCCTTCCTTTAGTCGAATGTGATGAGGGTAAACTTCATGCTTTTCTCTCAGCTCTCCTCTTTTTCCCTCCACTAAAAAGTCTCCTGCTTGCCTCTTGAATGAGAGATAATTTACCCCATTCCATTTCACCCTCTCTCCTCCCACTACATTTCTCTCTCACCATTTACCTTAATTTCTTTTAAGATATGGCCCCATCCTATTCAATTCACTCTGTGCTCTCTGTCTCTGTGTGTGCATATGCATGTACATATGTGTGTGCATGTGCGTGTGTGTATGTGTGTGTCATGGTTTTAATTTCTTTCGTTGGACCTCTATATGTTGAAAGCTTTTCATTTTATGTAGTTTTAGTATATTCAGTATTCATTACAATACCTATATATATATATATATATTCAGTATTCAGATGGAGACATCTATTAAAAACTTTGTTCTTTTATTTTATGGTTGAATGTTACAACTAGGTAATTTTGGGCAACAATTATGCATGTAATGATTCTCTGGTTGCGGTGCAGTTTATTTGCTGAATTCTCAAAGACATTTAAGGGTTTGAAATTCTAGTACAAGCAATTGTCACCTGTTTATAGAGGACAGTGATCTTCTAGTGAATACATCTGACCACTTGATCTTGTCCACTTAGGTCTCCAGCAGATGCTCAGTTTTTGGAACCTGCAGAGATATCTTACAGTTTCTTCCAATTTGTTGCATCATCTGCATCGATCGGTAAGTCTGGTCTTCTTATGGAGATTCTTTTTGTAATTTGATCTAGGGTACCTATCATAAACAGATTTACATGACAACCATTTATTTGGCACTTCCTTGTCTATACTATTAGTTGAGTTTGTGTAGTTGTTGCCCATAAAGTCTTTGGATTCTACTCTGGAATCTTAGCTATTTCATAGGCTTTCCAGAAATAAACTATTTGAGGTTGCAGTTAACAAATTCAGGTGTGTGTGTGTGTGTGTGTGTGTGTGTGTGTGTGTGTGTGTGTGTGTGTGCGTGTGTGCGTATGCATCTGTTGTCAGCTTGCTACTGTTTTATGAAATGAGTTCTTTTGTAGCAAAAGTACTTTGGTACAAAGTATAAATTCTTAACCTCTTTGTCATGTGCTCTGAGAACATCTATCAATTATCTTCCTCCTTAATCTTTCCGTAGCTACATTGTGGTGAGTCCTGTGTTTCATAAACATTGTACATTAACATTATGACATTTTTTGGACCCATTCTGGATCAGTTGTGATCCATTTTACCATGCTCAAAGTATATGCAAGACTGGCATTGTGTGTTGATTGGTTTTAATGTGTTCTTCCTAATTACACCTTGACTGTTGGATGCCTATCAGTCTCTTAACATACACAGCCTAACTTTCTCCTTGATAATCATAATATATTCGTCGTGTCTTGACTTGAAAAGACCAAGGTATTTCTAAGCATTACCTTCATCCATTGTCTCAATTTGACCTCTGTATTCAAGCTCAAAGCCTTTAGTGTTTATTATTTCTTGGCTCATGAGAAGAATTTTACACTTATTAAATCCAAATGATGTTTTGTTATCCTTGGAGAAAATTTCCATGAGAAGTAGTTATTTAATGTGCTTTAAAGTGAAGCCATATAACTATATCATCCATGTACATCAAGTGATTAATATGATGTCTTGATATGAATTGCTCTTTGATTTGAAAGCCGTATTCAGTTCTATGATGATACTGAATTTAAGGCTAAGCAGAACCTTATGGGCTTAAACTGTCTCTCTACAAGATGCCATGTTTTGAATCATTTTTAACATTATTGTGTCAGTGGCATGTTTTAAATAGAGACCAATCTTCTCTTTGAACATCAGATAATCTTGTGTTCTTTTATCAATGTTATATATTTATAGTACATGGCTAATGCATGACTGTGGAACTGAGTCAAAGGCTTCAAGATAATCTATTGATTAGGTAATGTAAATGTTAATGGCACTTTTAGGCGAATTGTACAATTATCACCCAATCAACAATATGATTCTCTTTAAATCCCCAGGACTTTTTCGTATACCTTTTTTTTTTTTGCTTCTGAGCCAAAATATTACTTTATCACAAGTATTTATAGTTGTTGCTGAGAAATAGAACCTGTGGGGGGTTTTTTGCATAAAGTATATAAATATAATTGGTCTATATTTGGAGAGGTCACTAGTGTTCTCATCTTTTGCTAATAAATATGTGATGCCTTCTGTTAAGAAAAATGAGATCGGGCTTTCATCATAGAGGAAGCTGCTAAAGCACCTTGCTAGTTTTTCATTAGTCACTATGAAATATTTGAGCCATAGCTGTGAATCTTATCCAGACCAACCATCACTTTCTAGTTTTGCAGAAAATCTAGAGTTTCAGTTGCCTGTCTTAACATAACTGTTCTGTCATTCATTATATCAATGGTACACAAGCTTTCCATTTGACATTTGATCCAACATGTGATTTGGTTGCATTGGACTTCTTTTGACCATATAGATGACCTGCAGTTTTTCACATCTGCCTCCTGTAAGGGCTCTCTCTCTCTCTGCCCCTGTCTCCATCTCTCTCTGTCTCTGTGTGTCTCTCTCTGTGTCTTTGTTTCTCTCTGTGTCTCTCTGTCTCTGTGTGTCTCTCTCTGTGTCTTTGTTTCTCTCTGTGTCTCTCTATCTCTGTCTCTGTCTCTCTCTCTTCCTCTGTCTGTCTCTCTCTGTGTCTCTGTGTCTATTTCTCTCTCTGTCTCTGTGTCTCTCTGCTTCTGTTTCTCTTTGTGTCTCTCTATCTCTGTCTCTCTCTCTCTGTGTCTCTCTCTGTGTCTTTGTTTCTCTCTGTGTCTCCGTTTGTCTCTGTCTCTCTCCCTCCCTCTCTCTCTCTCTTTCTCTCTCTCTTCCTCTATCTCTCTGTCTCTCTCTGTGTGTCCCTCTCTGTGTCTGTTTCTCTCTGTGTCTCTCTGTTTTTCTCTGTGTCACTCTCTCTGTCTCTTTGTCTCTGTCTCTCTCCCTCCCTCTCTCTCTGTGTCTCTCTGTCTCTCTCTGTGTCTCTGTGTCTGTTTCTTTCTCTGTCTCTGTGTCTCTCTGTTTCTCTCTCTCTCTCTATTTATTTATTTAACTTTTTACATTCATTTTCACAAAATTTTGGGTTCCAAATTTTCTCCCCTTTTATCCCCTTCCCCCACCCCAATGCCTCAAGCAATCTAATTTTCCCTATTTCCAATCTGCCCTCTCTTCTGTCATCCCTCCCTTCTCTTGTCTCCATCTTCTCTTTTCTCCTGTAGGGCCAGATGACTTTCTATTCCTCATTAACTGTATGTCTTCTTTCCTAGTAGCAAGAACAATACTAAACAGTTGTTCCTAAAACTTTGAGTTCCAAATTCTCCCCATCCCTCCCTCCCCACCCATTCCTTTTGGGAAGGCAGGCAATTCAATATGGGCCATATCTGTGTAATTTTGCAAATGTCTTCCCTGATAGTCATGCTGTGTAAGACTAACTGAATTACCCTCCATCCTACCCTGCCCCTCATTGTTTCTCTTCTGTCTTTTGATCCTGTCCCTCCCCAAGTGTTGACTTTAAATTGTTCCCTCCTCCCTTTGCCCTCCCTTCTATCATCCCCCCCCTTGCTTATCTCCTTCTCCCCCACTTTCCTATACTGTAAGATAGGTTTTCATACCAAAATGAGTGTGCATTTTATTCCTTCCTTTAGTCAAATGTGATGAGGGTAAACTTCTTGGTTTTTTTTTTTGTTTTTTGTTTTTCTCAGCTCTCCTCTTTTTCCCTCCACTAAAAAGTCTCCTACTTGCCTCTTAAATGACATATAATTACCCCATTCCATTTCACCCTCTTTCCTCCCACTACATTTCTCTCTCACCATTTATCTTAATTTCTTTTAAGATATGGTCCCATCCTATTCAATTCAATATGTGCTCTCTGTCTCTGTATGTGTGTGCATGTGTTTATGTGTGTGTTCATGCATGCGTGTACATGTATGTGTGTGATCCCACCAACTACCCAGATACTGAAAAGTTTTAAGAGTTACAAATATTGTCTTTCATGTAGGAATGTAAACAGTTCACTTCTGGTAAGTCCCTTAAGAATTCTCTTTGCTGTTTACTTTTTCATGCTTCTTCTCATTCCTGTGTTTGAAAGTCAAATTTTCTTTTCAGCTCTGGTCTTTTCATCAAGAATGATTGAAAGTCCTCTGTTTCATTGAAAGACCATATTTTCCCCTGAAGTGTTATACTCAGTTTAGCTGGGTAGGTGATTCTTGGTTTGACTCCTAGTTCCTTTGACTTCTGGAATATCCTATTCCATGCCCTTCGATCCCTTAATGTAGAAGCTGCTAGATCTTGAGTTATCCTGACTGTACTTCCACAGTACTGGAATTGTTTCTTTCTAGCTGCTTGCAAGATTTTCTCTTTGAGCTGGGAGTTCTGGAATTTGGCCACAATGTTCCTAGGAGTTTCTCTTTTTGGATCTCTTTCAGGTGGTGATCGATGGATTCTTTCAATAATTATTTTGCCCTCTGGTTCTAGAATGTCAGGGCAGTTTTCCTTGATAATTTCTTGGAAGATGATGTCTAGGCTCTTTTTTTGATCATGACTTTCAGGTAGTCCCATAATTTTTAAATTGTCTCTCCTCGTTCTATTTTCCAGGTCAGTTGTTTTTCCCATGAGATATTTCACATTCTCTTCCATTTTTTCATTCTTTTGGTTTTGTTTGGTGATTTCTTGGTTTCTCGTAAAGTCATTAGACTCCATCTGTTCCATTCTAATTTTGAGAGAACTATTATCTTCAGTGAGCTTTTGAACCTCTTTTTCCATTTGACTCATTCTGCTTTTGAAAGCATTCTTCTCCTCATTGGCTTTTTGAACCTCTTTTGTCAATTGAGTGAGCCTATTTTTCAAGGTGTTATTTTCCTCAGCATTTTTTTGGGTCTCCTTTACCAAGGTATTGACCCGTTTTTCATACTTTCCTTGCATCTCTCTCATTTCTCTTCCCAGTTTTTCCTCCACCTGTTTAACTTGCTTTTCAAAATCCTTTTTGAGTTCTTCCAAGGCCTGAGCCCATCCGACATCCCCCTGGGATGTCTGGGGTACTGCAGCCCCGCCATCCACATCTTTCCCTGATGGCAAGAATATTTCCTCGTCAGATCCGGAAGTTGGGATCATTTGCATCTGTTCGAAAAAACTCTCTATAGTCTTATTTTTCTTCCCTTTTCTAGGCATTTTCCCAGCCAGCTACTTGACTTCTGAGATTCCTGTCCACCCCCGCCTAGATCCGCCCAGCCAGTGCTTGGGGTCTGAGGTTCAAATGGGCTTTCCGCAGCAAGCTTTAGTTCAGGTGCTGGAGTGGGGGCAGGGCCGCCTCCCAGGCTCAGCTCCCTCAGGGGCTTTATGCAGAGACCTTCAGGAATGGAGTGGGTGGGGTTGTGGGGGGCCCTGCCTCCCAGGCTCAGTTCCCTCAGGGGCTTTATGCAGAGGCCTTCAGTAATAGAGTGGAGTGGGGCAGGGCCGTCTTGCAGGCTCAGCTCCCTCAGGTTGTTTATGCAGAGACCTTCTGTAATGAAGATCCTGCCTGCTGCTGAGGGAGTCCAGGTGGCCACCACTGCTGCTACCTCCGCTGCCGCCCATGCCTCTGCCTCCGCCACTTCCTGCCCCCGTCTCTGCCACCGCCGCTTCCTCCCAAGGGGGCCTGAGTCACGGAGACACTCCGCTCCCCCTCTCGTCCAGCCCAGCCTTCTCTCTCACTGACCTGTAGCTTCTGTGGGTGGAGGGACTTTCCCAGCTGCTGGAGCTTCCGTCCCTGAAGCCTGCTCGGATCAGCTTCTCTGGGGCCGTGGCCAGGGCAGCGCTGGGGTGGGGTCCTCTGTGGACGGCTCTCCAGGGCTCACTGGAATGGAAATCTCTTCCCCTATGTTTATGCACCCCCTGCAGTGATTCAGAATTTATGGGGATCTCTTTTTACCTTAATTCTATGGGTTTGGGGTTCGGAGCTCGTAAACGTGCATCTTTCTACTCCGCCATCTTGGCTCCACCCCCTCAGCAAAGAGAAGTCTTAAGGGACTTACCAGAAGTGAACTGTTTACATTCTTACATGGAAAGACAATATTTGTAACTCTCTCTCTTTCTCTCTCTCTGTCTCTCTCTCTGTGTCTATTTCTCTCTCTCTGTCTCCGTGTCTCTCTGTTTCTGTTTCTCTCTGTGTCTCTCTATCTCTGTCTCTCTCTCTGTGTCTCTCTCTGTGTCTTTGTTTCTCTCTGTGTCTCCGTGTGTCTCTGTCTCTGTCTCTCTCTCTCTTCCTCTGTCTCTCTGTCTCTCTCTTGTGTGTCCCTCTCTGTGTCTCTGTGTCTGTTTCTCTCTGTGTCTCTCTGTTTTTCTCTGTGTCTCTCTCTGTGTCTCTTTGTCTCTGTCTCTCTCCCTCCCTCCCTCTCTCTCTGTCTCTCTCTGTGTCTCTGTGTTTGTTTCTCTCTCTGTCTCTGTCCCTCTCTCTCCTCTGATTCCTTTGCTTCTCAAACCTCAAACTATTCTGTGATAGTTTTCCATTAATATTGAATTGTTTATTGTGTTCTTTGCACTGCTCTTCCTCTTTCCATCACCTTGCCTTTTGGTTTCTAGTTTTAATTGTTGATTAAGGGTATCAAGAATTTGGGACATCCTTTTCCTTTCCATATTCCATTCTGTGTTTCTTTTTTCATTGGCTTTAAATGGTAGTGTGGTGTTAAGTAGATATCGACAGAATCTTCCAAGGTCTTCCCTTGGGTCTTTAGAAGTGTTCTCAAGTTGCTTCTGCCATTTTTGACTCTGTCTTGAAGAGCGTTCCCACACAGTGCCACCTTTCCTCTGATGGTTCTTGCTGTGGCAGTAGCTGCAACATAGATTGTTCTGTATAAGTTTTTACATTCTCTGTCAAATGAAAGAATGCATTTATTCGGCATGTCTTTTTAAAGTGTCTCTGTACTAGTAAATGCAAAAAGAGACTTGTGAAATTCCAGTCTAAGCATGACCATCTTTTCAAAACCTTTTGAGACATCAACATTCTTTTTGCAATCTGTTTGTGTATTAAATAGAGGTTGTCAGTGGCTTCCAGCTCTTCACATGTAAGTCATTCCTCATTTTCTACTCTTATATCCCTCTAATTTGGGTTTGGGAATGGAGTTACTTCCTAGGATGTTACTGATCATGTGGTATGTAGCCATTGCCCATGACTGTTCTGATTGGCTTCTACGTCTGTTCTGACTTAGTCCTGGGGTGTAATAGCAGCATTCCTGTCTTTGGGCCTTTTATTGCACACTTGGGGTGTGCCTGCTATTGTGGTTAGCTCCATCAGCCCCAAAGTACTTCTAGTAGGTGGGGCACTGGAATTTCTGGTCTGTACCAATATTAATTTGCCTTCTTGTGGGCACCAAACACAAAGGAGGGCTGCTTGCTCCTCTGTCCTGTGTCTTAAGCTAAGGCCCACCTACAACCTGAGGCTGCCCTGACTATTTTTTAGATTCATGGATTCAATAGCCTCACACTGATCTAAATGCTAACCCAACCAATGATATCATCAGAGCCCAAATAACTGCCATTTCAGGGCTCCTGCTGGGCTTTCACAACTCCTACAGCAGTTATGGTGCACACTGAGGCCCTACTATGTGTCTTGGAGAGTGTGCCCTTACTTGATATTGTCCTCACCTTACAACATGGATAGTGAGTTGGGCTTTGAGGAGAATGTGTACTTGCCAAGGTGTACCTGCCCCAGGCCTTCTTTCTTCCATCTGTCTTCCTGACTCTCCCCTGTGCCTGGGGTACTTAGGGAGAGGGACCTGACATGAGCTCCTCCCCTTGGGTTTCACTCTAATCACTCCCTCCCCTAAAGGCAACAGAGGTCTCAGGATGGCCTAGGTTTTCTGTCACCCCCTTGGGACATCCCAGGGCCTTTTCTTCCACTGAATCTTGTATCCCAGGGTCAAGTCTATCTCCTAGACATTTCCCTGTGAATTTCCTCCCTAGTTCTTTTCCATAACCTCCCCCTGCTCTTGCCCTAGGTTCCACAATTGCTGGTTGGGCTCTGAAGGCCATCTGCAATCCCTTCTGCTGTTTAAACGAATCTACTTGTCAGAAGATAGAAATCAGACACCCAGCTCTGCCATGGGAACAATCTATGACTTTGAGCAAGTCATTTCCCCTCTGTGGGCCTCAGTTTCCTTATCTGTCAAATGAGGGAGTAAGCTGAGCTGATCTTCCAGATTGAAATCATGTGATCACGCCTACTCAGCCTAGCCTTAGTCACACTGCTGGCCTTAGCCATTTCCAGATAGCCCATCCAAAGCAAGAGATCCAAGGATTAGCTCCTAGGGCTGGGCAGGAATGTCAGCAGATGAACTAGATAACTGGAAAAAGACGAAACAGTCTTTGGAGTCAGGAGTGGATATGATTTTCCATTCCAACTGGGTGGATGCCCCCCTCACAGACCAGAGGCCCCAAAGGTGCTCAGGAACTTTTCATTTTAAGGGTCTCCATTACTCCAAAAAGTTTGCCATTTGGAGACCCTCAAGGAAACTGACGGTTGATATTGCGGAGAACGGCTTGTGAGGCATGCACCCCACCTCCTGACCAAGAGGTGATGGGCTTAAAATGCAGAAGGAGCCATTTCTCTTTGGACATGGACAGGGTAGGAATTCATTTATTTTGCTTCATGGTACATATTTGTTATAAAGTATTTTATTTTTCCTTATTTTGGGGGTGATACGGGAGAGAGAGAAAATATATGTTTGCAAAATGAAAATGAAATAATTTTTAAAAGAGAGACTGTGGATTGATAATCATCATCCAGGCCAGAAACAGAGCTTGGTGACTGACTGTGGGGTGAGAGGACTCATAGTGCTGGGTTTGAATCCCAGCATACCAGGTGCATGCCTTTGTGCAAGTCACTTCACTTGGCCAGGCCTCAGTTTCCTTGTCTGTAAATAAAGACTAGGTGACCTCTGAGGTTCCTTTTTAGCCCTTGTACACTAACATTTATCAAGTACTTTAATGTTTGCAAATATGAGATGTCATTTAACACTTGCAATGATGGTCAGTTCCATTCACTGTGAGGATGGGGCTACCCCTTGGGTGCTTGGGGCTCCCAGGGAGCAGAGGTGTTTGTTCAAGCCTCGAAAGGTTTGAATGAAACCTATTCTTAGACAAGACTTGGAAGCTGCAGGATTGAAAACACTGTGCTTCTCAGATTCCCATTCAGAAACAGAATTCAATGGATGGCCCAATGGGACTGCCCATATAGCCCAGAATCATCAAGCTGGAAGAAAAGGTAGTAGAGAGCATATAGCCTAATGCTTTATTTGACAGAGGAGGAAATTGAGGCCCAGAGAAGTGAAGGGAAGGTAACAGAGTCGCAGAACCATGTGAATAGAGGGCCTCTGACTCCAAATCCAGAGTTCTTTCCCCAGCCTCCCAAAAACTTCCAGCAGTATCATTTCAAAGATCCTCCACTGGTGCAAATTGCAACCCGTCTCTGGATTCTCCTTCTTGGCCATGTCCTTCAACAAACTCTCCATTTTTAGGAAAAAGATTCTCAATTTTGACCATTACTTGGGGTTTTGCCCCACATTTGACATGATTGACAATTGATTCACGAGTGCCTATGCCTCTTCTAACACAAATTGGCTCCATTATCAGCCTGCTCTGATACAGCTGCTTTTCCTTGACTATACCGTATCCAGTGGCATTTTCACTCCCTCAAGGTGGGCATGGAGAAGTAGAACAGGGAGAATCGAGTAAGGGCCATGGTGAGCTTCCCAGAGTATTGTGGGAGAATCTGAGGAGGCAGAAGCCTCCATGGAAGGGGTAAGAGAATGGTTTCCACTTTCTTTCAGGGATTGCCACAGCACGGAAATTGCTCCCTGTGCTGAGCAGCTCCCCTACAACTCAGTGGCTCAGAAAGTCGCCAGAGTCAGGGCTTGACCCCAGGCCTTCCCTACTCTGCTGACAACTATTTACAAGGCCTTTCCCCTGGGAAATGGTATGCACCCTTTGTTATCTCATTTTATAGATAAGGAGAGGAAGTCTTATGATGGTAAAGGAGTCACACATTATGACTCAGGTCCACAGGTCAGAGGTGGGCATCAAACTCAGGTCTCCCCAAGTTTAAGTGAGTACCCTGTGCACTGCCTCCCCTTCAGATGAGCTAGTCAAGGTTTCGAAGAGCCACTGGGAGGTCAAAGGGCTTTGAGAGGACAATTGCAGAATGATTCCCAAGTGCCTGGATTATGCTGTCATGAAAATGCTCTGGATTCTAGTGGTGCCTTGGCACTGGAAGAATCCAGGAAGGGACCAAGAGCATCCCAGATCCAGAAAGTTGTCAGCAAATTGGAGAAAGGTTAGGAAAGAGCCCCTGGAAGATGATTGGAGTTAGAAGGTAGGATGGATGAGAGTGGCTTAGAGACTTTAATAGTGGCAGGGCCGGAGGGGCAAGCAGGTTGAAGCCCTGGTAGCCACCCCCCAGAGATCCAAAAGGAAGAGAAATTATGTAGCCCTCTATAGGACAAGGGGAGGGGATTCTGGGGATGAAGCAGAGCAGTGGCTGGAAAGGCTGCTGACTGAGCAAAGGCATCTTGGCAGGCAGAGCTTCCAGATGACACTATCATCTCCCATGGGAGCAGAGGAAGGAGAAGCTTTGGGACCAGGGCTATTGCTGAGCAGACAAAGGCCAGGTCTGAAGCCTGAGGTGGCCTGGCTCACGATGAGGGAACTGCTGTGCCCAGCTGACAATGCTTTGTCAGATTTTGCCATCATAGGATTATTCTCAGTGTTGGAGGTGTTTGTGCGTGGATTCTTGTTTCCTAGGGCTTTTGTTTGCTCCTTTTCATGCTCTGCAATGTCTTACCTCCAAAGCCTAGCAGGAGGAAAGGCATCTCCATCCTCTCCCCATCTTGATCACTAGTGGCAGTGGTGGCGATGGCAGCAGCAGCAGCGGCAACATGTCACATTGCCTTGCTACTTTAAGGCTCACAAAGTACCATCCCTAGAATGTGAGCTCCTTGAGGATGGGGACGGCTTCAATCTTGTCCTTGTCTGCACGTAGCACAGTTTCTGGCACACAGTAGGCATTTAATAGATGTTTCTGAAATGATTGAGGTAAGATAGTGCAGGGGCTATTATACCCATTCTATAGTTGAGAAAATCAAGTCTCAGAGAGGTAGACTTGCCCTCAAGTCATACATAGTTAAGGCTACAAGTGGACCTGGAATTATAATAATATTAACAATGACACTCCAAGGTTTACACTATGATCCATCATAGTGATAGAGCAGAAAGAGCCCTAGCTCTAAAGCCGGAAGACTTGACTTCCCATTCTGGCCCTGCTAATGACTTACAGGCAAGTCCTTTCTCCTTCTGGGGCCTCAACTTCTTCCTCTGTAAAGTGATACCATCTATGATCCCTTCCAGATCTAAAAGCCCATTGGGTCTTTGGCTCTAAATCTTATTCCTTAAAGGTTTCCAAAGCACTTTCCTTGCAACGCATTTGTACTACTCACCTCGCAGGCCAGAGTTCACTGGGCTGGCCAAAGAAGGGCTCCCTGGATCCAAGGCAAGAAGCCAAGGTCTTCGGAAGAAGGCACAGAGCAGCCCTTAAGTCCAGATTTCCTCCTGTCTGGAGCAGATCCCTGAGGAGGACAGCCCCAGATCCCTCAGCTCTGAAAGGTCCAGGGAGCAGAGAAGAGCAGCAAGGTCTCACCTACAAGAGTGGCTCACCAAGGACAAGTGCAAGAAGAAGTCCAGCTCCGCAGTGGTGATTCTCTGAGGTAGCAAGAAAGCAAGCCTGATCAGCCCTGAACTAGCACAGGGTCAAAGATATACAACACTCCTGGCTCCACTGGGGGCTCAGCAGCATCAGTCTTCACCACCTTCCACCCTATGCCTCTGTTTTTCTCTCAAAACCCCCGCTAGTCCCCTCAGGGAACATCTGCACACTAGGAACCTTGGCCATTGGCCCTTGGAGATGAGCACCTGGATCTCCAGTGGCCTGTGGGGGAAGGGGAAATGGCCTTGTTCATAGCACTGGGTGGCAGAGAAAGGCCTGGATGGAGGAACGTGCTTTGTAATATGAAATTCTCTCAGTCTTATCAACTTCTATCCCACCGTGGAAGCCAAGTAGAGAAAGAAGTGAATGCATAGGCTGAAATCGCAAAGGATAAAGATGAGGCGTGACTCTGCTGACTGCAGTAGGCCCTAGAACAGACATATGCACTATCTGACATTCCAGGTATGGCCTTCTTTGGAAATGCAGAGATGAGGTAGCTCTCTCTGGAGAAATAGACTTCCCTGATCACCCAGACCAAAAGTTGCAGAATGATGGGACCTCTAAGCTAGAAGAGGCCTCAGTGGTCCACTTGGGCTAATCCACCCATACCTGGGAAAGAATCGCCACCATAACATCCCTGACAAGTGCAAATCCAGCCCTTGCTTGAGGACCTCTAGTGATGAGGACCCCACTACATGCCTCAGCAGCAGCAGCTCATTGGACTCTGGGTCAGCTGTACTTGATAGGAAGCCTTTCCTGACATCAAGCTGAAATCGGGGGATGGGGGGTGGGTTCCAGCCTCTACTCGGTACTCCTTGTTATGTCTTCTAATCTTCCACACGATGGTTATTGAAAGACATCAATCATGGCATTTCCTTCCCTTCATCTCCCCACCCAAGCCGCAAGCTTCTCTTCTCCAAGCTAGCCAATCCTAGTTCCTTCAACTAGCCTTTAAATGGCAGAATCACCCTCCCATTCACCAGGAGCCTGCCCCTGTGGAGTGCCCTGCAGCCAATCAGGATCATCCAGAGAACTCCATCTGGATCTCTCCTTTGCCCCCAGGATACTCTATTTTGTGTCATTTTTATTTGTGGACTTGCCATATCCCCCATAGCAGATTATCAGCTCTTTGAAGGCAGAGGACTCCCTCTCATTTTTCAGGTAATGGGATGCAGTGAGAAGAAAGTGATCCTTGCCTTGGTGTCAGAAAGACCTGGGTTCAGATCCTGCTTCAGACACATCCTGGCTGTATGATCTTGGGCAAGTCACCTAACTTCTCAGCATGCTGCTCAACTCTGTAAGACTCCAAGATGCAGAGAAGATGTTGACCTACCCTGGAAGAGGGAATTTCCTCACCTCTATCAATGAAATGACAGGTCCAGTCCCTCTCCCTATCCTGTACCCAGCACTACATATATGACAGGCACTTAATATATGTTGGCTGATTCGCTTGTGGTTGGATTGTCAAAGCAAGACTTTCCAAATCAATGACTTAGGGATGTTATATCATGGGCTAGGTGACATGTGTGATCCTTCTAATTCCCATGTCATAGCCTGACGCATATTGGGGAAGCAGAAGGCACCCAGAGGAGGGGCTATGCACTGTCTGGTTCCTTCATCCTTTCCTATTTTTTTTACTAAGAGCCAAAACACAAGGAGGTTTCTTTTCTGCCTTAAACCTGCGGGTGGCTCAAATCTGTACTCTGACCATCAGAGATCATTCGCCCAATATATTTGGGAAAATCCTATCTCAGAAATCCAAAATCCCTTCACTGGGGCTGAGCAGAAACAGTGTGGTATAGTGACAAGGGCCTTGGATTTGGAGTCACAGACCTTCAGTTCGTATTCTAGTTTTGCCACTCAATAGTTACATAACCTTAAGCAGATCACTTCTCTCTGGGCCTTCATTTGTCCATCTGTAATAAGAGATTTGGACTTGATGCTCTCCAAGGTTTCTTCCAATCCTGATTTCTGTGATGCTATGATAGATTTCCATTGTGGTGTGGTAGGACAAGCATTGGGATTTAGAATCAATAGGCCTGGGTTCAAGTTCTGTCTGTCATGTGTTAGCTGGGTGACCTTGGACAAGTCACATCACCTCTACAGGCCTCAATTTCCTTGTCTGTAAAATAGGGACATAATACATGTACTGCTTATGTCACAAGGCTGCTTGGGGAAATGGGTTTGAACATAGTAACGTGCTAGAGAAATGTTAACTATTTTTATTGTTATCTGATACCCAGACAATTAGTTGAAAAGTGAGAAAGTCGATCAGCTGAGGCTGTTGTTCAGTCCTTGCACCACCAAATGGCCAGTTGGGCTGATCTAATGATCACTGAGCTAATGGTCTATGTTTGGTGTCATGGAGACCCACTCTCCAGGAGTTCAAAGCTACTTGTCTGCCTCCCCTGCCTTCAATCTCTCTGCACCTGTCTGCTAGGCCGATCCTTTGCTGAGCCATGAAAAACAGTTTGCTGTAATTACCTTCTTGGCCAAGAGCAACAAACAGAAGCAGCCATGCCAGATCAGGCCAGACTAATGGGAGCTTTGGCTCCAGGGTGTGGGTGGATTACCTAAGGGGTCAGAAGGGACAAGGCACTGGGAGCTGAAGAGGTGCGCCCCAGCCCTGGGGATGCCAAAATAGCGACGTGGCCCATGCGGAGAAGTGCTAGCAAATGCAGGTGGGTGGTCACATCTAGCCGAATGGACTGGCAGGCAGATAGATGGATTGCAAGAGATGGGGCTTCCATAGAAGTCAAGAGAGATTCAGGTTAGACCCAAGTAAGGACTTCCAAACTACAGAATGAGGAATTGAGGGATAATTCTCATTCTTTGGAAGGTCTTGAAGAATAACATCAGCATTTGCCTTCCTGATAAGGTTAAAGTCCAGCTAAATATGGAAAAAGGAGGAGATGACCCCTGGAGAACCCACCTAGCCTAGGGATTTTGTGTTTGGCCAGATCTATTGAGAGAAAGCAATAGGTTTCTCTGATGGGAGTCCATATAAGGCATCAATTTCTACTCAGCAAACCAGTTACCAGTGTTCCTAGGATGGGTGGGAGGAGTCACGGACTACATTAGGATGGCAATAATGCTAATAATGGCTCACAGCCATGTAGGACTTTGCCGTTGACAGAGTTCACAACCACTTGTGTGAACACCACAGGCATCACTGTCTTGATTTGACCAATGAGGAAACTGAGGCTCAAAGAGTAACGACTTTCTTGAGATCATTCACTCAGTGAGTGACAGGGTCTGGACTTTTGCTTCCAAATCCAGTGCTCCTTCTCACCACTCCGCAATGATGACGACATTGAAGCCCAGAAAGGTTAAATGGCCTGCTTGAGGTCACAGAGCCAACAAGTTTCTGCTTGCCCCTCCCTTCCCCAGGCTGCTGGTGTAACCGAGATCCTCCTTCCCACTCCATTTTTCCCTGCTTTTTGATGCAGATCATTGGACGTATTCTTACAGGGTTACATCTCACTGCAGTCTGACAGCAATGAATATTACTGGCCCAATAGCCTGCTGCTCAGGCCCCTGTGCTGGTGGGGGTGTTGGAGAGACCCCCACACACTGGGGACGCCAGGCCTAGGTACCTGATGAGCACTCTTTTCTGGGAAGTGGAGGTGGGCAGCTGAGGAATTTTTCTTTCCCCAAGTGTGTCTAGCAAGTCTTCATCACTAGGGGGAAAAGGGCAGGTTCTTGTTATCCGAAGTGATTGCAGAGTCACTTTTTCCGAAAGGTACACTGTACTCCCTTGCAGATTGTTGCATTGTGGGAAGATGAGTAACACTTTGGAGCAGATGTCAAAGGACTCAAAGCTCAGTGGAAACGGTACATTTTTTCCATTTTATGTCGAGTTGAGACTATATTAAAGAGAGACAAAAAAAAGAACCCCTCACCCCAAACATAATTTCAATAACACCATCGTTGTAAGAGAAACCAATAAAAGTCCAAGGGAAATTTCTCCCTCTTCCCTTTGTGGAAATGCCTGACTTTTGTTTTCCCTTTTCAGGGTGGAACAAGTCATGTCCCGGCTTCTGGAAGAGCAGAGGGGTGCTCTGTTAAACTCAACCTTTCTTTCCTCCTTTCCTTCCTTCCCAGTATTTCTTTTGTACCTTATAAAAATCAATATCTTGTGGTTGCATAAGCCTAGTAATAAGTCAAAGGGTACACACAATAGTGATTCTTTGGGCATAGTTATATAGTTATATATATATATATATATATATATATATATATATATATATATATATATATTCTGTTTTCCAGAATGGCTCAGTCCATTCAGGGCTCCATCTGTGCCTAGAATGCTTTCCTCCTTCACTTCTGTCTCTTAGCTTCACCAGCTTCTTTCAAGGTTCAGCTTAAATCCTACCTTTTATAGATTGTCTTTCTTGGTCCCTCCAGCTGCTAATGACTTCTCCTGTAAGATTACTTTCCATCTACTTGTATGTATCTTGTATGTATCTAATTACTTTTGCACTGTTTCACCTCTTTGAACTGTAAGCTCCTTGAAGGCAAGGGTTGGTTTTTGTCTTTTTTAGTATCCTTGGCACAAAGAATAGTGCCTGGCATAGAATAAACACTGCTTATGGACTTCCTTCCTTCCCTGCTTCCTCCCCTCCATCCCCTTTCTTCCTTCTTTTCTTCCCTCCTTTATTCCTTCCTTCCTTGTGCAGACCTCTAAGAATGTCATTTGTAAGAAGTGCCTTAGGTACAGATCTACTAAGAAATTTAGTGGGTGATACCTGGTAGCCCCAACTTAATTGTAATTGGGGTTCTAAACAGGTGGAGATAGGGGTAGGAGAAGGCATACGGCATATGGAGGCTAGCGGGCATAGAGGAGGGAAAGCATTGGTTCGCATTTAGGAAATGGACCCTGAACCAATCTCTGGTTCTAGTTTGGCAGGGGCAGAGGGTATATCTAGGGGAAGTACTAACAACTAAGGCTGGAAAGGTGTCATAGCATGCCGGAATTGCAAGGGAACTCACAGGCCATCTGGTCTAACAATCATCAGAAATAGGAAAACTCCCTCCAAGATTGCTGATGGCCGGTGATGGAGGACTCACTACTTTCTGAAGCAGCCTGTTTCACTTCAGTATCGCTTTAAGCATATGAACTTCATCAAGTCAAGTTGAGATCTGCTGCCTTGTAGCATCTGCCTCTTGCCCCTAGTTCTTCTCTTTGTGGCCAAGCAGAATAAATCTAATGACCCTTCCGTGTGATGACCCTTTGAAGACATAGCTCACACCCCAAATCATTTTTACTTGGGTGACCAGTTTCTCTTATTAATTAGAATCAGGTATGATGAGCAGTTTCCCTTTTTGCTTTCTCTACCTTCTGAAGGTAAAATTTCTCTTAAGGTAAGTCACAGGTTTCTCAGCCATTCTGCTTTTAGAAGAAAAAGACTTCTCTTAAATGTCTTGATAGTTGAAGTTCACCATCTTCAAGTTGGCTGAAACTCTTCATCTAACTACCCCTCTTGGCCAGGTAGTCTATAATATACTCCCAACACAGCATGTCCTGTTTCACCCTTCATGGATTTCCACCAAGGTTCTCCTCTAGTTTGAAGTTTTGCTCTCAGGAAACATATTCTTAATATATTATGCTTCTCTATGACCCTTTGAATAGCATCTGTTCCTTCTAAGGCATAGTCTTCCATTGCAGTACTCCAGTTAGGTGTCACATCCTACTGAGTCTCCATTATGCCTATGAGGTTAAATTTACATCCTTGGATTAAGATTTCTAGTTCACTTTATTTATTACCCATACTTTGAGACCTCAAGTATCATTACTGCTCCTTTCTTGGACATTTTGTCTCTTACTGGGCATAACCATACATATTCTTTTGGTGTCATATCTTCCCTGTATCTGGCTTTTGTGGTTATATTTGGGTGGTTTTCTCCCTCCCCCTCCACTTCTAGTTTATAGCCTTCATGATCTGTTCTAAAAGTCTCCAAGCAAAGATATTCTTCCTGACCTTTGTTTGATACAATTTCGCCCTGGCCAAGAGCCTATCATTTCTGCATCTTAAGACCCCATTCAGAAATATAATTCCTATTTTCAGATAGTATCTTTCTAAGCAGCTGTTCCCTTTCCCATATCCTTCATCTTCTAAAGCCGCAACCTTCCATTAGCCACAGTGATGAAAACACCACCTGTGCCCCTAAGGTCTTCAGTTTCTTGTTCAAGACTTCGTAATCCCCAGCAATGCTTTCTAGGTTCTTTCTGGTGGTATCATTATCCCTATGTGAATTACCCCAAATGGCTAGTGGTTGTCAGGCCTGACAAGCTTGAGAAGGTGCTCTCATGTCCTGGATATAGTCTGTCAGAAGAGAAATGCCTCCCAATCATTTATTCAGATTGACATCTGACTTGTCAGGTATGTCATCGGAGGGATTCTTTGTAAGGTATGGGTTGAACTAGATGGTCACAGAGGTTCCTTTCATCTCTGAGTTTTGGTGACGTTGTGACTGGCTCCCCATCCCTATATAGTCTCTCCCACCAAAACTTGTCTGTACTTACTGCTCATTATTATTCTGTAGAGACAAGAAGCTTCTTCTACCTCAGAGCACACCAATCTGCCCTCTACGGGAAGAGCCTCCTACCTATCAGAACTGCCAAGTGGCCTTTCTTCTCCATGAGAACTTTTTATCTGGTTAACGTCTTCTTGGACTCCTCAGAATCTTTTTCTTTGATTTCCTCTGGAAATTTTTCTTCCATGTTTTTCAGGCGACACTTTCTTCTCCCCAGTAAGCTGGAAAGTAAAGAGGCATTCCCCAGTTATTTCAGGCTGGGCCTGATTCAGGCTAGTCCCCTGCTAGTATATTGGAACCAAACGCAGTTAACAAAAGGAGATTTACTTTTCTCCAGCAGGGGAAGTATAGGCAATTGGGAAATGCAGTGAGGACACTGTATGTTGATTCAGCTGAGCAAAGCTCCCCTGCCTCTGAGTTGCCTATGGTGGTCTGCCAATCAAGCATCAGAAAAACGCAGGAAATCTGTGGTTGATTTGTACTCAGGTGACCAGGAAGTGATGTCAACACCCTGAGCCTTAGTCCCTTGATCTAATTCAGTCTCAAGGATGGTTCTAATACCTTTTAAGGAAAAACTTGCCCTTTGGGGGAGTTTGGGGAGGGCAGGGCAAGGATATTGTTCCTCCCATCAGCCCTCTCATCTCCTCTGGGAGGCCAAGCTACATTTTATGTACAGTTCTTGATTACAAGATCACTTGTCAGTTACACTGTAGAAGAGTTTTCTCCTCCGGTTTTGGTTGGACCAGATGGCATTTGGAGTCCTTCCAACATGGAGATCCTGCGATTCTGTTTCTTCTTCCTTTCTCTAAGATAAACATCTCTGATTCCTTCAACTAAGCCTCATGGGTTGGGCCCATGTTGTAGAGGACCTTCTAGGCCAGGCTAAGGAATTTTGATTTTATGAAGGAAATTATATAAAGTATTTGACCATTTTTGAGCAGAGGAGTGACATTCTGAGAGCTGCACAGGAGGAGGATTACTCTGGCAACTATATGGAGGCAAAGACATGCATAGAGTGTGAACTGGGACAAGCACTTCCATTTGTCAAAATTCCCCTGGAAAGGGACACTCTCTATTATAATGACCATTCTATATTCTTTTCCATCCAGCTCTGATATTTAGCGTTCTAAGCTTAAGGTCCCTTCAAGTTTGACATTCTCTACTCTAAGGTTCCTACCAGCTCTGATATTGTCTGCTTGTCCCTGCTAGTTCAGACTTTCTATGGCTTGTGTTATATTACTCCTTCCAATCTTACAGTTCATGTTGTATGGCTCTTTCTATCTCTAACATTCCTTAGGGAAGGGCCCCAGAACAATGATCAATGGGAATGCCTGCCCTGAGATGTGCCAGCACACCTTGCTTACACCCTATGCATGCCTATGCATGGAAGATAAATTTAAAAGGAGAGAGAATTGCTAGGAGACAAGGCAAGAGTAGGCAAGAGGTAATGAGAGGATGAGCTAGGATGGTAGCAATAAGGGAGAAGAAATGGACTTGAGTGACTCTCCTGAGGGACATTGACAGGCCTTGAAAATTGATTTAATGGGGGGGGGGATGAAGAGGAGGAAGAATTCAAAGGTGACTCCAAGTTCTTAAGCCTGGCAGACTAGGAAGATGATGGTATCATTAACAAACAAGGAAGTTATGGTGGCGAAATTAGGGGAAACAGGGATCAGCTTAGCTTTGGTCCTAATCCTAGAACTAGCATGAGAAGGGACCTCAGAGGCCATCAAGTACACATTTTTCAATTTACAGAGCAGGAAACTGAGGCCTAGAGAGGTGAAGTGAGTTGCCCAAGGTCCCATAGGTAGCAAGCTTCAGAGGGGGACTTTGAATCCATGACATTCCCTTGCTCATTAAGTTTTCTTCCAGTTCTGATCTTCTCTAAGAATCTTGAAACCTCATGGTTTCATTTTTTGCCCAGTACCCTTGCACTCCCAGAATACATTCCCTAGTAACACAAATGTGGCCATGTTATTCCTTTGCTCAAGAAGCAGATGTGACTGTACTTCTAGGTTTAAACTCCTCTGTTTGGCATGTGAAGACTTAGCCTATCTTTCAGATATGTTACACATTACTCCTTTTTACGTACACTTATATTCCAACAAAAGTGGCCTACTTGTTGATTTCTACCCATGACATTTTATCTGCCATCTCTATACCTGTACCCCATGCCTAGAACATCCTCTCCCTCCTCACCTCTGCCTTCTCCAATACCTAGCTCCTTTTAGGGCTAAACTTAGGTGCCATATCTTGCATATGGCCTTTCCTGATTGTCTTAGGTGGTGTTCTACCTCCACCCCAATTAAAATGACTTTTTATTCATTCTATGTATATATATATATATATATATATACGTATATATGTATATATATGTATATATATATACATACATATGAAATACTGTGTTTTTCAGCTAACAAACATAGATTTTCCTCTTTGTCCAACCCACCCACCTCCAAATGAAAAAAACAAAAATCAAAATCCTTGTAACGCATATCCATAAAAATTAATCCATTGGTCACCTCGAGAGATTTGGGTTGAGACAAAAGAAAACAAGATTTGAGAGAGTGAAAGCAACAAGTGTAAATTTCTCCTTCAAGAAATACAACAATGAAAAGAAGAAGAGGTGAGGCAGTAAATGAAGGGGTTAGCAAACTTGAGCGGAGGTGTTTTTTAGGACAGGGGAAAGTGTTGACCCAGGGAAAGTTTCCAGGGTAGGGGAAGAGATCACAGATAGATGGAAGAAAGAGGATAACCAATGGACCAAAGTAGAGAGAAAAAGAGAATGGATAGTACAAGAGAATAAGAGAAATTGTTTTTAGAAAGGGACATGGAAAATGAAATTTAAAACACTAATCAACAAGACTACAGAAAGGAGGAAATCTACTTGACTGAGAGAGAATAAAAGGAAGTATTACATAACCAGTTAAAAGCAGGAGAGAAAAAGTAACTAATAAGCAAAACCCTAAACAAAAGGGGTAAAAGTGAGAGAAGGGGTGAGGAGAAGAAAGCCAATGGGAATAAGATCACCTTAAAAAGCAAATCAACTAAAGGAACATAGCACTGTGTTTACAGTAGAAGAGGGGAAATATCATAGCTTGAAAAAAATTCCACTAGTACAGACATATGGAGGAAAATATAAACCTAACTCTTATAACTTTAAATGTGAATGGGTTAAACAATCCAATAAAATGAAAAAGAGTGACAGGCTGGATAAGAAAATAAAACCCTACAATCTGTTGCTTGTAAGAAACACATATTTAAAAACAAAGATATGCACAAAGTAAAACTGGGGGAATGGAAAAAGTTATCATGCATCAGATGATTCTAAAAAAAGTAGGAGTTGCAGTCAGTCTGACAAAGGAAAAACATTTAAAAAATAAAAAGGAATAAACAAGGAAACTATTGTGCTAAAAGGAAGCATAGATAACAAACCAATATCAGTAATAAACTTATATGTTCCAAATACCTTAGCATTCAGATTCATAAAGGAAACATTATCTGAGCTGAGCTGCAAGAAGACAGAAATGGTAACACAACAGAGACAGGAGATTTTAATATCCTTCTCTCAGTTTTGGATACGTCTAACAGATACATAAATGAAAAGGAAAACATGGAACAAGCAGATTGCTAGAGCAACTAGAGTTGAAACACTCATGATGTCTTCTAATGAGATAGCAAAAGCATCTATATTATGTATGTATGTGTATAGATGTATATATATATATATATATATATATATATATATATATATATATATATATATTTCTCAACATCATATAAAACTTCTACAGAAACTGACCATATACTAAGGCACAGAGATATTGCAAATAAATATAAAAAAGCAGAAATAGTTAAAATATCCTTTATAGATCACAAATCAATAAAAATAGTCATTGGTTGAGAGACCTCCACCAAATGGAGACTTAAAAATGAAATCCTTAATAATAAGTCAGTCACAGAACAAATCATAGAAACAATAATTATGAAAAGAAAATGATGGTGCTGAAACAACATGCCAAAATTTCTGGGATGCAGCTAAAGCACTCTTCAGGGGACAATCATATGCTTACAAACGTATTTTAACAAAATAGAAAAAGAGAGGATTAATGAACTGAATATGCATTTCTTTAAAAATTAGCCAACAAATAAATAAACCCAAATAAGCACAAAAGAGAATATATTAAAAATTAACGGGAGAAAAAGATAAATTGGAAACAAAAAACTCCCATAGAAATGATAAATAAAACTAAAATCTGGTTCTTTGGAAAGATTCATAAAATGGATAAACCCTTAGCTAATCTGATTAGAAAGAGAGCAGAAAATCAACTCAATAAAAATAGCAAATCAGCAAGGTAAAATCACAGCAAAATTAGAAGAAAAAAAAGAATCATCAGAATGAAGTTATATGCTAACAAAATTGAGAACACAAAAGAAACAGAGGAATACCTTTAAAAATATGAAATCTTCAGACTGTCAGAAGAACAGATAGAGATCTAAAATAACCCAATCTCAGAAAAGGAAATATATCTAAGTGAGAAGGCACTACTGAATGAAAAACCCTAGTCCTGGTGGATTCGTGGGAGAATTCTATCAAACCTTTAACAAATTACTCTCAAAAACTCAGAAACAAAGCCCTCTATCAGTATCCTTTTTTTAAAAACAATTATTTATTTATTTAACTTTTTACATTCATTTTCACAAAATTTTGGGTTCCAAATTTTCTCCCCTTTTATCCCCTCCCCCCACCCCAATACCCCAAGCAATCTAATTTTCCCTATCTCCAATCTGCCCTCTCTTCTGTCATCCCTCCCTTCTCTTGTCTCCATCTTCTCTTTTCTCCTGTAGGGCCAGATGACTTTCTATTCCTCATTAACTGTATGTCTTCTTTCCTAGTAGCAACAACAATACTAAACAGTTGTTCCTAAAACTTTGAGTTCCAAATTCTCCCCATCCCTCCCTCCCCACCCATTCCCTTTGGGACGGCAGGCAATTCAATATAGGCCATATCTGTGTAGTTTTGCAAATGACCTCCCTGATAGTCGTGTTGTGTAAGACTAATTGAATTACCCTCCATCCTAACCTGCCCCTCATCGTTTCTCTTCTGTCTTTTGATCCTGTCCCTCCCCAAGTGTTGACTTCAAATTGCTTCCTCCCCGCTTTGCCATCCCTTCCATCATCCCCCGCCTTGCTTATCTCCTCCCCCACTTTCCTATACTGTAAGATAGGTTTTCATACCAAAATGAGTGTGCATTTTATTCCTTCCTTTAGTCAAATGTGATGAGGGTAAACTAATTGTTTTTTTTTTTCCTCAGCTCTCCTCTATTTCCCTCTGCTAAAAAGTCTCCTACTTGCCTCTTAAATGACATATAATTACCCCATTCCATTTCACCCTCTTTCCTCCCACTACATTTCTCTCTCACCATTTACCTTAATTTCTTTTAAGATATGGTCCCATCCTATTCAATTCAATCTGTGCTCTCTGTCTCTATGTGTATGTGCATGTGTGTATGTGTGTGTGCGTGCATGCGTGTGCATGTGTGTGTGTGGTCCCATTAACTACCCAGATACTGAAAAGTTTCAAGAGTTACAAATATGGTCTTTCCATGTAGGAATGTAAACAGTTCACTTCTGGTAAGTCCCTTATGACTTCTCTTTGCTGTTTACTTTTTCATGCTTCTTGTCATTCTTGTGTTTGGAAGTCAAATTTTCTTTTCAGCTCTGGTCTTTTCATAAAGAATGCTTGAAAGTCCTGTGTTTCATTGAAAGATCATATTTTCCCCTGAAGTATTATATTCAGTTTTGCTGGGTAGGTGATTCTTGGTTTGAGTCCTAGTTCCTTTGACTTCTGGAATATCCTATTCCATGCCCTTCGATCCCTTAATGTAGAAGCTGCTAGATCTTGAGTTATCCTGATTGTATTTCCACAATACTGGAATTGTTTCTTTCTAGCTGCTTGCAATATTTTCTCCTTGAGCTGGGAGTTCTGGAATTTGGCCACAATGTTCCTAAGAGTTTCTCTTTTTGGATCTCTTTCAGGTGGTGATCGATGGATTCTTTCAATACTTATTTTGCCCTCTGGTTGTAGAATGTCAGGGCAGTTTTCCTTGATAATTTCATGGAAGATGATGTCTAGGCTCTTTTTTTGATCATGGCTTTCAGGTACTCCCATAATTTTTAAATTGTCTCTCCTGGATCTATTTTCCAGGTCAGTTGTTTTTCCCATGAGATATTTCACATTCTCTTCCATTTTTTCATTCTTTTGGTTTTGTTTGGTGATTTCTTGGTTTCTCGTAAAGTCATTAGACTCCATCTGTTCCATTCTAATTTTGAGAGAACTATTCACTTCAGTGAGCTTTTGAACCTCTTTTTCCATTTGGCTCATTCTGCTTTTGAAACATTCTTCTCCTCATTGGCTTTTTGAACCTCTTTTGCCAATTGAGTGAGCCTATTCTTCAAGGTGTTATTTTCTTCATCATTTTTTTGGGTCTCCTTAACCAAGGTATTGACCCGTTTTTCATACTTTTCTTGCATCTCTCTCATTTCTCTTCCCAGTTTTTCCTCCACCTGTCTAACTTGCTTTTCAAAATCCTTTTTGAGCTCTTCCAAGGCCTGAGTCCACCCGACATACCCCTGGGGTGTCTGGGGTACTGAGGCCCCACCCTCCACATCTTTCCCTGATGGGAAGAATATGTCCTCGTCATCAGATCCGAATGTCGGGATCATTTGCATTTGTTGGAAAAAACTCTCTATAGTCTTATTTTTCTTCCCTTTTCTAGGCATTTTCCCAGCCAGTTACTTGACTTCTGAGATTCCTGTCCACCCTCACCTAGATCCGCCCAGCTAGTGCTTGGGGTGAAATTCAAATGTGCTTTCCGCGCAGCCCGCCCACCTGCTGATCAATGTGAGCTTTAGTTCTGGTGCTGGGGTGGGGGCAGGGCTGCCTCTCAGGCTCAGCTTCCTCAGGGGCTTTATGCAGAGACTTTCAGGAATGGAGCAGTTGGGGGGGGGCTGCCTCCCTGGCTCAGCTCCCTCAGGTTGTTTATGCAGAGACTTTCAGTAATGAATATCCTGCCTGCTGCTGGGAGAGTCCTGGGGCCACCACGGCCGTGCCACTGCTGCCTGTGCTGCCGCCCATGCCTCTGCCTCTGCTGCTTCCTGCCCCCATCTCTGCCACTGCCGCTTCCTCCCAAGGGAGCCTGAGTCATGGAGACACCCCACTCCCCTCAGCCAGCCTGCCATCTTTCTCACTGACCTGTAGCTTCTGTGGGCAGAGGGACTTTCCCGGCTGCTGGAGCTTCTGTCCCTGAAGCCTGCTCAGGTCAGCTTCTCTGGGGCCGCAGCCAGGGCAGCGCTGGGGTGGGGTCCACTTTCCAGGGCGCGACGGACCCTAGGGACAGGTCTCCAGGGCTCTCTGGCACGGAAATCTCTTCCACTCTCTTTCTGTACCCCTTTCAGTGGTCCAGAAGTTATGGGGGTCTCTTTTTACATTAATTCTATGGGCTGTGGGTTGGAGCTCATAAATGTGCGTCCTTCTACTCCGCCATCTTGGCTCCGCCCCCCTCAGTATCCTTTTATAAGACAAATATAGTCCTATACATAAACCAAGGAAAGATAACACACAGAAATCAAATAATAATTAATGTAATTATGTAATTAGTGAACATCAACTCAAAAATCTTATTAAAATCCTTTCAGACAGACTACAATGATTTATCTGAGAAACCTTCATTGTGACCTACTTATACCAGGGATGTATGGATAATTCAGTATTAGGAAAACAATTGACATAATCATATGAAAAAAATAAAACCCTCCAAAACCAAATGATCATCTCAATAGATGCAGAAAAAGCCTTGGACAAAATATATCACTCTTTTAATGCTAAAAACTCTACAAAGTATAGGCATAGAGGGGTCTTTATTTTTTAATATCAATAAAAAGCATCTATCAAAAACCAAAAGCAAACATCATATGCAGTAGAGAAAAACTAGAACCTTTTCCATTAAATACAGGAGTGAAGCAAGGAGACCTCCTCTATTATTTGATATAGTTAAAAATTATTTTATTTGATATAGTTCTGAAAATGCTTGCAGAAAATCAAAAAAGACATGAGAAAGAAATTAAAGGCATAAAGATAGGTAAAGAAGAGATAAAACTATCCCAATTTGCTGATGATACAGTGGTTTACTTGGGAAATCCTAGGGAATCAGCAAAGATACTTATTGAGACAATAGCTTCAGCAAAATTACACTCTACAAAATAAATCCTCAGAAATTAAAAGTATTTTTGTATACTGATAACAAATCACAAGAAACAACAATAGAAAGGGAAATTCCTTTCCAAATAACTACAAAATATATAGCGTATCTGGAAATCAGCCTACCAAGGCACACAAAAGATTTGCATTGATCCATTTGCAAAGTACTCTTTTTTTTGTTGTTTTTTAATTTTAATTTTTATTTATTTAACTTTTTACATTCATTTTCACAAAATTTTGGGTTCCAAATTTTCTCCCCTTTTATCCCCTCCCCTCACCCCAATACACTGAGCAATCTAATTTTCCCTATCTCCAATCTGCCCTCTCTTCTGTCATCCCTCCCTTCTCTTGTCTCCATCTTCTCTTTTCTCCTGTAGGGCCAGATGACTTTCTATTCCTCATTAACTGTATGTCTTCTTTCCTAGTAGCAACAACAATACTAAACAGTTGTTCCTAAAACTTGAGTTCCAAATTCTCCCCATCTGGAAATTGAAAAAACAATCTAACTAGCAGGAGGACTATCAGTGCTCACACGAAGGCTATGATGGAATAATAAGAATGACAATACTACCAAAATTAATTCACACTTTGAATGCTATACCAATCAAATTTCTAAGGGGATCCTTTCTAGAACTTGATATAATAATAATAAAATTCACTTGAAAAAAAACAGAAGATTCAGAATATCAAGGGAAATGATGAAAAGAAGTGAGGACAAAGGAGGGATAGCACTTCAAGACCTCAAACTGTATCATAAAGCAGAAGTCATCAAAATCTTCAGATACTGGTTAAAAAAATAGAGAGATGGGTCAATAGAACATTCTAGACAAGGTAGAATCAAAAAGAACAGAATTCAATAACCCAGTATTTGATGAAGTAGAAAACATAAATTACCTAGGAAAATACTTCTTATCTGGGAAGACTGGAAAGCAACCTGACTTAGACTAACACCTCATCTCAGGGCAGCTAGGTGGCTCAGTGGATAGTGTCCCACCTGGAATCAGGGATGCCTGAATCCAAATCTGGCCTCAGATATTTGCTAGTGTGATCTTGGGCAAGTCACTTAAACTTGTTAGCCTCAGTTGCTCATCTGTGAAATGAGCTGGAGAAAAACATGACAAACACTCCAGTATCTTTGCCAAGAAAACTCCAAATGACATCATGAAGAGTCAGCCATGACTGAATGACAAAACAGTAACACCTTACACCATATTCCACAATATAATATTAAAGATCATAACACTGTTTTAACTTAGAAGAGAAACAAATCCTATACTTCTCACAGCTAGGGATAGGACATAAATAAAATAGAGGCAAATACAAAAGATAAAATAGATAACTTTGATTGCATGAAACTGAGAATCTGAACACAAAAAATTTATGTTATCTATAGTAAGAAGGAAAGTGGTCAACTGGGAAAAAAATCTTTGTATCAAATTTCTCTGATAAAAGTTGGTATCCAAGATATACATATATACACAAACATGTTTATATATATAAAGCTACATATAAATATATCTACACATATACATGTATGTGTGAATAATAGCCATTGCCAAAAGATGTGATCAAAGGATATGAACAAATAATTCTTAGAAGAATTACAAAGTATTTAAAAGCCCATAAAAATGCTCCAAATCACAAATAATAAGAGCACTGCAAATCAAAATAACTGTCAGGTTTCATCTTATACTCTGAATATTGGCAAAGAATGCCCAAAATTGGCAATAGTCAATGTTGGAGGGATTGTGGAATGATAGACATACACCTGTTGGAGCTGTGAAATTGTATAACCATCTTGGAAAGCAATTTGGAATTATACAAATAAAGTGACTAAAATGTCCATACCCTTTGAACCAGAGACTCCATTACTGGGTTCATGCCCCAAGGAAGCCATTGATAAGAAAGAAGCCCCAATATACTCCAAAATATTTAGAGCAGTACTTTTTTGTGATAGCTAATAATTGGAAGTAGATACGTATCAACTGGGGAATGGATAAACAAACTGTGATTCATGAATGTAATGGAATACTACTGTGCTGTAAGAAATGATAGGTGTGATGAGTGCAAAGCGGCATGGAAAATCTCTATGACCTAATGAAGAGTGAAGTAAGCAGAGCCAAGAAAACAGTGTATACAGTAACTACAACATTGTAACAATCACAAACCAAGAAATCGAAACTAAATGTAACGAGACTATAAAGATCAAGCAGAACTAGAATGAAGAGATATGAGAGAATACCCCGATCCCTTCATGGAGTTGGGAGGTCCACAGACGTTATACATCCCACCTGTTTTCAGGCTTTGATCATTTGTGCCAATCATTTTCCTCTCTAAAAAATACTACCTGCTATGTGGAATGGCTCTCTGGGAAGGGGAGGGAGAGTGATAGTGGGAATAACTATGATAATATAAGAAACAGAAGACTTCAATAAAAACTCATTTTTTTGAAGTGTTACAAGAGCAAGGAGGAACTGGAGTCAAGGGGTTGGCTTTCAAAGTACAGCTGCCTTTTCCTCAGAGGTAGGAGCGAGGGAGGAGAAGGTATACTGAAGGCATAGAGGGATTGTGAGATGTAGAGGAGGGGAGCTTAGAGTGTTCTCAAGTCAGATAGTCTCAATCTTCTCAATGTACTGGGGAGCCAGTTCATCTGCTGAGAGCAAGGTGGGGCCCATTCGAGCTTAGGGGACTTAAAGAGTAAGGAAAAGCTTTGCAATAACCAGCATGGGGAAAGTCACAAGAAGTTGCAATCCATAAAGGATGAATTAAAGCATTGCCATTCAACAATCTAGACCTAGCTGAGGTCAGATAGCATGAATTTGAGGTCAGTGTGGTTTTCTGACTTAACTGTTAGCAACAGCGAAGTAGGAGTGGAAAAATCAGACGGTGTGAGTTATCCAGGGTTAGGGATTAACAAGGTGAAAATGGCAGAAGGGAATGATGAGAGTTTTGAGGGTGGTAGTTAGTCATTCACTGACATGAGGTCCAGGCTAGTGGGGGGAAGGTGTGGTTGAAAGTCGAATGAAACAAGAATGGCAATGATAGACTAGGACCACAAATAAGTCAGAGTTCCGAGGATCATCAGATTTCAGACTGGTGGGGACCTTAAAAATTATCTAGCCCAATCCTTTCATTTTAGAGACAAAGGAATGATGTTCAAAGAAGGGAAGTGAGAGACCCCAAGTCTCATAGGTGACAGAGTAGCAGAGTCAGGATTGGAACCCTGGTTCTGTGACTCCATATGCAGTGTTCTTTTTATTATAGCACACAAAGATTTCAATAAGGACAAAGAAGCAGGATCAGTAGGATTGAGGGTGTGGGAGAGGTGGAAAGACAGAAATGTAGAGTCATACAGAGGAATTTCAGAGTTCATGCTCTTGGAGGTGGAGCCATTCCAAATGATGTTGAAGTCTGAGGTGTGGCTACGCCTGTGGGTGGCTAAAGTAGAATGGAGATGGAAGTCATAGTTTCTGAAAGTTTGAGGCCAAGGTTTTAGAATATCAAGCAGGATATTGGATTTGCTCAGCAATGGTCTCCACCCCACTCGCGATCAAATATTTTATCTACGGTAAATAACTTAAATCTTTCTTAGTTATTAGGCCACTCTAAGATTTGGTATGGGATCAGATGGGATAGGACTGGATCTGTGAATTCATTAAGATAGGGAACTTCCAATAAGGAAACTCCCTCTGCTAATGGTGATGTATACTTTCTCTGAAAAAGTGTCAGAAAGTTGCCCAGAGTGCTGAGAAATTCAATCATTTGCCCTGGCTCACACAGCCAGATTATACTGGAGGGTGTTCTTGAACCCAGGTCTTTCTGGATCAGAGGTCAGCTCTCCATCTACTACTCCATACAGCCTCTCAAAATTCTGGATACCAGTGATAAAAGAAATACAAATGAATGAAGAAATATGGTGCAACCAGATAGCGTGGTATAGAACATTGGCCCAGGCAGAAGTCAGGAGACCTGAGCTCTAATTCAAGCTCTGCCAATGACTCACTGTGTGACCTGAGGTAAATCCTTTCCCCTCCCTGGCTTCTAGTTTCCTTAGGGAATTTGTCTGTCCTTCACTCAGTTGTCAAAATGATCCTCCTAAAGGACAAGTCTAACCACCTTACCCCCCCCCAACTCAAGAAACTCTAGTGGCTCCCTATTAACTCCAAATGCAAAATCCTCTATCTTAGAAAACCTGTCATAACCTGGTCCCTTTCTACTTTTCCAGTCTTCTGATAGCTTACTTCCCACCATGCACTTTGTGATCCAAGTGACACATTTTGTGTCCCTACACTGAGCATTTTCACTGGCCCGTCCCCCATCCATGGAATACTCTCCCCACATCTCTACTTCCCAGCTTCTCTAGCTTCTTTCAAATCTCAGCTAAAGTCTCATCATCTCTAAGAAGCCCTGCCTGGTGCACCTTAACCTTCATACCTTTCCTCTAGGATACCTCCTATTTATCCTACAGACATGGCTTGTTTATATGTAGTTGCTTGCATGCTGGCTCTCCCATTTGACTGTTAACTCCTTCAGAGTCTTTCTTTTGTATCTGTAGAGCTTAGTACAGTGCCTGGTCCATAGCAGGCAATGGCAGGATGCTAGCTGACCAATTTTTGTCATACAAGAATGTGGATAATCCCATTGATTCCTGGGAAAGGGGCTGCACCACCTGAGTTAGGTCCTGGCTGCATTTTGTTTGAAGGTCTTAGTGGAAAATTAGAGACTAGATGAGCTTCCAAGACTCCCTCTGACTCTCAGGGAGGCCTTCTGCAAAGGAATCCAAGGTATAAAAGGTGGGGTAGGCAGAAAGGACCCAGAAAGCAGGGGTGGATGAGGAGTCATGAGATGCAGCAGATACTCCTGGAAAGAGTTTTGAACATGGCTCCATGAGTGCAAATCCTGGCTTTGACACTAAATGGGGCAAATCGCTTCCCTTCCTTAAGCCTCTGTTTCCCTTTCAATGAGCTGGGAACCATAATGCTAGGACTCCCTGCCTTGGACACGTGCTCTGAGGAAAGCACATTCTAAGCTTATAGTCCCAAAGAATGGTGAGCTATCTTCAATAGTAGAAGAGCATGTGTGGACAAGTTACAATGTGTTTCAGTAAAAGAAGCAATCACAATAGGAAGATCACCAAGTATGCTGATGGAAGTAGTAATGACAACAGTCCAGTCTGTGGCTTCCTTCTCTTGGGGATGGGAAAGGGGGCCACCATGGCCTTATACCTTATACCTTAAAGTCCCTTTATATACCCTAGTCCTATGGACAAAGTCCATACCCTCAGGGGATGATGTCCTGCATCTATACCTCACTGCCAGTTGGGCGCTTGGGCCTCCCATGAGGCCCAGCAGCTACGACAAGGCCAATGTTTGCATTCCTAACCAAGACCTCTGATGAAACCCCAAATACCTTCCAGTTGCCCCTGGTGGCTCCCTGGGTTGCTGGCCCCTCAGCCACACCACAGAATCTGGGGCAGCCTGGACATTAGCCCCAGGTCACTGGCTCAGCAACATCCATTTTCCAGCTCTAGGTCCCTTGCCAAGACACAGCAACACCAGTGATGTGTTCCCCGCCTGGGCCCTTGGCCTCTTTCCTGTTCCTGAAGCCTTTCCAATATACGTGCGCCTTGGTATTTGGGGTATGAGTGACTGGGGAGCTGAAAGCAGGACAGAAGCTTTGAAAGTAGGGCCACATTAGTGTGCTAAACGACGTTAGTTCATAAAGTGAAGTAATTAGTTCACCCAGTTCACTTGTCCCCTCTGTTTCAGGCTATAAACGGTTCCTGAGCTGACTGGAGTCGAGCCCGGGTGATGGCCTGCACACCACGAGGTTACTGTAAACACCAGTGGCCACATGGGGCCTTCTTCTTGGGCCACCCCATACCCCATAACTGTCAGGCCTGGCCTCCTCTAATGTTTTACCCTCACGCTTATATCCACTCGTGACTTTCTCGGGCAAGGTGGCGCTCCCGTGTGCTAAGAGCTTTGGGGACAAACTTTCTGGCCAGCTGTCCCTGACAGCCGCCTCAACTCCTGGTTGCCTTGGCAGGGCCAGACAGAACAGGAGTGAACCCGAGGGCTGGGACCTTTGAAGTCAGTAGGGTGATGTGATATTATTCTTGGCTCTAGCCCCTCTGGAAAATACACTACAGTCCAGGCCTCCTCCTTGCTGAAGTGAACAGAGCTGCTCTGGCCTGAGGAAGAGACAGGGCAGCCAGACCTGTGTGACTCTGGGCAAAGGCACTTCTTGTGTCGGCCTCAGTTTCCTCCACTCTAAATGAGGGGGTTGGACTCAGTGACTGCCAAGGTCTCTTTCAGCTCTAACTACATCATTCTCTCATTCTATCAGAGAGTTGGAAGGGACCTCAGAGATCACCTAGTGTGATCCCTGCAGTTGACAGAGCAAAAAATTAAGGTCCAGAAGAGGATAAGGACTTTCTCAAGGTACTAAGTGGTAGACTGGTGATTTAGGCTCACTTTCTCTGACTCCAAGTTCAGCATACTTTCCTTTACACCTCCTTCATGTAGCCCTGCAACTCAGTTCGACTTGATAGACACTTATTAAGCATCCCAAGGCACTGAGCCTTGCCACAGGATACAAAGATGAAAAACAGCACAGTCCTTGCCCCTCTATGAGATGAGGACGTGATATGGCTACACCAGGCACATGAACATAAATATGATCCAAGGTAGAGAGTGAAGGGGGCCAAAATGGAAGCTCACTTTCAGCTAGGGCTTCCAGAGAAGGTTTCATGGAGACAGCACTGTCTTTGAAAAGATACAAGGATAGAGATAAAGATGTAGACATAAAGAGGAAAGGAGTTCCTAGCATACAGAATAGCTTGGATAAAAGCACAGAGGCAGGAGTTGGCAAGTTTAGGTTGTGGAACAGCAAGGGGGCAGTTTGTCTGAAATATATTGTATACATTATCTATTCATGGTGGAGCTGTGAATTAGTCTAGCCATTCTAGGAAGTAATTTGGAATGATGCCCTAAAAGTCATTAGACTTCGTGTTCCCTTTGACCCAGCTATATCACTACCAGTCCCATACTACACAACAAAATCAAAGAAAGAAGAAAAGGACCCCTATGTACAAAAATATTTATAGCAACTTTTTTGTGGTGGCAAAGAACTAGAAAGTGAGAGGGTGCTCATCAGTTGGGGAATGGCTGAACAAAATATGACATATGGATGAAATGGAATGTTTTTGTGCTATAGGAAATGATGAAAGGGACAGTCTCAGAGAAAACTGGGAAGATTTATGTGAACTGATATAGAGTGAAGTAAGCAGAACCAAGAGAACAATTTATGCAGTAACATTATACAGACAAACAACTTTGAAAAACTCTAAGTATCCTGACCAGTATGATGACCAACCATGATTTCAGAGGTGATGGTCCCACTTTACCTTGTCAGGACCCATCTGGAGTAACACATTCCATTCTGGTAGCCACATTTTAGAAAAGACTGATAAACTAGAGAGTACCCAGATTAAGGCAGTTAGGCTGATGAAGGTCCTTGAGTTCATGAAACCCAAAGAGAAGACTTAGGGCAACACAACAACTTTCCTTGAGTATTTGGAGAGCTGTCATGTGGAAGGCAACACTTGTTCTACTTGGAGCCAGAGGACAGAAATAGGATGAAGAAGTGGAAGTTGCAGAAATTCAGCGTCAGGATGGGAACTGTCCCAATATAGAATGAGCTTCCTCCACAGGTAGTGAGCTTCTTCACAGTGGAAGTCTTTGAGGAAAGACTGGATGATCTATTATTATGTTGTGGAGGGGAGTCTTGATCAAGGACAATTGGATTCGATGGCCATTGAAGTCCCCTCTAACTCTGAGATCCTCTGAAATTCTGGAGGTTTTCTTGTTTTTTATATATATCTTTGATATATGTATTTTTATATTTTAGATATATATATATCTAAATTTTGTTTATTATTTATTTATTTTATATTTTTAGATATATATATATCTCTTTATAGATATATATCTTTGACTGTTTTAAGACAAGATCCTTTTCTTCCTATGGTTGGGATTTTTTATTTGTTTTTATTAATATCATTGGTTTTTATATCACCCACACTTTCCACTATGTTTCTCCCCTCTCCTCCTTCTAGCTCAGAGTCACTTATAACAAAGAATAAAAAAGATGGAAAAGAAAAAGTTCAGGAAAACCAAAAAACATGCAAATTAATTCCAACATTATATGCAATGTGCTATACCCACTGAAAAGAAGGGAAGGAGGTACATTCTCTATTTCTTCTTTGGGCACAAGCTTGTTCATAGCACTCAATTTCAATTGTTTTGTGGTGATATTATTTCCATTGACATTGTTGGAGTTGTGTATGTTGCTTTCCTGTTTTTCCTTGTTCTGCTTACTAAACTTTGCATCAGTTCATAAAGTCTTCCCATGTTTCTCCATATTCATCATATTCATAATATCTTACAGTACAGCAACATTCCATTATGTTCATATACCACAGTTTGTTTAACCATTTCCTAATCAGTGGACAACAGTTCTTGGGTTTTATTTTTAACATAAATGTTATATTTTTCCAGTGTCTTTTTCTGTTCCTATTAATATGATCATGTGATTTTTACTTTTTATGAATGATTAGTTATGCTAATCATGTTCTTAATGTTACACCATTCTTATTTTCTTGATATAAATCCATCTTGGTTATAAAGGGATTTTTTGTATTCTTGTTTAAGAAAATTTATCTCTGTCTTTATAGAGGTCCAGTATTCCTTTAATTCTTCTGGTGAGTTCCTAAACCATTATAAAGGCTCTTGAAATTGTTCTACCTCCCATTCTTGTAGTATAGGGAATTGTTGAAGTGCTGTCAAAGTGTTATTTCTTCCTGGGCATATCTTCTTGCCTTCTATTTTCATCATATTGGGTCCTTTTTCTCTTTCTTAGTCATATTTTCAGTCTCTCTTTCCCTTTCCCTTTCCCCTTCTCAGTTTTCCTGTAAAGATTTTCCCTATAAGCAGTTCTTACCTTTTCTGTCCTTAATATAGTCTTCAGGTTTTTTAGTTTATTTGGTTCATGTGATACTATTTTGAGGTAATGGAGGGGAGCTGAGCTTAGGCATGAACCTTTCATTCAGCCATCTTGCCAGAAGTCTTTCCCCAAAATAAATTTTTCAAAGCTTATTAGCTGCTCAAACATCCATCTCATGATTTCATAAAATATATTAATTTTTCTGAGTAGAAAATTCTGGGTTCATGGCCCATGAGTCTTAATTTTATGAATGTATTCAAATTTCTCCAATCGTCCCTAGTCCTACTTGGAATCTGCTTTGATCCTCATTATCAGTACCTGGGAACTGATTTCTAAATTTTTCTGGCAGCGTATAGGATTTTTCTTTATTGGTGTTTGACCATGATATGTCTAGGCATGTTAAATATTGAGTTCTTTATTGTTGGTGTCCAATGGATTCTTGCTCACCATATTTTTTTCCTGTTGTTTTTGCCAATTCTGGGAATTTTTATTTGACAATTTCCTGAAATATAGCATTCAGGTTCTTTTTTTAAAGCTCTCTGGGATGTCAGTAATCCTGAGATTACTCTGTTGTGATCCAGTTATGTCCAAGTCTGTCACCTGGTTCTGCATGTTTTCCAAATAGTTTAGATAATTCACTGATTTTTTGAGCCTATATTTCCAGATGCTCTTCATTGCATGCAAACTCCATTTTCCACTGTACTATATCTGCTGCTGGTAGCTTCTGTGGATTTTTAAAGGTATTCCACTATATTATCTGCATGAGTTATTTTCTTCGTTATTTCTTTTCAATCTTTTTAAGTGTCTTTTAAATTTTAGTTTGATTTACACCAGTGATTTTCCCCCCTTTTCAATCCCTTTTAAAACTCAGTCTTATGGTTTTCCTACCACCATTAATTCTTGCTTAATTTCTTGGATGTATCATTTATCTATATTATGTAATATCCACATTTCACCTCAACTTACTCTCTGGACTTGTTTTTCCTCCTTATCAGTTGTCTTACTCCCAGGCACCTACTCTCTCCTCCCCCTCCCCAATTTCCAGCTCCTTTTATGTGTTGTCTTTCTTCATTAAAATGAAGAAAGTCCTTGAGAGTAAGGAGTGCTTTGTTTGATGTTTGTATCCCCAGATCCTAGCTCAGTGCCTGTCATATAGTAATCACTTAATAAATACTATATGCATGCAAGTATGCATGTATATATGTATCTATCTGTCATCTATATAGCTATCTAGCTATCCATTTAAGGACCTCTCTTGGGATATCTTATGTATGTTCTATCTCCATTTTTCCTGGTATTCTAACTAATTTGCTTGTTCTTTAGTATTTTTTGGGGGGAGGGGATCAGTACTTCTTAGCCTTGCTCATTTATTTTTGTAGATTTTTATTTTTATAGGTAGGTTTTTTTAGCCCACTTTTCTTCTCATTGATGTTTCTAATATTGGGTTTGGTTTGGCTTATTTTTTGTAGGGTGGAGGGTGTCAAGGGAACTTGTTTTTCTTTGGTCTCACTAGTACATCTTGGATCATTCTCCTTAGGTTACTTATTGCATTCATTCTCAGCCACTTGTTTCCATATTCCAAACATATCTGTTAAGAATCTAAGTTGTCACTGCCACCTTTTCTCCCAGCTCTACCCTCAGAGCCCATCTGGGCTGCTTTACTGTTCACGCCACTTGGAAAAGATGCAAGTAGCCAATTCTATTCCTTCTGATTTGATGGAGGACCATTAGGCTTTTCTACATGCCCTGCAAGTGAACCCTAAGTTCACCCATGACTTTTCATTGTATTGCTTCATCATCCTCCAGACCGCATCATCCCAAGAAATACAGACCTTGCCATGTACACCGCTGCTATCCCCTTAGGACAAATGGGCCTTCTCAACCACCCTGAGGTTGAACTTTCTTTTTATGTAGTATCTCTAAAAATTAGAGTGTAAACTCCTTGATAACAGAGGCTATTTTGCTTTTCCTATTTATATCCTGAGTGATTCACATAGTTCTTGTCATATGATAAGCACTTAAATTTTTTTTTATTCATAAGTCTCTATAGAAAGTCCTTTCTTTTTCTTCCTCATCATGCTATTCATATTTGTTTTCAGAATTTCATTCTTGAGAACATCATGGGATATTCTTTTGGGCTGACACTTTATGTAAAAATTTTAAGCCATGGAATCCTTCTTGTCCATTTTCTGAACACTATGAGTAAAACATTATGAATAAATCTTTCTTAAAAATTGAAAATTAAAAATTTGTGAAGTATAATGTTGTAAAGTAATTGTTCTTTAAAAGACTGGGAGAATTCTCCTGTGACACCACCAGGGCTAGGATTTTTCCTTCGATAGGGCCTTTATAGCTAAATCTACTTCCTTTTCTGAAATTGAGTTATTTAAGATCTCTATCTGGTCTTCTGATAGTCTGAATATTTCATATTTTTAAGATATTCCTCTATTTCTTTTGTGCTCTCAATTTTGCTAGCATATAACTCTGCATACATGTTCTGATCATTCTTCTAATTTTGCTGTGATTTCACTTTGCTGATTTGCAATTTTTTTAATTTGATTTTCTGCTCTCTTCTTTTTCATCACATTAACTAAGGGTCTATCAATCGCTTTAGTCTTTCCAAAAAACCAGTTTTTAGTTTTATTTATCATTTTTATAGGGGTTTTTTGTTTTCAATTTATCTTTTTCCTCTACTAATTTTTAATATCTTCTCTTTGTGCTTATTTTGGGTTTGTTCATTTGTTGGTTTTCTCATTTTTAAAAATGTATATTCAGTTCATTTATCTCTTTTTTTCTATTTTTTTAATATATGTTTGTAAGCATATGATTATCCCCCTGAGGACTGCTTTAGCAGCATCCCAGAAATTTGGGTATGTTGTTTCAGCATTATCACTTCCTTTTCATAATTATTGCTTCTATAATTTGTTCTTTGACCCACTCATTTCACTGTTGAGTTTCCACTTGAGTCTGTTTTCTTTGTTTGTGGTCCCTCAACTAGTGACTATTTTTTATTACTTTATGGTCTGTGAAGGATGCTTTAACTCTTTCTACCTTTTTATGTTTATTTGTGATATTTCTTTTACATGATCAATACAGATAGAGATGTACATACACACATACATGTATGTGTGTGTGTGTGTTTTGCCATCTCATTTAAAAGACATCATAAGTATTTTAACTCTAGTTACTCTGGCAATTTTCTCAGTTCCCTATTTTCCTTTTTATTTATCTTTTAGATTTATCCAAAACTGAGAGATAGATATTAAAGTCTCCTGTGACTAATGTGTTACTGTTTATGTCTTCTTGTAGTTCAAATAATGTTTTCCTTGTGAATATGGATGCTAAGGCATAATGGTAACAATAATAATATTATATACTATTAATATATTATTATATAATATAATAGCATTATTAATATATTATTTATAATATTATAATACATAATAATAACAGAACATAATAATAAGTTTATTACTGATATTGTTTTGTTATCTCTGGTTCCTTCAGCATAATAAAGTTTCCTTGTTTATCCCTTTTTATTTTTTGAATGATTATTTTTTCTTTGTCAGATATCATGATTGTATCTCCTACTTTGTTGAATTTACTGTAAGCATAATGATTTTTTTCTATTCCTTCAGTTTTACTTTGTATATGTCTTTATTTTTTAAATGTGTTCCTTATAAGCAACAGATTGTAGGGTTTTGTTTTCTTATCTAATCTGTCATTTTAATTTTATTGAATTTTAATCCATTTCCATTTAAAATTATGAGAGGTTTATACTTTATTCCATCTGTCTCTATCATTGGGATTTTTCAAGTTATGATATTTCCCCTGTTCTGCTGTAAACACAGTGCTATGTTCATTCAGCTATTTTGCCTTAATTTTTTTAAGGTAGTTCTGTTTCCACTGGCACACTTCCCATCACCTCCTCACCTTTTCTCTCATTTGTTACCCACTTCCATTTAGGATTTTTCTTATTAGTTCCTTTTTAATCTCTGTTTTTAACTAGTTATATAATCCTCCCATTTCCCTCTTTTTTCCTCTCAGTTAATAAAGTAGATTTCCCCTTTTTCTTCTCCCTTCAATTATTTCTATTTATTACTTTTTAAAATTTCATTTCTGTTCCCCTTTCCAAGAAGGATTTGTATCACTCTCTTCATTATCCATCCTCTCTGTCTACTCTAGACCCTCATTTTCTGATTTATTCCCTCTGGTTTCTCTCTTTTTTCTGTATTCCTCATGCAATTAAATTTCCAAGTATCCATTTTAGGCTTTCCCCTCTAAGTGGTTTCTGCCACTGCCTTTTCCATTTTGCTTCGCTCTTAGAACGTTGCTAATTATTTCAGGAATCAGAGAGGACACTGCCCCATGGTAGAACCTGTTCCCTACCATGTCCCTGATTATGCAGCCCACCACTAATCTGTGCCCTCCCCTGGTTACCATTTTTTCTCCATTTACCTCAAAATCCCCTCCCTGAGTCCATGCCCTCCCACTCCCCTGCCAAGTGCATGTTGCTCCTAAGAGTTCCTTTTCTCTCCCTCCAGAGGTAGGATGAGTAGACTTTTCAAGCACCAAATCTCTCAGCCATACCCAGCATTTATCAGTGGAGCACCCTCCAAGACAAGGCCTTTCTTTCCCCATGTTTCAGTCTTTCCCATCTCCTCTTCACCCACTTCCATGCTGACTCCTCTCTTTCTAAAACCACAGGGATTGTCTTTCCTCATTACTAGACTTTGCTTTGAACTCATCTCATCACACATTCCTCTCTATCCCGTTGCTCTCCTACCCCCTTTCATGTACCCTCCTATGTTGTACACCTGTAGGCAGGGTATCACCAGGTTCTGTTCTTAATGCCCCCAATCTACCTCTTACTGTTATGGCCACAAGAATGCCACCTTCATCCCTGTCTTCTTGAGTTCAATTAGGAAGAAGTTTCTTATTGATCACTTTGCTGTCACTCTGTTGTTGCTGTCCTTGGTTTCTGCATTCATGTGCTTCTGCATTTCTATTGTTTGAGTTGTTCAAGATGCAAATAATCTCTTTAGTTCTGATTTTCTTTAAAAAAAATTTTCAAATGTCTCTTGGATGTTGATTGCCCATCTATTTTTTTCATTTATTTTAAGCTCATATTTGCAGGATAGGTCACCCTGAGCTACATACTGTGTTTCATTGCTGTTAAATTTAAAAATTCAATTCCAAAATAGTAAGTTCTACAAGTAATCAGGAGAAAGACCTTCAAATAAAAAGGAAGGGAAATTTGAATAATGCAAGACTTTTCAAGTGTCATACAGCATCCACACACACAAACTAGCCTCCTTTCTTGGGGTCCTGTCCTTCTTCCTCTTCCTCAGTTACCTGGCCTTGCACCAGCAATTCAGAGCCCTACAGCACTGGTGGCTACAGCATTGTAGCCCCTACCAGACTTTTGCTTTTGATGGGTTGCCACCATACTGTCTGTGATTGCTGAGCAAACTTCTGCAACCTGGAATCAAAGTCTCCACAGTATTGTAAAGAGGGAGTGCAGTGACTGGGGTGTCGGAGTGGGTTTTGTTGCAAGCTTGCATGTTAGGTCATTGGATCTGCTAGTGCAGCCTTACTGCCAGTAGTGAGAGGGAGGGCAGGGATGCTGAGTGGGCTCAGGGTCAGTAAGCATTAGCTTATGGGTTGGTTTGTTACCTTATTTTGGATTCTGGGTGTCCTAGACCATGGAGACAGCTGAGGTTGCTTTGTCTTTGGTGCATAACTTTTAGGAGTTTTGAGAGGTCATGAGGATTGGAAAAAATGTCTAGTCTACTGTCTTTTTGCTCTGGTACTTAGCACAGTGCCTGGAATAAAAGTAGGCACCTAATAAATGTTATTTTTTGGCTGATTGATTGATCACGTAACTCAGAATTCCTTTCTGAACACTTTGAAATATGTTCTCCTCAAACGTATGGTATGTGTTAGACTATGTCTGCTGTCCTATCTTTATCTTATATGTCCTATCCTTATCTGTCAGGACTCTAAGATGGCATAGTCATTTCCCTCCATGGAAGTAGTATCAACCTCAGCAACCCATTCTTCTTCACTGCTAGGGATTAGGTCCAGATGAATAGCTGCCCTCATTTTGTCTTTATTCTTCAAAAGAAGAATAAGGTAGAAGCAGCAACTCAGCCAAGTTCTCCCAACATTTCATTCCACACAACTTTAAATACATCTCAAATCAAATTCTAGTGCTTCAGAGCCAAGAAAAGGTCAGAGTGAGACATTTTTCCAGCCCAAGACAATTTAAGAGGTCAACAGGAGAGGTCTGTGACAACAAGGTGGGGGCTAGAAAAACATTGGTGATGAATCTTAGAAGAGACTTCAATAGTGGTGGTGGCACCTTTGGGAGCTCTCAGGCCAGAGACAGAATTGGTCAGAAAGTGACTATGGAGGACCCTGAACTGAAACTGGATACAGGATTGGGCTTTGTTCATCAACTCTGTTGCCCAAACATAGTTCTGGGCTGTAGATCTGGGGTAGAGAGGAGAGCTAGCACTTGCAACTGCAGGAGAGCAGGAGTCTTTCCTGGGTAAAGATCAGCACACAGATCAAGAGAGTAGTGACCACACCTCTCCCCAGATCACACTGCCTTGGAAGCACCAAAAGCTTTCAGATTCCCAGAACTACCTCTGAAAATAGCAACATGCAAAAGTCTGAAGCTTGGGGCAGTACTTCCTCTCCCCTAGGTGAACAGATTCCAACTTGAACATAATGTTCAAAGTCAAGAAATAGGCTGCAAAATGAGCAAAAAAAGAATTTGATTATAAAAAGCCACTATAGTGGCAAGGAAGACCAAGACACAAACTCAGAAGAAGACCACTCTGTGGAAGCACATATAAGCATAGCCTCAAAGAAAAACGCAAATTGGACACAAGTCGAACAAGAATTCCTAGAAGTTAAAGAAAGAGATGAGTGGTAGAAGAAAAATTAGAAAAAGAAATTTAAAAAAATATTAAGAGAGAATTAACAACATAGTAAAAGAGGCACCAAAAATGCTAAAGAAAATAACACCTTAAAAATGTAATTGACCAAATGGTAAAAGAGGAACAAAAATTCACTGAAAGAACTCCTTAAAAAGCAGAATTAGCCAAATGAAAAAAGAAATAAAAAAGCTCACTGAGAAAATAATTCCCTAAAAATTAGAATTGGGCAAGTAGAAGCTAATGACTCCATGAGATATTAAAAAAACAATAAAACAAAATCAAAAGAATTTTAAAAATAGAAGAAAATGTGAAATGTCTCCTTGGGAAAATAGCCAACCTAGAAAATAGACCTAGGAGAGATAATTTAAGAATTACTGAACTACCTGAAAGCCATGATAAAAAAAGAGCCTAGACATCATATTTTAAGAAATTATCAAGGATAACTACCCTGATGTCCTAGAATCAGAGGGTAAAATGCACAATGAAAGTATCCACTGATGACTTTCTGAAAGAGATCTCAAAATGAAAGTCCAAAGAATATTATAACCAAATTCCAGAGCTTCTAAGGTCAAGGAGAAAATATTGCTAACAGCCAGAAAAAAACCCCAGCAACAATTCAAATATCGTGGAGCCACAATAAGAACAACAAAAAATTTATCAGTTGCCTGACTAAAGGAGTAGAGGACTTTGAATATGATATTCTGGAAAGCAAAAAGTCTGGGATTACAACCAAGAATCACCTATCCAGCAAAACTGGGAAGAGATAATTATTTAATGAAATAGAGGACTTTCAAGCATTCTTGATGAAAAGACTAGAACTGAATAGAAAGCTTGACTTTCAAACACAAAACTCAAGTAAAGGATAAAAAGGTAAAGATAAAAGAGAAATCATAAGGGACTCAAAAAGATTAAACTGTTTACATTCCTATATGGAAAAATGATCATTGTAACTCCTTAGAACTTTATCATTATTAGGGTAATTAGGAGGAGTCTGCGTAGATAGAGGGCATGCATATGAGTCAATTATGTTGTTATGATCTCAAAATAAAAGGAAGGGGTCAGAAAGAAGAATGCACTGGAGAAGGAGGAAGGGAGAGGAAGGAAAATTATCTCACAAAAAAGAGCTGCACTAGGAAGAACTTTTACAGTGGAGAGGAAAATGGGAGAGAAGTGGAATATGCTTTAACCTCTTATCAGAATTAGTTCAAAGAGGCAAGAATATTTATACACACTCATATGGATATAAAATGTATCTTACCCAACAAGGAAGTAGATGGGGAAGGCTATAAAATAAAGGGGGGGGTAATAAAATGGAGGGCAGATTAAGGAAGGCAGTGATCAGAAGCAAAACAGACTTTTGAGAAGAATAAAAGAGAGAGAGAAGGATAAGCAGAAGAAAATAGGATGTAGGTAAATACACAGTAATCATAACTGTGAATGTGAATGGGACAAACTCTCCCACAAAATAGAAGCAGATAAAAATGGGTTAGAAACCATAACTCAACTGTATTTTTTTTCAATAAGAGACACTTGAAATGAAGACACACATGAAGCTAAAATACAGGGCTGGAACAGAATCTATTATACTCCTGCCGAAGTTTAAAAAAAAAGGTAGGGAGAGGAATCATGAACTCAAACAAAAAATGCAAAAATAAACCTAATTAAAAGAGAAGCTGGGAAACTACATTTGCTAAAAGGTACCATAGACAATGAAGTAATATCAAAAATGTTTACAACAAGTTTCTCTGATAAAGGCCTCATTTCTCAAATACAGAAGGAACTGAGTCAAATGTATAAAAATAAGAGTCATTCCTCAATTGATGAATAGTCAAGAGATATGAGCAGGAAGTATTCAGAAAAAGAAATCAAAGGTATCTACAGTCATATGAAAAATGCTCTAAATAACTATTGATTAGAAAATGCAGATTAAAATAACTCTGAGTACCACCTCACACCTATCAGATTGGTTAGTATTGATGGAAAGGGAAAATGACAAATGGAGAACAAATAGAAAAATAGAAACACTAATGAACCATTGATAAGAGTTGTGAACTTCTCCAACCATTTGAGAGAACAATTTGGAATTATACCCAAAGGGATATAGAATTTTGCATACCCTTTGACCCGGCAATACCACTACTAGGTCAGAGATCAAAGAAAAATAAAAGGGATATATGTGTACAAAAATATTTATAGCAGATCTTTTTGTGATGGCAAAGAATTAGAATTTGAGGGGATGCATATCAGAGAATCGCTGAATAGTTGTGTTACATGATTGTGATGGAATATTATTGTGCTATAAGAAATGATGAGGGGTCCCTAATTGATAAATGGTCAAAGGATATAAAAAGGCAGTTTTCAGATGAAGAAAATTAAAGCTATCTATAGTCATATAAAAATGCTCTAAATCATTATTGATTATAGAAATGCAAATTAAAACAACTCTGAGGTACCACCTCACACCTGTAAGATTGGCTAATATGACAGAAAAGAAAAATGACAAATGTTGGAGATGTAGGAAAATTGGAACAGTAATGCATTGTTGGTGGTGTTGTGAAGTGATCCAACTGTTCTGGAGACAACTTGGAACTATGCCCGGAGGGCCACACAACTGTGCATACCCTTTGATCCAGCAATATAAGTACTAGGACTGTATCCCAAAGAGATCATTTAAAAATGAAAAAGAACCAACATGTACAAAAATATTTCTAGCATCTCTTTTTGTGGTGACAAAGAACTAGAAATTGAGGGGATGCCCATCAATTGGGGAATGGCTGAACAAGTTGTGGCATATGAATGTAATGGAATACTATTGTGCTATGAGAAATAATGAACAGACAGATTTCAGAAAAACCTGGAAATACTTACATGAACTGATGCTGAGTGAAGCAAGCAAAACTAGGAGAATATTGTACACAGTAGCAGCAACATTGTGCATTGACCAACTTTGACAGACTTAGCTCTTCTCAGCAATACAACGATCTAAGACAATTCCAAAAGACTCATGATGGAAAATGCTATCCACATCCAGAGAAGAAACTATGGAGTCTGAATGCAGATCAAAGCACACTCTTTTCATCTTTTTTTCGTCATTTTTCTCTTTTGTTCTGATTCTTCTTTCACTAATGTGAAATATGTTTAATATGATTGTACATGTATAATCTATGTCAGATCTCTTGCTGTCTTGGAGAGGGGGAGGAGAAGAAGGGAGACAGAGAAAAAAATTGAACTCAAAATGTTATAAAAGTGAGTGTTGAAAATTATACATGTAATCAGAAAAAAATAAAATACTATTAAGTGGAAAAAAAGAAATGATGAGGGGAATGGTTTCAGAAAAATCTGGGAAGACCTATATGAACTGATACAGAGCGAAATAAACAGATCATTGTACACAGTAACAACAGTATTATAATGATGATCAACTGCGAAAGACTTAGTTACTCTGATCAAGACAATGATCCAAGATGATTCTAAAGGACTCACAAAGAAAAATGCCATCCCCACCAGAGAAAGAACTGATGACTCTGAGTGCAGAATGAACTATAATTTTTCACTTTATTTTTCTTGCCTTTTTTGTGACATGGCTAGTATGGAAATATGTTTTGCATGGTTTCACACATATTTGATATCATATTGCTTGTCTTCTCAATGAGTGGGGCAAGGGCTGGAGGTAGGGAGATAATTTGGAAATTAAAAATTTTTTAAAAGATTGTTTAAAAGAGCAATGATTTTAGGACCAGGTTTTTTGGAGTTTACACAATTTTTTAAAATTTTTTTAATTTTAGTTTCCACAAGATTTTGAGTTCCAAATTTTCTCCCCATCTGTTCCCTCCCGTACCCCAAGACATTATGCATTCTGATTACCCCTTCCCCCAATCTGCCCTTCCTTCTATCACACCCCTCCCTTCCCTTATCCCCATCTCCTCTATTTTCTTGTAGGGCAAGATAGATTTCTATACCCCACTACCTGTATTTCTTATTTCCCAGTTTCATGTGAAAACAATTTTTAACATTCATTTTTAAAACTTTGAATTCCAACTTCTCTCCCTTTCTCTCTCCTCACCCATCCCCACTGAGAAGGCAAGCAGTTCAATATAGGTTATACATGTGCAGTTACGCAAAAGACTTCCATAAAAGTCATGTTGTGAAAGACTAACTATATTTCCCTCCATCCTATCCTGCCCCCCATTTATTCTATACTCTCTTTTGACCTTGTCCCTCCCCCAAAGTGTTTACTTCTAATTACCCCTTCCTCCCATTTGCCCTCCCTTCTATCATCCCCCTACCCCACTTATCCCCTTCTCCCTTACTTTCCTGTAGTGTGAGATAGATTTTCATACCAAATTGAGTGTGCATATTATTCCCTCCTTAAGCCAAATGTGATGAGAATAAACTTCACTTTTTCCCTCTTACCTCCCCCTTTTCCCCTCCATTGAAAAAGCTTTTTCTTGCTTCTTTTATGAGAGATAATTTGCCTCATTCCATTTCTCCTTTTCTCCTCCCAATATATTCCTCTCTCATCCCTTAATTGCTCAATTTTTTTTTTAGAAAAAGAAAAGAGGAATGAGCTCACCAACAAAGCAAGTTCAAAATTTATCCCTGGTTTTGCACTGGCAGATGTTTGGAAGCTGAAGTCCCACATTACTCCTATATCATGTCTCTTTGACAGCTTTGTGATCACTTCTGGAATCCATCATCCATTTCCTTCTTCTGGCCAGGCAGTCCATAATATATTTCCTGCACACTATCTTATGTTTTTTCCTTCATTGATCCCTACTCTAATGCTTTCCACCATGCTTGCCCTCTCTGACTCATAGATTTCCTCACAAGAGTATATCTTTTTGATGTATAATGCTATTCCATCACACCTTTTATCTAATAGCTATTATTATTAATATATTGCTTTTGAATAAGGTATTGTCTTCCACTGCCATATTCTAGTCATGAATCATCTCACCAAATTTCTGTGATACATATGTAGTTGATTTTGTCTCATCATATTTCTAGGTTACCCTCCTACCCATATCCTGCACATTTTCATATAGATATATGAGTCCAGCATTGTTATTACTTTCCTCTCACTGGATGTTGTCTCCTGAAAATTACTAGTCTTTTCTGCTGATGTCCTTCTTACTGTATGGTACTTTCAGTACCACAGATACTCTCTGTGGTATCTACCTTGATGACTGGATGTAGGTAATTTCCTCTCTTCTTCCATTTCTAATTTAGAACTGTTTTGATCAGATTCCCTTAGACCTGAGGCAAATATTTTACTGATTTTTATTAATTCTACTCCATCCCTGGCTAAGATTCCTATCGCTTAAGCAGTGTCCCAGAAATATGAATTCTGTTATCAAACACCATCTTCTTAACTAGCTATCTCCAAATCTGTCTCCCATCAGTCAACAGCAATGATGGAAATACCACTTGTGATGCTAAAACCTCCAGTGTGTTTTCCAGTTTCCACATAGTCTGTGATTTACTCTCACAAGAGTCATCAGAACTTGGTATAAGTTATTGAGTTTGAGAAGTCTTAGAGGCTTTCTGTCACATCCTAGACATATACTCCAATACACCTTCCAGTTTTTCATACTAGAGTGACATATGGCTACATCAGTAAGATTAGTACCATGTCCACTCCCAAGGGAAATATGATTTTCCAACATTTTGAAGGTGTACTATGGCAGGTGATAAACACTGAGCCTCAGGAGAAGCCAGATGTCACCAAGTCACTATGACAACTACTACAAAGACTGAACTCCATCCTTTATATACCTCTAGCCAACGAATCACTTAAATTCTCTAGGCCTCAGTTTCTTTGTCTGTAAAATGAAAGATAATCTCTACAGTCCTTCCCATTCCACCTCTTCAAGTTTTAGTTTCCCCACCTGTAAAATGTGGATAATCATACTTGCCTTATCTTGCTTTACAGAGTTTTAGTCAGGTTCAAATGAGATTGAAGGAGTCCACATAGAATAGTGGAAAGCCCACTGCATTGGGAGTCATAAATCATGTACCCATCACCCATGTGACCTTAGGCGCCTTATTCCTCTTCTGTGAGCTTCAGTTTCCCTTTCTTTAAAATGAGAAGACTGGATTAGATGACCTCTGAGGTTTTTTCAAACTCTAAGACCTGGGATCATCTATGTTGAACATGCTCTATTCTAAACCAGGGAGCACAGCCACTATTTCAGCACCTGGTTGCTTTAACGGGTCCCTGGGAAAAAGAGTTCCCCATTCTGGTAAGGTCATGCTCATCTGCACCTGCTGGGAGAGACCCCGTGTTAGTGAAGCCACTAGCAGCACCGTGCTCTGTGCATCTCTTCTTGTCTGAGGGCTGACCAAAGGCCCTACATTTCCTCAAAAATAGAAGAGGGTTTGCAGCCAGCTGCCACAACACTAACAAGCCTGTATAGAATTTCTCCATAACAGATTAGCTTCTCTGAAACACCAGAATTTGGCAACCATTTCTCTGGCCTCTCTTTCTCAGGTTGATTTCAGGATATGTTTAGAAAGGAAACCATTCCACTTTGAACTGAAATGAAAGATGTCAAAAGTTCTTCAGAAAAGCTCTGTACTTCCCCATGAAGGGAATATAGAGGATGAAAGTGAGGTCTCTCAAGCACATTTGCTTTTTACAAACCAATGGGGATCCCTTCTTCAGGAAGGAATGCCTAGTCCAGATAAGGTCTCCCTCTGGGCCTGCGTTAAATGATGCTGCAGAGCTGCCTTGAGGTTCCCGTAGGCTCTTTCAGAAGAGCAACCAACAGGAGATCTTTGCATCACTGGTCCATACCGAAGAGGACACAAATGAAGCTCCAAAGATTGCTGAAATGTATTTGTGTGTTGGAGGTCTCCAGACAAGCTAGGGCTGCTGCAGATGAAGTCATGGCCTACCTGACCAGCTGACTACTTTATGATATCTGGAATCCAGAACTTCTATGGTATCATGCTCTTGGATATTGTTTAGAAGGGGTCTGTTTGTAGGAATAGAGTGGCGATGGTAACTCCCCCTGCCTTTTATTGGTTAATGGAAAGGGGCTATTAGGATCCTGGTGCCTAGTTACCCTGCTGTTTCTCATCCCACCCACCCTTCCCCCTCCTCCTGTCCCACAAGACAATGCAATTCCACAAGTTCCTATTAAGTGTTTACTATGTGCAAGGGAAACTACAGTATTTGAGCATCACACAGTGGGAATAGAGAGATACATGTAATAGTAAGCTAGTAACGGCAAAGAAGAATTGGAAACATTTCATCAAAAAGAAAGATGGGCTTGAGAGGAAGGGGTAATTAATGGTTAGCCACCAGTTCTCTACTTTCAAAAGAATTTTTCAGTAGAGTTCTCTACTTTTAATAGAATTTTCCCATAGAGTCCTCCATTTTCAATGCCAGAAGAGAAGAAGGGCCTCCTAAGATAAACTTACGGGAGGATCTAGGTAGGCAAGGGTCATGCAAGATGTGTAAGCACAAATGGGCTGCAGGTTGCATCATTGGAGGAAATGCCTATATCTGAGAGATCAGAGAGCCATCTGATGATGTGCCAGGGACTTTAAGGGCTCTCGGGACACAGAGGTGAAAAGCCATTAAGACCCTCCTGCCATGTAGCCCCCAAGGCAAAACCAAGACATACTAGTAAACTTGGAAGATCTATGGACAGGTATTGGAAGGGACAATCCTCAGGAGACAAAGAGAAGGCTAGGAAGGGGAAAGGCAAAAAGCCAAAGCAAATCAAAAGCCAGGCTGAGCTAAGGCACTGAAGTGACTTCAAGGTGCTGACATCTAAGGGCTAAGCCAAGCAGATGATTCCATCGCAAGCAGACTTCAAAAGATGAGGGAATTTGCCAAAGGTTAAAAATTCAAAATAGAGGCTGTGTAGGGAGATGCCACTTTGTCTACTTCATGCTGCTTTCTTAAAAGCTTAATTCTTTTTATTTGGAAGACGCTCACATGTGTGTCTTGCTCTAGGCTGAAAATAATACCCACCCCTTGTGATACAGGCAAGCCCTGCAGACTCAGTCACACACCCTGAATTGATGACCTGTTCTTTGAGCTGTCATCAAAGAGTTTGCCAGTTTCTAGAGGAATAGGTGGACATAAAACACATGCACAGATAAGTATAGCATATGGTAGAATGTGATGAGGGCAAGGAAAGATTCAGAGAAGTTCCTCAATACAAATTTGAGAAGATACTTTCAAAGGGAAATCAGACACATTCTGCTGGTTACCTCTGGGCACAGAATCAAAGAAGGGCCCTTGGAGATCATCTACTCTATTTCATTTCTTTTATAGACTAGGAAACTAAGAAACAAAGAGAAAAGACTTCCTTCCTTCCTCCTTTCCTTCCTTCCTTCCTTCCTTCCTCCCTCCCTTCCTTCCTTTCTTCCTCCCTCCCTCCCTTCCTTCCTTTCTTCCTTCCTTCCTCCCTCCCTCCCCTTCCTTCCTTCCTTCCTTCCTTCCTTCCTTCCTTCCTTCCTCCCTCCCTCCCTTCCTTCCTTCCTTCCTTTCTTCCTTCCTTCCTCCCTCCCTCCCTTCCTTCCTTCCTTCCTTCCTTCCTTCCTCCTTTCCTTCCTTCTTTCCTTCCTTCTTTCTTTCCTTTCTTCCTTCTTCCCTCCCTCTTTTCCAAAGTCACACAGCTAGTTCATTATTGGTAGAGATGATAGAAACCCAGGGCTCCCAGATCCTAGGTCCCATGCATCTTTCTCTAAGGAAGCCTGCTTCTCAAGTTTCTAATCAGCAGATGTGGCCCCTTCGTTGCTGGAATTACCCCACCCCTGCCACTCCCATACTCCTCTCTATCCCCACCCCCTACCCTGTTTCCTATTATGTTGCTCATTTCTGATGTGAAATTATCAAAGTGAGAAAATATCCATGCCCTTCCCTCCCCACTCCCTGCACGCACGCTTTTATTGCTGTGTCAGAGACTAAAAAAGATTAAGACATTGAGTTATTCAAGTAGCCATAATAATGGCCCCATAATTGTGGTAGTGGAAACAGTACCTGACCAGAAGGAAGAAGCCTTGGGTTATGATCCTGGGTCTGCCACTGACCAGCTGTGTGTCCTTGGGTAAATTGCACTAAGGCTTGGTCTCAGCCTTTCCCTCATGGATATTTTATGCTCTATAGGCTCCTCTGCCTCTAACAGTCAGTGGTTCTTTTAATCACTAAACAAACATTTATTAAGCACCTATGTTGTGCCAAGCTACCAAACTACCAAGATTATGCATTAGCAATTAACCTTTGAGGCAATAAATGGATCACTACAGTATTCTTAAATATGTAACTAAAATAGAAGGAATACTGAAGAATCAACGAACTGCAGACGTTGTCCTATGTGATAAAATCTATATAGCAGGAATACTTGTTGATAACATTCCCAGTGGGACAAAGTGTCCCAAGAATCTATGCAGAAAGATAAATAAAGATGTATCTCTGGCAGAGGAGCTAAAGCAAATGTGGAGACTCAGGCAGAGTCAATGAATCTGGTGTTTGAGATGGCTTCGCAGACTCTCATTAGATGGGGTCTACAGGCCTGGAGATTGTTTGTGTCATGCTTTGGCACTAATTCAAAAAGTAGTAGTCCCAACCCCTAGCCAGGGTGGTAAAGTAGAAAGAGTATTGTATCTAGGATTAGGAGCCCTGGATTCAAATCCTGACTGTACTACCTTCTAACTGTGTGACCCTGTACTCTTCTCTGAGCCTCTTTCCTCATATGTAAAGTGATAGAGTTGGACTAAATGTTCTCTAAGGCCCCTTCCAGCTCAAAAATCCATCATCTTAAGTCACTCAACCTGTCTGAGCCTCAGATTTCTCTTGGAGATAATGATACTTATACTACTACTTCACAAAGTGGTTTGAAGAAAGTGCTTTTTAAATCTTAAACCACTAGAGAAATGTGAGCATTTATCTAGAGATATTTGGGGGAGGGAGACCTCTAATTTCATCTTTGTAGAGAACTCCCAGTCAATCAACAAGGATTTAGTAAGTGCTTACTCTGAGGCAAGCACTGTGCTAAGCACTGAGAATACAAGTCTAAAGAAAGCTAGATGTTGCCTTCAAGGAGTTGTTCATCTTTTATTTTCCAAGAGAACCAATATCATGAGAGTGATGTCTTGATTTGCCAGACAATTAGGTTTAAGTGAGGCAGAGCTGGGCAAAGTCCTCAGCCTCACTCTCTCTTCCAGGTCATCAAAGTCAAGTGGCAGGACATAAGTCAAGGTGATTGGTGATGGCCTGGGATGCAATGGATGACCTCAGAGGCCTGAGGATCAAAGGGACCTTCCAGGTTGAGGAAGGATATTCCCACTGGAGGAACTCCCTCCATTGTACAGCTCAGGAATATGTCTGTAACCTTTAATAGTCTTAAGAACTCAGAGGTTATCTAACTTATCCAAGGTCACACAGTTACTAAGTGTCAGAAGCAGACTTCTTCCTGACTCCAAGACCAGTCCTTTGTCCACTGGGCCCTTTATTACTACTTCACAAGGACATTTCTAGTGCATTAGTATATCATTAGAGTAATGTCCTTGGCTAGGAGGATCTACGCTGCTCTAACGGGCCTACATCAGGCTCATCTGAGCCTTCATATGTATCAATAATAATTATTGATTATGTAGCAGCTGCTACATGTACAGAGTCCTTCAGACATCATTGGCCTCCCTGGCCTCCTCCATTTTGAGGGTAAAGAGGCTTGTGTCAGTATTGAGATAATTAGGTAGGATGAGCTGGGGCGGGGGGCTCATGGATTAGAAGATGAGCCCAATTCAATGAATAATTAATGCAATAATTTGGAAAGACTTCGGGATCCTGATGTAACTGAAATATTTTTAACCATCCCCCACCCAAAGACAACAAGGTTATGCTACATGAGAAATGGAAGACCCCACGCTGAGTGAGAGGAGGTTTGGTGGAAGGGAGTCAGAAAGGAGGCAAGAGGATTACAGTAAATATTTAGAGCCAGGAGGACCCTTAGAACATTGGAATGTCAGAGCTGGAGCGGGAGGGAGACTTAAAATAGGGAATATCAGGGTGATAAGGAAAGTTCGAGCTCACCTAGTCCAGTGCCCTCATTTTGCAGGTGATAATAACTGATATTGACATTGTTCTTTAAATCTTGTGCTTTACTTGTATCATTATGTGAGCCTCCCAACAACCTTTTTGTGATAGCCAAGAATTGGAAACAAAGTAAATGCCCATCAATTGGGGAATGGCTAAATGAATTGTGGTGTGTGAAGGTAATGGAATACTACTGTGCTATAAGAAATGATGAGTGTGATGAATACAGAGAAATTGGAAAGATTACTATGAACTGATGCAAAAAGAGTAAGGTTCAAGTGCCCCTCCCTCCCACTTCTCCATCTTCCCCTCCACTGCAAAAGCTTTTTTGTAACTCTTTTATGTGAGATAATTTAGCCCATTCTATCTCCTTTTCTCAGTGCACTTCTCTTTCTCATCCCTTAAATATTTTTTAGCTAATCATCCTATCATATTTGATTCACACCCATAATCTCTATGTCTATATCTAACTTCCCTAATAAAATAAAATCCTTAGGAGTTATAAGCATCATCTTTCCATATAGGAATGTAAACAGTTTAACCTTATTATATACCTTATGATTTCTCTTTTCTGTTTATCTTTTTACGCTTCTCTTGAGTCTTGCATTTGAGAGCCAGATTTTCTATTCATTTCTGGTCTTTTCATCATGAATGCTTGAAAATCTTCTATTTCATTGAGGGAACAGCTTCTAGGAGAATTGTGATGATGTGTAAGGGAAGAGTCTTGGAGAGACTAGGGAGCATCCATTGACCTTCTCTAGACAGTCCTGATCTGCTAACCACGTGTTGAAGAAGAGGCTCTTTTCCTCTGAAGGCATCAATTTCAGCTGAGTTTTCACTTCATTTGATTCTGGGGGATCTTGGTGACTCCAGGTCATCATGTCATCAAATGAAGAGAAGTGTCTCCAAACATGGGAATTTTGGAAAGAGAGTGAGCCCCAGGAATCTGGGAGTCTGAGGCCAGGCTGGTTTTCTCATCTAGCATAAGTAGCACTGGGGCCCTGAGAAAGAAGGAATGACCTTTGGGAGTGGCCTCTAAGAGCCCATCCTAGTGGCAGCTAAGAAAGAAACTCATGCAGCAGTAATGCCACAACTGGACATGAGCTTCGTGGGCTTTGTAGAAAATAAGCCAAGTTTCAAGCCTACTGCCTCTACTGTACCCCCAAGAAAATGCCTCCAAAATGTGGGGAAGGGGAGAAATGTTGGTATGTTTTTGCTAATTCAAGATTATGTGGTTAAATAGAACTGGGAATACTAGTAAGTAGCCCCCTAACAAACAAGGGAGTATAGCCAATCAGGGTTTGAACTGATGGAAGCAGAGAAAAAAGATGTCTCTTAAGGTATCCTGATCCCCTGAAGGGAGGAGTAGCTCAACTGGCACTGAGAGGAAGGTCAGGGTATACATGTTACATATTTGTGTATACAAGTGTGTGCTCAATATAAACAAATGAAATACTGTACAAGGTAGTTTGGAGAGAGGGGCACCAGCAGATAGGAATGTCAAGAAAGGCCTTGTGCAGATAAACAGTGTTGTAAAGAAAATTAGGGATTCTAGGAGGAAGAGGTATCCATTCTAGCCAGAGGACAGCACAGAGACAAGGGATTGCATGTGGAGATTGGCAAGAAGACGTGTTTGGCCAGGCCATGGAGCATGGTGGGGGAGAGGGGAAGAGGTGATATATGGTCAGGCCATAGAGTGTAGGAAGGTGGGGAGGTGATACATGGCTAGGCCACAGAGAGTAGGAGGGTGATACATAAGGCTTGAAAGGGAGATTGGAGCTCGATTGTGAAGGGCTTGAAATGCTAAACCCAAAAGTTTGCATTTGATCCCAAAGGAAATAAGGAGTTCCCAGACTTTACTGAGTAAGGGAGTGACATAGAGGACATGTGCTTAGTAACAGAGATTATGATGATGATAATAATAGCTAGTATTTATGTAGTACTTACATGTGCTATCTCATGTAGGCCCCACAACATCCTTCTGAGGCAGGTGGCATCAATGTGCTTTCTTACAGGTGAGGAAACTGAGACTGACAAAACTTAAGCAACTTGCCCAGGGTCACACAGCTAATAAATGTTTGAGGCAGGATTTGAACTCAGGTATTTTCGACTTGAAATGGAGCACCTAGCTTGGATAACCTCTGCAGTTTCTTCTAATTCTAGCATTCTGTGGTTCTGAGTGGCAACACCTGGTTTGGGATGGGGACCTGTGCTGGGTAAGGAAGCCCCTTCTGCCTAGAAGATCAGCTCCTGCTCCACAATTTACCTGCTTATAAAGTCACCTAGAGCACTGAGAGGCTAAGTGACTTGCCCAGCACATGTCAAAGGCAGGATTTAAATTTACATCTTTCTAGATCTAAAGCCTGATTTCTCTCCACCATGCTATGTGGCCTCCTCTTAATGAAAGTCTGTTGTCTCCCTTCTCATGGCAACAGTGAGCCACTGAGGATTTCGGAGCAGAGGAATAATGTCCAAGTACTGACCAGGTCTGACCCTACAGAGCTTGTGAGATCAAACCAGATTGGGTGCATTCAGGGTGGCATGACTATAATTGACTATAACCCATAGGAACTGATCAAAACCCTCTCTCTCTACTCTATCAGGAAGGGAAGAAAGGGCTATGGAAACCCCACTAATCTCTCAGGGTTGATTTGAAATGGTCACAAAGGTAACTGAGCTGGAACCTTGCATCTGTTTCTGAGAATCTTGGCCCCAAGCATTTATGGCTTTGGAGATTGATTATACTGCACACCTGGAGTCATACTTGCAACAGACAGGTGGCTTCTCCGGACAGTAAAGAGCAGGAGTTTTAGGAATAGCCCAGGTTCCCAGGGGATAAGAAAGGAGGAAACACACCTGGGACTGGCAAGGGGAAATCCCTGTCTGGAGAGGGCTCTTCCTTCCAGAAGTCTGAGGCCTTTAATTGACATCAACATAATCTGTGTCAGCTACACATACACATACAGGGCCCAAGGAAGAAATTCACCCTGGGCAGGCAAGTTGGAGTTATCTGACTTCCTTGGAATGATAAGGTCATAGGATTTAGGATCAGACATCATACAATCCACCCTTCCTTCATATAACAGAGGAAGAAACTTGGGTCTAGAGAGGTCTGGCTGATGGTCACCCAGTGGAACTGAAACTCAGATCTAAGTGGCTTAATTCCAAGGTCAGTACTCTTAGCACTGTGCCATGCTACTCCAGCCTTAAGGCAGATGCAGAACCACAGCATTCCAAGCACAGAAATAGAGAACCAGGAGAAGGTAGGACAAGAGTGCTAAATAGTGCCGATCAATCTGACTGGGCCAGAGAGTTTGTCAAAGACTGTAGTGTGAAATAAAGCTTGATAGGTTGAGAGGAGCCAGACTAGGGATGCCCTTAATGCCTGGCTAAGGAGAGGCTATTTTATCCTGCAGGCCATAGGAAACCACTGGGAGCTAAACCACAATCCTGTTGTATAGACAACTTACAGTTTACCATTTTGATTCTAGACATGACATTTTAAAAAGATGGCTGAGCTATCCTCAGAATATCCTCAGGAATGAAAGACTCCTGGACTGTGAGTGAGGAGATCTACTTATTAATTTTTTTCCAAATTTATTAATTTATTTGTTTTCAGTTTTCAACAATCACTTCCATATGTTCCAAATTTTCTCCCCCTCCCTTCCCAAGATGGCATGCAATCTTAAATGAGCTGTACACATGCATTCCTATTAAACACATTTTCATATTAGTCATGTTGCATAGACGAATTAAAACTAATTGGGGAAACCATGAGAAAAATAAAACATAACATAACAAAATAGAAAATAATCTGCTTCATTCTGCGTTCTGACTCCATAGTTCTTTCTCTGGATGTGGATGGCATTTTGCATCAAGAGTCCCTTGGGAATGCTTTAGATCCTCATATTGCTGTGAAGGGCAAAGTCTGTCAGAAACAGACCTCGCATACTGTGGCAATTGCTGTGTATAATGTTCTCCTCGTTCTGCTCACTTCACTCAGCATCAGTTCATATAAGTCTTTTCAGGTTTTTCTGAAGTCTGCCTCTTTGTCGTTTCTTATAGCACAACAGTATTTCATTACATTCATGTATACCACAATTTGTTCAGCCATTCCCCAATGGATGGGCATCCCCTTGATTTCCAGTTCTTGACCATCACAAAAAGCTGCTATAAATATTTTTGTACATGTGGGTCCTTTTACCATTTTTATGATCTCTTTGGGATACAGCCCTAGAAATAGTATTGCTGGGTCAAAGGGCATACACATTTTTATAGTCCTTTCAGCCTAGTCAGGAGATCTATTTAGATCCAAATTCCAGCTTTAATACTTATGAACTGTGTTGCCATGGGCAAGTCACTTAACTTCTCTGACACCCAATACCCTCTTTTGTAAAATGCAGATCATATTTGTACCCGTTATTGCACAAGATTATTGGGAAGAAAGTGTTTTGTAAACCTTAAAGTCCTAAAGAAATGGGGGGTGGTGGTGGTGGTGGTGGTGGTAAAACACCCTCAGAAGCTATTACTCTCAGATCTTTCAGGTTGTGCCTCTGGTCCTTTTGCACAATACAGTGTGGGTTATAGATTGCTTTGCAAATGGCCATAGAATCCTTTGAGATCTATCTACCCCAACCCCTTGATTTTACAGAGGATGCTGGGATGCTGAGTAACCTCTTTAAAAGTTTGGTGGACAGAGGTATAGATGGGCATCAACTGGACTATGAGGCCTCTAGAGCATAAGAGATATAGGAGTAGTAAAGCACCTACAAAGGAGCTTTATCAAATTAAACTATGCTACCACCCTCCATTGAAGACCCAGAAAATGGGCATGATCCAAAGGGTGATGTTCCTTCATGGCTGACATTGAACTCTCAAGAGCATGTTAGAAGTAGGACTTGAGATGGGAGGCTCAAAATCATCCATCCCAGTAGGGTAGATATGAGACCTAAGGCTCACCCTGAATTTCTCTGGCTCTAGCTCATGGACCACCCCCCATCAGTCCACTGAATTCTATCTCTATGGTCATCATGTTGAAACATGCCAAACTAAATGGGAGGCCACAGTCCACCTACCCATCTGTTACCTAAACCCAAAGGAATCCTCTTGGTATCAGAGGATTTTGACCTGGCTCTAGAGGACTTCTAGAGGCCCACAGGGATCATGACCCACAGTTTAAGAAGCACTGAAGAGATTGCAAGTGGAAAAAGTTTAAGCAGCCCTGAATTCTAACCCAAACCCCTCATTTTATAGAAGAAACTAAGGTACAGAGAAGGGGAAGGAATTGCCCAAGGTTATTGACATCAAGCTAGTAGCAGATCCAGAATCTGAGATGGTATCATCTAACTCCAAATACAGAGAGGGCTCTTTCCCTTATACTCCTTGGCACTTCCAGTCTTGAATTTCCAGTGGACAATGTACCTGGTGGAGATACCATCCCAGGCTTTAAAAGGAGGGGAGTGACATCACTTGGATGGGAGGAAGCCCAGAGTTCAAAGAAAGTCATTTACATTCTGTCCATGCCACCCAACATTGCTGAGTATCCTTTGTCAATAACATGATGACATTTAAATATGGCAGAAAGGAAACTGGAAAGGGGGAATTAACTACTGTGGAGAGACTTCCCCAAAGCAGATTGCTGTTTCCAAGCTATATTTATTCACTTGGACCAGAATGTGCTCTTCATTTTGAAATTTTAGCTAGAAATTTAAGAAGGAAAAAGAAGAAAGAAGTCAAAGGACTCTTCTCTCATTTGGGGGCAGCTACATTGCTCACTAGGGGCCAGATTTTAGCGACGTGCCCCACACACACACCTTAACATCTGGTGCTCTGATAATTTCTTTTTCAGGACTTTTAGCAAACAGTAACAACTCTATTGCTGCATTTTATGAAGGGGCCAGACTGCCTTTCTCCTTAGCCTCCCTTCCAAAAACTTCACTTGCTTGTGCATTCCCAGAAGGTATTTTTTTTCTTCTGTAGAAAGGTCAAGCAGAAACATTGATGCAAGGCCTGTTTATGGCAAGGCAGGGTGATTTCCAACAATTACAATGGAACATCGTTATAACTGAAGTATGTTTTCCTCTAGGGGGATACCATTAGTCAAAATATGTTTTCTCATATTTCCAGAGCACAAATACAAATATGGCTGGAGGATGCTGCTCTGTGGATTGGAGACCCTTCAGAACTGCATCTCAAGGATATGGGGATAGCAGGTAGGATTGGAGAGAGGAAATATCATAGAAGAGACCTCAGAAGCCATCTAGCCCAACACTTCCATTTTGCAGAGGAAGAGACTGAAGGTCATATACATTAGATCACAGGGTTAGAGCTGGAAAGGACCTTAGATGGTTTCTGCTTCAACCACCTCATTGTATAGAAACTGAGACCCAGGAAGGTAAAGTAACTTATCCAAGATCACATGGCTAACAAGCTGATAGCACAGCAGGCCCAAGTGACCCCCTTCTCCACAGGCCCCAAACATGCTGCACGCAGGGATTCCAGAGTCCCAAGTGCTTCAAGACATTGAGTCCCATAATCTCTAACACATTACGGGTTGCCTTGGGAAAGAACAGAGAGCACTGGCTCAAACTGAAGACATATTAACTTCTATGGGCAAGTCTCTTCCCCTCTCTAGACTGTACTTTTCTTCCTCAGCAGACTGAGAAGTTTGAACTGAATGATCTCAAAGCTCCCTTCCAACTCTAAGCCCAATGATCATAGAGCTGGAAAAGACCTCAGTGGTCACCACCTAGTAAAATTCATTCCTGCAAAAATATTCTCTTCTACAACATGCTTGACGCTGGCCATCCATCCTCCTTGAAGGCCTCAAAGGAGGGGAGCTCCAGAACTCACAGCCTCCAAAGACAGCCCAGTGCACTTTCAAATGGTTCTCATTGTTGGTTTTGACAGCAAGACTCAATGGGCCTCTAACTTCTGCCCATTATTTCTGGTTCTGCCATTTGAGGTCAAGCAGAACGAACCTAATCACTTTTGCATGTAATAGCTCTTCAAATATTTGAATATAGATCACACGTCCTTTGAAGTTTTCTCTTCTCTGGGCTAAACATCTAGTTCTTTCAGCTCATACTTAGCTATCATGTCTCTAGTCACCCACTGTACCTATCCTGGGTACCCCACCTTTGAATTCTCTCCATTTTATCAATGTACTTCCTAAAATATGATGCTCAGAGTTAGACATAGTACTACTCATGTGGTCTGGCCAGGGCAGATGACAGAGGGATTATCACCTCTTTATTCCTAGAAACAACACCTCTCCTAATGTTGCCTAGGGTGTCAGCTATTTTCCTGGCTATCATTAAATATTGTCAGCCTAAAGCAAGCTTGAAATCTACTGAAGCCTCCAGGTTTCTTCCAGATGAAAGGGACTGTTGTCTAGCCATACCTTTTCCATCTTGTATATGTAAAGTTAATTTTTTTAAACCCATATATAAGACTGTAATTCAACTTTATAATCTAATTTGATCATGTTCTATCTTGTCAAGAATATTTTGGACCCTTTATCCAAGTCATTGATACAAATGTTGGGTAGCACAGTACCCAGTACAGAGACCTGGGATGCTCCCCTGGAGACTTCCTTCCCAATTAGTATTGACTCATTAACGATGACTCTCTGGGTCTGACCATTCTGACTCCTTCTATTTGTACTTTCATTTTGTCTACATTTCCCCATCTTTTCTATGAGAGCATGAGTTAATTTATTAAAGGCTTTGCTAAAATTTAGCTAAAGTATATTTATAGGAATTCCCTGATCTAGAAGTTTAGTGACCCTGGTAAAAATGGAAATGACTTTAGTGAGGCATAATCTTCCTTGAAGAACCCATGTTGGCTCCTGGGGATCACAGCCTTCCTTTTAAGCCATTTATTCCTTGGATTAATATGTTCTAGAATCGTGCCAGGAATAGAAGTCATGATGATGATTGTGATACTAAGGAAGCTGGAGAATAGGGCTACTAACTGATGGTAATACTGACTCTGGGTTGAATCTCCAGGTAAGTCTCCTCAGCTCAGAATTCAAGGACCTTCCCAGGTAAGTTGAAAACTAACTCTCCAGCTTTATTGCCAACTTCCCAACAACATGAATCCATCATTCCAGACTAGTCTCCTCATTTTCTTTCAAACACAGCCTACATCTTCCTGCTTCCTCACCTTTGCTCATCTTTCAAGGCCAAACTCAAGTTCCGTTGTCTCTCTAAAGTCTCCCCTAAGTGTCCTCACCCTGACCGTGACTTCTCCCTCCAAACTCATAATCGAGCTGCCATATTTGGAACCTTTCCTTAGAGTGTCTCTGTGATTCTTGTTTTGCAGTATTGACTCTCACACATTGCTGAATTCTGTCTCATGGACAACCAAAGTGTAAACTCCCTGAGGATAAAGCCTGTGCTCCCCCTCTCTAGTATCCTTGCAGTGCTTAGCATAGTGCTAAATAGATATTCAATAAGTGTCTAGTGAAAGTTCATCAGGCTTTTTAGTGTGATGTTTCCAGCAATGTTGTGGGACACCTTCAACAAGGGCTAAGATGGCATCGAGGTCAGCTACCTCACTGATGTTAAATTTTTTGAGTTGAAAAGGCTACAAGTCAAAACTAAAATGGAAAGACAATTGGTGTGTGACTTTTTGTTTGCAAATGATGTGAGCTCATTGCAACCTCTGAGGCTGAAATGCAACAATGTAAGGATTGATTCTCTGCTGCTTGTACTAATTTTGCCCTAACAATTAACATCAAGGAAACAGAGTCTCTCCACTAGCCAGTACCATACCAACCATACATGGAACCATTGGTTACAGCAAATGGAGAAATTTTGAATGCAGTAGATAAGTTTACTTACCTTGGCAGTATACTTTCCAGGGATGTACGCATAGTTGATGAGATTGATGCATACATTGCCAGAGTTAGTGCAATGTTTGGGAGGCTTAAGAAAATGTGGAAGAGAAGAGGTTATTAGGTTGCCTACCAAACTGAAGGTGTGCTAAACCATCATGTGACCTCATTGTTTTATGCCTGCGAAACCAGGACAGCATACCAATGCCATGCTAGGAAACTGAACCACTTCCATTTGAATTGTCTTAGGAAGATTCTGAAGATCACCTGGCAAGATAAGGTAAGGGACGCTGAAGTTATTTCTCCAGCTAAACTGCCAAATATTCAGACTCTACTGCAGAGAACATAACTCCGATAAGCTGGCCACATTGTTTGAATGCCAAATATATGTCTGTCTAAAAGACTATTTTACAGAGAACTCACATGAGTCAAGTGCTCCCATGGAGGTGAGAAGAAGTGATACAAGGACACTCTCGAGGTCTCTCTGAAGAACTTTGGAATAGATTGGGAGACTTGGGAGACCCTGGCACAGGGCTACCCAGCATGGCATGCCCCCATCAAAGAAGGTGCTATCATCTATGAGCAAAGCAGAATTGCAGAGCTCAAAAGAAATGTGAGAGCATGATGTTCATAAGGACTATTTGTGCCCAACTTATGGTAGGGCTTTCTGAGCTCAAATTGGTCTGATCAGCCACAGTCAGACACACCATACCTTGACCCTGACACAGTTATGTCATTTTGGTCCTCTTCATGAAAGGACAGCAACCTGGTGAGAGCTAGTGTGGTACAGTACAAAGGGCATTAGACATCACAGAGCTCAAACCCCAGCTCTGCATTTACTTGTATAACCTAGGATATTACTTTATCCTTCTAAGCCTCAGTTTCTCCATCTGCAAAAGGAAGGTAGTAGTACTCCATCTCACATGATGGTTTGTAAGGAAAGTGTTTTGCAAACCATAAAGTGCTTTAGAAATGTGCATTGTTATTATGAATCCATCAGATCCCAATAGTCGGGTGACAACTGGAATGGGAGATTTCTCTTCCATTTAGTAGTTAAAATGGAAAGTCTAGTCTGGTAACCCTGTTACTGCCTCCATATTAAAAGGGAGAAGGGAAGGACTTGGTTTTCATTTGATGACGCACACTTCCAAGGAGAATAAATAGATGCCTGAAGAGCTGCAACTTGGATAACAGCAATCAACCAGGATTTCTTAATCAATTCCTGTGTACAAGGCACTGGAAGAGAAACAAAACAACCTTGCTCTCAGGGAGCTTATAGTTTCCCTGGAAAACAACAAGTGTACGTAGAAGTAAATATCAAATTGATATAAAGTGCAGACCAGGCCATTTCAGAGGGGAGGCCCTAGCATCTGGGGAGATGAGGCAAGGTGTGCTGAGGGAAGGGCATTGCTGGAGCTGAGTGTCAAAGGAAGCTGGGATTCTAAAAGGCGCAGGTGAGGAGGGAGTGCATTCCAGGTGCTATCCAGGATAGTCTAGTCAAAGGCATGGAGACCAGAGATGGAATAACATTGTTACCGGGAAAAGTAAGGATACCTTTTTGGCTGGAATGTAGAGTGAATGAAGGACGATCTAGAGTTCAAAGTTCAGTAAGTCTGGAAAGGGGAGGTGGAACCAGACTGCAAAGCACCTGTAGTTTGTATGTGATCCTAGAGATCACAGAGAGCCACTGACATTTAGTGAGCAGGCGAATCACCTGGCTGGATCAGTGATCACCTTAATAGCTTTGTGGATCTGACAATGAGAGCATTTCCAGTCTAGAAGCTTTCAAGGTCCTCTAGGCCAGCCCTTTTGTTTGACAGCAGCTCTATGCAAGGCATTGTCTTGGTGCTGGGACAAAAATATGCAAGTCCCTATGAGTGTGACTCACATTTCTGCCCCTGTGATGTAGGGGGTCTAAGGATTATTAGTTTCATTTGACAAATGGGAATACTGAGGCTCAGAGAAGAGGCACGCCTAGTAAGCATCAGACTGGATTTTAACCCATGTCTCCTTGCTCTGATGGAAAGCTTTTTCCATTACACCATGATAAATATTTATTAAAGGCCTAATTTATACAGAGGTCAAACAAGGTTTAAATAACATACTGTCCATGCCCTCAAGCTTACTACTTTCTACTAGAGAGATAAGACACGAGTACTGTTGCTTGTCCTTCTTTTGAAGAGGACCAGTAACATCATGGGGTGATGTCTTGACTTGGTTGTGAATTGTGCAAAGCTTCACTCTCTCTTACAGAGTGATGGCCCAGGACGCAGGATGCAAAGACACCTTGGTGTCTTTGACGGCTGACCAAGCTCTAAGCGCTGAAGCTCTTGATTCAGGCTCCTTCATGGCCACTGGAACAAATTGTTCTCATCCTCCCATTCTGCTAGGGAACATCTTCACATGCTTGGGGTAGACACCCCTCTAACTCACCAGCTGGTTACTCTCAACCTACCCGTCTGTCCAAATGGTTTTCCAGGGGTGTGGCCACTGCTTATTGCTACAGCTACTTGGACCCACAGGTGAGAGTGGGGGGACAGGTAGACACCAAAGCAGACCTCACATCAGAGGTACCAGTCCTCCTGAACACCCTGTATACTCCTAAGACATGATCATTGTAATACAGAATGTTAAGTGGTAAGGGCATTAAAAGGGGACAAAACTAGAGCCATGTGAGGACTGATCATTCCCAACATAGAAAAGTAAGGGAAAAGGTGAGGCTTCCTGGAGGAGACAGCCTGTGCATTGGCCTTTAAAGGGAGGGTATTCCAGACCTCTGGAATAGCATGGGCAGAGATAGGGATAAAACATGTTTGTCAAGCAGAGGAAATAACAGAAGCCCAGAGAGGGGGTGTCACTGGCTCAAAGTCACACAGCAACTGAGTGCTGGAATTACTACTAGAATCCTGATCTTTAGCCCCTCGGTCCAGTGCTATTTGCACCGTTTTTGTTTTTCTTGTCCTCGGGAATGAGGCGTGGCTGCCCTGGAGGATACAAAGACATTTGCCAAAGAGTCTGTAGAGAAGCTCGTGTTTTTTCCAAGGAGTGAGCGAGATGCTCTATCTACTCCTCCTCAGGCTCCATCCACCCTTCATCCTGTCTCTGGCCCTGCTGCCCTGGTTGCTTCTCTGGACCTGGACCTCCTGCCTAACAGATCTCTAGCATCAGGGAGGCCCCTCCTAGAGAACATTGCTGCCATCTCTAAACCCACCACCACCCCACTATGGGACAGCAATCCAGCTTCCATAAGCTTTGTGCCCAGCTGCCTGACCTCTTAGCCTGGTCCTGTTAACCCACATGTACTTTGCTCACAGGATAATAATAAGGCTCATACAACTCTCAGCAAAGTTAGGGAGAATTAGAGCCGGACTGAAAGATCCAGGTGCACAACACGAGAGCGTCAGAATGGAGAGGGAACTTAGAACATCAAAATAAGGAACATCAGATCCGGAAGGCATCTTAGAACAGAGAATGCCAGAATTGGAAGAGCCCTGAAAACAGAAAATACTAGAACTCAGAGCGACCTTAGATCACAGTGTGCCAGAGCTAGGGAAGACTTCAGAACAGAGACTGTCAGAGTTGGGAGGGAACTTGAACAGAGAACATTAGAACAAAGTATGTCAGAACTTGGAGGGGTTTAAGAACATTTGATAGTAGAGCTGGAAGAGACCTTCGAACGCAGCCTATCAGAGCAGAAAGGGCAATGATCTTATAATAGTCCAACTCACTCATTGTACGGTCAAAAGCTAAGGCCAAGAGAGGGCAGATGAATTTACCTAAGGTCCACACAGGTAGCTAGTGGCAGAGCAAGAACCGAAGGTGGGGGTCTCCTGATTTTCAGTCCTGTGCTCCTTCTACCCCTGTCTTCCCTGCCCCCACCCACTTCATGCCTATTATGCAGAATAGAACATTCCCTAATCAGCCAATAGGAACAGTCTTGCTGAGGAAAATGGACACAACACCCAAGGGACCCATCCATGATCCAGCTCTCTCACTACCCAAAATCACTTTGTCCCGTCCCTATCTTCATTCTTTGTATGTTCACGGGTGTGTTTCAGGGGGTTGTTTTGTAAGAGATGCTGATAACAAATCGCCAGGGTCAGGTTCTCGGGAACATTTTGGCCCGGAGTATACATGATCCACTCTGCTAGTTCCAAGTTTACATGGCCTGAGGATTTGGACACATCCTTGTACAAGTACAGACCGTGGAGCTCTGAGCATTACAGTCATAAAGCAAGGGAGGTAATTAAACGCTTTGGGGCTAGGGCTGGCAAAAGCCCCCACCCAAGCCTTCCAAAGCCAGGACAAAAAAGCAGGCCTTCCCCTCTGACAAGCAGCAATTGGCCTTCGTAGGTCAGAAGCTCCAGTGGTACAGACAGGGCTCTGGCTCCTTGCTGGGAGCAGGGTCTGTGATGCTGCCTACACTTGCCCCACCTCCTGGCACATTCCCTCTGTGCCCAACTCTGCATACAGAAGAGCCAGGCAAAGAGGACAAGAAAAGAGAATTTTCAGGAGCAGAACCCCAGTCATCTGAGATCCTGGGCGTTGTTACCCAGCTCACATTAATAAAACTAACTCCATCCTAATGGGGATAAATGTTAGCCAAGCCGAGCTTAACAGAATCTGCCAATACATCTGAGGGCTCCTGGGTCTCATCAGTATTACAGGGGAAAAAAGAAAACGTGGGAGCCTTCTGAGTTCTGTTATGTCCTTAGGCTTCTCAGCCAAAACTTATAGCTGACTTGGGGCTTGACAAAATTCTCCCTCCCCGGCTCAGCCTTTAGTATGATGGGCATTATTCATCGTTCAGTAATAGCTTCCTCTAAAGCCTTCTCAGGGCATGGACATCACACTGATTTCTCAAAGGCTGTGCCCGTGTATTGAAGGCTTTGGCAGATCCTGGCAAACTAAAAGGGCTTTGATTATAGGCCCAGGGTTTGCAGCTGGAAGGGCTCATTTAAGTCCAGCTGTCTCACTTGGCAGAGGAGAAAGGCTAGACTCATGATGGTTAAATGACTGGTCTAAAGTCACATAGGTCAGCCCAGCGAAGTGTGGAGAGGGTCATGGCAACGAGGCTGGCTATGAAGTGGTGAACTGTGCGTGTGTGTGCTATGCTGTGGGAGGGTGCAGTGAGACACAGAGGAAGGGATCAGGACGTAGAGGGACATTCGTAAAACTAGGATCTGCCAAAGTATTAAAGGATGATGACAGTGTGGTGATGATGATGATGGTGATGATGATGATGAAGTAAATGTCTTCTCTTGACAATGTGGGATGTCCCATGAGGTCTTGTCATTGTGTAGAGATGCCCCTGATTCTCACGGAAGAGCTGTTCTTTATGATTAATTGAAACAACTCACACTTTGCTAACAACCTGTGGTTCACAAAATACTTTCCTCACAATGGTTCTATCAAATTGGCAGAGCATTAAAAAAATCAGTTGAGGAGTGCTGAAGGTGGTCTCCTTCTTAGAGATACCAATTGTTGTTTTAAGCCTGAGGGAAAAGCCTGACTCAATGTTTATTACTGGATTAGGACATGGATAAGTTAGTACATTTCTTTTGTGGGGTGTATGGGATGTTCAGGGAGGACTGGCACCCTGGTATGAGGGCTGCCAAACCTTTTTCAAGGCTGCTCATTCACCTTTGCTGTCCACCTGGCACTCAACTCTCACCTGTGGCTCCAAGAAGTTATAGTATGTGTAGTGGCCATACCCCATCTTAGCAGACTGGCCAAACCAGGTCAAGGGAAAGCAGTGGGCCTCAAACCTGTTGGTGGATTAGGGTATGTCTACCCCAAGCATGTGAAGATTTTCCCCAGCAGAATGGGTAGATGAGAACAACTTGTTGTAATAGCCATGAAGGTGGCTGAAGTAGGCAATATGGAGTGCTTAGAGCTTGGTCAGACACCAAAGACACCAAACTCATCCACTGCATCCGGGGCCATCACCAATTATCCTGCCTTTTGTCCTGCCACCGGACTTTGATGACTCTGGAAGGAATAATGAGGCTGATGACTTTGTGCAGTTCTGCCTCACTGAAATCCAATTCATAGGCAAGTCAAGACATCACCATGCAATGTCACTGGTTCTCTTCCAACAACAATAACATTTCTTTTGGTTGTCTTTTCCCTTGGCCATTATGAAGTGTGAAGTGGTACCCACCAATCAGAGCAGACAGTCATTCTGGGTGGATGGAGCTCAGAGCAATGCAGATTGTTAGCATCTTTTGGTAACATTAGAAAGACCCGGGTATCATGACAGATTTAGTTTCTCTATGGATGTTAGAATCCTAGTGTGGGAGGAATAATATCCTAACCTTTGCTCATATGCCAGTTAAGCAGCAGTGAAACCATCCTTGACACTTCGTTGGCTCAGGAGACCAGACTCGGGCTGCTGCTGTCATTTCCTTGTCACCTGAGTATGAGCAGCCCTCTGATACTTGGTTGGTAGAGCTTCAGTCAGCTTAATTGGGGTATCCTCAATGCCTAGCCTAGTGGACTATCCTTCTGTTCTTATGGCTAAGTAAAACCTATGACCTGGATACATGTTGCTTCCCTCCAGTAAAATGGAAACTCATTGAGGGTAAGGACTACTTCCTTTTTGTCTCTGGATGCCTAGTGCCTAGTCCAGGGGGTGGGTAACTTGTGGCCTTGAGGCCACATGTGACCTTCTAGGTCCTCAAGGGTGGCCTTTTGACGGAGTCCAAGTTTTGCAGAACAAATCCCTTTATGAAGGGGATTTGTTAGAACATGGTGGGAGGGGGGCGGGGGGGCAGGGGGGAGGTGTTCTAAAGTCTCTTACAGCTTTGACATTCAGTTTTCCATTCTGTGGTCTCTTTATGCTCTAGCATTCCATGGTCTTGGGTCCTTTTCATCTTTAACATTCTATGTTCTATTTTTGTTGAACTTGTGTAGATGATACTGAACTATGTGATCACCCTGAGTGAGGTCTCCAATTCTTGGAACTGCTAGAAATGACCCGTACTTCTTAGTAGGCATGCCGACATTTGCCAGACCTAAATTTAGTCCTCCAGTCCATGAAGGGACCCTCTCAGTTCATCAGTCAGGGGCTGGCGGGGGCTGAGGAACAGAAAATGTGTGAGAGACTTCAGAGTCATCTTCTGACATATCTCCTCACTGGCAAATTTCATAGTCAACACTGGATTTGGCCAAGCACTCTGTCTTACCCACCTGTGTGTCCCATTTCCATTGAAAGCCCTCTGATTTGAGTTGTTAGCATTGCAATGCTCTCACCAGTTCGGGGGCTTCAGAGATGAGTCCAGATTGCTGACTAGAGAGCAGAAGGGAAAGGCTGTATTGAAACTATTGCCCTCTGAAAGCTTGCAGCTGACCTCACTGACAAATAGGTATGCTCTGTTCCCTAGAGATGGAAGGATTTCACAGTTCTTGAGCAATAAGGGATATGGACTTCTGAATCAGGGTAGAAGGTGTGAATACTGAATATCAGTTGGAAAGATTAGGGTGATATCCAGGTAAGCCATAAAAGCAGTACAAAGGAAACAAAAGAGAATGATGTGGAAACCTGACTGAGCTTGAAGGGACCTAGCGCACACATGGAAACTGGGGATATTGGCCTTTGTCGGAGGACTGATGCAAGACAGTGAGAAAGAAGCCAGCTAGAGGGAGCAAGGTGCCCCAGTGTTTAGAGAGCTGAGTCTGGAGTCAGGAAGACCTGTGTCCAAAGTAGAATCAGATACTGAGAAAATCACTTCACTTCTGTGTGCCTCAGTTTGCTCATCTGTAAAGCACCTACCTCCCAAGATTTTCATGAAGATAAAATGAGACATTTATAATATGCTCTGAAAATCTTAAAGCGCTTTGCAAACGATAGTCGTTACTAAAAGAAGTGAGTGAAGGGTCATTAAGGGCCTACAATGTCCCCTAGGCACTCTATTACCCAGTCACTTCATGAATCAAATATGAGTTACTCTTCAGGTCTAAAGGTGGGAAAGCAGAAATAGCACTGGAGACCTGGGAATCCAAAGAACTGGGATCAAGTCCTAGATCTGCCACTAACTTACTATGTCCCGTTGGGCAAGTTATTTCCTTTCTCTTGACCTCACTTTCTCATAGATGAGGAACTGAGGCTGAGAGAGTAAAGTGACTTGCCTAAGGTCACACTGGCAGTGACCGAAGCAATATTTGAACCCAAGCCCTCTGACTCCAAAGCCAGTCAGTGTAGAATGAGTGGGTTTACTTAGATGATCTCTAAGGTCCTTTCCAGTCTTGACATTCTATGTTCTATGCTCTAAGTGCTATCAAAGGCCTAATATTCTATGTTCTGAGGTACCTTCCAGGCCTGACAATCTATATTTTATGTTCTAAGTGTCCTTCCAGATATGATAGTCTATGTTCTAAGTTTGCTTCTAGGTCTGATATTCTATGTTCTATGTTCCAAGGGCCCTTCTACCTCCAACATTCTATTGTTGTGTTATTATTACTATATCTGTTCCAGTTCTAAGAATCTATTTAGACATGCATGTGTATAGCATAAATGTATCTGTGTATACTCTTTGGCACATACCTGTATAGAAAGAGGAAATAGATGAGGACTTAGGTAAACAGGTCATATGCCTGGCACCGAGGCATAATATGATAGAAATAAGGAACTTCAGTACTCCAGGTCTCTCCCTCTCCCTCTACTCCTCCTTGTCCTCCTCCTCAACCAAGAAATGACAGTGGGACACACCTTTAACTTCCCACTTCAGAGCATGCAGAAGTATTTTCAGTTTCCTTTCAGCTTCCTGTGTGGTAATAGAAAGTCTTTTAATTGGCTGATGAACTAGAACTGAGTAAGCAAGGCTCAAATGAATAGAATACTTTCTTCTCTGACAGCTTTCAAGTGACAAGGAAGAAGAAATACCATAAAGGTCCAAATGACCAGACAGTAACCACAGAAGTGTCAATGGCCCAATACCTGCCATTTGCTGCCTTCTCTCTCCATCCAACTGCCATGTGGCCATGAGTGCTTAGTGCCTCCTTTTCTGTCTCTGTTGGGTGTATTCTTCCCTGATCTGAGGTGAATAAGTATCAAAACAGACCATGTTGTGATCTTGTGAGCTTCAGAAGGCCAGAAGAGTCATCAGAAGTCCAACAACTGAAGTCCATAGCCAAGTCTAATGGCAGTACAGCCTGCTGCGAAGCCTGATGAGGAGCCAGCCCTGAGAAGTGAGTAACCTGCTGGAACCAACTTAGCAGTATATTGACCTGACAGCCAAGATATCATGTCCTGTGAGTAAAGGAGAGACTTACTATTGGATGTACAACCCCCTGAAGTGAACTCGGTGAAGGGAATGATGGTAGTTGCCGCTTTAAGTCCACTCTCTCTAGGGACCAAGTAGGTATGAAGAAGAGTAGTGTTCAAGAGGCTGTTATTGTCATTTGGTCCTTACTATACATTTTCAATAAATATTCCTTTTTTAAAAAAGATGGATATTAATTAGTTAATTCATATTCAGCAAATATCACTTGATCAAAATGACATTAAAGTAGTAATCACTAGTGATCAATAGTGGGGAAAACACATTGGATAGGGACTCTTGAGCTATAATTGTAAAGACATCCCTTAACCCCTCAGGATTACCCCTAGAATCCTGAGGGGAAATGTAGTAGCCTCATTCTTGGGACCTGACCTGCCAGTGGTGTATGAATTATGAGAATAACCCCAGAATCTATGTGCTACACCTCCAAAGAAAGGGGATCTTTAGATTATAAAGAAAAAGAGAAGTGGCAGAATGACACAGTATGAAGAAGTAGTACAGCCCAGCTCTCTTATAAAACTATTCCATCAAAGACTGAGGAAAAGTTCAAGACCAAGTGGTGATAGAGAAATGCATAACCAACATTGGGTTGGGGCATGGAACAGGGGTGAGCCTGCAGTTCAATCACTCTGACAAGGTAGAGCTTCCAAAGTACTGACAAGGGTGGGGGCAAGAAACTGTCTACTAGAGCTCAGACCAGGGACAAGCCCGAAGTTGTGTCACCCAAACCTTGGAAGCCTATAAAGCTGGTACCATGAGGTCAGTGATCTGACTGCATTCTAAATCAGGTTACTTAGAACACTAAAATTTTTTAACTCACTGTTCTAAATTTCCCCTGAGATCCTTGAAGAACACAGTACTCAATACCCATAGGAGGAAGCTCCCCAAATAATGTAAATCAGGATCAAACAAATCCACACCATTCACTCCAGAATGAGCCTTGTCCTGACAATGTCTCAGTTCAGGAATGGAAAGAGTCATAAACGAAAGAAGTTGATTATAGATAAATATTATGGATCCAGGAATACCCAATGCAGAAACCTAGAATAGAATTGCTCTACACCCTCTACAAACAAAATCTCAAACAATATCACAATTTGGCTACAAGATCAACTAGAATTCCTGGAAGAAATGAAACAAAAGATTAAAAGTTTATATATATATATATATATATATATACATATATATATATATATATATATATACATATCTATAATAAATGAAATGAGAACTCAAGAGGAAAAAGTAGTCACATCCTAAAAGAAATCTCAAAATTGAAACTCTCTGGAGCATCATAGCAAAAATCTAGAGTTCCCAAGTCAATGAAAAAAATACTTCAAGAAGCCAGAAAGAAAGAATTCACATATCAAAGAGAGACCATCAAGCTCACACAAGACTTGGCAGCTACCATTCTAAGGAGGAAAAGAGTTTGGGATGCAATATTCCAAAAGGCAAAATAAAAATTTTTTAAATTAAAAAATAGTTTATGGCAAAACTGAATATAATCCTACAAAAAGAAAATGGATCTTAAATGAGATAGAAGACTTCCAAGAATTTGTGATGAAAAGACCAGAGCTGAGCAGGAAGGTTGAAATGCAAACACAAGAGTCAAGAGAAAGATAAAAAGGTAAATACATTTGAGCAAATGGAAGGAGTTATACAAGGATGAAGTGTTTACATTCTAATAGGGATTGTATAAATAAATATACCCTCAGAACCCTAATGTAGTCAATGGGCATAAAGGAAATTCAATAAAACAGAGGGCCTAGGAATGGTTTTATTATGTTTTGATGATCTTAAGAGAATAAAGAAAAGAGAAGAAAAATTCACTAGGGAAGAAAGGGGAGAAGGGGTTAGAACTTACTCTCTCATATAATTGGAGTATGCAAGAAGACAATACATAATTCCCCTATGGAGACTGAGAAGAGAGAGAGGACTTCACATGAATCTCACTTTTATCTGAAGCAGACAAGGGAAAGTACAACATACAAACAGAGAGAGAAAGAGAGAGAGGGAGAGGGAGAGAGAGGGAGAGGGAAAGGGAGAGAGGGAGAGAGACTGTTTAGTGTAGAAATACATTCAACTCAGGGAAATAGAAGGGAATTGGGAAAGGGGAAAAGGAGAAATAAGAGGAAAAGTAGATTCAAAGAAGAATTAGTCATAAATCAAATGAATTCCAACCTTGGAAGGTATATCATGAAAGGGGTCTAAAAGGATTATAAAGGACAAAACAAAAAAATGGCTAATAGGAAGTTGATACCAAATATAAATAAGGAGATAATAAGAAATCATCTAGCTGCCTTTGATAAATTCAAGTCACTTAGTCCAGATAAACTACATACATTCTTGAGTATTGCAAGAACTGGCAAATGTGATTACTGAGCTATTGTCAGTGATATTTGAAAGATTCTGGAATAAGAGAGAAATATAGCAGAGCTAAAGAAGGGTAAATATTATCCCAATTTTCCAAAAAAGGCAAGAGAACAAAATTGGCAAACTCTAGACCAATGAGGTTGACTTTGATTTCTGGCAAAATTATAGCACATATTATTAGAGAGATGTTTAGTGAATATCTCAAAAGGGAAAGGATGATCACAACATGCCATGCCAGCCAGATTGGCCTTATTCCCTTTTCTGACAGGGTTATTAAATTGGTGGGTCAGGGGAATGCTGTCAATTTCGTTCATCCAGATTTTAACAAAGCAACAAGTCAAAATATTTCATGCTATTCCTGTGGAAAAGATAGAGAATTATGGGCTAGATAATAATAAAATTAGATGAATTCAGAACTGGTTGAATGGAAGAACTCAAAGATTCTAATGTTATCTTGGAAAGAGAGCTCTAGTGGAGTGCCCCAATAATCTATGCTTGGCTATTTCACATCTTTTCAATGACTTGGATCAAGGTTTAGGTGGCACAGTTAGAAAATCTACAAATGGCATAAAGCCAAGAAGAATTGCTAACAGACATGACAGAATCAGGATCTACAAAGATGTTGACAGGCTAGAAGGCTGGGCCAAATCTAGTAAGGTGACATTCAATAGGGACGAAACTTACCTCTGAGTAGGAAGAAGAAAACAACTTCCAAGTACAAGATGGAGAAGGCATAACTAGGCAGCAATTTGTCTGAAAATGATTTGGTGGTTTTAGTGGACTACAAATTCAGTGTGAGCCAACAGTGTGATATAGTGGGCCAAAATGCAAATGTGATCTTTGGCTACATTCAGAGAGGCTGAGCTTCTAGAAATACAGGGATGATAGCTCAACTGATCTCTACTAACATTGAATTACATCCAGAACAACGTATCTTTAGTTTTGGGTACCACAGTTGGAAAGGACACTAATAAGCTAGAGAAAATTCATGGGACAGCAACCGGGATGGTGAAGGGCCTCCAGTCTGTGCCACATAAGGATGGTTCAAAGGAATCGAGCACATTTAGCCTGAAGAATAAAAGACTCGGGGGTATGTGATAGCCGTCAACAAATACCTGAAGGACAGTCTTATGTTCTGCTTGACCACAGAGGTCAGAAGTAAGGAGGCTAGGTTAAAGTTACAAAGAGGCAAATTGAAGCTTCTTCTTGAAATGATGCAAAGACAGAATGGGACACCTCCGAAAGTAGCGGGCTCTCCCTCATTGTAGGCCTTTAGGCAGAAGCTGAATGATGTCTTGTCAACTATGTTGTAGTTGAATTCTTTTGGGGGGTATAGTTTGGACTACGTGACTGCTGAGGTCTCTTCCAATTCTGAAATTTGATGAATTTTTTGAGTCTTTATTCTGTATTCTAAGGTTCCTTCCAGCTCTAATGTATTACATAGGAATTTCTGTGTTTCATGCCCCAGTTAACAAGATAATATGTGTAAAGCATTTGAAAGAGAGGCAACTCTCTACAACCATGTGTAGTAGAACTGTGGCCTCCCCATCCCTGAGAGGGACAGCTCCCTCTGAGGGCTCTCTTGATACCCCTGAGGAGTTGCGACTATCTTTCTCTAACGTTATTGGCTCAAATTACTGTAGTAGTGAGTCATTTCCCCACCCCTCACGAACATACCCTATTAACCACCTTTGATTAGCATGCCTGCATCAATTTGCTTTTACAGATACTTACTTCTAAGATATAGCAAGAACAGAAACACTAACATTTCCATGTTGTTCAGTTGTTTCAGTCATGTCTGACCCTTTGTGACCCCATTTGGGGTTTTCTTGACAAATCTACTCGATTCTACTGGAATCTTTCTCAAGCTCAACTGTCAGATGAGGAAACAGTGAAGTGACTTACCCAGGATCACACAGCTAGTAAGTGTCTGAGGCCAGATTTGAACTCAGGAAGATGAGGTTTTTCTGACTTGGGACCTGGCACTCTGTCTACTCTATCACCTAGCTGTTCCATAAAACCAGGCATAATTACTTAATAAAGGCCCTTCTAACTTCAACATCCCAATTTCTGTGTTTTAAGTTCTTCCAGTTCTGACATTTCATTTTATGTCCTAAAGGCCCTTCAAACACCAGCATTTGTATTCTGTGTTCTAAGGTCCCTCCCAGACCTGTCATTCTCTTTTCTAAGGTCCCTCCCAGCTCTGTCATTCCCATTCTCAGGGCCCTCCCAGCTCTGACTCACTGTTCTCAGGTCTCTTTTCTAAGGAGACCTACCAGCTCTGACCTTCTTTGTTCTGAGGTCCCTCCCAGCTCTGCCAGTCTGTGTTCTTGGGGCCCTCCCAGCTCTGCCAGTCTGTGTTCTTGGGGCCCTCCCAGCTCTGCCAGTCTGTGTTCTTGGGGCCCTCCCAGCTCTGCCAGTCTGTTTTTGGGGCCCTCCCAGCTTTACCAGTCTGTGTTCTCAGGGCCCTCCCAGCTCTGATTCACTGTTCTCAGGTCTCTTTTCTAAAGAACGTACCAGCTCTGAAATTCTTTGTTCTGAAGTCCCTCCCAGTTCTAACATTTCATTCTGTACTTTTTCCATCCTAAGATTTCTTCCCCCAACTGTCCTTCTAAGGTAACTCTCCTGACCCTCTTAAAGGACAAGTACCCTTGGGTCACTTGTGCAGGGGTTAGGGATGGTTTGTGCTGAGCCATCCCCACTCTCTCCCCTAATTCCCCTTGTGATAAACAGCCATTTGGCCAGCCATCTGGCCAGGGCTAAGAGGTACAGCCTGGGGCTCTGTTTGAAATCATGACTCCGCAGGAATGTCATGTGATAAGCACCTCCAAGACCTGGCGGGATAGCAATCCTGAGAAGAGAGCCCAGGGTCTCAGGGTGGTCCCAGGGAATCTAACCAGGAGTAATGGGATGAAATGAAGCAAAGGAAATTTTGGGCTCAGAAGCAGGAAAAATCCAGTGCAAAGATCCATTAAACTGTAGAAAAGTCTGTCCCTGGGGAAGTGGTGGAAGCCCCGTGGCTTGAGTCATTTCAAATTGGCCCAGACCAAAGCAAAGCAGAATCAACTTTGGGGAGCAATCCTGAACTGGCTGGGAAATGGACTGGATGAGCTAATAGGGCCTTTTGATCTGTCATGTCTCCGAACTTGGGATGGATGGAAAGGTCTCCTGGCATGCACATCTGCCTGGATTTGGATCCAGCTGGGTATGATAAGGAAAGAATAAACACGAAAGCGAGAGAGACAAAGGAAAGTGAAGGAGAGAATGAAACTGGAGGACAGGGGAACCAGGGGAAGGGAGTGACAAAAAGCAACAGAGAGAAAAAGGAACCAAAGAGAGGAGGAGAAAAGAATCCTAGACAATGAGAGCTGGAAGAGACCTTAAAATGTCAGAAGTGTCGATCCAAAGAGGAAACTGAGGCAAAAAGAAGGTAAATGACTTGCCCAAAAGAGAGAAAAACAGGACAGGGATAAATGAGGGTCCTGAGGCAGACAACAGACCCAAACCCATAGATGACTAGGATTGAAGCTTTATTGGGGCAGTGCCCAACAAGAGGTGCTACTGTCTTCTAATCAATAACCCTACCATGCCCTGAGAAATTGAGCCACCACTCCCCAGAAATCGGTTCCTAGGAGCTGATAAATAAACAAAGTCAGAGCCACAGGCAGACAGAGACAATTTTTTTTTGGGGGGGGGGTAAAAGGAACATCTTTTTTTCCTTCCTTTTTTCTTCAAATGCTAAACAATGCTGGTTTCCCAGCAACAGCTGTGAGGTGTGGGAGGAGAAGAGCAGTGGTCCCCGCCAGCCTCTCAGTTCATCCTAGGGACCCAGTTCCCTAGCTCATCGCAGCAGTTCTCTGGCCAGCCCATCTGCAGGCTTGAAATCTCAGTCATGCCAAAGAACAGATATGGGACTTGCATTCCCCTCTGTGCTGGGCGCTGGCCCTTGCCCTAAGGGGGTGGCATTTCAACCCTCTTACAAAGCACTTGGTGCCACCTCTGCCCCCCAAGGGGGACAGTCCTCGAGCCCATCCTCCCTCATTCCATTCAACAAACCTATACAGATAGTCAGTGAATAAGCATTTATTAAGCACTTACTGTGTATCAGGCATTATTCTCAGGCTGGAGCTGCAAAGAGAGGCAAAAAAAACAATTAGTAAATGGCACAGCCAGGAGCAGGGGCTTATAGTTGGCTTCCTCCCCTGTAAACAGTTGCTATGGAGACTGTGGCCTCCTTGGCACAGAGCTGAGTGACCCTGGGCAAGTCACTGGACTTTGCTGACTTTCAGTCAGTTCATCTGCAGAATGAAGGAGACAACGCTTGTCTCCCCTCCCTCCCTGGATTGTTGGCAGGGAAGGTCACCCTTTGGAAATCCTAGCAGTGGATGCTCTTATTCTTAGGCTGTGGGTAGAGGGCTCTGACCCAGTCAGAGCTGCTGGAGCCTCAGCCTTCACGAGATGATGGCTGCTGACCATGGTGTTCTCTGGGAGCCTCCTAGCCATAGTCACCCAGCTGCTTCACTGCTTTGGGGGCTCAGTTGAACCCCCAGCCCCACCTCGTAGTGAGTATGAAAGAGCACTGGTTCTGGGGACAAAGGCCTGAGTTCAAATCCTGGCTCTGAGGCTCACTACTTGGGTAACCTTGGGCCAGTGGCTTGCCCTCCCTGGGTGTCAGTTTCCTCCTCTGCAAAAGGAGAGGGAGGGAGGTTGCATCAGATAGCCTCTGAGGCTCCAACCAGCTTGGGCTAACTTTCTGCTGGGATAGGAGCAACCCCTCACTGTGGCAATGTAAAGGGACACAGGAAGGAAGCCCCATCCCACACCTTAGTCAGTCAGTCATTCCAATGGGCCAGGCCCTCTGCTAAGTGCCAGGGGTGCCCAGAAAGGCCAACACCCTATCTTTCTCCTCAGGGGGCTTGCCTTCCCATGGGGGAGATGCACATGTGCACACAACCAAGAACATACAAGATATGGCCAGTATGAAAAGGCAGTAATCTCAGAGGGAAGGCATGAGCACTGAGGGAGAGCCTGGGAGAGATGTCTTGCACAAGCTAAGATTTGAGCTGGTTTTTTATTTCTGTTTCTGAATCACTTTTTATTTTTTTTGGAGATGTTCTGCTTAATTTTTTTGACAAGTATTTATTCCCCCATCCCCCACATTCAGCTGTTAAAAAAAGGAAAGAAAAAGAAAATTCCCTTTATAGACATGCGTAGTCCACCAAAACAAATTTTCCCATTGGTCACGTCCAAAAATCGATGTCTCACGCTGCATCTGACGTCCATCACCTCTTTGGCAGGAGATGGGTGATGCATTTCATCTTCAGACCTCTGGACTCATACTTTATCATTACATTTATCAGACCTCTAAAGTTTTCCCAGGCTGCTTTTCTTTCTAACATTGTTGTCATTGTCCAAGTTGTTCCAGTTTTGGTTCACATCATGCTGCATTGGTTTATAGAGGCCTTCACAGTTTCCTTTGAAAATGTCCGTTTTGTCACTTCTTCTGGCCCAGTAATATTTCATTACATGCATATACCATAATCTATTTAGTTACTGCCCAATTGCTGGGTACCTCCTTAGTTTCCAGGGTTTTGCCACCACAAAAAGAGCATCTATAAACATTTTATACCTGTGGATTCTTCTCTTCTGTCTTTGATCTCTTTGGGGGTCTAGATCTAGCAGCAGTATAGTTGGGTTGGAGCATATGCACAGTTGAATAACTTTGGGGGCATCATCCTATACTGCTTTCCAGAATGGCTGGACCACTTCCCAGTTCCACCAATAAGTGGTACATCAATGTGCTCATTTTCTGGGAGCCCCTCAGACATTTGTCATTTTCCTTGTCATTTTTTCCAGTCTTATGGGTATGAGGTGGAAATTTAGAACTGCTTTAATTTGCATTTCTCTACTTACTCGTGATTTGGAGTATTTTTTCATATGGTTGTTAATAGCTTGAGTCTCTTCCTTTGAAAACTGCCTATTCTTATCCTTTGATATGAGAATGAGTTGAGAATGGCTTTAGTTGAGTCTTAAAGGAAGCCAGAGAACCAGAAGGTAAAAGTGAGGAGAGAGAGCATTTCAGGCACGTGAGACAACCAATGAAAAGGCACTGAGAAGGAAGATGGAGATTGAGTGTCCTGTATAGACCAGTGTAGCTGGAACATACTGTGTAGTGGGAAGGAAGGGTAAGAAAATTGGAAAACTGGAAGGGGGCCGGATTTTAAAGGGTTTTAATGCCAAATAAAGAATTTTATATTTGATCCTGGAGGTAATAGGAAGCCACTGGAGTTTATGGAGTAGGAAAATGATCTGGTCAGATTTCTGCACATACAAGAGATACTATGAAGGTAGAAATAGCAAGACTTGGCAACAGATTGAGCATGTGCAAGAGTGTGAGAGACTTAAATAGTAATAGCGATGTTAGGAAGAGGTGAGGGTATGGGGGGAAAGATAACAAACTCAGTTTGGGGCACGTTGAGTTTGAGGTATCTACAAGACATCCAGTTCAAGATGTACAAAAGACAGTTGGTGATGAGAGATGGGACTTCAGGAGAAAGGTTACTCAGAATACCTAGATTTGGGAATCACCTGTATAGAAGTGATCATTGAACCCTGAAGGAGTTGATGACATCACCAAGCAAGATAGTATAGAAGGAAAAGAGAAAAGGGCCCAAGAGAGATCAGTGGGGGCACTCACAGTTAGTGAACATGTCCTGGAAGAAGATCCGGCAAAGCGAAGGAGATTTAGAAAGAGTGCTTAGATCAAAAAGAAGCAGGAGAGATTGGTAAAATGAGGAGAAACAGAAGAGATTAGTGTCATGAAAACTCAGAAAGGAGGAAATATCCAGGAGAAAGAGAGATCAACAGTATCCAAGACTACAGAGAGGTCAAGAAGGATGAGGATTGAGAAAAGGCCATTAGATTTGGCCATTTTAAGAGGTCGTTGGTGACTTCGGAGAGAACAGTTTCAGTTGGATGATCGTGTTTGTAGACAGCAGAGAAGCATTCAGTAGACAAGGAGAGACTGAAGGTTACAAAGTGAGGGTGATAATGCTGGAGAAGACTGGCAAGGATAAGCTTACGTGAATGTGTGTAGATGGGTTGGTCTTGGCAAAAATGGCCACCTCTTCACGTGAGACAGAGGTAAAGGAGGAGACAGGAGAGAGGCACCTGAGGTATGGGAGATGCAGAGGAGGGGACAAGAGGGAGCTCTTGGTGAATGGCCTCAAGTTTTTTCAGTGAAATATGAAGCAACATTCTCAGCTGAGGGTGGAGAGAAGGGAAGCTATAGTAGGTTTGAGGAGGGATTAAAACATTTGGAAAATTGCCATGGTGAGGGGGCTAGTGGATGGTTTAGGGAACTGTAAAAGGATTGCCTTGCCACAAGGAGGGCCCAGTGGAGATTTTCTAGCACAAATTTGTAGTGGACCCAGTCAGTAGAATTTCATTATTTTCTCTAGCTTTGTTTGGAAGCAAATGAGTAGGAGTGATGGCATCTGATAGAGTACTCCAGGGTTGAGCCTCAGCAGGGCAAGACGAATACTAAGGAGAAGGGGCAAGGGATTCAGGAGAAGATAGCATTGAGTTGAACTGAGAGTACAGCCAGTGTGGGGATGATGGTCTGGTAAAGAACTGAGGGGTGGAGGGACCGGAGGTGATGGAGAGGACAAAGGACAGGGTTAGGGCTTCTAAGGCAGAAGGGAAAGATGGAATGACAAGAGATTATGATAGGATAAGAAATTTCAAGCTTTGCAAATATGGAAATGGAAAACTTCTAGGTGATGGCAAGATCAAGGGTACGACCCTTTCTGTGTGTAGCTTAAGTGAGGTGGAGGAGGAAGTCACGGAAAATGAATAAATTGGAGAACTGTGAAGTTAGGCTGTTTGAGGGAATATCAACTTCAGAAAGGGTCGGAGGCTAGAACAGTCCAAACTGCATATGAAGAAGCCAGCAACACAACCAACTTGTCCAGGGTACAGAGTGTTTCAGTATACTAGCGCTTGTGGGGCCAGATAGCTGGAGTGCCTTCGGTGGAGAAGATGGGGTAGGCCCAGGAGCTACGAGGAGCCTCCTGACAGCTACTGCTCCCTACATCCTCTCTATACTTCAATTTGTCAGGCAAGCTAATCTTTCTTATACACAGATCTGTCTGGATCACTGCTCTACTGTGAATCATGAATCATCATAGATGTAGAGTGGCTTTTAAAGAAACATCAGAGATCATCTAGTCTGACTCCATCATTTTACAGAGGAGGAGACTGTGGTTTTGCCCAGTATCCCATAGGTAGTGCATTTCAGAACTAGGATTTGAACTTAGGTTCTCAGACTCCCAAGAGTTTTTCCATGATATCACAATGTCTTTTGACTCAAAATCTCATGTTCTTTCCACTGTACTCTGTTCTTTCCCAGTTTGGGCATGGAGGAGGAGATCAAGAATCTCCAGATCCTCCACCTGCCTTTGGCCATACTTGTCCTCCCCCACCATTTATGTTCCAGCCAATGGGATAGGGCCCTGCATACACCTTGCACTTACCATGCATACCATGTACAGGAGAGCTACCTGGGATGCTGTCTTTCCCTATTCCCATCCCCAGAACATAGTCTTTATGAGATTAAAGACTGTTTTTTCTTTAACACTTTCCTTTCAATGAATAAGCATTTCTTTTCTCTCCTGCCCATCAAGGACTGTGTCTGATCCAAACGTGGTCTCTACCCCAGGCCTAGCCTTGTGTTCTGTCCAACCCAAATCTCAGATTGTGCAAGACATCTCTCCCAGGCTCTCCCTCAGTGCTCATGCCTTCCCTCTGAGATTACTGCCTTTTCATACTGGCCATATCTTGTATGTTCTTGGTTGTGTGCACATGTGCATCTCCCCCATGGGAAGGCAAGCCCCCTGAGGAGAAAGATAGGGTGTTGGCCTTTCTGGGCACCCCTGGCACTTAGCAGAGGGCCTGGCCCATTGGAATGACTGACTGACTAAGGTGTGGGATGGGGCTTCCTTCCTGTGTCCCTTTACATTGCCACAGTGAGGGGTTGCTCCTATCCCAGCAGAAAGTTAGCCCAAGCTGGTTGGAGCCTCAGAGGCTATCTGATGCAACCTCCCTCCCTCTCCTTTTGCAGAGGAGGAAACTGACACCCAGGGAGGGCAAGCCACTGGCCCAAGGTTACCCAAGTAGTGAGCCTCAGAGCCAGGATTTGAACTCAGGCCCTTTGTCCCCAGAACCAGTGCTCTTTCATACTCACTACGAGGTGGCGGTGGCGGTTCAACTGAGCCCCCAAAGCAGTGAAGCAGCTGGGTGACTATGGCTAGGAGGCTCCCAGAGAACACCATGGTCAGCAGCCATCATCTCGTGAAGGCTGAGGCTCCAGCAGCTCTGACTGGGTCAGAGCCCTCTACCCACAGCCTAAGAATAAGAGCATCCACTGCTAGGATTTCCAAAGGGTGACCTTCCCTGCCAACAATCCAGGGAGGGAGGGGAGACAAGCGTTGTCTCCTTCATTCTGCAAATGAACTGACTGAAAGTCAGCAAAGTCCAGTGACTTGCCCAGGGTCACACAGCTCTGTGCCAAGGAGGCCACAGTCTCCATAGCAACTGTTTACAGGGGAGGAAGCCGACTGTAAGCCCCTGCTCCTGGTTCTGCTGTGTATGTATGGCCTTGGACAAGTCACTAGCCTTCCCTGAGCTCACAGATTGTGCTCAATGATTTATTCTAACTTTTAAGGATTTTGTGTTTTTGATATAATGCAGGCAACCTGTGAATTGTCAAAAAATATGAACTGAATGGCATGTAAATTCAAAGGAATTGAATTACGAACACGGAGTTTTGAAGAACTAGGTTTAGGGTGGAACACCCCAGAAGGCCAGCAACCATTTGCCCAGTGACCTATCTTCAAATAGGGCCAAGGTTTGTCATAAACAAAGGCTCCAGAAGGCTCTTTTACCCCACTAGCTTGATCTCAATGAACTTGGTTAGCTGACTGCTACACTGGCAATCATAAGTCATCCCTCCCTAGTCCTTTACAGCTTGCAAAGCACTGTCCTCCAAATAGCCCTGTGAGGCAGAAAGTGTAAGCACGATTATACCCATTGCACAAGTGAGTAACCTGAGTCCTAGAGAAGTCTGGGATTTCTCCAAGGTTACACAGCTAGTTTGCAAGGAGCAGGGGACTTGGGGAGCCCAACCCTACTGCACTGCCCTTGAGTGTCCTCTAACCTCTCAGCCAGGCCCAAGGCCCTTTTCATCCCTTCTCCCTTTTACTTCCCTTTTACTCTGATTCTATTTTCTTTTAGCCAAACAGCAAGAAGTCTCTGTGTTTTTCCTGTGGGGAGGGAGTAGGAGTGGGAGGGAGGGTGGTAGGATGGAAGAAATAGAATTCCTGATAAACTAGGAAAGATAATTGGATAGGAAATCAGATCCCATGGGTTTGAATCTCAGTTCTGCCATCTGTGTTTCCTGGGACTTGGAGCAAGCCATTTCCCATCTCCAGGCCTCAGTTTCCTCATTTGTAAAATGGAGGTAAAAAGGTAGCTCTGCGTGGTGAAAAGACAAGTGGCTCTGGAGGTGGGAAATGTGGTTTCCAATCCCAGTTCTGCCATTTCTTAGCTGGGTGGTGTTGGGCAATCAACTTACCTGGGCCTCAGTTTTTCCATCTGTAAAATGAGGGCATTAGATTCTTTTGCCTCTAAGGTCACATCCAGCTAAAATCTATGATTCTACATGAGACGTAAGGTCTTTTGTACCTCTAAAACCCTCTGGCCCACAAAGTCTCTAGATAATCAGGGATCTGAAGAAGTCACATGGCTTTCCATGTCCAGCTAAGGCCCTGCCACTTGGGCATTCAGTTTCAAGGCCACAGTTCGTTAGTGGAAACTTAGATTCTCAACATTGCCAGCCAGCCTCCCAGAGTACTTAGCCAATGGCACTGCACACCTGTCCCTGCCTGCCCCATGAAGTACAACTTGGAAAATCTAGGCCAAAATTAATTTAGAAAAAAAGACCACTGAGAAAATGAAACCTGTGGCGGAAACATTACCAGCAGAAAATGTAAGTCTCCAGGGCAAATGATGCTGCTGACCACACAGCCCTGCTCCCTGGTACCAGGCCCTAAGAGCAAGGCAGCACATAGGCGAGCCCAAGTGCAATAAGCGAACCAAGTACTAATGGGAAATGCAGAACTCCTCTGCACAGGCCTCTGGCTTTCCCCCTTCAGACAAATACTGACCATCTCCCAGGAGCCTCCAGGAAAACAGGCAATGAGCCTAAAAACGATGGAATCTCCTCTTCAGTCTGGATGTGCCAGCTTTCCATGGGGCTCTGGGTCTGTGGGGGAGTCATTTGGAGGACGAGGCAGACCAGGTAGGGAAGAACTGGGGAGGGCATTAATAGGAATGTGGGGCTGGAGGAAATACAAATGTTCTGGCCAAAGAGAGCTTGGGAAGATCTCTCCCAAAGCAGCGGGCCTGCAGAGTACCTTCCTCCATTGGCACTGCCTCTAATGGTCACCCTTGCCTCAAAAGGCCTGGGGCACTTTGGGTCTAAACAGGGGTGTCCATGTAGTCCTGACTTAGTCCTATACAGTCTTGTATCTGTCACTAGTTGTATGGGTATAGAATGCCAAATCTATAAAATGAGGGGGTGAGATCAGGGCATGCTGGAAGGGCCCTCCCAGCTCTGCCCCTCTCTATTCTCTGGGTCCTCTCAGTCCTCACAGTCTCTGTTCTATGAGGCAGCATGTTGTGGGAGCAAGGACAATGGACTGGGCATTGGAGAACCTGGGTTCACATTATTTATGTGCAACCTACTTAACCACCTTGGGCCACAGGGCACTCCTCTGTAAAGAGGGGGTGTAGGGCATTCCTCTGTAGGGAGGCCCCACAGGGCACTCCCACTCCTCTGCAGAGGGAGGGGCCCATAGGGCACTCCTCTGGAAAAGGGGGCTGCCACAGGACTGTAAAGGAGAGGCCACAGGGCCCTCCTCTGTAGAGGGGGGAGTTTCATTAGGTGCCTTCAGATACAAGTCCCAGCTCTGCATCCTGTGATTGCTCACCACAAGGTTCTGCAAATGGGAGCTTTGATCTTAATTACCCTTCCCAGGAGGGCTGGCATTTTAAAAGATGAATAATCTCCAAAGAGAGAGTGATCTGTTGCTAGGGAACATTTCAGGCTTCTGTGGGAGAGAGATTTGAGGGAAGAAAGCCCTGCTTCCTTGAATTCTCAAATAATCTTACCGGGTGACTGACTATGGAGGGGTAGGGTGTCCTAGTGAGCAGCACGCTGGATTTGGAATGAGAGGATGTGAGTTCAAGTCTGTCTCCGTTGAATCTTTCAACAGTATAAGCTAGGTGTGACAGATAGAAAGTCTCTACAGATTGGCTGAGGGACTTGGTCACACACCCTTGTGGGCCTTGTATAAATCAGGGAATTACTTTGAAATCAAGAATTGGAGCATCTAACAGATTTATGGTGAGAACCTCCAGCCAGGCCCCTGATAAGGAATGACTTGGGGGAAGGAGATCTCCTTGGCCTCAGCCTTGGTCTCCTCCCCAGCCCTCCCCCCTTCACTGGAAGTTCAGTTGTTTTGCAGTCATGTCTGACTCTCCATGATCCCATTTGGGGTTTTCTTGGCAGAGAAACTGGAGTGGCTGGCCATTTCATTCTCCAGCTCCAGCTCATTTGACAGATGAGGAAACTGAGGCAAACAGGGTGAAGTGACTTGCCTGGAGTCATGCAGCAAGTACATGTATGAGTCCGGATTTGAACTCAGCAAGATGAGTCTTCCTGACTCCAGGCAAAGCACTCTGTCCACTTCACCACCTAGCTGCCTGGAAGAGAACCATGTAAATTCAGGAGGGTCTGGAAGACTAGTGTTGTCACCAGGACACAGGGGCTGGTGGCAGTGACTGCCTCTAAAGGTAAGGACAAACTAGAAAGGCAGATTCAAGGCTCTACAAGTTGTCCAACAGAAAAATTCCCTCTTTGACCGGTGTGCTATCTAAACTTGAGTCTTCTTTCCCCTGGGCTCTGTATGTATTGGTGGAAGAATGGATCACATTCTTTTGGGGAAATATGTGTGTATGTATGTTTGTATGCATGCATGTATGTATATGAATGTGTATATGCAGATACACATATATACATATATAAAACTATACCACCATAGGAAATACCCATTTCTAAAATCTAATTAAATCTGAGTTTTTTATAACAACTGATAATCATTGAGTAAGGCACACCAGCAGAAGTTCATGAGCAATTGATTGCATTAGAAAAGCACTCCCAACCTCGAACCCTTAGCCGACCTAGCAGCCGAGTTCTGGGGACTCAGCCCACCAGTGAGAGCGAGGGTTGGGAGAGTAACTCCAGAATATGAGCAGCATGATCCTATGTTGATCCTATATGATCCTATATGATGATCCTTGTAAGATTACGCCTCAATTTGGAGGCTGGGAAAATTGACCCACATATTTAATTCACAGAATTCCAGAACTAAAAGAAACATTAGACAGCATCTAATCCAGCTCCCTTGGTTTTTCACAGAAATCCTGTGAGATAGACATGGCAGGATAATGCTTTCCATTTTACAGATGAGGAAATAGAGGCACAGAGAGGTAGGCATGTAGCTAGTAAGTAAGAATTTGAATTTAAGGTCTGGGTCCTCATTTCCCACAATGTGAAAAAGACCATGGCAAAGAAATAGTAGTCTATGACTTTAAACATTGCTTCAGAGGGTGAGTTACCAAGATTAAAACATTTGGGACAAATACAAATCCTTCTTTGTACCTTGAACAAGCTTATTTAACCAGATCCTGTCCCCTCTTGACACTGGACATTTCTCAGACCCAAGAGAATTGGGGAACACTGGAGGGGGGGTAGGGTGGACATCACTGAATCGGCAGAGATTTAGGCTCAGATGCTCTCGGTTCAAATTCTGGCTTTGCCACTGACTATCTGTGAATCTTGGGCAAGTCCCTGTGTAAAATAAGAAAGTTGGATGAAGTGGTCTCTAAGTTCCCTTTCAGCTCAGACATTCTGGGGGCTGCACTCCTGTAAACACAGTGCTGTGGTGCACTCTAGTGGAAATTGTCAGCCCCAGCCAGTTTACTGACCACATAAGTGGCCCTGGCTGCTCAGTAAGGGAGCCTGCAGCAGGAACTGCAGCCTTGTAGAGTGGGCCACTACGTGAGCTGAGGATTCTGGGACAGAGAACTGTGACCTCTTAAATTTCTAAATTGTGGTGGGTGGGTGGGTGAGTGGGTGTGTACCTGTGTGAGTGCGCATGTGTGAGTGTGGGGGAAGAGGAGAATGGAGAGAATCTCTAAAGCTCCTTTTAAACAAACTCTCAAGTGCTAGGATTTAAGATGCTGTAATATAGTGTCCAATTCTGGTGCCTCATCATGGCATAGGGGTTGCCCTGGTTTTTTTAAAATAAATTTTTGTTTTTTCAATTATCAAGCATTTTTGTATTCTTCCCACCTCCCCCCACCCCAAAGAAAGGAAATAAGAACGAATGACTCACATAAGCGTAGTCAAGCAAAACAAATTCCCACTTTGTGTGTCCAAAAATGTGCTTCTTATTCTGCATATTAGTGCCTCACCTCCTTGCCATGAGATGAGCAGTATCCTTTTTCATCAGTCCCATGGAATCACGGTTGATCATCACATGAATGATAATGATAAAAACAATAGCACTTACTACCTGTGCCAGGTACTGTGCTAAGTACTTTACAATTATTATCTCATCTGGTCCTCACAACAGCCCTGAGAGGTAGGTGCTATTATTTTCTCCATTTTACCAATTAGAAAACTGAATCAGAGGTTAAATGACTCACCCAAGACCACACAGTTAGGAAGTATCTGAGGCCAGATCTGGACTCCAGTCTTCCTGACTACAAGCTCAATACTATCTATTGTGCCACCTACTTGCTCTATTTTGATCACTGATAATAGTTCTCAAGTCTTTCCTAATTGTTCATTTTTACAAGATTGATGTTATAGTATGACTTCTGCTTCTGCTTACTTCACTCCGCATCCGTTTATAGAAGTGAGCTTCCTAGGTCTCTCTGAAATTGTTTCTTTAGTCATTTCTTACAGTACAATAGCATTCCATTTCATTAGAATACTGTGACATATACAGCCATTTCCCACTAGATGGATTACACCCCACACCCAGTTTCCAGTTCTTTTCTGACACAAAAAGAGCTACTAGAAATATTTTTTAACCAATAAAATTGATAAACATTTGGTCAATTTGATTTAAAAAAAGAAAGAACAAAACCAAATTACCAACATCAAAGATGAAAAGGGTGAACTCATCTCTAACGAGGAGGAAATTAAAACAATAATGAGGAATTACTTTGCCCAACTGTATGCCCATAAATTTGACAATTGAAGAGAGATGGATGAATATTTTTTAAAAATATATAAATTGCCCAGATTAGCAGAAGAGGAAGTTGAATACTTAAATAACCCCATCTCAGAAAAAGAAATTGAACAAGCCATCAATGAACTCCCTAGGAAACAATCTCCAGGGCCAGATTGTTTTACAAGTGAATTCTATCTAACATTTAAAGAACAATTAATTCCAATACTATATAGAGTATTTGGGAAAATTGGTGAAGGAGTCCTACCAAATTCTTTTGATGATATAAATGTGGTTTTCATACCTAAACCAGGAAGAGCCAAAACAGAGAAAGAAAATTATAGACCAATTTCTCTAATGAATGTAGATGCAAAAATTTTAAATATTACCAAAAAGAATACAGCAACTTATCACAAGAATAATACATTATGATCAAGTAGGATTTATACCAGGAATGCAAGGCTCATTCAATATTAGGAAAACTATCAGCATTATCAATCATATCAACAGCAAAACTAACAGAAACCATATGATTTTCTCAATAGATGCAGAAAAAGCTTTCGATAAAACACTGGAGAGCCTAGGAATAAATGGAACTTTCCACAAAATAATAAGTAGTATCTACCTAAAACCATCAACAACCATTATATGCAATGGGGATAAGCTAGATGCATTTCCAATAACATCAGGAGTGAAACAAGGATGTGCATTATCACCACTGTTATTCGATATGATACTAGAAATGCTAGCTTTAGCAATAAGAGAAGAAAAAGAAATTGAAGGAGTTAGACTAGGCAAAGAAAACACTAAGTTATCACTCTTTGCAGATGATATGATGATACACTTAGAAAATCCCAGAGAATCATTTCAATTACTTGAAATAATAAATAACTTTGGCAAAGTTGCAGGTTATAAAATAAGCCCACATAAATCATCTGCATTTCTATATATTAGTAACAAAGCCCAACAGCAAGAGATAGAAATAGAAATTCCATTTAAAACTATGATAGATGCTATAAAATATCTGGGAGTCTACCTGCCAAAACAAACCCAGGGACTATATGAACACAATTACAAAACACTTTTCACATAAATAAAGTCAGATCTAAGTAAGTGGAAAAATATCAGTTGCTCATGGGTAGGCCAAGCTAATATAATAAAAATGACAATTCTACCTAAATTCATTTACTTATTCTGTGCCATACCAATCAAACTACCAGATAATTATTTTCTAGAGCTAGAAAAAATAATTTCAAAATTCATGTGGAAGAACAAAATTTCCAGAATATCAAGGGAATTGATGAAAAGAAATTCTAGGGAGGGTGACCTAGCCCTCAACAGATCTCAAACTGTATCATAAAGCAGCAATCATCAAAACCACTTGATACTGGCTAAGAAATAGTGGGGTAGACCAGGGGAATATGTTAGTTACTCATGACACAGTAATCAATGAATATAGCAATCTGTATGATAACAGATCTGTTTGATTGATAAGCAAAACTGTTGATAAACTCAAAGAGCCCAGATTCTGGGATAAGAACTCACTGTTTGACAAAAATTTCTGAGAAAGCTGGATAACAGTATGGCAGAAACTGGGCATAGACCAATGCCTGACACCACACACAAGAATAAAGTCCAAATGGATACATGATCTAGGTATAAATACTGATACTATAAACCAATTAGGGGAGCAAGGAATAGTATATTTGTCAGATTTAGGGAGAATGGAGAAATATTTGACCAAACAAGAGATAGACAATGTTATGAAGTGCAAAATGGATAATTTTGATTACATTAAACTTGAAAAATTTTTGCACAAACCCAATGCAACCAAGATTAAAAGGGACGTAGAAAACCGGGAAAGAATTTTTTCAACTAGTGTCTGTGATAAAGGCCTTATTTCTAAATATATATAGAGAACTGAGTCAAATGTACAAGAATACAAGACATTCCCCAATTGACAGATGGTCAAAGGATATCAACAGGGAGTTTTCAGAGGATGAAGCATAATTTTTTCACTTTATTTTTCTTGGTTTTTATTTTAGCAACATGGTTAATATGGAAATGTTTTACATGATTTCATGTGTATAATTGATATCACATTGCTTTTTCAGTGAGTAGGGGAGGGGTAGGAAGAAGGGAGGGGATTTGGGGCTAAAAAATTTTTTAATGAATGTTAAAAATAAATAAATGATAATTTTGTTTTTAAATAGAACCTGGATGCTATGTTTCAAGAAATTATAAAGAAAAACTGCCCAAATCCATTGGAATCAGAAGGCAAAGTAAAGATAGAAAGAATCCACTGATCTTGCTATTTTATAAATTTGCTATTAATAATTACTGAAATGCTAAAAAAAAGCCATTGCAATGAAAAACTTAGAAACTAAAAATGAAGGAAATTGAGCACTGGAATCAGAATAAGATTGTTTATTACCCGTATTCTTAATCTGTGGAATTAGGAATTTATTTTTCACAGAATTACAAAGACATATCACTCAACCAGGCAAGAAATAACTCTGATTTCTGATAGAATATATTTAATAGATAAATTAAGTTCAAATAAGTAAATGGTGAATCCTAATTTTTGGTTTATAATTCTACTTAAATGGAATAATGGAACACTTTAAAATGGTGCTTCAAAAAATCATTTGGGAATATTAGGGGAAAATGTAATAAATTTACTTTGGAGTACAGGGGGAATAAGGGAAGAGGGGAAAGAGGATCAGTAGAAGGAGGAAAAGGAAGAACCATGACTTTTTCATGTGTTAAAAAGTATAACAGATGGCTGAGCATACCTGTAGTCCTATTACTGGGAGAGAAAGAGGCTGGTGGATTGCTTGAACTCCAGAATTTCGAGCTTCCATAGGGCAAAAGCCAATAAAGAATTAAAAAAAAAAAGTAACAGCAAAGATTAAAAAAATGCTCTTTACCAAGTTATAGTAAATTCTACCCAGAATTGGGTGCTTTTCAGAGTTGAATTATAATTTTGGCTGAAATAAGTATCTGTGGTAAATGGATTGACTTAGGGATATTTCTAATATTGAGCCTTATGGACAATTTAGCATAATAAATTCTGTTCTCTTTAATAATAATAATAAAGAATCCACTGATCATCTCCAGAAAGAAACACCAAAAAGAAAAGTCCCTAGCAATGGCATAGCCAAAATCCAAGCTTCCACTTCAAAGGAAAAAATACTTCAAACATCAAGAAAGAAACAATTCAAGAACCAAGCAACTACAGTCAGGACCACATAAGATTTGGCAGCTTCTACAACAAACAAAGGAAGATTTTGGAATAAAATATGCTAAAAGGCAAAAGATCTGGGCTTATAACCAAGAACAACTTAACCTGCAAAGATGATAAAAGTCCTACAGGGAGAAAAATGAACCTTTAATGGAATAGATGAGTTTCAAACATTTCTGATGAAAAGACCAGAGCTGCATAGGGACTTTTAAAGATGAACACAAGACTAGATAAATATATTTGAGCAATTAGAAGGAGCTGTATGATGATACAGTGCTAACATTCTTGGAAGAAGAGAAGAAACAAGCTTCCCTTCAGAACCATAATATTTTCAAATGGTATTATTAAAGGAGTTAAACAAGAAAAGCAGATTCTGGGGGTGGATTGGGTCTGTTCTGACAGTTCAAGGAGGGAAAAGAGAAGTAAAAGGAGGAAGAAGGGGATATAACTTACTATTTCTCATAATTGGGGAATACAAGAAGAGTAAACAAACCTGGTGAGAAAGGGCATCAGATGAACTTTCACTCTTATCTAAAATGGACAAAGGAGCATTGAACATACTCCCACACAGTTTCAAGTAGAAATACATCAAATTCAACTGGGAAACAGATAGGGATAGTGAGGTTAAGAGGGAGAACAATACAAAGGAGGTAATAGTTACAAGCAAAATTAGCTTCTTGATTCTGACAGGGATAAAAAAAAAAGAAAATGAAAAGGAATAAAAGAGACTTACAGTCTAAGGGAGTGCCTTAAATTGCCTCAGACAATTGGGTAACAGCTGAACAAATTGTGGTATATGAGTGTAATGGAACATTATTGCACCATAAGAAACCTTGAAAGAGACCATTTCAGAGCAAACTGGGTAATGTGAATTGACACGCAGTGAAATGAAAAAAATACTTTAAATGACAGCAATATTGTAAAGAAAAATAACCTTGAGAGAGTTAAGAACTCTGATCAATGCAATGACCTGTATTGTCTCCATGAGGACCTATTGATCCATGCTACCTACCTTCTAACAGAGAAGTGATGGGCACAAGGTACAAAAAAGACATATATTTTGCGACATGGAAAACCAAAAGGAAAAAAATGGTTATAACTTGTATATTATTATGGTATAATCCTTTCCTCCAACCATTTCCCATTTTTTGGCATGAATAACTTGTTTGAATAGTTCAAGTTGGAGTTCTTACTTGCACAGCATAATTCTTTCTCATTTTATTCTTTATTCTAGTTTTGCTTTAATTTTAATCTTTGTTCTAACTATATGCAGACTACTGATTTATTACTGATGGTGAATCAGTCATAAGTCATTTCCTGGCCATTAAAATATAATTAATTTTTTAAAAGTTAAACAGACTTCATTGTAACAGACATGAAATTAAGTTATTGATTTGGGAAACATATTAGAAAGTAGAAACATATTCGAACTGTTTTGTGCAATAAGTTCATTAATTGGTTAGAGCATAGGTCAAAATCAACGTCAAATTAGAAAGATAAGGATAAAAAGAAGACACTAAAAATACACGCAACAGTCTCAACCTGACATTCAGAATGATGCCAACAACTACTGACCCATAGTCCTACTTTCTCGTTATTATAAACCAAGTTTTATGAGAGTGGTTTACACAAAAAGCAAGGGGCATCCATGATGAAAATATGAGTTGAGAACACATAAGTTTTTATCAAATCGTTCTCTACACCTGACCTCATCTGTACAGTCACATTTCTGGCTGTAAGCCAGCCAGAAAATCTAGCACCAATGCAAGGTAACAAGATAAAAGAATCTAGTTCAGACCACAGATCGTCAAGAGACATTTGAATCCTCCACTGGCCAACAGAAGAGGGCTCTGAGGAGGAAGCTCCAATGTGGTGCAAGTCTATAGCACTCAGATGCTTCATTGTCTGGGAGGGTAGTACTCAGATTGGGATACCCCCAGCAGGGCTAACAGAGCTCCATAGTACTCTGGTTCAAGATGCCACAGAGGTCCCTTATCCCTAAAACCTACAAGCACTCTAACATTGTTTAGATCTGACTTTGTATCAAAAAGAAATTGAAGGAATTAGAATGGGATCAGTGATTTTTATGGCTGAAGGCAATTTCCAATATGGAAACTTCCTCCACGGGTGCAGAATACTAACTCCTCTGTAACATACTATCCTAGAAGGTTACCTGGGTAGTAAGAGGATTTTCCAGTGGTCACATTACACCTAGTATGTCACACAGGTGTGTCTCCCTGATTCTAAAATTGACCTCTCTGAAGAATTTATACACAAGAAATAGAGAGTGTTACAGGATGCAAAATGGATAATTTTGATTACTTTAAATTAAAAAGGGTTTATGCAACCAAAACCAAGGCAGTCAAGATTAGAAGGAAAACAGTAAACTAGGAGGAAAAATTTACAGCAAGTTTCACTGATAGAGGTCTCATTTACAAGTCATTCCCCAATTGATAAATGGTCAAAACATATGAATAGGCAGTTTTCATATGAAGAAATCAAAGTTATTTATAGTCATATGAAAAATGCTCTAAATCACTATCAGAGAAATGAAAATTAAAACAACTCTGAGGTACTACCTCACACCTATCAGATTGGCTAGTATGACAAAAGAAAAATAGCAAATGTTGGAAGGGAGAATTGGCACACTAATGTACTGTTGGTAGAATTGTGAACTGATCCAACCATTCTGAAGAACAATTTGGAACTATGCCAAAAGGGCTATAAAATTATGCATACTCTTTGATCCAGCAATACCACTGCTAGGTCTGTATCCCAAAGAGATCAAAGAAAAAGGAAAAGGACCTATATGTACAAAACTGTTTCTAGGTCTTTTTGTGGTGGCAAAGAATTGGAAATTGAGGGGATGCCCATCAATTAGGGAATTACTGAACACAAGTTGTCACGTGATTGCAATGGAATACTATTGTGCTATAAGAAATGATGAGCAGAATGCTTTCAGAAAAACATGGAAAGACTTACATGAACTGATTCAAAATGAAATGAGCAGAACCAGGAGAACATTGCACACAGTAACAATACGGTAGGATGATCAGCTGTGAATGACTTAGCTATTCTCAGCAATACAAAGATCCAAGATAATTTCAAAGGACTTATGATGAAAAATGCTATCCACCCCCAGAAAAAGAACTGATGGAATCTAAATGCAGATCAAAGCATACTATTTTTACTTTATTTTTCTTGGGATTTTTTTTTGGTCTTTTTTCTCTTTTGCAATATGACCAATATGTAAATGTATTTTGCATGACTACACATATAATCTATATCGACTTACTTTGCTTTCTCAATGAGGGAGGAAAGGAGAGAGGGAATTTAGAATTCAAAAATAATTTTAAAGTGAATGTTAAAATTGTTTTTGCATGTAATTGAGAAAAAATAAAATAAAAATTTTCTAAAAACATTTTTTCGAAGAATCACTGGATTCCCTGAAGGCTATGACAAAAAAAAAAGGAAGTAATATAGTTTTCGCAAGAGCACCCTGCTGTGCTGCTATGGTTGGACATGGTGTTGAAATAATGCCAGGAAATGACAATCACCAGAGCAAGACAAGACTAGGCCTGGGCAGCAGGGTGGAGGGGTGGGGGGGCAGGGCAGGGTGTGAAACGGAGATGTAATAAGGTACATTGTTTTAATATGCCTTTTTATACATGCAAATATCTTTAAAAGCAGTTAGTATCAGAGATGATATTAGAACCCAGGCTGTCTAATTCTATATTATGTGCTCTTTCCACTATACTCCTATGTTCCATTTGACTTCGTACTTCCAAATCCCAACCCTGAGACTTACTCTGTTTGGGGCTGGGGGCAAGGCCCTTCCCCTCTTTAAGACACTTACTTGTCTCCTCCTCTGTAAAATGATGGGGTTGGACTAGAGGAGGCCTAAGGTCTCTCCTGGTTCTACATTCCGTAATTTACTGTGTTCCAGGGATGGCCTAAAGTTTTCAGCAGCCAGTCCCACCAAGAGGGCACAACCTTGACCAGACTGCAAAAATGTCTTGTCTTGGTCTTGCTAATAAACATCTATGACTTCAAGTTATGTATATATTATGGGTTGAGGCAAGGGTGGGGGATCGGGAGAGACAGTCACTAAAAGCCTTTGGCTTCAATTCTCTTGGAGTCCCTCCTGTGACAGTGGAAAGCAAGGTACAAAGCAATTCTGGGAACTTGTCTTCTGGTTTTCACACAGTGCTGAATGCACACAAACACACACACATACACATGCTCACATATACATATACATGTGCGTGTGTAACAGACATATGCTCGTGCACACACATACACATGCTCGCACAATACTCATATAAATGTTCACACACACCTACACACACACACACTCACCCAGTACCAGCCAGTAGGGACTTTAGAGATCAAGTCTGACCCTCTCATCCAATCCAATCCAATCCAGCACAAATCTATTTAATAATCACTGTTTTGGGCACAAAACTGATCCCTGCCCTCAAGGAGCCTATACTCTACTGAGGGGTTGGGGAGGATGATCCACATTTGCACAAGATATAAACTAGGTATGAACAAGTCTTAGAATCTCACTCAGTCAAGGAACATTTATTAACACTTACTGTATTCTAGGCACTATACTAATTGCTAAGAATACAAAGAAAGGCAAGCACTACCCTCAAGAAGCTCCTGTCCTAATGGGGAGGCAATATGCAAATAGCTATGTACACACAAGATCAATACAGAGTAAGTGGAAAGAAATCTCAAAGGGATATTCTATTGAATCAATCAAAATGTAAACTAGGTGTGAACATTTTCTGAGTCAATTTAGGAGAAGTAAAGTCCTCTGGTCATTGGATGAAGGACACGTGGGATCGGGTAGGATTGACTGAAAGAATCAGGCATCCATCTGGGCCGATGAATATTACAGCAGACCAGTTTGGAGCTGAGCATTACAATAAGAAGATACAGCAAGAGCTTTCCAGCAGAAGATTCCAGAACATCATTCCAGCAGCTGGCTAGTTTAGTGATATTCAAGCAAATTGCCCTTGTGGGGTGGAAGATTGAATTTCTCTCTCTCTCCTCACAAATAGATAACTTTAGGAGCTTTCAAAGGTAGCTTCAGGACTCTGCAAGAGAACTGACCCTCATAGCCTAGCAGGCAACTACTCTTAAGGGGAAACTTATAAGGATATCATAAAGGGACAAAACATAACCAGAAGCTATTAGCTACCCTTTGGGTTCATGTGATCTCTAAGCTTCATCCCATTTTCTCCTATTTCCGTGGAACAAATACTGTTCCACGCTTTGCCCTTGCTACTCTGCACACGTGATGCTCCATCTCTCCTTCCAGCACTGGATGTTTCCCATGCCTAGAATGCAGTCCCCCCTTGCCTCTACTACTTGAAATCCATTTTACCTTCTGGTCAGATGAGTTTCTATTTGATCCTAGAAATAAGAGGGAGCCACTGAAGTTTATTGACTAGGGGAGTGACATGACCAGAGCTGTACTTTAGGAAATTTGTAGCACCTGTGTAGAAGACAGACTGGGCAGGGAGGTGGCAGGGTAGTGGATGGAGTGCTGGACCTGGAGTCAGAAAGACCTGAGTTCAAATGCAGCTTTAGATACTCACTGACTATGGTACCCTGGGCAAGTCATTTACTCCTATTTGTCTCAGTTTCCTCCTATGTAAAATGGACTGGAGAAGAGAGTGGGGAAACCCTTCTAGTATCTTTGCTAGAAAAACCCTAAATAAGGTCACAGAGAGTCAGACACGACTGAAAATGACTAAACAAGAACAGGGGATAGACTGAAGTAAGGAAGGGCTCAAGGCAGAGACACTAAACAATAATCCAGGTGAGAGGTGGCAAGGATCTAAACCAGTGTGGTGGCTGTAAGTTGGGAAGGGGTAAATTGCAAGGGATGTTGTAGGAGAAACCACAAGATTTGGCAAGGAATTGGATATTGATATTCTCCAGAATGACACGGAGTTTGTGAACCTGGTTGACTGGAAAGATGTACGTTTATCTCTTGTTATGACCAAGCATGTACCCTCTAATCCAGCCAGATCCATCTCCTTACTGGGATCCCCCAAGGTTCTTTCTCTGTCTCTTCACCTTGGTGTCCCACCATGTTCCCTGCTCATTCTTGCCTTGGAGTCTTTGTCCTTATTGCTCCTTTCATCCTGAATGCTGTCCCTCCATCGCCATGCCATCCTTAAAGACCCAATTCAGGTAGAATAGCTGCCTTCTTCCTTCCTGAAACTGCTATTATTACAGAAAGAGTTGCCCCCCTCGGAACCTCTGTTTACTCACCTGTGAAATGGGGGAAATGATACAACATTTTCAGTGAATCTGCTATCTCATTGATGTGAGTCTTCCCTCTGAGGCAGTCTGGTTAGACCTGGCCCAGAGGGAGGAAGAGGAACACTCACACATAAACAGCTAATGGGACTAATAAATCCATGAAGAGCATTTCTTGACATGCAGGGAATTCTCCCAGCTGGTCCGTCCCCAACTCTTGGGACTTCAAACCGTGCCTTCTCTCCTGGGGGCTTGTCCTAGAACTTCCTTTGGAATATTCCTCCACAAGGCCTGTCCCCTTCTCCCATTGGTGAGCTCCCTTGGAGCCTTCATTTTGTGTCAGGCCTGCCACACAGACCTGCCTTCATTTTCCTCCCAGACCTGTCCCTGGCAGGCCTTTTGGACTTCAAAACCATGCCCTGGTGCCAAGGACCTTCCTCCTCCCCCTCCCCTTTTGAGTGTTGTTTTTCCCCAGCAGAACATAAGATTCAGAACAAAGACTGTCTTTCTTTTTCCTTGCCACAGAGCCTGGCACACAGTAAGCACTTAATTAATGCTTCTTTCCTTTAATACCTTCCTTCTCACGGATGCCATGTGCAGAGGTGGCTGGGGTATGTCTTTGAAGGGCTCCAGCTCCCTCTGTCTACGTCAGTATAAAACCCAACTAGCCCTAACCTTCCTGGACCATCCAGAAACATCTAAAAAGTTCTGGGTACGGCTTGGTGACTGGGATTGTCTCACTTCATATATCAAAATCAGAACCAATCTATAGACTCCAGGTGAGAGGAGGCAGTGAGGAAACTTGCCCCCTCTATAGATGTTTGCTCAGTAGATCAGTATGTATGCATCATTGAACCCTGTAGCTAGATCAACTGCATATGAGGTTCCGTTTCTGTATCTGAAGCAAAAAGCATTTATTAAGCACTTACTGTGTGCCATTCCTTAAAGACACAAACACAAAAATTGAAATGATCCCTAGCTTAATTTGACCATTCTCAACTTACTGACTAGCTTTCATTCCCACCTTGAAAGCCAGCACTGGCCCTGAAGACCCTCTGTCCATGCATATCATAAACATCACACCTTCTTATCCTGTGATTTGTGTTTCTGTTCCCCCATATGTCATCAACAAAGCTAGGGGCCATCCTCTGGATCTTTTGGCAGCCCTCACTCTTACCACTTCTGAAAATAGGCTGCAGCTTTCCTGAGCCCACAATGCACCTCACCATTGGCCTTTGGGTCACCTGTGATTTTGATCCCACGAAGCCTGATGTTTTCTAATTTTCTAAACCATCCAGCATTGCAGGGAAGGAACATTTTTGTTGAAAACATGGGACTTTTCTTTTTAAACCAGGGAGCATTTTGGAATTATGAAAAGCCTTGTGTTAATTCCCAACAGCAATCTAGACAACTTACTTCCTTTGATTCAGATCTGGGCCCAGGTTACTGCTGATCCAGAATTTTCCCCAGAAATATTTACCTTTTCATTAATAATACTTGTGTACATTTCACAATGCATTGCCAAAGACCAGCCCTGTGGCAGGGCAAGGAGGGAACTAGTATGGAAAAACAAGGAACTGGAATCAATTTGGATTGAGTCTCTTGCTGTTGTGGTAAGTGTGGTGGCCTTGGGTGGTGAGAATGGACCTGGATTACTCTCTGTGTCTTTCTTCTCTTTTTTCTTCATCTGTAAAATGCTGAGGTGGCATCTGATGGCTTTGTTTTTGGTCTTGGTACCTGATGTTTTCTAATATGCTTTCCACCACTGACATTCTCTAATCTAAACCACTTTGCTCCCCTGGCCAGTATTCTTCTCTCTAAGTAAGGGGTTTGGACTACAGGAACCCCCTTCTGCTGCTTACTACTTGTGCAACCTTAGGCAAATCACTTACCTCCCTGGGCTCAATTTCCTCATTTGTAAAATGAGGTTAGACTAGAAGCCAGATGGCTTCCAGTTTGAAATTTATTCTCTATGATATTTGAGAGGCAGTTGGTATGGTAGATAGCATGCTGACCTTGGAGTCAGGAGGATCTGAGTTCAAATTCTATGTCTGAAATCACTGGTAGGGTAACCTCCCTGAGTCTCAATTTCCTCAGCTGTAAGATGTGATAACCAAATGATAGTGTAAACCAAATACTCTATGACTGTCAATTTTAAAAGAATTATCTTTAGCACCCAGTCCATAAAAAGTGTTTAATAAATGCTTGAAATCACCCTGTCCTCAGGGGCTTACATTCTGTTGGAGAAGACTACATGTATATATGCACATGTGTTCTTATGTGTTCTGACATTTTATTATTTTCCTTCTCTGGGTCTCAGTTTCCACATCCATAAAACAGGAGGGTTGGACTGGATGACCTCCAAAGGTCCTTCAAGTTTGAAATCTGGGATCTTTGGCAACCTATCCTCTCTGTGTCTGTTTCCTTGTCTGTAAAATGAGAGGACTGGACTTGAGTCCTGTGTTCGGGTTCCCCATCCTTGGTGGATGATCGTGAAGGTCTCTGCCCCGACCTTGTCCTAGGACCTCTCTGACCTCTCACCCCTATCACCTGATGTGACCCCATTTGGGGTTTTCTTCGCAGGGATACCGGAGTGGTTTGCCATTTCCTTCTCCAGTTTATTTTACAGATAAGAAAACTGAGGCAGACAGGATGAAGTGACTTGCCCAGGATCATACAAGTGTGTGAGGTCGGATTTGGACGCAGGTGTGCGTCACTTCAGGCCCGGCCACTGCAGCGCCACCTGGCGGCCCCATCAGGCTGGGTGTTGTTCCTTCGCGAGTGAGCGTGTGAGTCTGTGTGTGTGTTGTGTTTTGGGGAGCATTTTGGTTTTTTTGCCTCGCCCAGCTATGCGAAAGAGTAACCGCGAGGTGGCGCTCTGGCGCCAGGGGAGCCCCGCCAGGCTTTGCAGTAGAGCGCCGCACCGGTACGCCGGCCCTTCCTCCCCCCGTCTCCGGAGCCCTCTCCGCGCTAGAGCTGCCAGGCCTGCTGAGTCGAGCTTCGAGCAGAGGATGCGACGGGGCTGGAAGATGGCTCTGTCCGGGGGGCTGCGGTGCTGCCGCCGCATGCTGGCTTGGGTGCCCGTGCTCGTCATCGTGCTCGTTGTGCTTTGGTCCTACTACGCCTATGTCTTCGAGCTGTGCGTGGGTAAGTGGGAGTGGGCGGGGACGCCTTCTCGCCCCCCACCCGAGTCAGTGGAGTCCCCATGGGGGCCCCGCCTCTTGCTTCTTGCCCGAAGCTTCGGTCCGCTCCCCCGTCCTGATCTGGGCGTCTGCCCCCCTTCCCCAAGTTGGGTCTGCTTTCCTCCCCTTCTTTGGCCCATTTTGTGCCTCGTACCCCCAACCTGGGTCCCCTTGCTTCCCCCGCCGCCCCCACCCATGTCCCTCACACTGAGGTTCCGCCGCATTCTCCGCATCCAGAAAGAGCGCTGGGGATGGAGTCTGTGCGTCTGGGGTTACATCCCAGATCTGCCACTTAACTACCTGTGTGACCTTGGGCAATACAGAGGCTTTGCCTCTCCGGGCCTTGGATTCCTCCTCTGGAAAATGAGGGGGTGTACTACATGATCTCTGAGGGCCCTTCCTGCCTCGAAGCCGAGACCCTATCATCCCTGTACCCTGGGATCCCACCATGGTCCCATTCCATGTCCCCATACAAGGGCACAACTGTGTCCCCCATCCCCTCACTTCAGGGTCTTAACATGACTCGTGACACCAAGCGCCCTCCCACCCCATCAATTATAGCTGAAGTCCCTCTTCCCTATCTCAAGATTTGGAAATGCATATGATTGCTCCCCCTCCCCCTTTCCCCATAGACTGGGGAAAGCAATTTCGCGCACTGGTGGCCTACACACAATTTTGGGAAAATAAGAAGCCAGAAAGAGGCTGTCTTCTTTTCCAGCCTTGTTTCTGGTTCTTTCCCCAGTGATTCAAGACTGTATAGCAAGGAAAAAATTTCCTCACCTCATTAATGTGTGTGTGTCTGTGTGTGTGTGTGTGTCTGTGTGTGTGTGTGTGTGTACACATACAAATATACAAACACATATATATATAGATTTATGCATTTTATTTTGACAAATCAGTTACTTCCTAATAAATACCCTCCACCCTAGAACCTTCACATAAAAAAAGGCAAAGAAAATCATTTAACATACCAGCAATAAATAACATCCTATATCACTTTCATTTCTTATGGTTTACTGTTTGTGAACAGGAAGTAAAGATTATGTTTTCACTCCAGTCCTCAAGGAACCAGCACTGGCCACTAGCTTTTACCTGAATTCTTTTGTCTTTCTTTATGTCAAATATAGAAGCAGGGGCCTTACTAGTGTACATTTCTACCTTGAAATTCTGTGCAGGCCTTGCAGATCCTCCTTCCTTGCATGTCACAGCTAAACCATAGCCAAGCCACATATTGACTTAGAAAACCATATATTGACATCATGTATGTTTTATTGGGTTCTCATTTATTTTGTTAAATATTTCCCAGTTCCATGTTATTCTAGTTCTGGTTGCACTCTGGACTTGCCTGGGCTGTGTGTTTGAGACTTCTGATTTATATTATTGCAAATGTGTATATTCTCTGGGTTTTTGCTTTTTTTATTAAGCATTCGTTCATACAGGTCTTCCCATGTTTCTGTGGAACTTTGTATTTACCACTCCTTATAGCACAATAATATTCAATTATATTCTTATCTATTGACACATAGAAAACATTTAATAAAGAAATGCTTTATGCTTTTCATTCGTTTATATAGTGTAATTTGTTCAACCATTCCCCAACCATTGGGCACATGATTTGCTTCTAGCCTCTTGCTACTACAAATAGTGTTGCTATTAATATTTTGGTATGCATGAGACCTTCCTCTCTATCACTGACTTCATTGGGGTAATAAACCCAATAGTACGATCATGGTATCAAAGGGCAAGAACAGTTCTGTGGCTTTTCTTGTGAAATATCAAATTGTTTTCCAGGATCGTTGAACCAATTCATACCTCATACCCATAGTGCATTAGGGTGCCTGTCTTCCAGCAGTTCCTCTAACATGATTATTTCCATCTCCCACCATCTTTGCAAATTTGATTGGTGTAAGGAACTAAGCTCCTTTTTAGAAACATTATGGAAAATGCAAAAAGAGCCCTTAAAGAAATCAATTCAATCAATTGCCTTTGTCAGGCATAAAATAAGTTTGGTTTCCATCTCATTGCTGAAATTGAGGGTTTAATCAAGGCTATGCAATAATGGGAGAGATTTTCTATATTCAGACTTTACCATTTCTGCCTCTGAATGAAAAAATTAAGAGTCCAGAAATCTGGACTGCTATTATGTTTTCGACATTCTGTCTAAGGACTATTAACACATTGGGGTAGTTATGTAAGGTCTTTTAGAATTTGAAGGTTTTGTGATTTGAGTGGACATTGCAAAGAAAGCTTGCCTTCCCCCTCCTCCCTTTTAAACAGAAAATCAAGCTGGAATCACAGAGTCTCAGAATTGAAAGAGACTTCAGAGACCATCTGGTGCAAAGCACGTGTGACCAGGAAACTGCTTTAAAAACAATTACAACAGGTGATCAGCCTTTGCTTAAAGACTTCAAATGAGAGGGAACCTACTGTGTCGTCCCCCCCCCCCCATCAGCCCACTCACTCTTTTTGTGAATAGCTTCTATTGTTGCTTTTTTTTCCTTATATCAAACCTAAATTTGCTTTTTGATTTGTTTGGGTTTTTTGTGATCTTCACCCCGTTGGCTCCGGAGCCAAACAGAACAAATCAAAGCTTTCTTGCCCATGACAGTAGACAGCTGTCATGCCCCCTCTAGTCATCGCTTCCCCTGACTACATAGACTCAACTCCTTCAAATGATACTTACATGATATGAACCTAAGGCCCTTCAGCATTGTGATTACCCTCACCTGAATGTTCTTGAGCTGACCCATGGCCTAGTGAACGTAGTGCTCCACATATGGTCAGTCCTGACCAGACTCCACTGGACCCCTCATTCCCTGAGCCCTAGACAGCGTAACCTCCTTGAGAGTACAGACTGATTTTTCTAGTTATTTCCCCAGTGCTTACAGTGCTTTGCACATAGTAAGTATTTGATAATTTTTTCATTCATTCATTCATTCTTAATGTAGCCTAAAATCATATTCCCTTTTTTTCAGTGCCATATCACACTGTAGATTCATGTTGATCTCACAGCCTATTAAAACTCCCAGATCCCCAAGAGGGGATACTTGTGAAGTTGACTTTTTTAACTCAGATGTTGGAATTAACCTTTATTCCTATTACATTTTACCTTACTGGGCTCAGCACAGTATTCTAGCTGGCCGTGATACTTTGAGATACTAATTCTATCATCTATGATTCTGTTACTGCTCTGGCCCAGCTACGTAATATCTGTAAACTTCATAAACATGTCATCTGTGTCCCGATCCAAGTCATTGATTAAAATAGTAGATAGCACAGGGCCAACCACAGATCTCTGAGTAATTCCACTAGAGACTTCCTTTCTTCCATATTGAAATGAAACTACTCATAATCATTTTTTGGTTTCCAGCCATTCAACTAATTCGAAATCCATTTGCCTATAGCTTCATGTAGCCCACATCTCTCCATCTCGTCCACAAGAATAGCCCAAGACGTTTTGATTAGGCTTTGCTAAAGCAATCTATTAAAGTAAATCTAAAAGTAAAGCAGTCGCAGTGATCTATATCCAGAGAACTCCCCTGATCTAACTTTCTAGTAATTGTGAGAAAAAGGAAATGAGATTGATCTCCGGCTTGTTCTTGATGAAGCTGTAATGGTTCTTTATGGACACCTTTTCCTTTTTGAAGTGTTCCTTACCCACCCCTTTAATAACAAGATAAACATTTTGCCAGAAATCACAGACAAACTCCCTAGGCCATGATTTTCAGACTTCTCTTTTCCCCGTTTTGAAAATCAGGACATTTACCGTGCTCTTACAGGCGTAGTGTACCTACCTCTCTGTAATATTTCAAAGGTGACTGATAACTGTTAGTGTCAATCCACCAGTCCTCCCAATAGCCTGGGATGTGCTTCCTTTGGACTTGGTGATTTGAACTCATCAAGAGCAGCTACATTCTAGATCTGGAGGGGATCTTTCGTACAATCTAATCCAACCCCTTCATTTGGCAAAGGAGAAAATGGAGGTCCAGAGAGGAGAAATGAAAGATCAGTGAAAGGGGCAGAGCTGAGACTAGAACCCTGATGTCCCAAGCCCCAGCACCATATTCCATCCACTGTTCCCTTGCTGGCAATATGTCACCGTTGTTTCATATTGCAATATGACAAAATAAGCCTGTCTTGGATTGACTTTGTTAGAAAGGAGTAAGGTGAGGGAGCCCTCAGCTCTCTAAGGGTAGGCTCTTTTCTATTCTCCCTACTGAAAACAGGAGTGATACATTTAGAACTGTTCCTACCTCTACTGGGACTGACCTGCTTCCTTCTTGCAGGGTAGAAAGGCTGCCTATCATATGCAGAGTCCGGTCTTGGAATTGGGAGACTTGACTTCAAATCCCAATGGATTTGCCCTAGCTGCATAACTGTCGGCAACTCGTAGCCCTTTTTGGGACCTCAGTTTCCTTCTCTGTAAAATTGAGGTAGCATTATTGTCATGCCAACATCGTAAGAATTGTGGTGAGCAAAGCGTTTTATGAACCTGAAAGCGCTATTGGAGTGTGGGCCGTGATTGCAGAAAATTAACGGGATCCTGTTGGGCACAGGAATAACTATTTTTGGCTTTTGGAGGAGGGCGGAGAGCTTCAGTGTCTGTATTGAAAGAAAGAAATAAAGGAGCTGGGGTGTAATCCTACTCAGAGCCCAGAATTATTTGATGAGAAAGGGCACTGATTATGTGGGTTAGTCAGGAAAAATGGAAAGCATCTCTGGAGCGGAGAAGCAGAGAAGATTTTCTAAGAAACAAGTTTCTGCAGCTGTAGAACTTGTGAGTGTGAATCATCGCTTGTACTGTATGTAAAACAGGTTTGGGAGCTGCCCCCAGGCCAAGTGGTGAACTGCTCTATGCTGGAGTTGGCCCTCTAGAAGGTCCCTGGAGGTGGTAAGGGAGGGTGCTTGGCTGTCTTGGGTCAATCAGAGACAAAGTCAGAAAGAACTCAACTCCCTTTGCCTTTCCTTAAACTGGTAAAGCTTAAGGATTAGTTCAGGTCAAGGAAGAACTGTTAAGGGTATTCATTTGTACATCATCACAATCACTATCATCATCATTATCATTTATATTCGTAGTAGTTCACATGCATAGACTCCTTTAAGGATTGAAAAAATATTTCTCTCACAATAACTTTGTGGTATATCTAGTGCAAGTGGAATTATTCCCATTTTTCAGATCAGATAACTGAGGCTCAGAGGTTGAGACTTGTCGGTTATCACACAATCAGGAAATACCAGAGTTGTTACAGAATCCAAACTCAGGTGCTCTTTCTGGTATAACACACTGTGACCTACAACTTTTCATTCAGTTATCTTTTGTAGAAAGACAGTTGAATTGCCTCAAACTTGTAAAAACCAACCTCAATTAAAGAAAGTAAGAGAGTTAAGAGAGAGTCCTAAATTATAAGTGAGCAATTTATTCCATTGGCCTCCTGCTTTTATTTTTTTATTAGGATTTTTTTCTCAATTATCATGCATGTATTTTTTTCTCCCTCTACCCCTCCCCATACATGAAAAAAAAAGAAAAGCAAAACCCTTGAAACAAATATACATAGTCAAGCAAAACAAATTGCCATAGTGTTCATGTAGGAAAATGCCCTTCTCATTCTGCATTTGAGGCCATCATTTCTCTCTTAGGTGTTGGATACCATTCTTGAGCATCAGACCTTTGGAATCTTTATGTTGATCAGAGTTCTTAAGTCTTTCAAAACTGTTCATTCTTACAGTATTGATGTTATAATTTACATTCTGGTTCTGCTCACTTCATTGCATCAGTTCATATAAATCTTCCTAGGTTTCTCTAAAACTGTTTAATTTCTTATAGCACATTTATATATCATAATTTGTTTAGATCTTCTCCAATTTATTGGGACCCCCCCTTAATTTCCATTTCTTTGCCACTACAAAAAGAGTTGTCATAAATATTTTTGTCAATTCTGCTATAATGCAAATATGCGTTCCCCAAAAGCTCTTCACTGTGCAAAACTGCACCAAGGAAACCAAAGGGGATATGGGGGAAATGGAATTAGAGACACAACACTAAAAAAAATTTCTCAGTGATGTATTAAAAACAATAGGAGCCTCGCAATTGGAGTTAAAATGGTGGCACAGTGTTTATACCTGTTAAATGGTTAGGAAACATATAAATGCTCCATAAACAGTGGCTGTACCACAATAAAGAGGGGCTCCAGCTCCAGCTCTGCTTGGGCTGCCTCCTCTCACCCACAGCTCTTACTGCATCAGAAGATCCACGGAGAATAAAGAAGGCCCTTTATCTTGAAAAACACCTGAAGTTTGCTTATAGAAGTGGGTGACAAGAGGGTCTCCGCCTGTGAGTGATTACAAAGTGGCCTCCAAAATTCACATGATGCTCTAATTGTTCCCTAATATATCTGTCTCATTGGAGCAAATTCACATTTTCAAAACAAGCTTTAGAGTAGACTGGAGGACCTTTTCTTCTTTCCTTGATCTCTTTAGGTTATAGGCCTCATAATGGAATCACTGGCTTCCTGGTTTTGTTGCTCTCCCATTCAGGCCTCATCCCCAAAGCCTTCTGATTTTCCTTGCTGCCCTTTTTACTTCTTGTACTGGAGGCAGCTAGGTGGTGCAGTAGATAGAGCAGGAGTCAGGAGAACCTGAGTTCAAATCTCACCTCAGACACTTGACACTCACTAGCTGTGTGACCTTGGGCAAGTCACTTAACCCCAATTGCCTCATCCTGGGTCATCTGCAGTCATCCTGAGGAATATCTGGTCACCGGATTCAGATGGCTCTGGAGGAGAAGTGAGACTGGTGACCTGCACAGCCCTCCCTCCCTCAAAACAAAGTCAAGTGCAAGTCACGTCATCATGTCTCTGATGGCATGGTCTTCTTCAGCAATGAAGGACAAACACATACTTCTTGTACCCACAGTATTCTGAGGATTAGTAGTCATCTTTATCAAACCTCAGATAATCTTCTATACCCAGACCTCCAGGAGAGACTCATAGTTGAAAGGGAACTCAGAGGTTCAAGCTGTACCTGAGTGAGAATCCCTTGTACAAGTGGTTAGCAAACTTCCACTTGAAGAGATCCAATGATGGGGGACTTAGTACCTTCCAAGGCTGCCCATTCCACTTTTGGGTAGCTCTAGTACTTAGGTAGTTCTTCCTTGTATTGAGCCAAAATCACCCCCTCTGCTTTTGGGAACCCTCCAGAATCCTTTCCAGCTCATCTGGGACAGACACGCACATCCATTTGGGGAGCATCACCAGGTGATGCTTGGGCTCTAATACATGTTTTCTTTCATGAAAAGTCTTCATAGACAGGCATCTATTCTTCCAGATTATTTTCTCCAAAGAATCTGCAAATAGCTAATAGAAAAGTACACAAAGGACCCCTGGAAAGTATCTCCGATTGTCTAAATCACTAAAAGCAAGCTGAGACTTGAAGGCCCAGAGAGGATGGGTAATTATAGAACTCCCCATAGCAGACTGTCTTCATGCAGGGTTACCTACAGCATGTCTTAAGTGTACACTTAGCTAATACCCTAGTGATAAAGGCTCTATTTTGTAAAAGTTTAGAATGAATCTTGGAGCTTTTTCATTTTTAAAAGCATTTGTAACGCACGAGTTATATTCTGAACCTCTGTCCCACTCTGTAAAAAGCATTAGGAATAAGGGGGAGGGAAAGCAGAAATATCAAGTGAAATACTGCAGCCTGTTGGAGATAGAATATTTTTTTCTTAGAGACATATAGTTCCAAAGGATGGAGTTTGCAAGGCAGTGTTTTTGCTTCACATTTAGCCTGGCATGTTCCAAGTATCAGACTGTCCCTTTCTTCACTGTTAGGGCTTTGACAACCAGGCAAGGTGTTCTGGCTACAGAACGCCTATAATTAAAAAGAAAAAGGCAAGAGAAAAATTAGTGCTTGCCTATTAGGAGAATACTTTGTGACATTGGGTAGAAGAAAATATGCCCCAAGCTCCAGGCTTCCGCAAAATGGGTCCAGTCTTGGAGGCTTCCCTCCTTCTTCCCTACCTCTCCCCTCCCTAAATGAGGTTGCTACCACCCAGAGTTGCTTCTGGGAAATTTCAGAATATAGTTCAAATGTAACTTGTCCAAGCACTTAATATAATAGTACATATGTTAGGGACAAGACAGCCTTTATTCTAACCCACAGAAACTGAAAGGACTACAGAAAGGACTCAGTAGCCCTTAAACGATCAATACAATTCTCCCCTCTCTTTCTACTGAGTCCCACCTTTCCCCAAAGTTCCATAGTCCCCCAGCTTCATAACACTGCCCTGTGGTAAGGAGACCACCCTGTAGTTTAGATTGCCCCTGCCCCAGAAAGCTAATGTGCTCGAGGCTATTAAAGAGGTATGCACTGAACAAATAGCTCTGGGTCATAAGAACTAGAGGTCCAGGAATGCTGGACCGCTAAGGATATGTAGCTTCCATGTGCCTCTGCCCCAAAGCAGTCAGTGACTCCTGACGGGGAGGAAGGTGGCGTTCTCCTGATTCCAGCACCTAGGGCCAGCCTTTGTTTTGTCAGGCTGTGCTCTATCCTCAGGGAAGGAAAAATGCCCAAATCTGCAATTGAAAACTTCCCTTTTTTAGGGCAGCAAGGGGAGATGGCTGCTCCCACACTGGTCTGAGCCAACCAGTGCATCCCTCATCACTGAGAGCCATCCTCCATAAGGAACCACCTACTGGGTTAATATCCTCCTATACAATCAAAAGTCCCAAGCAAAGGCTCACCACCCTCTTAGTTCATCAAGTTGATCAGGGAACTCCCCTGCCCAATACCCTAAACTCTTGTCATTGTGACGTGACACACGGTCATCAGTTCTCCTTCGGACAAAGCCCCAATTTCTGGAGGACTTTGAAGGGCTCCCTTTCCCCTTCGAAGCAAACAGAATAGATGTCAATCACCAGGACAAATGGGTGCAGCCCCAGGCTGGCCCATCCAAGCTTCCTGCTTCCTCCCCCTCCTTCACTGTCCAATTATTCAATGGGCTTCTTTCAAGCAGCCGGACCCAGAGTTTTCTAACTGGGGGGGTGGGGGGAAGCCAAATCAAGCAGCTGGTGTCAGTCTCTAGGCAGGTGTCTTTGAAAAAGAGAGAAGACATTATCTGGCAAGCTTGCTGCTTCCCACTGGGAGAGCCAACTGTAATTACATTCGGGTAGGAGCAGGAAGTGCAGGAGGCCAAAGACAGGCAGGACAGTTTTCACCAAGGCCTGCCAAGTTGGGCATTACCAGGGCTGGCTGTGGGGGCTGATGGCTTGGCTGGCAAGTTTTGTGGGGCCTTTTAAAAAAGAAAAGAAAAGAAAGACCTGGATATGAGGGGAAGGAGAAGCCAGGCAGCTTGCTTAAGGAGAAACTCCTAGTCCAGGGAGGGGGAACTAGTGGTCTCAAAACCATATATGGCCATCTAGGTCTTCAAGTGCAGCCCTTTGACCAAATTCAAATTTCACAAATTCAATCAAAGGACTGCACTTGAGGACCTAGAGGGACATACGTGGCCTCAAGGCTGCCAGTTCCCCACTCCTGTCCTAGAACACTGTTCCCTTCCCTGTTGGAAATTTACTGCTGATATTAGTACTCATAAATGTTGACCCTTGTTGAGAGGAAAAAACATCCTGCTTTTTCAGGTCACAGTTAAAATTACTTCTCTCCATGTAATCTAGTTTTTGGTTCCCAACAGGTAGTGGTAGAAACCCCCTCTTCCATCCCATCAACAATTCCTCTGTAACTTGTAGTCTTACAAGTCCCACTTTTGACTGTTAGCCTCCCTGATCTTAGTTTTCTCCTTTGTAAAATAAAGCTGGGAGGTGGGACTGGATGTCCTCTGAGGTCCCTTGGCTCTAGATTTACAAGTCTGTGGTCTGATGAGAACCACTTGGAGCACTAAAAACTTAAGGTGCTTGCCCAGCATTAGAGTCAAGATGTGTTAGCATGGAGCTTGTACCCAGGCCTCCATCCAGGGCACCAGGTTGCACGTAGTCCAGCATAGAGCGCTGAGGAACCAAAACAGGTGTGCTGCACTTGATATAATAGATTTCTGAAAAGTTGTTCTATAAATTTGTTTAGACTTCAGGTGTACCAAGGAGTCAGTTAGCTTGCTTTTTAAAGGAATTGAAGCATTCAGGCATGTGAATAAACACAAGCATGTGAATTGGCCTGGTAACCCCATGGAAATCCTACCCCATGCCTCCTGGTCCCTGCACACAGTCCTAGGTGCTCTACATCAATACAGTAGAACATAAGCTCAGGTAGGTACAACTGGGCCCAAAAGGCTTCTGGGCCCTCCAGGGGCCCTGTGACAGACAGAATCTATCATCGCAGGCCTAGCCCAGCTCAGCTGGCAGAGACTCAGCTCCCAGTGGCTAGGCCACCAGAAGAGGAGTTTTTCTCATAGTATCCCCAGCATTAATCCGTTAAGGCTGGGGTATCAGATTCAAATAGAAATGAAGCCATTACATAAAGATCTCTACCAGCTGCATATTGACTTAGAAAATCACATATTAACATTATCTATATTCTACTATATTTTTATTTATTAAGCATTTCTCAATTATACTTTAATCTGTTTTACCACACTGTACTCCAGATGTACGAGGCCTGTAGGCCTTATGTTTGATCTGCATCAATAGAAGGTGTTCCCACACCAGGGAAAACACAGATCCTTGAAATACTCAAGTCATTGCCCCCTTTCAGTTCAGATTTTTCACGTAACCACCTCTTTCGCTTGTTTGAAACATGGAATACCAGGATTGGTTAGTTGGTTGAATGAATGAATGACTGAATGAATGAGAATTCTCAATCATGAGAGGAGAGGAAGACTCTGGGTAGATGGTCCTTATCCTGCCTCATCCAAGCAGACTGGCAGGTTCCCAGTTCTCCCTTAAAGGATAGTCTAATGACATGGGCATTTGGGTAAGAGCTACTTAAGTAACACTTATTTTTTTCCTCTTTCTTTTCACAGTGACTGTGGCCAACACAGTAGAAAAAGGTAAGAAGATTCTATAAACTGCTTTGGTCAGACCATATGTGCTTTCTCTTTCCATGTAAGAACGAATTGCCTATTAATCATCCTATACATTGAACAGCTTATCCATGATATACTTGAGTAGCTAGGAAAAGCTTGAGATTATTAGTGGCAAGGACCCTGCGTGAGAAAAAAACCTTCCGGGTGGGGAGGGTGGTTCTAGAGGTCATGAAGCAGCCCCCTTTGTGCCAGATGGACAGCTGCCAATACCTCAGCAGAGGGTGGCACCGAGATGTCTACTGATAAGTCAGACTCCCATCCTTCCCTCTGGCCACCAGCACTGTTCTAACCAGTTGACCACCACCCCCAGGCCTGAAGCAAGTACTTCCTTCCAGGAGGCTACTTACTCTGACTGCCAGGTCATCCCTCTTCCTCTACCTCCCCATGACTGGTAGACACGATGAAGATCCTGCTATCTCTCTCATGACAACATCAGAGTTTTCCATTTCTAAAAATGTCTTAGAGATCCTCACACTACTTTACCACTAAGCCATATGCCTTTATGTAACCCACATGTGTTTGAGAATCACTTCCTAGTTAATCATTAATCTATATAACCCCCTAGTTATAAGTCACTTTCCTGAGCGAATCAACACCCCAGGCCTCTGATTACTCACATTTTCAGATGAGCAAACCAGAGAGTAGTAAAGCCACTTGGCCTGTTGTTTTAGAGCAAGTCATCCCCGGAATTGGAGCTGGGAGCTCCAAACTTCCAGATTCTTGCCTCCTCTATATTTTCTTCTGCAGTTGACCAAGCCAAGGGGCAAAATCCAATATATGTCAGGTGTTTATCATAAACTCCTAGCTTTAGCTCCTGAAACGTGACTCATTACCATATTTAATTTTATCATTTGGAACTCCAACTCCAACTCATATTGGTTCAAGAGAACCAATACATATAGCCCATTTGTCTATTTCCTCATTCATTTGTATATTTCCGCATTAATAAAATATCAACATCTCTTCCAATTAACCAGTTAAACCTAGAGCCCCCACTAGTTCATAGAATATTTTTTATTTAATAGACTGTAGAAACCTAGTTACTCTGTATTTGTTAATACTCTATATTAAATCCCTTAATCCACTAGAGTTAGATAAATATTAAATTTACTGAATTTACAATATATCAACAATAAAATTGTTAATAAAATGAAGACATAGATAACGACTTACAATATTTTAGCTGTGAGAACAGTTCTATCCAGAATCATCACAGATCCTCAATGTAATGGCCGCTGACTTCACTTCTGAGGGCACAGTCCCACACCACTCTGTTCATTCAGAATAACAATCTCTTCCAAAGAATTCCCTTCATCCTTTTTGCAAGATAAAGCTCCTAATAGTTCCTTTAAGAAAGAAGTTTTCCCTGTCTTCTCTCTCTGTCTTTTCCAGCTTCTCTATAACCAGAAAAACAGTTTCTTCCAATAAATGGTAGCAGTCATCCAGTTTAGTTGCCTCATTTTCCAGATCTAGAATGTAACTAGTATTATAGTAACTTGAGTGCTAGATTTGGCATTCAGTTCAAATTCTGACTCAAAGAGCAAGTAAATGTTCGAGTCAGGATTTGAACTGAATTTATTCACTGTGTGACCCTGGACAAGTCACTTAGCCTCCATCTGCAACATTTTCCTCATCTGTAAAATGGGGATAAAGATAGTACCCAGGGTTGCTGCACAACTCCAGGGAGATGATGTGTGTAACGGAGCTTGGCAAACCTCAACGCTCTGGTGTGATTACTTGTACTCTAATCTGAGACCTGGAGCATGTGTTGGGGGTGGGGGGAGCATGTGGCAGGGGAGAGAGACCCCTGAAGTTGGAGGCAGAAGAGATGTCCATGTCTCAGCTCTGTCTGGTTACCTGCTGAACGAGTCCAACTCAATTTGCTCATCTACAATAATATTTGCCCTTCCTAACTCAAAGGGAATATGTGTATAAAGCACTTTGTAAACCTGACAGCTCCATATAAATGGAAGCTGTTGTTTCTATTGCAATTATTATTGTCATTTCAGAGGCTTGGGGGAGGATCAGATGAAGTCATGTAGGTGAAGCTCTCCAGAATCAGCCCTTTATTAGCAACAGGAACCCTACTAATAATTACAGATTCTTTCTTCTCATGGGCCCAAGGGTGGATCCAGCTGAGCCATCCCAGGGCAGGGCAGTGTTAGAGAGTGAGGATGTGTAGGGAGCTGGCCCACCTTGGAGCCTGGAGCCTTCCAAAGACATCCTGCCTGTCACATTCATTCCCACTGGCCAGCTCCCTAGGTCTGGCCCCTGGAATTTGAGCCCCTTCACCAAATGCTGCAGCCAGTGGGTCCCTAGAGATCATCCAGTCTAACCCCCTCATTATATAGAGGAGAGAACCAAGGTCTAGTGAATGGAAGTCATTCATCCAAGGTAACTTAGACTGTAAGCAACAGAGCTAAGCTTTGAACCCAGATCCTCTGATGCCAGATCCAGTCCTCTTTGCATTCCCACCCATTGTCCCTCCAACACAAAGGATTTCCTGATACCAGAACAGTTTACCAAGGGAAGCTGTATATTTCCTCATGAAGAAGTGTTCAATACCTGTCAATCAGCAACGTTTAGGTGTAGCTCTTGTCCGGAGATAGAACAATGGGCTTGATGACTTCTTGAGGTCAGAAAATTATAATCAGAAAGGACCCTAGAGGTCATCTAATCCATGACACAGATGAGGAAACTGAGGCCCAAGAAGTTAAGTGACTTGCCCAAAGTCACACAGGCAGTAATTGGCAGGACTGGGATTTGAACACAGGTCCTCTGACTGCAAATCTTGGGGTGGGGGGGAAGAGCGGTTTCCACTGCATACAGGAGTCCTGACCAACTCTCTGAACCATTGAGGTCTTTGCTGTCTCAGAATACAAATTTTGTATGTATGTTATTGCCAGTGGGAACTTTGCTTAGGATAGACAAAGAAAACACGTGACTTTCACAACGAAAGCAAGCAAAAGGTCTCCAAGCATATAACCTTTTCCTCAATCCCCAAAGTCACGCAGCCTACCTTTAAAAGGCATTCATTATTTTCTCTGTTCATTTCCCATCTCGGGTGCTATGTTAATGCTCGTTTCCTCTAACAAGTAGAGTGTCCCTTTTATGCCTTCGGAGTGTGAAGCAGTTCTCTACCCTAATGACTCAATTCCTTACGATGTGGCTGTCCCATAGGCACGGCCCCAATTTGCCCATAGGTTCACTGAGATCCCAAGACATCATCTCTGCGGCCTTACCAATAGGCCCTCTGACTCACTTCCTAGGTGAGACCTACGGTGGCATAAAAATGTACCCCAGAGAGCATGTCATTTTGCACCAGAGGGAGAGATTAAGTCAGGAGTCAGAATGCCAATTATGGGGCCTGTTTCCCCTCCCTTCCTTTGTCAGCCTAGGATCCCTATGCCCTCCTGTGCACCCTTGAATGCATGACTCTGGCAGCTCAAGGATTAGGGGTGGTGGCCACAGCGATCCTAATCGTCCTGGCACTGGTGGGGAAGAGGGGCATCCGGAGCCTGCAAGATGGTGACCTCAAGGCACTAATGGGAGGGTCAGGGCTCCCTGTATGAATGGACACCTCACTTCAAGCCTGTGAACCTCAGTTGCTTTCTTTGTAAAATAGGTATAACAACATTTGCACCATCTCCCACGCAGGATTGCTGTGGAAAAAGCTCTTTGTAAACTTTGACACGTTAGACAAATGGAAAGTATAATTTTCTTTTAGGGGGAGGGGGGGAAGGCAGTTATGGCTGAGAAAAAAACATGTTGAAATTAGGATCATAAGACCTGAGTTTTAAGTCCCAGGGTTGACACTTAATTAGCTACGTGACCCTGGACAAGTTACTTAACTCTGAACCTCAGTTTTCCTCATATGTAAAATGGGGATAGAGCTATCTGGAAAGAACACTGGCTTTGGAGTCAGGGGATCTGGGTTCAAATCCTTTCTCTAATGCTTGCTACTTATGTAACATTGGCTCCACCTTTCTGAGTGGCCTCAGTTTCCTCCCCTGTAAAATGAGGGAGTTAGATCAGAGAGCCCTTGATATTCCTTCCAGCTTTACAATTCTGTGATGATGGGAAAGAAATGATATGACTCAGCCAAGTACTTTATAAGTGAGCTTTCTGTAAATGTCAGCTGTTATTATTCTGTTAAATTCTGTGCTCTCCCACCATGATGATGCTGCTATATTCTCTTAACATAGCCCTCATCATGTTCCTTTCAGAGCCTATAAAGCAAGGTCTAAGCACAGGATGTCCCAAACCCATGGAGAGCTGGGTGTAAAAAAACATATGTACCCCTGTGGTTCTAGGACCAAAGCAGTTGTCTTTCTGGTCCTTTGTGTCACGTGTACCCCCCCACCCCCAATGATGGGGGAGGCCTGAGCACTGGCACCAGGCAACCTTCTGTGACACTTTATTACCAATAAGCTTGACTCCTAGAAACAATACAGAGGGGAAAATCAAACAAATTCCTGACTTCTGTTTAAAGATAAGGAACATGAAACACAGACAGGTTAATTAACTTTTTAAAGGTCACATAGATATGAACAAAATGGGAATAAAGCCTCGTTCTTTTGGCTCGTACTGTTCATTCTCCTATACAATGCTACTTCTCAGTGAGGCTTCCATGAGCACCTACTGTGTGCCTAGCTAGAACTCTGGCAGGCAGATGGCAGTTCCATCTGATCCACATGCACCAGGCCAAAAGCCATGGACAATCACTACAATGTAGAAAGAAGGAGAGCAGTTGAGGCACTCAGATGTAGACAGGAGATTAAATGCCAGAACAGAGTCAATGTCTACAAATTTGTAAAATACTGAAACAAGTAAGATCAACAAGAGTTCTTAAATCGGGAAGGCAAAGTGGACTTCCTGGATATCACTGAGACTTAAGATGGCACAGGATGGCACCCGTGGGTGGAATATGCCCATGAAAGGGTAACTTGAAAAAAACCCAACAGGGATATAGAAAAGATGTGGGAAATGTACCTCTTCCCTCTGTGTGAAAAGGTGGGAGACCACAGGTGTGGAATGTTATGTAGTCTGTCAGACCCCCTTAATATGTTGGTGGGTTCTAATCTTTTTTGCAAAGAAAGTCTTAGGAGAAGGGAAGGGACACTGAGAAATGAATGCAATGTAAAAGCAAAATGAAGAAGTGAAACTTTAAATGTAGAAAATGATTAAAAAGAAATGGGATACATAAAAGGGATGGGAGCTAGAGCAGCATTATATTTTAAAAAGCTATACTCACGAGAAATCCCAAGAACCATAGGAGAGAAGTCTGGTGGCAAGCACAATGGCCGAAAGATTTATTCTTTTACTATATTGGCTTTGGAGTATACTCTAGACCAGTGATAGCAGATCCCAGTCCACTTATTGATTTAGAAAACCACAAATGAACATTATTTATATTGTATTGTATTTTTGTTTATTTTGTTAAACATTTCACCCCTGCCATGTTGGGAGTTTTGCTGGCCACATGTGGCCAGCAGGCTGGAGTGTGATACTTCTGCTATAGACTACCCTGACAGAAAGAGGAAATAGATAAAGAGTTTGAGAAAACAAGATATAATGGTGATGGAAGACTCAATTTCTCCAAACATCTACTGGAGCTTTCTACTTTTGCCCAAAGTGAAGCAGCCAATAATTTCATGCCTTAGTAATTTCATCTTTTGAAACGTAGAGGAGATTCCATTCTGTGTCTGATTCTCACCATAAAAAGGAACTGGTAGCTGGGGTGAAAATGATGGGAACATTGAGGAGAAGTGATTCTCCATCTTAGAATTTGTGCCACACAAGGAAAGGAAAGATGGGAATTGACTGTTGAACACCTAGAATTCAATGGAGCATATTACAGGGTTCAGAGAAAGGATAGATAGATGGACTTCCATGGATTAAAATTCTTTAAGGGAAGTTAGCCCATGAGGGATGGGACAACTCTGAAGAATGAAATTCTGAAGACACAAAGAGAAACAGTTCTAATGAGGAAGCAAGAAGGAAGCTGTACAGGGCCCAAGATGGATGCAGATGAATGAGGACAGTCAGAACCACTCAGTCCTTATTTTGTTTTGTTTATCTCTTCCAAAGAGAATGGTCTTCAGATTGTAAAGCACCAAACACCTAATGACTAATAGGGAGTTGATACCCCAGGATAGATAAGGACACTGTAAGAGATCACCTTGCTGCCCTCCACCACTTAAACTCGCCCAACCTGGGGCAAACTATGTTCTCAGGTACTAAGCTGTCATGTGGTTTTGCTGAGCCACTTTCCATGATCTTCAAAAGATCTTGGAGAACAAGAGAGCTACCATAGGATTGAGAATGAGAGAGCTTTGAGAGAGGATTGAGAAGAGCAAACATCCCAATCTTGGCAAGAGAATGTAATTTGAAGGATCTTCACCCTGAGTCCTGGCAAGATGCTGGAATATCTTATGAAAGACGTGGTTAGTGAAAAAGGAAGTGATAATCCCAAAGATCTAAGCTAGTTTCATCAAGGACAGATCATGTCAAACTAGCCTAGTTTCCTTTCTCAATAGCTGGTGAGGGAAATACAGTACATGTAGTTTACTTAGACTTCAGGAAAACACTAGAAACTTTCTTAGATATTCAGGTAGAAATTATGGAGACATGTGGGATAGATATTCTTACAATTAGGTGGATTCAAGACTAGATAAATGGACAAACCCAAATCATAATCATTTATGACTGGCGTTCTCCAGTGAGGTGCCTTGGGGGCCATTGGCTGACTTTAAAGCTTTTCTATGAACGCTCTGAAATCTGCTCTCCAAAAATCGAGGGTATATGCCATATGGCAAAGTATTCCTGGAATCTCTCCTCTTTCCTAACACTTCCCCTCAAATTGCCCATCATTTCCCCTCAGTAAGCAGCTCTTGCTTGTTGGTGAGAATCGGATCCAGTATAGGATCTGACTGTTGTTTATAGAGAGTCACGAAATTATTAGCTGATCTAATTCTGGCAGAGATAGATCCCACCCGTGTCCAGATAACTGAAGTCCCTCATGTTTCCCAAGCTCTTCATCCATTCTTTCCTTTGTCCTGCATGCCCATAGTACACCCCTGCTTCTGCCTCCATGGATCTCCATTCAGATGTTCTTCATCAGTCTTTCTCTCCATTGGAGCTCTAGTTTACCTGGCTTGTTCTGAGACTCTGCATTTGTGTCCAGAGATCTGAGGCCATGGGTTTCATTGCTGACTTCTTTCTTAGATTTTGTCTCCTATAACCACGATAATAATGATTAGTTAATATTTATCTCGCTCTTGCTGTGTGCCAGGCACTGTGCTAAATGTTTTACAGTTATCATCTCATTTGATCCTTATAACAGCCCTGAGAGGTAGGTGCTATTATGATTCCCATTTTATAGATGAGGAAACTGAGGCAAATAGGTGAAGTGACTTGCCTAGGATTGCACACCTAATAAGTGTCTGAGGCTGGATTTGAACTCAGGTCTTCCTAACTCCAGGGCCAGTGCTCTAGCCTCTGCAATGCCACCTAGTTGCCCCATAGCTATGAATTTCAGATTATGTCTAGCATTCCTGTCCTCTCCACATAAGAACCTGAGAAAGAAAAGATGAAGTCCATGTGTGGAAACTTGCCTAAAGACTATAAGCTTCCAAACAGAATAGCTTATTTACCTCACCAAACACATTATGTTAGGAACAGGAGGACACTGCTCAGCGCCTGCTTGAAAGGGAAAGTTTAGGCTAAAGAATAAATAGTAAGTGCTTGCATTACACAGCAAGGCGCAGACCTGTGGAACTCATTACCCCAAGGGGTGCTACATACTGAAGGAATAAGGAGTTTTAAAAGGATATGTGTAAATTTGCACAACCCACATAATGGCTTCTGAAGGCTGACTCGGTTATTTCGAGGTATGTACCTAACATTTGAGGTAAATGTCAGGATGTCCAACCTCCTCACTCTGAGCAGATGACTCACAGGGCTGACCCAATATGGCAGTTCTCTCCTGCCCAGAGGGAGCCACCTTTGGCAGGAGGTGGTCTCCATTCTCCTCTAACAAGCCTGCCAGCTAAGGGAAGGGAAGGGAAAAAGCAGCTCTTAGAGACATAGAAAGTGTACTCATCGAAAGTGGAGTTCAGGCAGACCTCCACAAAAGAGGAGGTTGCAGAGTGTTGCCACAAGGGTAAATAATGCTTGGAGGGCTCATAAATTAGCCCCCCAGTGGATGAGCGAACCAGTCTCAGAACTGTCCTGTGCTCAGAAGTTTGTGAGCTAAGTGTGCTCAGAGTTCGGTTCCCATTTACTGAAACTGCAGCTTCTCTGCCTATTCACATGGGCAAGAGTGATTACAAAGCATGCTTCCCCCCCCTCCCAATCCCCTTCCAAAGCTTTTAGGCATCAGTTTATACAAAAGATGTTACAGAAAATAGTGGGCTTTTTTTTTCAACTAAGCACAGTTTCCAGCAATAGCTTTTAAAGCAAAGGGACTTGTAATAGAATTTCCACAATAACAGCCTTTGAATGGAACCTCTAACTGAACAGGGCTGACTCGAGTGCCGTGGCTTTAATGGCTACCTTTCTCCCTCTTCACTGGAGCCAGGAAAGAGCCTGTTGGATCTTCATGGCTGGCACTGCCCCCATGCCATTCGTCTAGCTATGTGCCCCTCTTGCAGCTCACTCACACCCATCACCATCTCATGTTCCCCAAGGCCCATGATGGAGGACCAAGATACCTCTTAATTGGTTTTTAAATAGCTTATTTTTTCCAATTACATGTAAAACCAATTATTAACAGTCTCTTTTTTTAATTTTGAGTTTCAAATTCTCTCCCTCTCCCCTCTCTGAGACAGCAAGCAATTTGATATAGGTTATACATGTGCAGTCATGCAAAACATATTTTCATATTAGTCACTTTGTGAAAGAAAACATAGACAAAAAAACGAAGAAAATAATGAATGTAAAAAAATAGTATGCTTTAATCTGCATTCAGACTCCATTGGTTCTTTCTCTGGAGGTGGATAGCATTTTTCATTATAAGTCCTTCAGAATTGTTTTAGATCTTTGTATTGCTGGAAATAGCTAAGTCATTTACAGTTGATCCTTGTACAGTATTGTGATTACTGTGTACAGTGTTCTCCAGATTCTGCTCACTTCACTTCGCATCAATTCATGTGAGTCTTTCCAGGTATTTCTGAAAGCATCCGGCTCATCATTTCTCATAGCACAATAGTACTCTATCCCAATCATATACCACAACTTGTTCAGCCCTTCCCCAGTTGATGGGCATCCCCTGAATTTCCAATTCCTTACCACCACAAAAAGACCTGCTAGAAATGTTTTTTATACAAATAGGCCCTTTTCCCATTTTTTGGATCTCTTTGGAATAATGACCTACTAGTAGTATTGCTGGGTCAAAAGGTATGTACAAGTTTGTAGCCCTTTGGTCATAGTTCTAAATTCTCCAGAATGCTTGGATCACTACGCTGAGAGTACCTTAGTGTCCCAATTTTCCCACATCCCCTCCAACATTTGTCATTTTCCTTTTTTTGTCATATTAGCCAATCTGATATGTGTGAGGTGGTACCCCAAAGTTTTAATTTCCATTTCTCTAATCAATAGTGATTTAGAGCATTTTTTCATATGACTATAGATAGCTTTGATTTCTTCATCCAAAAATTGCCTGTTCATATCCTTTGACCATTTATCAATTGGAGAATGACTTGTATTCTTGTAAATTTGACTCAGTTCTCTATATATTTGAGAAATGAGACCTTTATCAGAGAAATTTGCTGTAAAAACATTTTCCTCAATATCCTGCTTTCCTTCTAATCTTGGCTACATTGGTTTTGTTGTGCAAAACCTTTTTAATTTAATGTAATCAAAATCATCCATTTTATATCCTGTCACACTGTCTATCTCTTGTTTGGTCATAAATTCTTCCCTTATCCATAGATTTGACAGGTAAACTATTCCATGCTCCTCTGATTTGCATATGGTATTATTCTTTACATCGAAATCATATACCCACTTTGACCTTATCTTGGTATACAGACTAAGATGTTAATCTATACCTAGTTTCTACCAAACTGCAAAGCTATATTTTAAGAGCAAGCCCCCATCATCAGCATTTTATCCACAAAGTCCAGCAAAAAGAGACAGAATGAGAAATTCCATTTAATATAACTGTAGACAGTATAAAAATACTTGGGAGTCTACCTGCCAAGACTAACCCAGGAACTATACAAACAAAATTACAAAGTACTTTTCACACAGAGTCAGATCTGAACAATTGGAAAAATATTAACTGCTGATAGGTAGGCTGAACATAATAAAAATGACAGTTCTACCTAAATTTATTTATTCAGTGCTCTACAAATCAGACTACCAAAAATTATTTTACAGAGCTAGAAAAATAATAACAAAATTCATCTGGAAGAACAACGGGTCAAAAATATCAAAGAAATTATTTTTTAAATGTGAAGGAAGGTAGACTAGCAATGCCAGATCTCAAACTGTATTATAAAGCAGTAATCAACAGAACAATCTGGTGCTGGCTGAGAAACAGAATGGTGAATCAATGGAATAGATTAGGTATACAATACATAGTGGTAAATGACCGTACTAGTCTGTGATTTGGCAAACTCAAGATCCAAGCTTTTGGGACAATAATTCACTATTTGACAAAAACTTTTAGGAAAACTGAAAAATAGTTTGGCAGAAACTAGGTAAAGGCCAGCATCTCAGTCCATAGCCAAGATAAGGTCAAAATAAGTACATGATTTAGACATAAAAGGTGATACCATAAGTAAAGTAGGAGAGCATGCAATAGTTTACCTATCAGGTTTAAGGGAAGAATTGGATAAGGGAAGAATTTATGACCCAACAAAGGATAAACAGTATGACAGGATATAAAATGGATGCTTTTGATTATATCAAAGTGTAATAGTTTTCCCACAGACCGATGCAGCCAAGATTAGAAGGAAAGCAGAAAACAAGGGGAAAGTTTTCACAGTAAGTGTCCCCAATAAAGGCCTTATTTCTCAGATGTATAGAAAACTGAGTCAAAAGAATACAAATAATTCCCAATTAATAAATGGTCAAAGAATATGAGCAGTTTTCAGATGAAAAAATCAAAGACATCTATAGTCATATAAAAATGCTCTAAATCACTATTGATTAGAGAAATGGAAATTAAAACAACTGTGAGGTACCACCTCATGCCTAACAGAAAAGGAAAATGATAAATGTTGGAAGGGACATGGGAAAATTGGAACACTAATGAACTGTTGGTGGAATTGTGAAGTGATCCAACCATTCTGGAGAGCAACTTTGAATATGCCCAAAGGGTTATAAATCTGTGTGTACCCTTTGACCCAGCAATGCCACTACTAGGTCTGTATTCCAAAGAGATTTTTTTTAAAAAAAAAGAAAAGGACTTATATGTGCAAAAATATTTTTTAGCAGGTCTTTTTGTTGTGGCAAAGAATTGGAAACTGAGAAGATACCTATCAACTGGGGAATGGTTGAACAAGTTGTAGTAATATAATTGTGATGAAATAATATTGTACGATAAGAAATGATGAGCAGGCAGATTTCAGAAAAACCTGGAAAGAACTGCATAAACTGATGCAAAGTGAAGTGAGCAGAACCTGGAGAACATTGTACACAGTAGCAACAGGATTTTACGATGGTCAGCTGTGAATGACTTAGCTATTCTTAGCAATACAAAGATCCAAGATAATTCCAAAGGACTCATGATGAAAAATGATACCCACCTCCAGAGAAAGAACTGATGGAGTCTTTATTTTTTTTTGTTCTGTGTTTTCTTTCACACCATGACTAATATGGAAATATGTTTTGCATGACTACACATATATAGCCTATATGAAATTGCTTACCTCATCAGTGAGGGGCGAGGGGAGGTAGGGAGAGAATTTAGAACTCAAAATTTTTTGAAAATCAATGTTAAAGTTATTTTTACATGTAATTGGAAAAAAATAAAATATTATTTTAAAAAAGAACAAGCCCCCTTAATTATTAGGTCCAAGATACTTATGAAGAAGCGCTTGGTTCAGCCCCAATCTTCAAGTTGTTACTAGTACCACCTTGGCATGTGCACATGGTACCTGAGTAACAAAATTCAGCCTAGGGCTTGGGGAAGGGGTATCAGTATAGTGTCCTTGGTCAGGTTTCCTAGGTAGCAGTTGCTTCCTGCCCCTTTCCCCTACCTGCAAAAAAAAAGCAGCACTTGGAAGGGCTCTCTCTGGCTTTGATGTGGCAATCTTCTGATGCCCCATGGCTGAGGAGCAGTATCCCAGAAGCAAAAAACTCTGCTGGATCTGCTTGTCCATAGAGGATACCGGCCTCTTTTCACCTGCTGTCTGTGAGTAGTAGCAGCAGCAGTTTGTGAGCTGTTTGATTTCTCTCTTCGCTGAAACCCCACCAGAGCATCTCACTTAAAAAGAAACTCTCCACGACTCTTGCCTCATACAGGACCATTCTAGATGCCAAAGAATTAAAAAGGGCCAGAAAGAGGGATGGGCAAACATTAGGGAGCCTCTGGCTGCTTAGCAGCTACAGTTGAGGAGGAACCCTTGGGCAAGCTGTGCTCCCCTAGAGGGGTGAGGACCCTCCAGTCAGCCACTTGAACCCATGATTATAACCTCATTGCACATGACCAGGAAACTCCAAGTTCAAATGCTGGTTTTGTTGTTGACTTCTTGTACTTCTATTTGATTTAGACAAATTCAACTCAACAAACATTTATTAAACACCTACTGTATGAAATAAAGCCTCAGGTTCACTACTGGGCATGCCATAGACCAGGCTTCCCAAGAACCTGTGACCTAAAATAGGGTGATATAGTATGTACACCAAGGAGAGTGATGACCTCACAGAGGAGCAGTCAGGCAGTGTACAAAGGAATGAGCCTTTTGCCTGGGGTTGGACGAGTGTCCAGCAAGGACCAGGAACTTTTCTTTCATTGGGTAGGCAGTAGAGACTACTTTGAAGACTGGAATGAAGGAGTGACCTGATGAGCCATACATGAGGTTATTTGTCACTTGGGCAACAGTGTGAAGTCTCCAGTGGAGAAAAGAATGATCATTGTTTGTAGGCATGGGAAAGTATGGCCATGCTTCTGTTGCTAGTGTGGGAGCATTGACGACCACCTTTCCCAACTGAATTGATGTCAAGTCAAGGCATTGTTGTGTAGTGGGGAAAAAACATTGGATTTGCGAGCACAGGACATGGGTTCAAATGCTGACTCTCATGTTTACCACCTGCCCAAATGACCCAAGGCTAGTCATCTCCCTTCTAGTGAGTTTCTGTTTTTTTACTTCTAAACTGAGAGGATTGGAGCAGCCCAATATCTTAGGCATTGTTTTGTAAAGAGAGTAGAATCCCACAACAGAGCAGGGAAGTGGGATGTGGTTGGCTGCTGGATCTGGAAATGGAAGATCTGATTTTTTTAAACAAGGTAAAAAGAAGTAAGTGAGTAAATAAAATTCTTCTTGGAGCCATGAGAGCCAGATGCCCAGAGAGTGGTCATTGATGTGTTTTTGTTTCAGTCATCTACCTCACAGTGTACCATGCCCTCTTCGTTTTCTTCATCTGGACCTATTGGAAATCCATCTTCACCCTCCCACATCAGCCACACCAGAAGGTAAGTGGAGGGGGAAGGTGGGAGACTGGGACTGCAGGGGCTTAGAAGAAGAATGGGCCAGGCCAATCAGAGCCGGAAGCCTTAGGTCCTTTTATTTGGTATGTTCAAGGGCAGGCCATATGGCTGACACAGTCAAAGAAACCCAAGGGGAATGATAGAGGCAGCAACGGAAGGGTACTACAGTGTCCCCCTTCCCCCCACACACATGTGCACACACACGTGCACGCGCACACACACACACTCTTTCTCTCTAGAGCAGTGGCTGACACTTCCAAACTAGGTCAGCCTAACCCTCTGAACCTGGGACCAATATCTCCAGAGCAGCCCAGGGAGAGGCATAAGCAGGTCTGCCCCCAAGGGGTGTTGGGCACCGAGGCAAGAAGAGGGCCTGGTGACCTTGTGAGAGATCACCTCCCAGGACTCTGTGCCTCCTGTACCAAGCTCACACAGAGACTTTGTAGACTGGGGACATTTTCCCCATGCTTGTTTGAGAGTTCGTCTTCACTCTGTGTCAGGGCATCTCTAGGGTCAGGTAACCACCATATTTTATAGGGAAAGTACTTTGGTTTCCCCATTCCTGAGGTAAAAAGGGCCAGCTAGGAAAGGGCAAGTTTCTAGTTCGGAAGGTCCTAAGTGTAGATGTTTCCAGATTTGATTGGCGGGGGATGGGGGGATGGCTAGAGCATAGACTGCTTGTTGGATGCCAAAAGACTTTTCTCTTTCTGGGCCATAACAAGAAGAGTGCCAGAATCCTTCAAAGGCAAGTAGAGGTGGGCAGACAAAGCAGACTGCCAAAGAGAGCTTGGCCGTGTGCAAAAAGAAGCCTGTATTGGCAGTAAGAGGATATTCTCCAGTAAAGACCTCCTCAGACCTCCCAGGGTAGCATTCTTTTCTAGTATGAGTCTAAGAACAGATTATACATCTGTTCTTTTTTTCCACACAGCCTTTTCAGCTATCCAGTTAAACCCAATCATCTGAAACCATTCAGCTCTAAGTCCATGAAAACTTGTTGATTCCAGGAGCCAAAGAAAGTTTCATCTGTGGCCTAAGAAAAGCCACCTGAGAGAGCCCCTCCACAGCTTCCAAGATGAAGCCTTTTCTCCCTCCTTTGGGAGAATATGTGACCGTGGCAGGCAGGTTCATGTGCATGCTCACCCCTAGTCCCTCCACCAAATAAGTATGAAGAAGAGGCCCTAAAGATTCCTGACTTAATCTCTGCTCTGCCCACACCATCCAGGCAGAGATTGGGAGTGCTTGGGAGAGAAGAGTGTTCTCTGCAGATATCTGCCATTAAAGTCCTGTATCTTTCTTTGGATTAGTAAAGAGGGAAGGAAAACTCCTTGGGGACTCTTTAACAACAGTGAAGCATTCATTCCTCCTGCACCAAACACAGTGTGGTAGAGTACTAAGAGTCTGGCCCCCAAATGCATTGACTGACTCACTGTCTAGCACCTAGTCTTGGCTGTGCTCTCTGGATCTTCTCTCTCATTTTGGTTCCCTTGTTTTTTATTGGCTTTGTTTAGCCTCTCTCACTTTATAACCTTGGACAAGTCCCTTCTGCTTCCCCCTCAGTCCTCAGTTTCCTCTTCTGTCAAAGAAAGACTAAGCAAAATGATTTTTTGAAGTCCAGTTGTAACCTGCCCTGTGATTCCCAGTACTCACAAAGTGCCCAGCATTCTTCCAAATAAGAAGAATTCTCCCCTCGGCTCCAAAGCACCAAACCTGCAGATCATATACAGGATGCTCCTCTGGCATGGCCTTCCATGAAGGCAGTGACTTTTCCTGCCTTGGTCATACCCTTGGTTACATTTCCTTGATTACAAGGAACAAGAGGGGTCTTTGAAACTTACTTAATGTTTACATTCTTCCATTTTTATCCTTCATTCTCCCAGGACAACAAAGTAAACTGGCTTAGCCAGCCAACTTTTTCTATCTGCTTCAAGTATTTTTCATTTTTATGGAACCTCTTTGTAATTAAAAAAAATGTGGTTTTTCATATATAGTGCTTTTTTTCTTTTTGTATATTTCTAGCGATAGACGTGTCAACCCTGTCCAACGTAGCACATTCTACTTTTGGACAGCTCTGATTATTAAGAAGGGCTATTTTTCTTCTATTCTTATGTGAAGTCAAGATTTGCCTCTAGTTCATCCATTGTCCATAGTCTTGTCTGTGGGATTAAGCAAGACAATTCTTAATTCTTCCTCCATGTGATCATCCATGAAATATTTCAGTATAGCCATCATGGGCCTCTTAAGTCTTCTCTAGTTTAAGCTAGGCATTCCCAGTTCCAACAGTCAGTTTTTGTATGGCATGACTTCAAATCCCATCGCCATCCTCGTCACCCTCCCTGGCTTTGATCCAGTTTGCTAATTTTTTTCCTAAAATATGCTACTCAAAATGGAATATGATATGCTAGCAGCAGCTTGACCAGGACAGAGTACAGCAGGCATCTCATTTCCCAAATTCTGGATGTTGTACATCTTCATTAGAGCAGCCCAGATTGAGCTAGAGTTTTCGAAGAACAGCTGATACGATTAAACACCAAGACCCCCAGATCTTTTTTTACTTGACCATTGCCTGACTATATCTCTCATCCTGTCACTGTGTATTCAGTTGTTATGGTTGATTTTTTTAAAATTCTAACTCCATTTTTAATGGTTAGAAGAACTATAAACCCAAAGGGGAGTTTACATTTATTAATGCCATCCCCTTTGAACAACAGTATTATCAGTGGCAAACATAGATTTTCATTCCCTCAAGGAGCAGAATTTAGTAACCACTTGTCATGGTATATTTCTTATGAAATTTAGGGTCATGTTTCTTTTAAAACCAGGAACATACAGCATCAGACTCTAAACCAGAAATACAGTATTGCTAAAGTCTTAAGAAGAGCTTGCTTTTTATAAGGTTGCACCAAAGTAGGGCATGAAGAAGAGTCCCCCTACAGCCTCATGAAGACTTTCCAAAGACTCCCCCAGGAGGCATCTTTGCCACTGACTAGCCAAGCACAGTAGCCATCAATAAGGTTCTGGATCATAGCCAGCTGGCACGCATTGAAGTGATAGACTTTGTAACCCAATTTCACTAGGCTAATGGTTGACTGAGCAAATAGCTTTATTAAAAACAAACAAGAAAAAAAGGTTTAAGAGTGAAAGGGGGGGGGAAGCCCAGTGCTGCCTGTTCCCATTTTGTGCCCAACTCAAGGTGTTTACAGCTTTCTGAACAGCGCATCCCAGCACTTAATTAGCTTTGCAAATGGCATCCGAACTCTTTGGTCCTTTTCTTTCATACTGACCGGTTCTTATTTTGTACTTCAGCCTTCACTTGTAAGATATCAACCAATAGGATGAGCCTGGAACAACCATTATTTATCTCTTTTTAAAAACCATCAGTGACTCATTTATCCTGCAATCAGGATAATTGGTCAGAAACCATTTCCTTGTTAATTGCACATAAAAAAGCTCTCAAGTCAGATTTGAAGCCGGGACAGGTAATTGGTATTTGCTTATGGATGGGATTTTCAAAAGCTTTTCTCTGTGCCTTGGACTAAGTGGATGTGTGCTTGTGTTCCTCTTGTTTTTAGTTCTTCATGTCCTATGGAGACAAGGAACGCTATGAAAATGAAGAAAGGCCCGAGGTTCAGAAGCAAATGCTCCTTGACATTGCCAAGAAGCTGCCGGTGTATACCAGGACTGGGAATGGAGGTGGGCTCCAGGGGAGGGTGAAGAAAGGAATGAGAGTGGGCTCAGAAAGGTTAGGGGGCGCCAACCAGAAAACCACACGGCCCCTTCCCCTGGGGCTTTCCAGCAAGCATCATGGAGTCCTTCTTTTGGTTTCTGATATTCCTCATCTGCCCATTTGCCCCAGAACCAGTATAACTGAGATCCTTCCGTACCCGGCTGATCCCACTGCAGCCAATCCAGAACAAGGGGCAAGGAGGGCGTCCTACTCAGCATCAATCCTTGAAACCAGTATGCCATGCTAGAACACTGTAGACAGTACAAACTAAGGGTAGATTTATTGTGGGGAGGGGAAGGGGAGTCTTGTTCAATACGTATCATGTTGACTTTTGTGATGACTGCTTGGTTTTCAGAACAAATCAAATATCATGTGCCGCTCTACATATTCTGGTTAGTCGGGGGTAAACTTCTCTAGGCCCTCCCAGCAAAGTCTTCATCAAGCTAGCGATCTGCCATGTGTTGAGTCCTAGTGAAAAACAAAGGAATTGTGTTCATTCTGTCTTGGAGTCTCATCTAATGCATTCCTACTACATACAGTAACTCTACTACGTTAAAACTCCCTTCTGGGTTTACAGTTGTTCCAATCATTAAAAATGGGGCTAGAATTTTTAAAAAATCCACCATAAGAACTGAATACATAATAACAGGATGAGACACATAGTTAAGCAACAGATCAAGTAAAGAAAATCTGAGAATCTTAGTGTTTACTGTTTGCGCCACATACAGTACCTTTCTAGATGCCTCATTTCCTCATTATGTGTGCTCTCCTCTACCAAAGTAGATTATAATCCTTCTTGGCTTTATTAGGCAAATTTCATGAGTTGCTCAGGCTAAAAGATTCACTCTCAGCTGACTAACCTTCTGGTGAGGAGTCCCTTTGAGCTATGCTAAGCTGCACCATCACTGGGCTAGACCTTTGCAGCCTGGAAGGCCCTTCCAGAGCTTGTGCCCCACTGGCTTGCCTTTGAAGACCCTCAGGTAACCAGAGTAAGGGCTTTACTAGAGGCCTGTCTCTACCATCCTGTAAAATCATTGAACCCAAGATCCAGAGCTAGAAGACACCTTATAGGTCTCAGAATCCCACCTCCTCATTTCATAGAAATGACTTGCCCAAGGTCATACGTGGAACATGTGTCATGTCTGGGATTTGAATGTAGATGCTTGAACTCCAAACCTAGTTTTCTTCCCTCAGAATTCCCTCCTTAGCTCATATGATAACAGTTACAAGTCCTATGCTGTCCTTTAACAATCACTCTTTGCAGAATAGTTTCTGATCTTTACCTAATTACAATTCAAACCCTAGAGTTCCAGAAGTAAATTATTAATCTTTATTTTCATAAAGAAGAAACTGGGGTGAAAGAAGTCTAAGTAAATTGCCCTAGGCTAGTAAAGCCATTGGTAGCAGGGCTTGGTTGTTTTTCATAGATTTTATTGATATCTTTGGTTTTTATGTCACCTCGATTTTCCCTTGTATCCCTCCCTTCCCCTTCCTAGAGAGCCCTCTTGTATAATAGAAAGTTTTTAAAAAATTAGCAAAACCATTCAAAACGTTGAAAAAATCCACCATTTTCTGCAGTGTTCCCCACTGAGACCTCTTCCCCCCACTCACCCCATCCTCATCTCTGCTCCCTGCTTTGGAGCCAAGTTAGTTCTTTTTCATTTCACAACATTCAGTTTTGATTGGCTCATGGCTATCATTTTTTCCCTTTGCATTGTTGTAGTCATTGTATATATCGTTTTCCCAGCTCTGCTTATGTCACTTTATATCAGTTCATAGAGTTTTTCCCATTGTCCTCTGAATTCATCATGTTTATCATTTCGTACAATGAACAACATATTCTATTACATTCATGTACCACAGTTTGTTTCACCATGAAGATTTTGGTGTATATGGAGCCTTTCTTTTTTGCCAGTGACCTCCTTGGTAGTACATGCCCTGCACCAGAATCTCTGGGTCAAAGGGCACAGGAGAGCTTGTTTTAAACTAAAGGGGTTCCTGGATCTAGTTCCTGGTTCCTTATGCTCATCTATCTGGAGAGTCTTCAAAGACTTTTACACATGCAAGTGTGCTATCCATACACACAGACACACACTCACACACACACACACACATACACATTCACATATTCACATTCACCATGTTATACTTGTCTGATCTGCCTTTGGTTTGCTAACTTGCAACGATCTAAGTGACACTTGGCTAAAACATTTTTAAAGTGACTGTCTATCTGGGATAACAGGATATGTGGGCCTGGAAGTGAGTTTGGACCCTTGCTAATTACCTCCTGTTTCTTATAGCTGTACGATTCTGTGACCGGTGCCATCTGATCAAGCCTGATCGCTGCCACCACTGCTCTGTCTGTGCCATGTGAGTGACAAGAATATTTCCTGAGTGCTAAGCTTGCCCGCTGCTAGTTGCCTTGGCAACAAGAAGACTGGTCTTTACATGTGACCATGCCAGGGCATCTCCCTTGAATCAGAGATGTCCAAGCTAAAAATGCTCTCATTAAGTCGATGCTTTAGACCAGAGTTTCTTATCCTGGGGGGTATGAACTTGTTACATTTTCATATTTTGGTAGCTATATTTTAAGGTAATAAATTTCCTTTGTAATCCTATGGTTTTTTATATTATTTTATGAATTTAAAAACATCATTCTCAGAAGGGGGCCATGGGCTTCCCCAGCCTGCCAGAGGGGTCCATGACACAACAAAGGTTAAAAATCTTGGATTTTTGGACAGAAAAGACAAACAAGGCCCCAGTGGGGTGGGAAGGGAAGGGAGAAGCGGGGGCGGGGGCCAAGAGCAAAGAGAATTCTAGGTGCATGTCTTTTCAAGCCCTTGTTTTCCCTGGGTGAGTTCCTTTGTCCGTATTCTCTTCACCTATGAAACTCTTTTGGGATTGTCCCAGGCTTTGTCCATGCTATTTACTTGGAAAGGGGGGGGTATGGATAGTGTGGGAGCAGGGACAAAGAGAATGACAGAGAAAAATATGGAGCAACAAGAAGACAGAATGTACAAGAAGCACAGTGAGATGGAAGGAAGAAAACTGCCCTAGGCCTTGACTCGCTTGTTGGAGTTTTGAAGCCTCTAGCCCCTTCAAAAGGCTGTTTCAAGGCCAGTTATTTGTTGTCAGCTTGATCCCATGACATGATCAATCACATCCTTGAATCACATCCTTGAAAGAGCTAAGGACTCACTGCGGGGTAGTGTAGGGGGTGTGTGTTGAGGGAAGAGGTGTGGGCAGTGTCCCAGGAATGGATCTCTGGGACAGGGCAGATGCAGCAGTGTCTCTCTCCTCCCCCAAACGATGCCTCACATAGCATAGCCCAGCTACCGAATCACCCCTCTGCTGTAATGGTATTAATAATAATATGTCAACACATTGGGGAGCCTTGAGAAACTCCCTCTTCAGCACCTCCTTCCACCAACACAGATCTGCCTGTGACGCAGTAGAGAAGTTGCCAAAGGCATATAGAGGGGATATGCCTTGCTCGCTATCTGTCACACAGTCATTAAGTATTGGAGGCAAAAATTGGTGCAAGGTCTTCCTGACTCTAAGCCTAGCAGTCACTGTGTTTTCTAGTGATGAGAACAATAGGTTTCCTTATTAGCATCTTCTTACTCTGTCCTGTTGTATTTTGTCTCTTGTAGGTGTGTCTTGAAAATGGACCATCACTGTCCTTGGTACGTCCTCCAATGAGTCAGAATTGCTTATGCGTCCACTTTTCTCCAGCTCAGTTCTTTCTGCCTCTGCACTTTATTGGTCTTTTGGGGAACTCAGCCCAATTCAGAGTCACAATGAATAGGTGGAGGTCTGCCCATGTGTTCCTAAAGCCACAGAGCAGATAGATTCCTTCCCGTTCACTGCCTTTAACAAGTGGTCACATGGTTAACATGAGTTCAGTTCTCTTTCATGTTTCAAATCTGTTTTCTAGCCACCCCGTTGGGTGGAATCTTCATTATTTATTTCAGCTGTCCTCTTCCCAGATCTGTTTGGTGGACATGGGGGAATCAGGTTGGATTATCTCACCCTGGCCTAGAACACCTCCACTCACTCCCCAGCTCTGCACAGCTGCCTAGGCCATAGTGGCTTCCCAACAGCAGACTTACTTGGTAGACAGGGCATGGATTTCTGGGCCTGCAGATGGAGACAGAAATGAGGATGAAACTGGAACTTGATTTCTTTCTGATGATTCTATGGAGGACCTTGTAGCTCTGTAGGCTTCCCCCATGGCCTGGAATGAGGCAGCAGGGGAGACCTGCTTCCCTTGTTTCGTCTTTTTCTGTAGCCCCATGTTCTTAACGTGCTCCAACCCTTGATTTTTTTGTGTTTTTTAGGGTGAATAACTGCATTGGATTTTCCAACTACAAATTCTTCCTTCAGTTCTTGGCCTACTCTGTTCTCTACTGCCTCTACATTGCTGCCACAGTTTTCCACTATTTCATCAAGTATTGGGTGGTAAGTTTGGGAATCCTGAAAGGTTTGTTCCCTTATTTACCAACACCGTCACCCAACCCCATCTAGGAAAAGTTTATGTATACCCACCTTGTACTATGTTTTAAAGAGTCAACACTTTATATTGAGGGGAAATAGATTTCTGTGGAAAGGTGTAGTTTAAATAACTGGAGGATAGGGACCGCACCTGAGATTTCATTGGTTAAGAAGAACTCCCACATGTGGAAACTCCCTCCATCAATGCAGGTCATCATCTCCTCAACTTAAAATCCTAAAGAATTGCCTAGAGCACTGAGAGATGATTTAAACAACTTAGATGAACTGATACAAAGTACAGTGAGAAGGACCAGGAGATCATTATGCCCAGGAACAGCCATGTTGTCCAACGATCAACTGTGAAAGACTTAGCTACTCTGAAAGCAGATTTTTTCACTTTCATCATTGCTTCCTCTTCATTATTGTTATTTTTCCACATGGCTAATATGGAGATGTGTTTTGCGTGACTCCAGATGTATAATTGATATCATCTTGCTTGCCTTCTCAATGTGTGGGAGAGGGGTGGGAGCAAGGGAGAGAATTTGGAACTTAAAATTTTTTTTAATGAATGTTAAAAGAGGTGACCTCCCCAAGAGTCATGTAAGCATATGTATCAGAGGCAGAACATGAATTCATCTCCCTGGCTTGGGGACCGGCTCTCCAAGCCTTTCATTTATGGCCTGTTTCACTAAGGCTGATGTGGCTCTTCAGACTTGACCATCCAGGACCTGATATGTATGTCTCTTACTAAGACCACTCTTACAGAACAGAAATATGAAAAAGTGAAACTCAATTCTACAGTCAAGATTTCTATGGAAAGGGCTGCCCGTCTCCCCCAGACCCACTCCCTATTTGCCAGAGAGCTGCGGCATTCCCACTTGGCATGACCACATGTTGAAATCCCCAGAGCTGACAGGCCTAAAGTTGAGAGCCTGCGTGTGCAGCAAGCACTGGGCTGGGGGTCAACAGATCTGGCATCTTGCTCCTTCTGGCTGTGCCTAACCTTAGGGAAACCACTTCCTCTCTCCAGAAAGTGAGGCCTGCCAGGCTTCCTTGTCTCACCATAATTTTGCAAAGATCAAGTGGAGGAATGCATGGGCTGGCACTTTCCAGCATTAGAATGTTCTCAACAAATATGATTTTTGCCATGTCCCCACAACACACCTACATCCCTTTGTTTCTTCACCTTTTACTTGTGTGAATGAGGTCTGATGTCAGTGCAATAAAAATGGGGAGGGGTGAGAGCCCTCAATGATGAATCAGTAGAGATGCATGTTAACTATGTAACTGAGGGCAAATCCCTCACTTTCTTGCCCGGAACCTCAGTTTGCTTATCTGTAAAACAAAGATATTACCTACCTTCCATGACTATTTTATAGGAAGTTCTTTGTAAACTTTAAAGTGCTTGATTAATGTGAGTTTTTGTTATTAGCAATAATAATGGAGAAGAAGGAGTGGAAATAGCTCTGCCACTTACTATCTTCATGACGTTCATGAGAGAGCAAGTCATTTGTCCTCTCTGAGCCTCAGTTTTCCCATTTGTAAAATGAGGACATTGGACTAGATTAAGGGTTGGCAGACTATAGCCTATAGGCCAAATCCAACCCACTGCCTGTTTTAGTATGACCAGCAAGCCAAAACTGTTTTTTTCATTTTAAAGTAATGTGCCATACAAAAACAGGCAGAGGATTTGACCTGGCAGGCTATAGTTTGCTGACCCCTGGATTAGATGTTCAATCCCACGGTCCTGTAAATTCACATTTTCATCTTACTTTAGGGCTTACAAAGTACTTTCCTTGCCATGACCCTGTGAGGTAGGCAGTACAAGTATGTTCATCCCCATTGCACAGAGAGGAAGATCAAGACTTAGAACAGGCATCACCTATCCACAATCACAATAACCCAGGAGGTGCCTGAGCCAAAACTTGAAGGCAGGTTCGTGTGTTCTCCACCATTTGGGAACCCAGAAGACATGCCTCCCCCTGGACTTCCGTGACAGTTTTGCCCAGCATCGTCATTTCCTTCTCTCCCAGCCACCCACCCTAAGCCCTAGTAGCAGAGCCCAGAAATATGGCCAGAGTTGCCAGTTACTGCTCTTGGAGAGTTTTCTTTTGGGGACCAAGAGTCTTCATTTGTGATGAGGATCTCAATCCCTCAGCTCCTGTCAGAAAGGTTGAATGAAGCCTCTGGACAGAATATACTTCCAAATGGGCCAGAGAACAAAGGAACCAGGGCTTCTGTTGTTGCCAATGCTTAAATTATCCATTAGAAAATTGTCCCCCTCAGAATCTGTTGTTGCCAAGTCAAACCTCAGATCTCAGCTACTCAATCAGGTCAGGAATCCAACTGATCCCAGGGGCTGATAAAGCAGGTGGAGAACTCGTGGCTTCCTGGGCCAATGAAGAATATTTGCAGGAGAGGTGTTTGGTCATGAAGCCCCTGCTAATGGGCACGCAGCTGTCCCTCCATGATGGGCATCTTGCCCAGGAAACTCCAGCTCCCCTTTGGGCTCTTCCCCTAGCTCTGAGTTCCTTATCTGTGGTCCATCTTTTGTTACATGTTTGGCATTCAGGTCACATGTCATGCTCCTACTTCAGGGAAAACCCAGGGGGACCAAAAAGCCACCTCCTCCAATCAGTAAGGAACAAGCTGGTCTCTACAGCCTGCACTCCTGAGTCAACTACATCAGCTGAGCAGCAGTGATCCTATGGAAGGCCCAGCCTTTGCTCTGCACCACTATGAGCATGCTTTCCCCTACCCCAAGCACTAACTCTTTACCTGTTGTTTGAGGCCCCCACACTGAATGGTGGAGCTCTGTCTGATGGATCCTCTGGCCACATGGCTAGTGAATCTCAGCTGAAGAATTCGGTCCTAGGTACAATGTCAAGGATATTGAGAGCTTAAGAAAATATGGTTTGTTTCCAGTACCCCTGGCTAGCCTGAGCTCTCTGACTAACGTTGGAAACCTTGGGTTCAGTAGAACCCAATGCTTCCATTGCCTTCCTTTAACTGCCAAGTTCACATGCTTCCAAGGTAGGGCAGACCTCCCTAGAAAGCCAGTCCTAGCCTTCTGCAGCAAGAATCTAGCTCCCTTTGAACAATTCATATGAAATAGCCTCATATCCCTTATTGCTCCATTAGCTGCAGTGTGGTACCATGAACAGGGTGCTGGATGTAGAGGACCTGGGTTCAAATAGTAGCTCTCCCACTTACTGCCTGTGTGACCTTGGGCAGATCACTTGCCCTCTCTGGGCCCTAGATCTTCACCTATAAAATGAGGTAATTGAATGAACTGACCTCTGTGATTCCTTCCAGCTCCAGAACGGGAAACTTCAGGTTTCCCAATTGATGGAATGGACCCAACCGGAAGGCAGAATATATGAGGGCAGCACAGACCAATGACCATTTTTGCAAGCTCTTAAAAACTAGTTTTCTTTCACTTTGTAATAATTATGAATCTTTGAGAAGAGAAGGGAAGGAGAAGAAATAAACGTCAGAACATCTAATCAGGGGTGGGGAACCTGTGGCCTTGAGGCTACGTATGGCCTTCTAGGTCCTCGAGTGTGGCCTTTTGACTGAGTCCAAGTTTTACAGAACAAATCCTTTTATGAAGGGGATTTATTCTGGGAAGTTTGGATTCATTCGGAGGGCTGCACTTGAGGACCTAGAGGTTCCCCATCCCGAGTCTAAGTGGATTACTGCCAAAGCTCATGCTTGCTGTTCCCAGGTCCTCATCAGCACCACTCTGGTTCTGTAGGGTTCCACAAGCTCTTGTTTAGAACTCCGACAGGGCCTTAGGAGCTTTGACATGATAACCTATGAATGGTTTCACCTGCTATTGAACTATTATCACTCCTGAATATGCTTTTACTTTGCAGAACTGCAACATTGGGTCTTTTCCCCATAGGAACAGCAGCTATGTGACCCTGGGCAAGTCCCCAGGCCTCAGGTCACCCATCTGTAAAATGAGGGGGTTGGCCAACTCAGTGTGTAATCTTATGAACAGATCACTTAGGAGTCAGGACTCAAAAGGGGAATTCATATTTGCTATGTGTAAGGTCTCAGGAACCTTTTTTTTTTTTAATAAAAATTTATTTATTTAACTTTTTACATTCTTTTTCACAAAATTTTGGGTTCCAAATTTTCTCCCCTTTTATCCCCTCCCTCCACCCCAATACACCGAGCATTCTCATTTTCCCTATCACCAGTCTGCCCTCTCTTCTATCCTCCCTCCTTTCTCTTGTCCCCATCTTCTCTTTTGTCCTGTAGGGCCAGATGACTTTCTATTCCCCATTAACTGTATTTCTTATTTCCTAGTAGCAACAACAATACTAAACAGTTGTTCCTAAAACTTTGAGTTCCAAATTCTCCCCATCCCTCCCTCCCCACCCATTCCCTTTGGGAAGGCAGGCAATTCAATATAGGCCATATCTGTGTAGTTTTGCAAATGACTTCCATAATAGTCGTGTTGTGTAAGACTAACTGTATTTCCCTCCATCCTATCCTGCCCCCCATTGTTTCTATTCTGTCTTTTGATCCTGTCCCTCCCTGAGTGTTGACTTCAAATTGCTCCCTCCTCCCATTGCCCTCCCTACCATCATCCCCCCCCTTGCTTATCTCCTTCTCCTCCACTTTCCTGTATTGTAAGATAGGTTTTCATACCAAAATGAGTGTGCATTTTATTCCTTCCTTTAGTCAAATGTGATGAGGGTAAACTTCTTGTTTTTTTCTCAGCTCTCCTCTTTTTCCCTCCACTAAAAAGTCTCCTACTTGCCTCTTGAATGAGATATAATTTACCCCATTCCATTTCACCCTCTTTCCTCCCACTACATTTCTCTCTCACCATTTACTTTAATTTCTTTTAAGATATGGTCCCATCCTATTCAATTCACTCTGTGCTGTCTGTCTCTGTATGTGCATGCATGTGTGTATGTGTGTGTGCACGTACATGTGTACGTGTGTGTGTGTGTATGTGTGTGTGTGGTCCCACCAACTACCCAGATACTGAAAAGTTTTAAGAGTTACAAATATTGTCTTTCCATGTAGGAATGTAAACAGTTCACTTCTGGTAAGTCCCTTAAGACTTCCCTTTGCTGTTTACTTTTTCATGCTTCTTCTCATTCTTGTGTTTGAAAGTCAAATTTTCTTTTCAGCTCTGGTCTTTTCATCAAGAATGCTTGAAAGTCCTCTGTTTCATTGAAAGACCATATTTTCCCCTGAAGTATTATATTCAGTTTTGCTGGGTAGGTGATTCTTGGTTTGAGTCCTAGTTCCTTTGACTTCTGGAATATCCTATTCCACGCCCTTCGATCCCTTAATGTAGAAGCTGCTAGATCTTGAGTTATCCTGATTGTATTTCCACAATACTGGAATTGTTTCTTTCTAGCTGCTTGCAGTATTTTCTCCTTGACCTGGGCATTCTGGAATTTGGCCACAATGTTCCTAGGAGTTTCTCTTTTTGGATCTCTTTCAGGCGGTGATCGATGGATTCCTTCAATACTTACTTTGCCCTCTGGTTCTAGAATATCAGGGAAGTTTTCCTCGATAATTTCATGGAAGATGATGTCTAGGCTCTTTTTTTGATCATGACTTTCAGGTAGTCCCATAATTTTTAAATTGTCTCTCTTGGATCTATTTTCCAGGTCAGTTGTTTTTCCAATGAGATATTTCACATTCTCTTCCATTTTTTCATTCTTTTGGTTTTGTTTGGTGATTTCTTGGTTTCTCATAAAGTCATTAGACTCCATCTGTTCCATTCTCATTTTGAGAGAACTATTCTCTTCAGTGAGCTTTTGAACCTCTTTTTCCATTTGGCTAATTCTGCTTTTGAAAGCATTCTTCTCCTCATTGGCTTTTTGAACCTCTTTTGCCAATTGAGTGAGCCTATTTTTCAAGGTGTTATTTTCTTCAGCATTTTTTTGGGTCTCCTTTACCAAGGTATTGACCCGTTTTTCATGCTTTTCTTGCATCTCTCTCATTTCTCTTCCCAGTTTTTCCTCCACCTGTCTAACTTGATTTTCAAAATCCTTTTTGAGCTCTTCCATGGCCTGAGCCCACCGGACATCCCCCTGGGATGTCTGGGATACAGAGGCTCTGACCTCCACATCTTTCCCTGATGGTAAGAATCCTTCCTCGTCATCAGAATTGAAAGGCAGGAACATCTGTACCCCCTCAAAGTAGCTCTCTATAGTCTTATTTTTCTTCCCTTTTCTGGGCATTTTCTCAGCCAGTTACTTGACTTCTGAGATTCCTGTCCACCCCTGCCTAGATCCGCCCAGCTAGTGCTTGGGGTCTGGGATTCAAATGGGCTTTCCGCGGCAGGCGCAGCTGCTATTCAATGTGAGCTTAAGTTCTGGTGCTTGGGTGGGGGCAGGGCCATCTCCCAGGCTCAGTTCCCTCAGGGACTTTATGCAGAGACTTTCGGTAATGGCCCTGAACTTCTGCCTGCTGCTGCCTGCTGTCCCAGCCCGCCGTAGCTGCCTCTGCCACTCCCTCTGCTGCTGCCTCCCAAGGGGGCCCGAGTCATGGAGACACCCTGCTCCCCTCTCAGCCAGCCCAGACGTCTCTCTCACTGACCTGTAGCATCTGTGGGTGGAGGGACCTTCCCGGCCGCTGGAGATTCCGTCCCTGAAGCCTGCTCGGATCTGCTCCTCTGGGGCTGTGGCCAGGGCAGCTCAGGGGTGGGCTCCGCTTTCCGGGGCATGATGGACCCCTGAGGACGGCTCTCCAGGGCTCTCTGGAATGGAGATCTTTTCCACTGTGTTTCTGCACTCCTTGCAGTGATCCAGAATTTGTGGGGAGGTCTTCTTGCAGGAAACATCTGGGCTGTGGGTTCGGAGCTAGCATACGTGAGTCTTTCTACTCCGCCATCTTGGCTCCCCCCAGGAACCTTTCATTGACTGCATAGGTTCTGTGTAAAACTTGATCACCTTGGGTGCATTAAAGGAACATATAACAAGCTAGGGAAGTTCAGTAATCATCCACCATACTGTTTTCAGAGTCTCTACCCCTGTCACTTAAAGGCCTTATATGCCTCAAAAAATCAGTGCTATATCCTAAGACCAAGACTCACCGAGAGAAAGAGCAGCACCCTAGCTGTCACACCAGACAAACCTTCCCTTTCTCCTTCCATAAGCTCTAGCCTCCCTTCCCAAGATTCTTTTCCATTCTCATTTTAGGCCTCATAAGAGACATTAGTGATTCACCTAGTTGAGAGAGGGGCACTAATTTTCCCAAGGTCACATGGCCCAGTAGGAATTTGAACCCAGGTTTTCCAACTCCAGGCCCAATGTTCTTTCCAGGACATCACATATTCCACCTCATTGGGCACCATTCCAGAGGAGTTCAGCTCTCCAAAACCATGTTCCCAACTGAGAAGGAAGAAAGACATCCCAGCCCACTCACCTATGGGCTCCCTCCTTCTCCTTATTGTGCACGTGGCATGCCTTAGCACCTTGTTGCCACTCTTGTTCTGAGTTAGAGCTGGAGGGAACCCACCAAATGGGCAGCTGCAGCCAGCAGAAGATGACCCAGCTTCCTTTAGGCTGTTTAGGCACCCACTGTTGCAACTGCCTGTGAAACCTGATGGGTTTGTACTGTCTAAAGGCAGCTGTTCCATATGCCAACTCATTCCACTTTAGCTATAAAAAACAACAGTCCAACACTTGTGGTGGCTTTCACATTGAAGGCCATCACTGATAGGGAAGACATGTTCAAAGTTCTTCGTGCATTCCACATAGGTACTTAGTGTTGGACAGCTCCATTTTTAGAGCTGGAAGAGCTCCTCAGGCTCACATCAAAGATTAGAGAATCATGGATTTAGAGCTGAAAAGGGATTAAAAGGACATCACATCCAGTCTCCTCATTTTACAGAAGAGGAAACTGAAGCCCAAAGGAAAACAACTTGCCCAGGGTCACATGATGAGGGATTTAATAGCAGAGTCCACATTTAAAGCCAGCTTCTCTCACTACATATGCAGTGCCCTTACCATTCTGGGGCAGTGACTTGCCCAAGGTCATACAGCTAGTCAGGAGGGGAGATGAGACTAGACACCACTTCTGTGCCACTTTATTAAACTTTAGGGACCAAAGTGACCAAAAGGAGCTCCATGTTTAAAGGACTCAGGAAGAGTCTGCCCTAAAGAGGCAGGAATGGATTGCATAACCTCAGGATTCCCTTGGTTTCAAAGAGTCCAGGGTCTATGGACATTTCTTTTTGTTTAACTGGTAAATGTGTCTTTATTACCCATATTATGCCCGAAGTCAGGATTCATCTTACCATTTATAGGTTGAAAAGATTCACAGCAAGAAACAATCAGTAGAAATGTCACGTAAATAACAGGTATAACAGGGAGAGACAGAGACAGAGAGCCATTTGGAGAAGCATGCTCATTTGAAGAAAGGTCTACTTCTGCCCCCCAGGGAGTTCTGTATGTGTTTGCGTGTGGATACTCCCACACCCTCTAGTGAGGGCTCGTTGCCTCTGTTGGATCTGTAGACAGTCTTTGAGAGTCAAAGCAGCTAAAAGATTCCTCACCTGCAGCCAACCTGGCAAAGCCTCTCTGAACTTAGCTAGGCCAGTCTTGGAATGACAGCCCCAGGGTCCTGTGACAGGCCCACGTTTGAGGCCTTTCCAGCTTGGTAGGACCTGTCAGAACCTGAGTTCTGTTCCTAAGCCCTTGAGAGGTCACTTCTTCTGACACTGGAGGAGGACTAGAGTGGAAGAGAAAAAAAGGGCTGCCTTCTCAATTTTCCACACATAGGAATAAGTTATTAAGTCATATTCAATTCCCTTGACACTAACTAAGTGCCTATTGTTTGCAAGGCTCTGTCTCAGCAAGACCTTATGTAGGAGGTGGCTCTAGAGCCTCTAGAGCCTTAAAAAGGATAGGATGATGAGTCAGAGGTGAAGAAGGACAGCATTGCTAGAGCAGGAGGAATGGTTATGGAGCATCCACAGATTGTGTAGGCTGGGAATGGCAGCCACTTGGATTGGGCCTAGATTGCATGAGGAGAAATAATGTGAAATCTAGAATTTGTTTTACTTGACATATTTGTTACAAGTGTTTTGTCTTCCTTTTTTAATGGTGGGAGGTGGAAGGGAAAGAAAACTTTTATTCATTGAAAAATATGATAAAAGATAAGTTGGGACCAAATTACTAAGGATTTTGAGTACTAAACATGGTCAGATAGGCACTTTAGGTATGTCAACCTGACAGCTAGAAAGAAGATGAGTTAGAGAAGAGAAAGGTTTGAGGTAGGGAGACCAACTGAAAGGCTATTGGAATGGTCAAGGCCAGGTGGCCCCAAACTAGGCCATAGGAAGGGAGAGAGGGTACAGAGGTGAAAGATACTATGGAAGTTAAATCAAGAAGATTTCAGTGGCTAGAGAACAGCAAAGGAGAGTTTAAAACTGAAGATGACTCACGTGTTATGAACATGGGTCATTAGAAGTTTGGTGATGCCCTCGATAGACACAGGGAAGTATGGAGGATTTCAAGGGAATATACTGAGTTCTGTTTTGGACACATTATATTGGGATGCTTATGGGATGGCCAAGTGGAGCTGTCCAGCAGGGGAGCAGTGGAAGTTACTGTGGTGGATGGATTGGACTAGATGTTTATAGAGGTCTCTTCTAGTGCTCAAAGTCTATGATGCTGTGATCTCCACCAGGCCTTGGAGGTGGAACGATGTCACCAGAGGTGGCAGAAGGGGCTGGGGGGAGGATGCCAGGTTCAAGCAGAGAGGCAACAGAATGAACAAATCCTGAGAAGAGTGAGGCTGAGGTTCATCAGTTTCATCTCTCTCTTCTTCCTTATCTCTTTTGCTCACAGGGTGACCTGCCCAATACACGCTCCAAGTTCCATGTTCTCTTCCTCCTCTTTGTGGCTTGCATGTTTTTCGTCAGCCTGATGATTCTCTTTGGGTACCATTGCTGGCTTCTCAGCAGAAACAAAACGACTTTGGGTAAGCTTGACCAGTCTGGGAGGCTTGTGGAATCACTACTCAGGTTAGAGTATTCCAGTGGCCCATTGGACCTTTTGAAGAACCTGAGATAATGGTGCCATTTAGTTGATGTGTCATCACTCTGCTTTGCTGCTGAGCTAGACTGAAGATTGCTTTAGTGAATGAAATCCAGGAGAGAAAACCTGTTTGCAAATGCCCCTGACTAGGAAGGTTGCTGTTTATAGCTCCCCAGAGTTATCATCCAAAAGCCAGCTGACAGGGACATACATACCCAGTGAGCAAAGGAAAAAAGGGACAAAAGAGGAAGCCAGGCAAAAGATGGGCCAGAAGAATGAACGTTCAGAGAGAGCATTTCAAACAAGGGAGAAGAAAAATTCAGAAAGCCAGCCAACCCATTATTTTAGCAGTATTTTTAGGCTAGAGACCCTGTGAGGAAATAGGAAAGCATGAAAGACATGGACCCCCACCCTCAGGGAGTTTATAGTCAGGTTACAAAGACAGGATGTAAATCCATGAAAAGCTAAACAGCAAAATAATAAGGAAACCCAGTTTAATACAGCAAGACATGTGTTATCATAACAAGCCAGGTTCCGGTTCATTGCCATGCAAAAGTTCCAGAAGAGATGCATAGAGGGCTGTCCCAGGAGGCATTGAGTTGGAGCTGCATCTTGCCAGATGGGGTATGATCAAGAGAGGGGGAAGGGGGCTGGGAAGGCGTCTCAGGGAAGTGGGGGAGGGCAACGAAGAGGTCTCTGGCTGGAACCAAGGGTTTGGGGAGTTGAATGACTAGAAACAGCGCTTACAAAGAAGGGTGGAGGCCAGATTATGGAAGACTCTTGAGTGGTGATCCAAAGAGTTTGGACTCGATCCAGTTGTAAGCTGGAGAGCCCTTAAACAGAACAAGGAATAGATATATCCCAAATCAGGCTTTACTAAACTTAGTCAGCCAATTTGGGCAGGCTGGATTGAAGGAGGGCAGGAACCAGCAGGGCCTTGAGTTGATTTAGGACCTAACCTGGGCCTGTGGCAATGAAAGACAAAAGGGCAGAAATGGAAAATGATGCCAAAAATAATGAAGAGAACCCAGAAGCGAACCCAGAAGCTATTTAGATGTGGTGGGGGAAGAAGAAAGAAAGGCTGCTCATAGATTCTGAGCCCAGTGTCCACAGGATGTAGGCTAACCCTTGACCACCATTTTGTGGCACTTGGGGAGACAGATTGCACACATATACACATATACACACAAAGTCACAAAAAATTAGCAACACAAAACAATATATAAGTCTACACCGGGTTGGGGGAACCTGTGGCCTTGAGGCCACAGGTGACCCTCTAGGTCCTCAAGTACAGCCCTTTGACTAAATCCCTTCACATTTTATGATTGTGTGATTGTCAAAGGAGGACCACGTACGACCTCGAGGCTACAGGTTCCCCACCCCTGAACTCTATACAAAATATCCTTCAAGGAAGCAATGTGGAATGTTAGAAAGATTTGGAATTCAAGAATTTGAGTTCAGATCCTAGTTTTGACCTTGGACAAATTCCTTCCCCTCCATGAGCCTCAGTTTCCATCTCTGTAAAACTAAGAGATTGAATTATGATCTCTTAAGTCCTTTCCAGCTCTAACATTCAGAAGTCCCTTCTCACTTTGATCATCTGTGTTCTAAATTTCTTCCTCAGTTTGACAGTCTGGATTCTTTGTTAATCTTAAGTCCCTTAGAGCTGTAACAATGGATTTTCTAAGGTCCCTTCCACTTCTGACATTTTGTATGCCCAGGTCCCTCCCAGCCCTGACATTCTCTGAGGTCCCTCCTGGCCCTGACATTCTGTGTTCCAAACATTATCCCTTCCTGCAGATTTTTTCAGAAATAAAATCTACATTGTTACCACTTTTTTTGAACGTTATTATTTCTGCAGCAGCTCTAAAGATAGGCGCTGTTTGGCTGTTGCTACTTAAATGACGAGAAAATGGTCTGAAATGTGTTTTTCCCTCCTTGCTTCTGGCATGGAGAGGCGTGTTGGACCCTGGTGGCCTGCTGAGATTTTTGTACTAATAACAATTCCTCCTGCTTCTCAAGCATTTTCCTCCCAACCACCCAGTGTGGCAGGTAGTATAAGTATTCAGGGAAGGAAAATATGACTCTCATATCAGTGAAGTGATTTGCTCATCCTCAACCAAGAAATATCAGAACCAGGATTTGAACCCAGGGCTTGAAGGCCTGCTCTACACTGGCCTATATTTTTCTACTGTAGTGTGATTATAATGCACAGAGCTGGCTTCAGTCTGACTTTGTATTGGGTGAACAATCTTTAATTTACTGAATCATCTGATACTAATTAAGGATGATAGGTCAGCACTATGAGAGCAAACAGATACCTCAGGACAGTTGAATTCCCAAGGATCTGTAAAATCCTTGGTTTTCTGAGTGGCTGGGGGCATCTCATAATGCATTGTCTCCCTGTTTCTCCACTCTCCTAACCCACCCTAGAGGCCTTCTCTGCTCCGGTATTTCTGAGTGGCCCTGACAAAAATGGCTTCAACCTTGGCTTCATCAAAAACTTCCAGCAAGTGTTTGGTGAGAACAAGAGGCTATGGTTACTTCCCATTGGATCCAGGTAAGTAAACCACAAGCCAAGTGAGAAGCCCTAGAGACACCAGCACATTTCACTCAGCTCCCAGGCCTGATTCCTTTAGACTCATTGTTCCCTAGAATGTTCTAGTTGTTTCTGCTAGTTTAAAAAAAAAAACCCTAAGCAAGCAGAAGCAGAGGAGGGATGACAGGTTGGTTTGGGCCTCTGCAGACGGCAGTAGTCACCCCAGGAGAGCAGCAGAGAGTCACGCATCCTGTGAAAACATCAGACTCATGGTCACTAGTTCAGAACCATGACTTGTCTCTGACTTTCCTAAAGCTCCCCAGTCACACTAGAAGATAAGCAGGTCTAACTAGACCACATGGTATTTTCAGATCTCAGTTAAGTCCAATTAGGAAAGTACCTAAATTGGACAAGACCTGGGAGGCCATTGAGTCTGACCTGTACTGGCGTATAGAGGAGTCCCTTACGCCATGTATCTGCAAAGTGGTCATCCTGCCTTTGCTCAGAGACTTCCAGTGAGAGAAAGCTTCTTAGCCCTCACCCCTCAAGGAGACGTATTCCACTCTGGGACACGTCGGATTGTTATTGAACCTAAAAGCTGCCTCTCAACAGGTCCACCCAGAGCTCCTACTCTGCCCCCTGGAACCAGTAGACAGTTCACTGACATGAGTCCCTTTTGTATATGATAGTTCTTCAGCTGTTTGAAGACAGATATGGTGTCTTGTCATTTCCAGGCTCCACCAATCCCCATAGGATGTGATCATGAGACCCTTCACTGTCCTTGGTTGCCCACCTCCTTTCCAAAACAGTGCCTCTACCCAAACGCTCCCTGGTCCTAGTCCCTACATCTTTCTTCATGCAGTCTAAGAGTATATTTGCAACATACATGTGTTAAACAGCTACTCTGTGCCAAGCACTATGCCAGGCATGGGGAATACAAAGAGGAGAGCAAAGCAGACAATGCCCTCCGCAGATGGTGGTGATCAGAGCAGGGGAGGGGCCCGAGGGAGGGAGAGAATTTGGAACACAAAATTAAAAAAAAAAATTAAACATTCAAAGAACTACCTTTACCCTCAAGGAGCTTAGATTCTGTTATGGGGACACAGTGTAGACACAAGTAAGTCAATATATATATATATATATATATATATGTATATATGTATATATGTATGTATATGTATGTATGTATGAGTGTGTGTGTGTATATATATATACACACATACATACATACATACATACATACATACATATAATGAAGTAATGAAGTAATTTCAAAAGGAAGACAGTGTTAACCTCCAGAGGGATCAGGCAAGGGCACATGTAGGAAGGTGAAAAATGTCTAGGGCTCCTGTGGAGCCGTCCATTGGCAAACTTGTGTGGCTTGGCTCCAGAGGCCACAACCAGGAGCCCTGGTGTTGAGAGGCAGCTATAGGCTCAATAGGACAGATTTCTTAGCAATCAGAAGTATCCCAAAGTGGAATCCCTTCTTCGGTGAGAGAGGTGAGGGAAAGCTTCCTCTTTCTGGAAGCTCTGATTGCAAAGGCACAAAGACAGAAAATGAAGTATGTGAAGGAGACAAATGAAAAATAAGGTGGGAAAGATAAGTGGAATCCACACTGTTGACTTACATTGAGCTTGCAGTCTACTATGACCCCAGACTCTTTTTCAGATGATCTGCTTGTCAAACCATACTTTCCTTGCCTTATACTTGTAAAGTAGATTAAGGCTTTTATATTTATCCTAATTACGTGCCCTTTTATCAGATCTGACTCAGTGAACTAGCCTTTCAACACCTTTTTGGATCTTGATTCTGTCATCTGGAATGTTAGTGATCCCTCCCAGCTTGATGTCATCTACCAATTTCAAGCATGCTATCCATGCCTTGATCTAAATCATTGCTCAAACTATGAAATAACACAGGGCCAAGCACAGATCCCTGGTGAACTCCACTGAAAATCATTAATGACCTCAGTTTGGGGTGAGCCATTTGGCCAATTCCAAAGTCAATTGATTGTACTTTGCCTAATCCATATCTCTCCATCTTATCCACAAGAACAGACTTTGCCAAATGCTTTGCTACAGTCTAGTTCCATTAGCAGCAGCATGCCACATATTGTGGTAGTCTAATAACCCTGTTGAAAATGGTACCACAACCTTTTCTGCTTCCATGGCTTTCCCCACATAAGAGATGGTTTAGTTTGGTTTTTTAGAGGGCATGCTATTTCATAAAAAACCACTGGAGCTCCTGCTGGTCTAGCTATAAAGAATGACCTATAGCTCTGTAGTGCCATTAAAGAGACTTACCACGTAGAGCCAGAACTTTGTTTTGCCCATCTCCACCTAGGTAGAAAGTTGGAATCCAACTTTGGGATTGTAATCCTACAAAGTAAATAATGACCATGCTCATCCCCCAACCCTTTCACACCCTGCTGGAAGCTATAGGTTTGTTTTCTTCATGTGTTACCATAGATAGAGCTGTCAACTTTCAGGTTTCCGTGTGATGGATCATGACAGGGGTGTAGGTATTATCAAACTATGAGTGGTCCCGAGCCACCCCTGTTTCACTTTGCAGGGCAGTCATACAGAAATGGCCATTCTCTCTGGAGCAGGGGCCAGCTCCAATCCCTTCTCAGCTCAGCCATGCTCTGAAAGGCCTGGGAGATGAGTCCAGGGCACCATGGACAGCCTGTTGCTCTCAGAAGCGTCTCCCCTCCCCCCAGTATTTGAATTGCAGTGACTGCTTCTGCTCCCATTTTGGCTCCAGTGCCTATGGCCTTGCTGACTCGTATGCTAGAGAGAGCCACTGGGATGCAACATGACCAGCAATTTCTGTCACTAAGCCACAGCTGCTGTGTAGTCTCTGAAAGGATTCATTGCCTATTGACCTTTCTCAAGAATTCAGAATTGAAGCGATAAGACAAAGGGATGTGAATGGGTGTTGTCACCAAATGTTGTTTATTAAGCACATGTGTGTTGCCATGCTAGCTGCTGTCTAAGGCAGGTCAAGCAAGCTTTCAGTCCAGAAGAGCCAACATTGATTCAGCTGCCCCTGGGACATTTAACAGGAAGACCATACTGCAAATACCTGCTTCCTGGTCTGCCAAAATTCCATCCAATAGGCCTAGGGGTTTTTTTCCTAGAGATTCTCCAACTTTTTCCTAAGTGAGTTGTTTCTTCTTTAAAAGAATCACAGTCCTCTGCAACCTGCTCTCTGTCTGCATCTCCCATACAGCCCTGGTGATGGACATTCCTTCCCAATGAGGTCTACAAATGAATCCCAGAATCCACTACTGGCCAATGAAGAGCACTGGGAGGATACTGAGGAGGATGGTCGAGGTAAGTGAATACAGAAGGGCATATACTTAGGCCTGTTTAACTGACCAGAAAGGTACAGCCCTGTGGCCACAGGCAGCACAAGGTCCTGGCATGACAAGCTTCCGTCCATAAAGGAGCCTGTACATCCAGCCAAGAATACCCCATGCACAGCTTAGTGTAGCAATCAGAGGTGGCCTAGTAGCTTGGGAGGGCCTCATCAATCTTGTGCCAGTGGTGAGTCAAATCAGATCAGTCAAGAGGATGAATGAACAAAGCTTTCCACACTGGTAAGCTGTCTTTCCCAGGGGCTCACACTTTATAACAACTCAAAAGTTGAAAGGGAAATCAGAGAGCAATGAACCCAACCTGTAGCCAGATGGCAGAACTGGGAAGATTGGGTGAATGGTACAAAGAGGCAGATTTAAGTCCCCTAATGATAAGTGCCATCCCATAGTGGAAGAGACCTTCTCAGGAGTCTGTGGCCTCCCTTTGAGATATCCACTTGGTGGGAATTCCATAGAGGAGGTTCCTAGTCAGCTAGACGTTGGACTCAGGAACACTTCCAACTCTGAAATTCCTCTTCTGAAAACTTCCCCCAAATCCTATAACCCTGGGAGCTACTGTGCCATCTCTCACTACCCTTTACTTGCCCCACTCGCTGCCTAATGCCACATCATTAGATCCAGGGGCTTTCTCTTAGGCCTTGGGCTCTTGACTTCTTGCCAGCATCCAACACTCCCCCACACCCCCCTTATGCTTCTCTTTGCTGTCGTTAGCTTCTTTGATTACCGCACTCTCCCATACTTCGCTGTTCCTTGCTTGTCTATCTAAGGGTCAGCATTTCCCTCGGCTCCCATCTCTTTCTGTCCTCATCCATTCCCATGACTGATGCCTACATTGAGGTCTCCAAGCTTCACTCTCTCTGCTGAGCTCAATACTCATGTCTCCCGTATTCCACTGGGTGGATAGAGGTCTTCCTTTCTAAGCTTTCCTGGTTCTAAAAGCTGTCCATGTTCCTCATGTGCTTCCATTACTGTTTGAGTGGATCCCAAAATAGTTTTCATTCACCACTTCCTATTTCTTCCAAATCACTTTCTGGATTTGGCCATGGTCATTTGCCCAATACTCAGAAGTCCAGCAAAGCCATGACTGATAACCCTAGGCAGCACCTCTTAGGGCTGCCAGTTTTATTGAAGAAATTGCCCAAGACTCTTGCCACAAGTTAATGGAAGTTTTCATTTGAAAAGGACAAACTCTCTTAACCACACCAGTGATGGAGTAATGATATTAGTGGGCTCCAGAGGTGTGTAAGGAGAAAACAAATACAATCCACTTGTGGGGGGAAAGCAATGTGCTTGGCATCATATTCTTTCCCAAGGAGCTAGAAGAGTGTTGTTTTCACACTGACTCAATGAAGTCATTTCAAGTGGTCCATAAGATTCAGGTTGGGGAAACGACTGCTCCTCCCAGAGAGAAGCCCAAAGTGAACTCGTTTACATTAGATCTGATGAACAGCCTTTGGCTCTGCACCTTTCCCAGCACTGTTCTGGGAGTGTTAAGTCTTTGGTCTGCCTTTCCCTAGACCACAGTGCACAGCAAAGCATCTATGCCGCAGATGATCTCAAGAGCCAAGAAGGCAGTGGGGGGGACTCTGGAAACCCCGATTGTCTGCTCTATGTCAGAGTGAGAAAAAAGCACTGTGTCTTTCTGGGCCCCCAGTTCATCCATTAAATGGGGAGAGGGGCAGATGAAATGGCCTCGAAGGACTATTCAGCTCTAAGTCTTGGCTCTCTACCGTCCAAGACATGGAAGATTCAGTTTCCTGGATGCTTGTCTACAAAACTGCTTGTGTTAAGCCACATCATACCGAAGGGCAACGGAATAGAGTGCAAAGGGCAAAAAACCTGGGATTTGAACCCAGGTTCAAATCCTACCTGTGCCTGTTTCCACATCTGAAAAATAAGGAGTGAACTAAACAATCCCCAAGGATAGCACCTGGTACATAGGCAGTGCTTAATAAATGCTCACTGATTGATTAATTCCAACAGTAAACCCTGTATGGTAATCTTGACCCTGATGAAAAACTATTCTAGCATCTCATCCATAGGGAGTGCTGTACTTGCCTTGTGTCAAGCGCAGGCTTGTGGCAACCATGTTTTCAAAATATCTTCTTCCTCTTTCCCCTCTCTCCAATCCTATTGGACTTTTCAGGAAAAATTTCCCCGTTCAAGTACATGTACCCTCGAGAGGTTCAACAAAGATGGAAATCAGTAATGCCTTTGTTTAACCACCAGCACGTGGGAAGGTGAGCATCTGCTAGGTCTAACCATGTGACCGTAGTCCAACGGGACCTGTAATTAGGATTTTTTAGTAAAGAATGCATCAATGAATCCGTCATGTCAGTGTGGGCACTCTCTCCGCCACTGCACATCACAGTTCTCATCATGAGTCTTCTTGGTTCCGGGAAATCCTTGCCCATCCATCAATACCTCAAAGTCCCTTGACTTTTTTCCCTTTGAACACTTCCACCACCAATGCTGATCACTGCACATGTAAAATACATGGTCTTAAGGGGTCACCTGAGTCTTGGGGAAATTAAAGTGACTTGCCCAAAGTCACATAGCTAGTAAGTGTTAGAAGTGGGAGTGGGAACCAAATCTTTCCAACTCCAAGACCAGCACTCAATCCCCTGTGCCACATTCCTGTCTTTCCTTCCACAAATACTCCCCAAAGGATTTACCCACCATGTGAGGGTGAGTCTTTTCCTAGGTCCACTACTCAGGCCCCCCATCTGTCTCTGCTGTTATTACATGGCCATCATCCTTGATGTCTTCTCGTTCACTTCTTGCATGCATGTTCATCAGACATCTGGCCATTATTTGGAGATGATCTGGTGAGAGTTCTTCATTTTGGAGTTAGAGTGAGGGTGAGAAGGAGACTAAGAGCCTATCATGCCAGATAACCGGATTTGGGGAAAGGAACCATTCAGCACACTCACCACAAGTATTGAATCATTTAATGAAGATAATAAAGAAAGGACATACAAATATCCGTGCGCCATGAGCCATGTAAACAGCCCTGGGTTCCAGAATGCCTGCCTCCAGGGCATCTAGCAGCCTCATCAGACAAGAAGGATTCTGGGCTCTTAGGGCCTAAGGTTGAAATTGAATGACTTTCTCCCAGTGCTTCCATGAAGGCAGCATCAGCTAGGCCACACCTCTTGTTGCAGTGGTAATTGGCAAATCTTCAAGGAGCCTCCATGATCACTCTGTGCTAAGTGGGCCCTGCCCCATTCATCAGTCCCTAGGCCATTAAGCAGATGTAGACTCCGGGTCATAATATCAGAGATCCAGGGCTGGAAGGGCCCTCGGAGCCCATCTTGTCTGGCTCCCTCATTTTACAAAGGAGGAAATTGAGGCCTAGGGAGTTGAAGGGACTTGCCGAAGGTCACACTGATAGGATCTGAAGCCAAGTCCTCTGACTCCTTTCCACCACATGACCTCCTTGCCCATTGGGTTCTAAGCAGCCAGATAGATTCATGCATGAATCAGTAGCATTTTCTAGTGCTGGACAGAAGGATACGTATGAACATAATGGAACATGGGACACATCTACACAAGATATGCAAGAATGAAGCATCAGGGCAACTAGCCTCCATATTATATTATGGCCTCCATAACAGGCTTTAATAGAATATGGAAATCAACTGTTACCAAATAACAAGGTGTGGGAGAAAAGTCAGACAAAGATTTCCCAGCACTTCCTGACCAGACCTGAGGCCTATGGAGTCCCTCATGACATGGGACTTCACTAACAAGATAGTGTCCAAACCTTGTTGTGCAGCACAGACAACCAGCCCGCACAAAGTCGGAGCCTGTGAACATGATTGTATTAAACATCCCCATCCCCTGATTTGACCTCAGTTCACCAGCTGTGATGAGGGGAACAAGAAAGACATTAAAGGATCATGGGAAAAAAAATAAATGAGCTTCCACTGGCTGGCTGGGGAGACAGAAAGAGGGCCTTTAATTTACTTGTGTAAATTTGTCTAGCATCTCAGTAAAGGAATTGTTTTTCTTATCTAGTGAAATCTCGGTAAACTGAAAACATTCTCCTCAGCCTTAGTTTCTTCCTCTATAAAATGAGCCTATGATCACCAGCATAGCTTTCTGATGGGAAGGCTATAAGGAGAGGCAATTGTGATACTGTGGAAAGAAGGATGCATTTGGAATCAGAAGACCTGAGTTCAAATGCTACTTCTTGCCCCTTACCACCTGTGTGGTTTTGAGCAAAAGTCACTCCATCTTCCCTGGGCTTCAGCTGTTCATCTGTAAAATGAGAAGGTTGGAGGAGAATCAGGCCTTCTTCAACTTTTTCCACTTGTGACCCCTTCAGCGCTTCTTAAACAGTTTCTTAAACATGATGCATGACAGCATCATGGTAAAGGACGGTGTAGATTGTATTGAAAAGCAGAAGACTTGGATTGGAATCCCAGCTCAACCACCCTCTACCTCGGTGGGCTTCTTCACCTTCTCCCTTTGTAAGGAGACAGGTGTCTTCTGCCCTAATTATGCCAATTGTAGGGTGGCATGCCCTCTGAGAGAATACTGAGATACTAAAGAAAGAGGGGCTCCTACCTGCTTGGTTAGTAATAGGCTTGATTAGGGTTAATTAGGTTGATCGGTTGTTTAAGAGAGTTTATTCACAAGAGGCCAGTCATCCTGGGGGTGGCAGGACAAAGTAACAACGTGGGTCCCCACACCAACCCCAGGCTGGGTCAGGTATCATACAGACACAAAGCAAAGAAGGCCGAGCAGCAGGAGGGCCCAGGGTCAAGTGCAAGTTTGCCCATGGGACAACGGAAGCTTCTTTGCTGTTTATGTTTTGAGGTAGTTTACATTCCCTGTGAGACTCAGTCATGTTCCCACTCTGGTCTCCCTCCCTACCCCCCCATACCCTTGAGTTGAGGAGTTGGACGGGGTGAGCTCCAGAGTTTTTTGAGCTATAAGCTTTCCTGTCCTTTAAGCATATCCACCAGTTCTGGAGATGGGAAGGCTGAGGGATCAACATTACAGCTGCTAACAGCTAGAGAAACGAACAACCAACCAACATGGCTTAAGCATTTGCTCTGTTCCAGGCACTGCACTCAGTGCTGGGGCCTGGTGGCAGAATGGCTAGAGGGCCAACCTCAAACCCAGGGAGCCCTGGGTGCATAGCCTGCCTCTGCCACATCCTGGCTGTGTAGCTTAGCCTCCCAGGGCTTTCAGCAGCTCTCGAAAACTGAGACACAGAGAACGAGCTGACTTGCACTGGTAAAGGGTCTTTGCTCACCTGGGAGTTCCTCGTACCAATGGAATCCTGGGTCCAAGTCTCTTAAGAAGCTTATGCTGTAAGTGGTGAGATGAGCTGTGAAAATTGAGCCAACAGCAAAAGCCCCTTATGATCGTTACCAAGGAGTTCTGTTGATGAGTAGGCATTTATCAAACAACTGCTGTGTGCCAGTGCTAGGCACAATGTTAGGGATTGGACTGCAAGTAGAAAAGTGGTCATCCTCAAGGAGCTTCACTGTAGGAATATAAGGCCACACGTTCACAGAAAAGTCCATTTAAGATATAAAAAATAAATACAAAATGATTTCAGGGTGAAGGGCTGTGACAACTAAGGGAATCAGAAAGAGTTTCTTGAATGGAGCATCAGGCACTAGAGCTGAGCTTTGAAAGGTGCTAGGGATTCCAAGAGGTAGAGATGAGGGAGAGCATTTCAGGCAGGAGATGCAGCCTGTGTAAAGGCATAGAGGTGGGAGACTGATTATCAAGGTTGGAGAACAGCAAGTAGACCAGTTTGACTAAAATGTAGTATGTATGAGGGGAGTAATATATAGGCAGCCTAAAAAGATAAGCAAGAGCCAGACTGTGAAGGTTTTTAAATACCCAACAGAGGAGTCTGTATTTCATCTTTGCTGTGATAGGGAACCACTGAAGTTTCCTGAGTAAGGGATATGTGTCGATCATTATCTCTTGGATTATCACCTTGGTAGCGGAGTGGAAGATAGATTAGGGAAAAGCAAGACTGGATGAAGAGAAACCAGTTCAAACAGGCCATAGACCAGACAAAAGACAGCAAGTTATGGTGGGAGCAGAAAGAGAAGATGGACCAGAAAGATGTTTGGGAGATGAACTCAATAACACATAACGATTGATCTGCCACAGGACACTAGTCTCAGTGAAGAACTGAGGGTGACTCCCGGGTTTTGAACCTGCATGACAGAGATCGGTGGCACCCTTGACAGAAATGGAGAAGTCAGGAGGAAAGGTGGCTTGGGGTGCGGGGAGGGGTGGCAGAATGCATTTCCCACCTCCGCACTTAGTAGGATTAATACTGTAGGGGTTCGGAAGAGAGAGAGAAGTCATTGTGGGATGGGCTGGGGTAGTCAGAGAAACTTCACAGAGGAGGTAGGCCTTATAAGGTGGGCAGTTAGGTGGTGCTGCAGTAGATAAAGCACCAGTCCTGATGTCAGGAAGACCTGAGTTCAAAGGCATCCTCACGAGCTGTGGGGCCCTGGGCAAGTCACTTAACCCTGCTTGCCCCAGTTTCCTCCTCTATAAAATGAGCAGGAGAAAGAAATGGCAAATCACTCCAGGATCTCTGCCAAGAAAAGCCCAAATGGGGGCCACAAAGAGTCAGACAAGACTGAATGACTGAATGGCGACAGCAAGAAGATTCAGATTGGCCAGAAAGTGAAAGAGGCGTGTCAACACATGAGGAAAGAACATGCAAAGCACATGTGGCACAGCGAGAGGGCTGGCCCGGCTGCCCAGGTCCACACTAGGGAGCAGGGAGAGAGAAGGTTAAAAAGGTTGATTGGGCTCATCACTCAAGTAAAAAGCATTTTTAAGCTTACCGTGTGCCAGGCATTGTGCTAAATGCTTCCCCTTCAAAATAATGGGGAGCTAGTGAAGTTTGGGAACAGAGATCTGGGGAGATGAAAGCTGTGTTTGCATAAGCTTTTCCAGTGTACCTCCTCTCCAGAAAGTCGCCTGACCCTGCTTGGGTCTCCCCATTCCTGGGCCTTCCGAGAATGGGGAGAATTGCCACCCATCTGAGGCAGCTGGCAAACCAACACTCTAGTACCAAGGAAAGAGGCCTTTCAGATGAAGAGCTTTGTTGTTTAGAAGTCTCTCCAGGTCATTTTCCAGGCAGTCACCTCAAGGCCACAGGCAACCTTCAAACCTTTGGGAAGGTAGAGTTATTTTCTGGGACAAAGCCCTGTGAGGCCAGCCTGAGGGCAACCCAAGGCATCCTCGCTTAAATTGCTTATTTCAGCCCAGGACCACCTCTTCCTTTGCCTGAACTATTTAAGATGTTCTCTTTTGGCAAGAAAAGGTAGAACCATGGAAGATTTCTTTAATGTTGCTCTCCAGTCTTGTAAAGAGCTATCAAAAATTAACTGGCCCATGCCAAAGTTCCAGCAGCCTACTCTATCTGCTAGAGGACATAATAAAATGAATGATAGCGTCATCTCCTCAGGGCCAGGAATTCTTACCCACCTGGATGAGGGCTCCTTTGATTATGAAATTTTAGTTTTTCAATGAACAAAAATTGAGTTTCTCTCCTTCCCATCCCCTCCTCTAGAAAGAGGAAAAGACAAAACCCTCATAACCAATATTCATATTCAAGAAAGACAAATTGCCACATTGGCTGTGTCCCAAAAAGCTACGTGTCATTCTGTTCTCTGTGCCAATGTAACCAGCACGCTGGAGGTGGCAGTGGCGGTCCATGTGGTCAATGAACCAAGGCTAGAACAAGTTAAAGATGAAAGGATTAATCTAATTCAAGCATAAACCTGCACCAAGTGCCTATTATGTAAAAGGAGATCAGCATGGTGCCTGGACCTGGGATTTCACTGGTATGGGGAACTCCCACGTGAGGGAAATCCCTCTCTTAATGCAGGACCCTGCCTTCTCTACAATTCCTAGTACTAAAGCAGGAGTTCTTAACCTGCAGTCTATGGACCCCCTCAAGGTCTGTGAAGAGATTTCAAGGAGTCCATATACTTGGATGGAAAAAGATTGCATCTTTCTTTTCACTAACTTCTAACTGAAATTTAGAATTTCCTTGAATTATTTCCAAATGTTATTCTGAGAATAGGTCCATAGACTTCAGCAGACTCCCAGAGCAGTCTATGACTCCAAAAAAGTTTTTAATGCCTGTCCTAAAGAGTGTCCTAGAGCACTAATAGGTTGTGACTTACCCAAGGTGATACAGTTAGCATGTACAGAGACAGGATTTGACTCTAAGCCTACCTGGCTCCCAGGTTAGCTCTTGATCCATGACATCAGAAACAGACAGAAATGAACAAGTCACACCCCTCAAGGGACCAGAGGACAAGTCAGTATTCTAATGGAGCTGTAACCTGCAAACAGAGATGTCAGTACTAGGACTTGAATGCAAGGGATCAGGGAAGGCCTCCTGTAGGAGGTGGCTTCTGAATTAATCAATCATAATATGCTGTGTAGATGTCAGCTGTCAATTGGCCCCAGAGGACAGAACTAGGAACAAGGAGTGGAAGTTACCCGTAGGATGAAGAACTGCCCAACAACTAGACCTTACCAGACACAGACTCTGTTGCACTGGGAGCTCATGTTTTTCCTATTGGTGGTGCTGTCAAGCAAAGGCAGTTGACCACCTGTAAGGGGGATTCCTACATGAGTCTAGGAGTGGCCCCCTTGGTGCTCTTAAAGAGTCTCTAATTTCTCTCCTCCTTGCCCCATATCTTAGTCCCTTGCTCTCATGAGCACCAGTGGAAAAGGTGTCCCTACCAACAGTCTTTAAGAAGACTTTCTTACCCTCCATATGTCTTCATACTGAAATAACCTACTTGGCAAAATGTCCACATCCTATGTGGAGGAGAGGTTATGAAGACATATAGATCAACGCTGGCCTTTCAAAGGCCTTTGTATTTGCTATGATTTACTCTTTAGAGTATGGACCTTGTTGTTAAGTTTCCATCTGAACCAATATACGTGTAGGCTGGACCTTGGGTAGGAAATGATGAGAAAATCAGTCTTTTCTCTGTTGAGCATGCAAATCAGTGGAGTTTGTTTTGTTTTGAAAATCAGGGTTCCTCTTTCCTACCACTAAAAGAAATGCCCCTGTGAAAAATCATTCCCAGCCTCCAAAAAAAGAAAAATGCTATCAGTTTCTATGCCTCTCAGTTCTTCTGGATCCAGGAGAGTTCTGGCGGAAAAGTCTTCTCACCTGCAAGGGGCAGAAGATGGGAGAATAGCAGCTCTATGACATCATTCAGCAAAAGAACTGAATGTGAAACTTACAAGATATCGCCCTCTAGTGGCCAGTGTAAATCCAATGTCATTGCCCTCAGCGTTAGGTTCTGCACTCAGTGGAGGTCCTTGCACTCATTTAGATACTCTTCCTTTCTCCATCAGTCTAGAGCATGGATAATCAGGTTGTAGCCAAGTTATTCTTACATTTCTCAATTACCCTCATTAGACAGAAGGAATTCTGGAATCCACTCCTTAAATAGCAGCACAGTCCTTGCACTGATGTCATGGAATGGAGAGAGAGCTGAATTTGGGGTCAAAGGACCTGGGTTCAAATCTGCTACTTCTTGTGTGACCTTGGATATGCCACCTAACTTCTCCAGGCCTTAATTTTCTCATACGTAAAATGAAGGATTTAGACTTAACGGCCATTCTCTAGATCTGTAGATATATAATCCTATCATTGCTAAACCACTGTAGGTGATATTTGAAAGATCATAGAAAACAAGAGAGGTACTCTAGGTCTGAAGAAGGAAAATGTTCCAATTTTTTTTTAAACAGTGAACAGAGGCTTCAAACTACAGGCTAATGAGCTTGACCTTGTTTCCTACGAAAATTCTATGGTTTTTCATTGATGAGATGATTACTGTGTATCTAGAAAAGGAGAATAGGTCATGCTAGAAGAACCTTATTTCATTTTTTGACAGGGTTATAAAAATTAGTGGTTTGGAGGAATGCTATGTGTAATAATTGTCAGACAGAGTCTACTTAAATTTTAGTGAGAGTTTGATAAAGTTTTTGTAACTTTTCTTGCGGAAAAAATGGTGAGGAATATAAGCAGAAGGACTGAGAATGAATGAAATGACCAGACTCCAGAGCCATAAACAATTCAGTGTCATTTGGACAGTAGGCCTCCACTAGGATCTCTGCTTGGCTTGGCTCTGTGCTTTTTACCCTCATTACCAAGGATTTTCATAAAGGCATGGACACTCATCAAATTTTCAAATGCCATGAAGTGGAAAGAGATAAGTAACACACTTGGATGACAGAGTCAGCATCCAAAAGAATCTTGGCAGGCTAGAGTCTGATCAGCCAGAATTCAGTAAAACTCAATGTAAACTCTCACACTGGGGTTCAAAAACTCAGAGTACAGGTCAGGGACAGTTAGACAACAGTTTGTCCGAAAATGAGTTGGAGCTTTTAATAAGGTCAGCATCAAATGTGACCATGGGCTGCATCTGTTCTCTTTAGAGGGAATGGGGTATCTGGGTCCTATGGGTTCCAAAGGCCATTGTATGCTGGAGCATGTCCAGAGAAGGGCTACATTCCGTGTCACATGACAAGGACTTGAAGAAACCGAAGATATCTAAGTTGGAGAGGTGAAGACTGAGGGGGAAATGTGAGAGCTTCCTTCTGGCATTTGAAGGGCTGTCCTCTGGAGAAGGGATCCATTGGTTCTGTTTGACCCCAGAGGAAATGGCTGGATGTTGCAAAGAAGTCAGTTTAGGCCCAATGAGAGGAAAAAAAGGTTGAGCTGTTCCAAAGTGGCTTCCATCTCACTGGGAGTCTTCAAGTAGAGCCTTTTATGTTATACAAGTGTAGTACATTATAAGGAATTCCTTTCTGATCAGGGTTACACTAGGTGGCCACTGAGTTCCCTTCTATCCCTGACATTCTGTGGTTTTTAATCATTCATGTTTTCAGAGAATGCCCAGTTGGAGCTCCTAGTTTAAAAGTGCCACAATCCTGCCCTCAGGAGGTTTACAGTGAATCTGGCCCACAGAAACAGGCAGAGAAAATAAAAGGGCTTCACAGCTTGGTGCTGACCCAAAGTGTGATAAGAGTCCAAAGCAAGGCATCATGGAGCAAGTAGGGCCTGAGTCAGGACCTGAAGGATGAGTAGGATAAGTAGAAAGGAAGAAGGCTATTCGTTCCAGGTTAGGGGGACCACGTGAGCAAAATTAGGCATGGGAGTTTCGCTTTATTTGGAAGGCAGTAGGGAGCCATTGTGAGTTCTTAGAAAGGAGAGAAGCCCAACAAAAGAAGCGAGGTGGTTAAGTCTGGTGGTGTAGGGCAGAATGGTTTAGTTGGGGAAGAAGAGTGACTAAAGATGAGACCAACTCAGAGGCTATTGCTGAAATTGTAAGATAATAGGAAGTGGTTACAGAGTCAACAAGCAGGCATTTTTTAAGTACCTACTATGTGCTAAGCATGGGGAGCACAGATCAAAAAAATGAATCTCTACTCTCAAGGAGCTTACATTCTTTGGAAGGGGATGACATGCATAATATATACAGGGTCTACGTAGAGAATAAGGAGAAAGTGACACAACAGAAGGTATTTGGGGAAGGAGGGACCAGGAAAGGCTTCATGTAGAAGGTGGCAGGTGTTTGAGCTGAGTCTGGAAGGAAGTCATAGGTGTTGTGAGGCCAAGATGAAGACAGAGTGCAGTCCAGGCCTGGGAGATAGCCAGTGCAAAGGGTAGACACCAGTGTCAGAGGCTGTAGAGAGGTTGAGAAGGATGAATGAAAAAAGAGCATCAAGTTTGGCAAGTATGAGATCACTGGTGGTAATAATGATTGGAATAGGGACTGGACCTCCGACTTATTGGTTCAGCAAACACTCAATGAGGAAGCTCCTTCTACCAATTTCTACCAGTAGAGATTGGCACCTTCTGTATGGCTTACAGCCTTAAAGACTTGCCTGGGTACTAAAAGATTAAGTGACTTACCCAGGGTCACTCAGCCAGTGTCAGAGATGGGACTTGAACCCAGGTCTTCCTAGCTTTGAGGCCAACTCTCTCTATCCACTATGCCAGTATAGCCTCTAATAATAATAATATTTACTAACATTCAAAAAGCTCTGAAAAATTTGCAAAGCACTTGGCATATATTATTTCATTTAATCCTTGTAACAACCCCGTGAGGAAACTGAGGCTAAAAGATATTAAATGACTTGCCCAAAGTCACATAACTGGTAGACGTTGGAGGCAGGATTTGAACTTGTCTTCCTGACTCCAAGTCCAGTAACTTTGGAGTTAGAAATCAAATCGTAAATGGTTAAGGAGTGGGCAGAGAGGACGTAAAGGCAACAAGAGCAGACAGCCCTTTGAGGATGGGGTTTCAAGATGACAGGGAAGGAACCATTAGATAGGGAGAGACTGAAAAGGGAGGGATGATTGAGAGCACAGTCTGCTGGAGAAGATATGTGAGGGGTCAGGTTCAAGTTACTGGAGGAAAGGACATGATGTCAAAGGGCTTGGAGATGAAAGGAAGGGGAGAAGAAGGAGGTGAATGGCATTCATTTTCTTAGTAAAGTCAGAGGCCAGGTCCTTACTGAGCAGGTAGCTAGAGGGGGAAGGAGGTATAGAAAGCTTTAAGAGAAAAAAGATTTTGGAACAGCTTTTGTGGGGAGTGGAATAGGGAATCAATTAGGCAGAGATAAAAAGATTGCTTTGCTGCAGTGAGGGTCCAGTTGAGGAGGATGGAGAAGGACCTAACCTAGGAGACATTTTGAAGGAAGAAACAATAGGACTTGCTACCATATCGGTTGTAAAGAATGAAGGAGAAGTAGGACCTTGCGTTTCTAGCCTGAAAAACCAGTCAAATAATGCCTGCACTGACTGGGAATTGCACCCAGTTTGGAAAGAAAACAAAGAATTCAGTCATGGATGTGTGTGGTAATTGAGGTGATGGTAGCATGTCTGTGTTGTCCAAATCGAACTAGTTGGAAATAAGAAACTCTAGGCAAAGTGGAAAATCAAAATGGGAGAGGTGACCATGTTATATATAGTATTGAAGACATGGGGATGACAGAGAAGATCAGGGATGAGAGAAGACATGAAGAGACAGAGGATGAGCTGCTCAAATAGTAGGAGAACCAGGAACAATGAACATTACACCGAAAAAGTGCCATCAAAATAGGACGTTAGTGCCGGAAGTGACCTTAGAATATAGACCACGGAAAGTAACATCCAGGAGGGCCTTTCAAACGTGGGACATAGAATTTCAGATCGAGAGGAACCTCAGAGATCATCATGTAGACAAGGATAATGACGAGAAGGGAAGTGATTTTCCCCAACATAGCCAGTTTTTGGTAAACGTTCCCCGTCTCTGTCTTTGAGTTTATAGTAAGTAAGAAGTCAGAATGACGTTTTATTGACCCAGACACCTGGTAAGGGCCATAGCAAGACATGCCTGCCGGATCCTGGACTAGACCGAACAGAAAACAGCAAAGAATAAGGAATGCTTCTGTGGCCCTTTTTCTGGTCTGCCATAATTCTTCAGGATCCCACTTCTGTCTCTTTCTGTCTGATTCCTGCCCCAGAAGAAATGCAGCCTGGGAAGGATGAACAGTATCTAAATATTCACACTCTGCCTCTTTGAGGAGCCAAAAAACCAAAGGGCTATCTCAGGGTGAGCTGCTTTTTTTCTTCTCCCTGAAGCTTTGACCACATGGAAGAATTTAGCACCATACTCCTTAAATGATTTGACAGCAGGGAAAATGTAGCTGCCTTCCTCAGAGCCCCCTGGGATAAGCCATCCCTGGGAAGGCAGGATCAAGAGCTGGGAGGGGACTGAGAGATTGCCTAGTCCAATGGCCCTGAAAGAGGAAGGAACTGACCCAAGGTCACACATCTAATAAATGGCAGTCAGGAATTGAGCCCAGATCCAGGGTTCTTTCTTCTATGTAAGGCTGTCTTTCTTTAGTGACCAGATAAATCACTGGCCCCCTTTGGAAAGCCTGGCCTCATCTGAGCCCCAGGAAATTCTGCCCCCTCAACTGGCAACATCAGAGTTTACTAATCTTAGGGAGGGCATCCCCTGTCCACCTAACTTTCTGCCCCTGAGGATTTCAAGGCCTTTTGCTGAGATAACATTGACTTACCCTCCTAGTGCATCTGTGGCCTGGCCAGGAATGGCACTTTTCTGTTGCTCCAACTTGAGCAACCTCAGTATTCTCCTCCGTAAAATGGTTGTCCTCAATAATCTTGAAGGTCTCCTTTAGCTCTAAATTCCATGACCCGACCTGGGAACATCAGGGATTTCATGAGGCAATCCCACTTGGAGAAACCATTGCAGAATTCAGTGTCTCCATTCACTAGAGAATCTACTTGTGCCAACAAGCATCAGAAGAAGGAAAGCAAGGCATGTGTTCTGTAAATCTAAAGCTTGAGCTTACTCAGCCTGGTCATCTCATCCCGCTGCAGAAACACACTAATGCCTAAAGTGCTGGTCAATAGATGCCTACATGACTGCATGTGTTTGGGGGCTGGGGGGCAGGAGTATAAGGGGGACTGATCACCTAGGTTTCTCCCACCACCAATGATGGATGGGCAGGGTGGCTTCTGCAGTGGGCTTCTACCAGTGATTCTTCCATGGCCAGGCTTAGGTGGGGCAAGACCATTCTCAGGTCTGACCTCAGACCTGTGCTCAGAAAGCTGTAGATGGCTCCAGATTTTCCACTGTGGGCTCCTGCCCTCAGGCAGCCTTGCTACTTCCACATGGGAAGGAGACTGTGTACATGCAGATGTCTCCTGCCACCCTCCACAGACCGCCCCCCCCCAAAGGACAGGGCCCAGGTCTGTCCTGCTGCAGCCAGCTCTGGCCTCTGGACAGGGAAAAAGCGACTGAGTCAAAGGGTCACCTAGGTGTATTGTCTGTGACACAGCCCTGTCCTCCTCAAAGTCCTAGCTAACCAGGTCATCTTGAAGAAAGCCTCAGTCCCCAAACCCCCGCCCTCTCAAAGGAATGGCCACACTGTGTGGGAAGAACTAGATTCACAGGTCCACTCTTTACTAGGTGAAAGCTAGGCTCACATGTCCCCTCTGCATGGTCAGGCAGGCAGGCAGCACCAATTAAGTACCTACTGTGTGCCAGCACAGTGCTGAGAACTGGGGATACAGACCAAGACAAAAGCCAGTCACTATCCTTGAGGAGCTCACAATCTATAGGAGGGAAAGAAAAAAGCATTTATGAAGTGCCTGCTGTGTGCCATGTACTACACTAAATGCTTTATAAATATACAGCCCTGTCAGGTTGGTGCTGTACTTCTATGCAGACAGAAAGCTGTGCCCACCTGTCCCCATTCTGGGGGGGATAGTGAGACTCCCATGACTATATTTTGGAGGGCAAGAATTACACTTGCTTGTCTGTACTGTAAAGGGGAGTGCTGTGCTCATGGTCCACTCAGCTCAGGGGGAGAGTCATGCACATGTGTCCATATTCAGTCATTGTTTTGGAGGATGTCTCTGGAGCAGTTCCATCAGCATTTGATTTGTTTCTTTGCTTCATAACCATCTCATTCTAATAGCGTGGCCTGACTTGGACCAGCCCACTGCATGACTGTGCATCTCACCTGTTTCCTTTCTCCACATTTTAGATTTCCCGGAAAGCTCATCATCGCTTACCATTGAAATGGAGACATAGCACTTTCCCCATCTCCTGCTTCTGTCCACTAGGTCAGTACTGGGAAAGAGTACTGGAGGAGGAGGAGGAAGTCCTCAGCCCAGTGAACCCAGGGTTCCAGTCATTTCTCTAATGTCATTTGCATAATCATTCTATAGGTCATTTCCATCAAGGGGATGCTCCAAAAGATGCCCACAGCCCCCCCCATTCATACCATACTTCTCATCTTGAAACAGTTCCAGATCATATGACCAACAGTATCTGGGCTTAGGGAGAGGGGAAGTGAGCCCTTGGCTTTAGTTAATAAAAAGAACTCATAGCTCTGTAATAACTTGTGTATTCCTCCTATAAACACTGTCATTACACCCATTTCACAGATGGAGAAACTGAGACTTAGAAAGGTGATTTGTCCAGTATCCCACAGCTAGTAAGTATTAGAACTGTATTCCTGACTTTACTACAAATGGGCAAGGCAGCTTTAGGGAGAGTCTGCTCTTACCAATGTCCCAGACTGAAAGACTGCAAGGGATCTCGAAATGGCAGCTGCCCAACAAGAAAGGCAGCCAGGTACAGGAGAAAGAGTACTGACTTGGGAGTCAGAGGCCCTGGGTTCAAATGCCACATCTTACTTGACCTTCCTGGGCCTTGGTTCCTTCCTCTGATATAGGACAGGACAGGACCAGATGGACTTTGGGGTCTCTGGCTACCCTGGATCCAGTTCAAGGTATTGATTTTCCACCATATATTTCAAGTCTTATCCTAGGACAGCTTGGGCCTCTGCTTGAAATGATCAAGGTTAAATATAGGTATAAATATATTCTCCTGACTCCATTACATCAGTTAATACCATACTCCTACCCCTTCACAAAGACTTGCATGGTCCCTTGAGCAAATACTGCTAACGTGCTAACTAGTAGCAGGCCAGGCCGTATGTGGGATTCTCACTGGAAAGTATTTTCTTCATGAAGAAGTAAATAACTTTCTTTTCACAACATTCCCAAATAAATAAGCCCAATATAATTCAGCAGGGAAAGAAGTAATGCTAATAACAGGTCTGCCAGGGAGCTCAGAGTAGCATCTTCCTGACAAATGCTAGGATCACACTGGAGGAGCGGAAAGGAACTTGAGAACAGAGAACTTCAGAGCAGGGAGGGACTTAAGAACAGGAAGATGCCAGAACTGGGGGGAGGGGACTTAGAACAGCAAAGGTCACAGCTGGAAAGCACCACAGGACAGAGAATGTCAGAGGTGGGCAAGGTCTTAGAACAGCATCTAGGTGCCTAGAATCGAGAACGTTGAAGCCAGAATAAGCCTAAGAACAAATGAAAATCAGAACTAGGAGCCCTTTGAACAGAGACTGTCAGAAATGAGAAGGACGTTAGAGTAGATAATGTCAGAGCTGAGAGCACCATTAGAACTTGAGAATGCCAAAGCCAGGGGGCACTTTAGAACTGAGAAGGCTGTAGCTGGGAGAGACCTTAGAAAAGAAAATGTCGCATCATCTGGGGGAAACCTTAAAGCAGATTGTCATCTCTGGGAAGCACTTTAAAACAGAAGATCTTGAGGCCAGAAGAAATATTAGAATAGATGGTGTCCAAGGTGAAAGAGACATTTGAACAGTGAGTGTCAGGGATGAAAGAGGGTACTTGGAACAAAGAATTTCAGGGCTGGAAGGGGTCTTAGTACAGAGAACATCAGAGCTCAGAAGGGCCTTAGAATTGAGAACGTCCAGGGCAAGATTGCCTAAGAAGAGGGAATATTACGGCTTAGACAGGCTCTAGAAAAGAGAGAATCATGCAGGAGAAGGTTTAGAACAGAGAATGTCAGAGCCGTAGAACAGAAAATATGACACCTAGGAGGAGATCACGGAGGGACTGCAAGAGCTGGAAAGGACCTTAGAACCAGGATTTGGGGGAGAAGGGGGAGCACTTTATGAAATACATGCCACCCTTTTATTAATACTGTTAAGCTAAAGGACCTTACATTGTGCTGGGGACTACAACATGCTTCCTTATAAATTCAGGATACCCACAAAATACAGTAATTTGATATGTGCATAAGGTCAGGTACTACTAACAACTAGGCCAGGGAATCAGGGAAGGCATCTTAAGTATGTGGTCCCCAGGCTGAGCTATAGGAGCCAAGGCTTCAAGGAGGCAGAAGTGAAGAAGGCATGAAAGACATCCTGTGCAAAGTCCTGGAGGCAGGAAATGAGTAGGCCACTTGGGCCTCTGACATGGGGGAGTACCTTAGGAGAGGGACCATCACAGCTGAGGAGCTTAGAACAGGAAGTAGCACATCATTGGAGGGAACTTGGAACATGGCTGAGCTGGGAAAATGTTCTAACTGAAACAGAAGCTAAGAGGGCTTTAGAACATAGCCAGTTTATGCTGAGAAGGACTTGAACAGAGACCTTCAGAGCTACAAGGTCTGTTTGGACAAAGAATTCATGATGAGGGGTGGGAGAGAGCATCTTAGAGCAGAAAATGCCTTAGAAATGAGGTCAAAGCTAGACTGCGAGAGGTCTTAGATAAAGGAAAATCAGAGCTGAAAGTGGCCTTGGGTCAGAAAATGCACCATCTTCGAGAAACCTTAGAAATATTCCATTGTCTTTCAGAGCTGAAAATGTCACACCTGGCAGGGGACCTTAGACTATGAACTGTCACAGCTTGGAGGTGTATAAAAATAATTTCAGAGCCAGGAGACCTCAGAACAGGGAATGTCAGAGCTTAAAGAGACCTTGGATCAGAGAATGACACATGGAAGGGGTCACATCTTGGAGAGGGAACCTTAGGACATGGACTGGCAGAGCTGAGAGGAAGTTTGGAACAGAGAATAAATATCACAGCTTGGAGAAAGGGGAATAGTAGACCTTGAAGGCAACCTTGTTGTTCACTTGGGCCCAACCCTTCGTGATCCTGTTGGAGGTTTTCTTGTCCAAGATACTGGAGTGATTTGCCATTTCCTTCTCCAACTCATTTTAGACATAAGGAAACTGAGGCAATGGGGTGAAGTGACTTGCCTAAGGTCACACAGACAGTTAAATCTCTGGGGTCACATTTGACAGCAGGCCCAGGGTTCTATTTACTGTACCACCTAGCTGCCCTTGAAGGTGACCTTAGTACAGAATATAATCAAAGCTGGAAGGGGAGTTAGAACAGAGAATGTCAGAGCTGTGGGAGAACCGAGAGAATGTCAGAGCTGGTCACTCTTGGCTGGCCTTAGATCACAGAATGCCAGGCCTGGTGAGTCCCTTATAACCAGGAATGTTGTAGCCACAACTGGCATTAGAAGAAAAGAGAAAATCAAAACTAGAAAGAGTTGTTGACCGTGGACTTCTAAGAGCTGAGAGGGGCCTTAGAAGAGAGAGTGTCACATTTGGGAGTTACTTTAGAACAGGGAATGTCAGAGCTTGAAGGGACCTTAGATCAGAAAATATCACATCCATGAGTGACTTTAGAGCAGAGAATGTTGCAGCTGGGGGTTCCCTATAACAGATAACGTAGGAGAAAGGAGAAAATGAGAACCAGGAGCAACCTTCGAATAAAAAATAGCACAGATAAAGAGAGACTTTAGAACATGGATCATCAGAGCTGGGAGAGACCTTAGAAGAAAGAATGTTGAGGCTGAGAGATGTCTCCAAGTATGTTGATGCAGGGATCAGCCATCGAAAAGAAAAAAAAACTGAGCTAAGAGGGTCCTTAGAATAGGAAGGAACCTTAGAAGAGGGGATGGCAGAGAGAGGAAGGAAGATAAAACAGTGAAGGTTAAAACTGGGACCAACCCTTGAAAAAGAGAGTATCCGAGTCAGGTGGTACCTTAGAATGTGCAATGTCAGCTCTCAAAGCTCTCTTCAGAACAGGGGAAGTTGGGTCTGATAGAAACCACAGAATATAGAATGTCACTGCTGGAAGAGATCTAAAACAGTGAGGATAGGGATTGGGGATGCCCTATACCAGAGAATGGGGCAGCTAGGTTGATGGATAGAGAGCTGGGCCTGAAGTCAGAAAGACAAAATCTGGCCACACCTTGAGCAAGTCTTGCTTGCCTTAATCCACCGGACAAGGAAAGGCAAAACCACTCTAGTTTGTTTGCCAAGAAAACCACTTGGAAAATATTGATGGGCTATGTCCCACAGGGTCACCAAGAGTCACACACAACTGAACAATACCAGCGTAGGAGCCAGGATAGGCTGGGAGAAAATCCAAACTGAGTGGGACTTTAGAATACTCACATATATGTCACATCTAGAAGAGACCTTCTGTATAAACTGTAAGAACTAGGGCCAGAGAATATCACAAATCTTGGAAGGACCTTGCAACATGGACTCCAAAATGGCACCTTCAATGGGTGATGTCAGAGCTGGAAGGGGTCTTAGAACATCAAGTATCCCAGCTGGGAGGGACTTCTGTCTATGAATTACTTTCCTTATAACCCCATTTAACAATGTGATATGATTTGGCCATAACTCATGTCAGAGACAAGATCTGGCTCCCCAACTCACCCCTTGTTTGCTCACCCAAGTATATCTTATTTTTTGTTCTCAGGCCCCCATCACCTCTCCTTCCTATGAGGCTGGCAGAGTTCAAGATCTGGAGATGCCCAGTGTTCAAAACGACCCCACGGTGGAGTATGATTGGATCCCAACCCTCACAGTCTGGAAATACCCCGTCCCATACCTGATGTGCCGATTTTTCAGGGCTTTCCAAGCCCCTTTCTCATGTAGTGACTCCACTAGGCAGGTTGATGGCCACTGGTCCGGGCCAATCCACCCTCGCCTCTTTTCCCTTTGTCCCCAATCAGTGAGGGCCTTAATGCAACACTGGGCTTCTTTCCATTTGCTCTGGCACCCCCCTTGACCTGGGAAGCCCAGGAAGCCCCTACACTGTGGTGTGTAAGGGGCATTTGAGTATGTGTGCTGCATGCGCCTCTGTGTGTGTGTGTATGTGCATTTATACAGATGCAAAAGTACATGTATGGGTGCAGGCTGTGTACATAAACTGGCATTAAGGTGAATGGCTGATCACGGGAAGAACCAAGATTGAGAACCAAGGCTGGAGCATTGCTTGGAGCCTCTGTGGAGACACAAGCTTCCCTGTCACCCACCCCCATCCCCACCCCAAATTGGCTGACCTCTTGAGACCAGGTAGAACCTTCCAGTGTATGAGAGAGAGCTTCACTTGCTGAAAAGGTCTAGGGACCTACAGCACTATGGGAAACCTCCCCCAGCCCATTTTCCCTCCTCAGCCCCAGGGCCTCAGTCTGAGTCTGGCTCCCAAGTCTAACCCCAGCTACAATCCTTTCCCCCAAAAGAGGCAGCACTCTCGCCAACCTGCAGCTTCACAGCAAGGGACAACTGGAGCCCTATCCCACAGCAGGCCCAAGAAAAAGATAACACTATACCCCAGCTTCAGAGGGCCATCATCATCATCTTGTCCACGCACATACCACCCCCACGTTCCACCAAAGCAGAGGAAACTGAGGCTTTGAAAAAAGAACACATTTGCCTATCCAAGTCACATGGCAGATGCAGCATCTGAACCCAGGGCCTTGGACTCACAGTCTAGTGAGTCTAGCAAGTCTCCACCCTGTTGGTAAAAGAGCTAATAGATAAGCTCAGAGCAGATTCAGGGCAACAAGTGTCAGATGCTCAACCTCTCCTCAAAAAAAATGTTTCCCTCCTCCTCAACATGTTTCCCTCCTCATTTCCCTCCCCTCCAAAATACTGTTTCCCTCATCTCAACATGTTTTCCTCCTCCCCAACATGTTTCCCTTCTCCCCATTTCTCTCCCCCAAAAAACCATTTCCCTCCTCCCCAACACATTTCCTTCCCCCAAAAAAACTGTTTCCTTCCTCCCCAACATGTTTCCCTCCTCCCCATTTCCCTCCCCCTAAAAAACAATTTCCCTTCTCCCTAACACATTTCCCTCAATCTGCAATGTTTCCTTGCACGCACGCACACACACACACACACACACACACACTCACACACACACATATGCACCCCGTGTTCTCAGACTATACAAACAGGTTTAATGAGCACCCAGAAATGATTGCTCTGAACTGTGGACCATGAGCTTTGAGGATGATTTTTCAATCTTAACCCTGTTCTTTTCCTAAGGAAAAAGTTTCAGAGCTACCATTAGCCCTAGGGCCCCCACCACATAAAGACTTCTGTTTACTCACCAGGGGTTAGCGTATAAACATTGATAAACTGAGCAGAAACATGCCAGTCCTTTCTTTGACCTTTCCAAAGCTTCACCGGGAGTTCCGCCATTAGGCTGGCTTGGTAGTTTCCATTCATTGCCCTCTTTCCTTACAATCATCCTCTCCCTAGTCCTCTGTGCAGTGTGGGGACGCTAAAGCTGTTTACCCTCTCTTAATACCTTGGAGTACTGATGCATTCAGCTTCCCTGGCAAGCCTCTTGTCCCCACCTGCTGAGAGGAAAGCAAAGAGAAGGCCAAGGCCTACAAGGCCAGCCTTGGTGGCATGCATGGCTGTGGGAGGGAGTTCCTGGAGCTGTGCTTTCATCACAGCTTCCAGCTGTGGGCTCAGACTCCAGGGGAGCTGAACCTGAAGCCCCCTGTAGTGGGGCACACCCAGAGCCCTCTGACCAAAGTGACTTCAGGGGCAAAGCTGAACTGTTATGGCAATGGTTCCATCTGCCTAGTGGCCCAAGTTAGATATTCTTGGTCCTTTGAAAAGCCTGAAGCCAAATAACAGCCTAAAAGACTGTGTACTCACAGTGTCTGTATGTCACCCTCCAGGAAGAGAGAGAAAAGTCCACTCTCTCCTACCTGTGCAGATTCTCCCCTTCCCTCCTACAGACCAGGAGCACAGGAGAGGAAGTGGATGAAGATCCTCACCTTAAAGGCATGGAAACAGAGGCCCTGAATGAGAGAAGGTCCTGCAGGAAGGCAGCTGAGCCAGGATTGGAACCCGGCTCTTCCAATTCCCAAGCCAGTGCCCTCTCCACCCTACCAAGCTGCCTTTTCCACCAGTGGTTCTGCTAAAGCATCTACTATCCCCAACCCCAAGCTAAATGATGTCTCCCATGCCTGACCAATATTAGTGCCCCCTTCCCAGAAGTCAAGTCACAAAGACTGTGCCAAGGAATCCTAGGAGAGCAAAGGCACAGTCAGCCCCTCACAAGCCTCTACTGGAGGGCTCCACGAGGTCATATAAGGCATCCAATATGGTCATAACCTTGGCTTTCCAGAGGTCACCTTAGGGCTGACCATTGCACCAATATAGATGTCCTGCTGAGAAAGAGATAGTACATTTGCTCAGAATCCTAAACTGTACAGACTTTAGTTTAGAGTTGGAAGAAAGTTTAATGATCATTTGATCTAATGGTTCTTGACCTGGGGTCCGTGAACTTGTTTTTTGAATATTTTGATGACTGCATTTCAGTACAACTGATTTCCTTTGTAATCCTACACATTTAGTTTGATGCATCTAAGTCGATGATTTTGAGAAAGGCTGCACAGGCTTCACCGGATTGTCCGAGGGGCCCATGACATGGCAAAGGTGAGAAACGCCTAGCCTAGTCCAAGCCCACTGGAACAGGCCTGTCTTTCTTATGGACTTCATGCCACTCGGTGCTCCAGCCATTAGCCCTCATCTTTCCCATCTGTGCTGAAAGGTGCTAGTCTATCTTCTGTCCTCACCTCAGTCAGTCCAATACAGGGCTAGAATGAGAAGTTGGACCACCCCAGTATTACTCAATATCCTGTGATCACATGAACCCTTAATGCCTTTCTCCTTTATGGGGCAACAAGATGGGGATGACTTTCTCTCTTTTTTTTAACTAGAGAAATGAAGGCTCAGAGATGTTAGGAGCTATCCAGTTAGGCAAGGCTGACTCAGTCAGGAACATTGTGAACACAGATGCATTAAGGCACCCCATGCCTTCTTTTGACAAAAGAGCCCCCAACATTCTCTACTGGTGACAATCACCCCTTCTGTGCATTCCTGAACCTCAACTTCTGAGGGCAGCTAAAAGTGGAAAGCGCCAGAAGCTTTGGAATCAAAGACCCCAGGTCCATGGCTCAGCTCTGCCGTTTCACGGCTCTGTGACTGGACACTGAGTCGTACTCCCCTCATTTGTAAAATGAGATTGGGCTAGATGAGTTCAGAGGTCTCATTCAGCGCTAGATCCTAGGACCCAGGATCTCTCATGTGGTCTCACATCGATGTCATTTGGTCATGAATCATCTGCTAGTCAGAAGGCATCCCAAACAAAATGATTGGAATCCTCCTTAAGACCATTTTCTTTGAAAATTCATGGAAAGAAAAAATAGCATTTTGAGTGTTAAGGGTTGTTAGAGATTATCTGGCCCAATTTTGTCCGTTAACAAATGAGGAAACAAGCCCAGAGAATGTGGGATGTCACTTGCCTGACATCCCACAGCTAGGAAGTGGCAGGGCTAGGATTTGAACCTGGGTCTTCTGCCCCCAAATCCAAGGCTCTTTCCACTATGTCTCAGTTGGCTTTGGAGGTGCAGTCCATTTGCATTTCTTTCAACACAGCCAAAATGTACAGCATCAATTAGTAACCTTTTGCATGCAAATGAAGTGTTAACATACCAAGGAATAGGCACTTCCAAAAAGCACATGGCCAATAACCATTCACTTCCCAGAGAGGGCTGAGGCTGATTCCAGGACCATACTACAAGGAAGTTTACTTGCTGTACTGGGGGCAGCCAGAAAGCATCTTCCCCAAGGTATGGGACCATACTCACAGACATTAAAAAGAGATTGCTGAATGTAATGACCAAGAAATGGGCTTTCTGTAGCAGATAGGGGCCAAGAGGAGATGCGACAGTTGAAATGGCTTTGGGAAATAACCCCTCTCACAAACCTCCTGCTGGGTAACCAAGATCAGGGGCCAGGGACCAGGGCAGGAGGCTCCTGCTCTTTCTCTGTAATGTGTTCAACGGACTAGAGAGAACTGCCCCTCTGAGCAAGAAAACCAAGTCACCATTCATTCAGCAATTAAGGTCAGGTTGCCAATTTGCTACTGATACTCCCCTCCCCCAATTTCTTGGTTTCATCTGTGCCAATGTGACTGACTGTATGTGGTGCTCTGACTCTTGCTACTGAGTATTGATCACAAAAGGCTGGCAAGCTGTACTTTCCCATGTTAATATATTGAAAGTGTATGCATGGGGTTATTTCTTATAGCTGATACTATGGTCTCATTAAAAAGTTTTCGTCCACTTTCTGTCAGTTTCCACACAGCCCGTTAGATGGACTGGAATAGAGCGTGGGGTTCATGCGCCCCCAGGAATCTGTCACACTGATTCCACTTCCAGAATTTTATTCTGTCAGAGCTAAAAGGGACCTTTGAGATCACCAAGACCCACTCCTTTGCTTTATAGAGAAGGAAACAGACCCAGAAAGTGAAAGCAGAGAGAGGCTGCTAGGTGGCATAGTGAATAGGATGTTGGACTTTGGAGTCACGAGACCCAGGTTTGAAAATCTGTCTCATATTTATTTACTTTGTGTCCCTGGACAAGTCATTTAACCTCAATCTGCCTCAGCTGACATCTGTAAAAGAGAGATAGTAATAGCACCTATCTCTCAAATGACATATATACAGTATTTTGCAAACCTTAAGGCACCATAAAAATGCTGATTCTTCACCATTTTCATTGTCCACCCTCATACAATTAGCAAGCCTCCATGCTTGCCTTTCAAACCCCAAAGTTCCCCTGGTTTCAGAATTAACAAAGTTTAGAACTGGTTTCAGTTCATGTCCTTATCTGAATTGAGGTTATTTAGAAGTCTGGGACAGGCAAGTTTAAATGGAAATGTTGATACTTACCCATCTAGCCAGAGAGGTATTGTGCATTCAGAATTTGTGGGCTGGCACACACAAGGGAGGGACAGAGACAGTCAAATCTAGCTGCCCACAAAGCCTGGTTCAAATCCCAGTCTCTAACATCTACTGACTAGGGGATAGCCTCTTCATGGACTTGCACTGGTAGGTCCAGGGACCTTCCTCATCTGGAGACTTCCCTGCACCAGTGCAGTCACAGATCTGGACCCACATGGAGGAGAAAACATCATGTGTTCCTATTCTTCCATTTTACAAACATCAAAATAATCTTTTAAATCCATGTGGATTGATCCCATCGCCACCCCTACCCCACCCTTCCCAATCTAATGAGCATTTTTCTATTTACCAGGTACCAGGTTTAAAATCTAATTTAATCTGCAGTACCACTAAAAAAGCAAGTGATTTGTTTTCTTGACTCATGAAGAGGGATCTTTTCCTCCCACTGCAGATAGCCCTGAGGAATCTGCAGTTTTCAGCAAACCTTTTTTTAAGAACATAGATTGGAGGTGGAGGATGGGGAGGATCCTTCACCCTCAAGAAATGTTAATGACTTAACCTATTTGCCTCATTGGCCTAGACACACACTGAACTGCAGAAAATTTTATTAAAGTCTAAAAGAAGTCCCACTGTGGCAAATGGGAATTGGAATGAAAGTATAGAAAAATCTAAGGATTTGCCCAAGAACAGCAAATGCTGTTGGAAATGATAGCAGTTAAGACATATCATCAGTGCACTGGTCAAAAATGAAGGTCCACGAGCTAGTGGTGGAAGGGTGGGGACAGATTAAAGTACCCAGGGTCATTAAGGAGAACTAGAGGCTAGGCAGATTGCTGAAACTCCCATTTACTCCATTAGCTTGTGATTTCCCCCCAAACTCAAAACTTTTCTCCCACCATGTTCTCAATTTATAGACATTGTAGTTTTAATTAAGAAACCCACAGACTCCGCCTGTAGGATACTCCTATTAGCTAAGTGGCCCAGAGAAGTAACTTCACATCTCAGCTTCTGGGCCTGGTCATTTTCAAAAGAGTCACCTGGAGTGTGCGCCATTGCTAATCAACCCAATTTTTCCAAGTACTGTCCTTTCTCATGGACTCTTGGAGCTTTTGACTTTTTCCCTGCCTAAAGGATTTGGGGAAAGTTAACTTTCACTAAAATAATTAGGCCTAACATCAACTTTGCATTTTAGGAGGCTCTTGAGGGGTGCTGATGATAGCTAACTAGAGCACCAAAATAAAGCTTTAAAAGTCGCAAAATGCTTTACAAATATCTCCTTTGATCCTCAACCCTGGAAGAGGTAGGTGCTATTATTATGCCCCATTTTGGAGATGAGGAAACTGAGGCAGAGGATAAATGATTTCCCTGGTTCACACAGCTAGTAACTGTCTGGGACTGGATATGAACTCAGGTCTTCCTGTCCCCAGATCCAGCACTCTGTACGAGATGGTGCCACCTTGCTGCAGCTCATAGCGCAGCATCCCCATTAGCTAGACTGAAGATGGATGGATCCTGGGTATTCTTTCTGGTGCCAGCTAACACAGCTCTCAACTATACTAAACTTTCCGCATTACTAATAATCACTGCCATCAGCTGTGCCATCTCTGTAGTCAGTGGCAGCATGGCAAAAGCTGGAGAGACATGAGGAGGGCAATACCTCTCTTAAATCCAGTGTCATTCAATCAAATGCTTTTCTGCCCCTGTGTACATCCGACCTGTGCTCAGTTTCCAAGGCATATTACAGGTAGAGCATGTTATCCAAGTTACTCTTTTCAGAACATCTTGTTTACCATTTGGTATTGACACGGACAAGTATTGGCGTGGACAGCGCTAAGGACAGGTGGACTCCTGAGTGTTGTGTACCCCGCAGGTCCCCCCATGATCTTCCAAACTGGGGGACTGAGTGCTTCTCCTGAAAATAAAGCAGCCAAAATGATAGCTGTTGGAGTGTTTAGTTCATGTTAGTGATATTTTAGTGATGTTGACACTGGTTTTCAAATATTAAAAAAAATGGATTCTTGTGAAAATTTTTCTGCATAAAGCATTATGTTCATTGTTTTATTGTCAAGCCTTCTCCATTTATTGGTTATTGGATGCTATGTGCATAAGGTTTTAATAGTATCATTACAAAGTTTGTAAGTTTCAGTACTGTATGTACAATATTTTGGTGTCATTTTCTATTGTGTTTGGATTTGTTTCTTCCGTAGGAAATGTACAGAGTTTCTATACTCTTGGGCAGTTCACTGCATTAAAAATAATCTGGTTTTGACTAAATTGTGCAAAATTTTCTGAGTTCAGAGGCTCATGGATCTCAAGCTAGATGGGACCTAATGATGGGGTGAACTAGATGGCCCCTCATCTAGTTAGGGAGGTTAAACCCTTAAACCATGCCCAAAGTTACTCAGGCCTAGGTCCTCTGACTTCAGAGCTAATGCCCTCTTCCTCTGCCAGGATTACGCAAAGCTGAACAATTCTCCCAAGCTTGAAGAGTTCAGCAGATCATGACATTTGGTGAAAGGACTCCAACTGAAGAAAAAAGGCTTGCTTGCTTGCTCTAGTAAAGTAGTAAGCATGGAGGAGCAGAGGAGGACCCTGGGGAAATAATTCTTAACGCCTTCTCTGAGCCTCCTATGTGATAACCAAGTTCAGACTACTCCAGTCACAGAAGGAACTTTGGAAACCATCTAATCCCATTGCCTCACTTCACAGGAGGAAACAAGACCAAGAAGGTAAGCTTCAATTTAGTTCAGACACTAAGTGCCTACACTGTGCCTGGGTATTAGGGTAAGGGTCTCCAAATGGAGAATGAGAACATGGCTTGAATCCCGAATTCTCCCAATGATAACTAGTTTGTCTGCAACACAAACACATCAGCCCCTTAACCAATTATAGCTCAAGCCCCCTCCATTCCTTGCTCCTTCCCCTCCCTGCCTAACATCCCCAGTCCTTATCTTCCATATCACCTTGTAGCTACTACAGGCACTCCAAAGGGCAAGCTGGGGATAAGGAGCCTCCAAGCCCCAGGCCCTCCCACTGCAGGCCTGCATGGCTTCCAGCCTGCATCACAAATCTCATTACATTATTATCCTCCCCGAACCTGTTCCTCTCACCCATCTCTCTCTCTTTTGGATTCCACCATCATCCCAATCTCCCATGACCCCAGTACCTCTTTCTGCTTTATCCCTCATCAGCTGGAACTGTTCTCACCAGTTACCCAGTCCAGTAGCCTCTTTCTCGTTTTCATCTTTCTTGACCTGTAACACTGATACCTCTTTCTGGATATTCACTCTGTCCTCTCAGGACTGATAAAGACAAGTATGTCACCTATAAAAACTCATCTGCACACTTAAAAAACTTTGACTTTCCTAACCTGATGAAAAATCTTCCAAATGAAGAATTTCACTGTTTTGAACCTACTTGTTATCAATATAAAATATTAATAAATTATGTAATTATATAAATAAAACATAATTCTAAATATAATACTACAACCCTTTTCAATTAGTTTATGATTGATAAGCATAAAGAAAGATAGAAATTTGCTAGCTGAACTTCAGTGGATGGGACTGAAAACCAAGTAGCCTAATTTAGTAAGAACAACCCACTTCTTATAACGGGATCCATGCATCTTTCTGAGTTCCCTTGTTCAGCTACACCAGCCACTCAAATCAAAGTAAGCTTAGGCCCAGACCTTCCAATCCCTGTATCACAGTGGTAAGCCAAGATTTCCAAAAATAATGAAGCATACTCAATCCTGTTGTTCTCACTAAAAATATCACCATTAATATTTTTAGTGAGAGAAAAGGTTTTCTGCATCGTTCATAAAGATTTTCAAAATATCATTTCATGTTTATCTCATCCTTTTCAAATTGCTACTTTCTGCATAAGATTTATAGTGTACATAATTACTAGTACAGTAGCAGAGACATATAATTTATAAATGAGTAAATATTCACAAACAGGCATGAGTGCTCAAAAATCTTTTACTGATAGGTGTGTGTTCAAAAGAGTTTGGCAACTCTGGCACTACAGGATGCAAAGTCCTAACTGGGGTCAGAGGAGAAATGGTGATGTGGCTAATACCAAAATGGCAGGTCTTCATTTCCTGGAAATGCATTTTTATATACATGTGAATAGGGATGAGGCAAACACTTGGGGAATTCACTTTTACCAACACAGCAAGGCCACAATGCAGAAGAGCTGAGAAACAATTTAAAGCAGCACTGGTCCTGCTATGTAACCCTGCTGGTTTCCATCTTCCCTGAAGCAGGCTAGAATAAACCAAGGTCCTGAAGGTGTCAAAGTACGTAAGTGACAGTCAGTTACAATAACTGACAAGTTTACCCAGTAACTTTATTGCTCCCCAAGGTACACCCTGTGAGGCATGCACAGGTGGTAGCCCCATTTTACAGATGAGCAAACTTAGATTAACACACACAAAGATTAACAGGTAATACAATGTAGGAGAGCGAGGGCAGAGCTTTGCCCTGGGTCTTCCAATTCTAAATCCCATGTTTTCTCCACATCCCAACTTCCTCTCTAAGAACACAAAAGCCAGACTGGCCACAGAAAAACTGCAGGGTAGATTCTGCCATCAGAGACATCACATAGCAAGGGACTGCTACCTTTCTGCTAAAGACTCAATGTGGCACAATTGGAGAAGCAATGAATCTGGAGTCAAAGGATCTGGGTTTGAATACAGACTGCCGCCCTCCACCTGTGTGACTGTGAGCAAACTCCTTCCCCTCTCTGAGCCATTTGTAAATTGAAGTGACAAACTAGAAGAAGATGCCCCAGCTCTCAAGCCCCCCACCTGTTGGTTCCTCCCCTCCCGGTCAGTCATGGCTGCCATTTCACTCAGCAGCTTGGTTCCATTGGAGATTAAGTCTTCCACTTCAGAAAAGCAGCAGGTCACACCTCAGCCTGTGTTCCACAAATCCCTAATGAGTCAAGCAACCAGCCAACCACCACTGTTAGAATTGTTTTTTTAATATCAATGCAAAATAGGGTACAGGTTTTTACAAGCAGTTGACCAAGAAGCTTTTGTTTCAAAAATGATTCCTCTCCATTTTGGAAACCAACATAGCAACACCCGCAAATTATTGGGATTATACAAAACATGACCTTCTTTTGTCCCATTTCGGCACATCTACAATTGACAAAACTTGCCAAATGACTTTTCCAAATCATAGTCTTCAAGTAAAAAACATCAATATGAAATCACATCATTTTAATTTACTTATTGGCCAGAAAAGCAAGCAAGAAACCATTCTGCTTACCCCGCCCCACTCACACCCACCCATCATTTCCTTTCTCTGGATTGATGGTATTTAATTGTACTTAGCTTTCCTGGGTTGCCATTTGGATTTCCCTGGGGCGGTCAGTGGGGGTCACTGCTCCGGCCCAGTTGCCAATATGGTCCCCTTTTCCTTCACTGCCCAGCCAGCCACTCACTGCTTGGGAAGTGAGCCACAAAGAAAATAATGGGCCAGCTGAAAAGTCAAGCACACATTCTGGGGCCGACATCTTGGGTCTGCCAGCTGAGCATGGAGAGGAAAGAAAATGAGGAATTTCACAGGCATTCAATTTCATTTATGAGTCACCAGAAAGAGCCAAAACTGGGAAAGTGGAGAATAGAGGAAGATGGAAAGTGGACTTAGCATACATGCATGCGCGCACACATATATATACACATACACACACACACATACACACACACACACACACACACTCACACACCCTCTCTCAGGGGAGCAGAAAGCAAACAGAACACAATGCAATTCCCAGTGGGCCTTAGAGAACTGACTCCTTGGTTTTATTTGTAACTATAAGAAACCTCAGAGCAGGGCAGTTCAGAAACTAGAGAATAAATTAATTCACTGAAGAGTCCAGTAATTTGTATAAGTACGTTATTAAAATTCCCATCAATTCTAAGAGCCGAGTGTGCCTCATGATTGCACTTGGTTTCAACAGTCAAGAAATAAGCAAATTAGATGAAGAGACCGCCAGTGTTTCCCGTTTGGCCCAGAAAAAGAAATTCATTTAAACAGTCCCTCCACCTCACTGTCTCATCCCATTCCCCAACCGAAATAGGACAAAAAGAGGAAACTCAATATGCTCTTATAATATTGTACAGGGAAACCCAGTGTTCCTCGAACTTAATCTGTCCCAAAATACTTCTGTCCAAAATGTGTTGGTGCAACAGGATGGACCTCGGTGGTTAAAATTGTGATGTCTGGGAACTCCTGGATGATCGATGTGGCACCTTGAGAAAAGGAACAAGGACAAAAGAAAACCAATATTGTATCAAGACTGGGTAGGTTGGTTGGTTTGAGGGAGAGGGCAGAGAATGGAGAGTAGCAATATTACAGAAAGTGCGAGCCCCGACACTCACTCACTGGCTATATCAGTCTGGAAAAGTCATTTTGCCTCCCTGAACCTCAGTATCCTCAGCTGTAAAATGGGGTTAATTCTTACCTCAATGATAGTATTTCCATGCTTGGAATCAAATGAAACCTAAAGTCATCAGAACTATATCAGAACTTCCTCAATGATAGTATTTCCATGCTTGGAATCAAATGAAACCTAAAGTCATCAGAACTATATCAGAACTTCCTCTTAAGAGGGTGTTGACTCTCCAGGGTCATCCTACCTCCTTTGAGAGGGGAGTTCTCCTCCACCCTACACCCAGAGGTCTACCGAACAGCTGCAATCCCTCCTCTCCACCTGACTGTTGCTACAATCAATTGTCCTTATCTCTCTCCCTTTCTGTGGGTCTTCAAAGTGATGCCTCCCAGTCTTCAAATTAACTAGTGTCAAGCCCTGCTGCTCACATTTACAGAGCACTCTGCACTTTCTCCTTGACTAAGGTGTTCCCTGCCACTTCTCCCATGCCCCCCACTCCCACCCCATGTCTCATCATGACCTAGTAATGAGCTTAGGCAAGTTCTTGACTGTCCTACAAAGGTACAGAAGCTTCCAGATCAGGCCTAATATGGACTGGCAGCCTAGGCAAATGGCCAGAGGTTCAGGCTAGCCAAAGACTGATGTGGATCTCTTGCTCAGAGCCTCACAAAGAGCACCCACAGAGGCAGAGGGGCAACAGAGGTAGTGGCCAAGCTGACAGAAGCACAATCCTGACAGTTATGAGATCAATTTGCACAGAGCTTTTCCCTCAACCCTCTGAGGTAGGCACTAGAAAGTAGGATGCTTCCCAATGGATACTCAGAGAGACTACCAAGCAGCAGACCCAAGATGGAACCCTCTGACTTCTGATTCCAAGTCCAGAGCCCTTTCCACAACACTGCTGAATCACAGGCTCTGCAGCAGAATCTGGCTCTACATTTCCAAGTGCTATTTCCTCTGATGACTGGGCAGCCAGCACATAGTTATTTTAAACACACCCACTGGGGACAGACTTAACAAGAAACTAAAATAAAGCCAGGGCTTTCCATAAGGGAAGCTAAGAAGATGCACATTTCCCCATTCTGTACCTCATCTGGAGTCTCAGGCATTATCCAAGTCAGGACTTACCATGAGGAGTAGAAAAGAGACTGAGGACAATGATGACACTTGGTTGAACACCATGTTCTATAAGGACTTTTACAGCCTCGATGACAGTATTTCCAGTGCCTGAAATAAAATGAAACCCAAGGCCATTAACATGGTCACCTAATTCCCCTTAAGGAGTCTCTGCAGCTCCCTGATGCAGACCCCAGGAAAACTACACTGGAAGGGAAGTATCCTCTAGCGAAGAGATCTCACTATATGACTTCAGAATCTCACACCCACAGTCACCCTTCAGAAGCCCCCAGCCCATGTTGTGAGCAATGTGAGTCCCAGAATCAGTGCGAGGACCACAAAGGTGACCAACCAAGAGAAATCTTTGAGGAACTCCAGAGCAGACACAGTGCAATGCTTCCTGAATTCAATTTCTTTTGCCTCATCACATCCCTTGCCTTGATGTGTCCATTTAAGGACAGAAAAGCCCTTCGGAGCTAATGAAGTTTGACTACTGTATATACTGTTTTTGCCTGGCGGGTTACCAGGCTGGGAGTCATGCACCAAAGCGAGCCCTCCCTCATCAAAGGTTCCAGAGCACAGCGAACACGCACTCACTTAGAATTGGATACATGAGCAGGACTTTCCTCCGATAAATGTCTGGGGGGAACTTGGCATAATAGACTTTGGCTCTTTGGGTCTCTTCATCACTCTGGATCAGAATCTTTCCAATTCGGATTGAGCGGCAGCAGTCCCGCAAACCCTGCTCCATAGCCTCCCCTGAGGGCAGAGATGAGGAAGGAGATGAAATGCATGAAGCCCCACCCCAGGCTGTCGTGCCAAGTACAGAAGGGACACCATCAAGAAGATGGCAATGCCTCCTCTGCCGGCGTATGAGGAGTCTCCCTGTGCCTTGGAGGATTGTTCGAGAACAGAACCTTTTAGTTATGGATGTTACCTATTAAAGCTAGCTGTGTTGCAGCCTGCTAGAAAAGAAAATGTTACTAAAGAAAAAGAAAGAAGTGAGATGCTGGAGTCCAAAGGACCTGAGTTCACTCTCTGACTCTGATGCCCTCTGTGGGGATCTGGCCAGGACACATACCTCGTGATGCCTCAGTTGCCGTATCTCTAAGATTAAGGCAATAAACCTTGCCCCCACTGGGGGAGGGGGTGAGGTTTGAAAGTGCTATAAAAAGAGGATTGATTTCTTCGTTCTCATGTCTCATGCCACTGTGCTTCTGGAGTTAGCAAGGCAGAAAAAGCCCTGTGTTCTCCTGGCTCATGATCTTCTGTGATATTCCTAACATTTTTTCTTCCCATTATTTTAAATAAGATGCTTAAATCACCCAAACCTGGCACTTCATCTATGTGACAATGTCCTTTTCATTAAAGTTAAGAATGAAAGATTCTTGGGAAGGGAATGGGTGTTAGAAACCAGAGCTGATTGGCTCTTAGAACACAATGTCATAAAGACTGTCACTTTGTGCAGCAATGAATTAATTTAGTGCTGAAGAGGCTTTTCCAGCCTTCAGTGAATAAGGAGCATCTGGCTGTTGGGTCGGGTTTTTTGGTGTCAGATTTTGTTTGGTTGTGTGTGTGTGTGTGTGTATGTGTGTGTGTGCATGTGTGTCTGTGTTTTGGGGGTGGGAGAGATAGGTTATGAACAACAGTTATCACATTAGCCTGGGAGCCAAAAAGATTTTAAGGAAATTTTTTTAAGGGAAAAAGTTGTAATCAAAAGTCCGGGCAAAAAGAAACAAACTACATACTGTTCATCTAGTGAAGCCTATCCCCTGCCCAGGACGAGGCTCTTCATGATAGACACAGAATGTTTGTTGAATGAATAACGCCTGACAAGCCTTCCTCTCAAAGCTTCACTAACTCAAAGGAAGCTGAACAAGATTGTCCAGGGACGAGTCCATACAGAAATGCCAGCTTCAGTTCCCAAGGCTGTGGCTTATGTACCAGGCAGCTACTTAGAACCAGGGTGAGGACCAAATGATTCATTTTCAGGAAGAGCACTGACACCTCAGAAATCAGTGAGAACTACAAATCAGGGTTTGATTTATCATTTTGTCGACTGCCCAGATTGAAGAAAATTGTAACAATGCTAATTTAACTTAAAAGTGTGTGTGTATACATTCCCACCCCGCTGTCTGGATTTCTGGTTGTTAAATGTTACCAGCATACCCCTGTATGGCTCTATAAACCAGGCTTGAGCTCAGCAGGAGGATAGGAGAAGGCTCAAGGAATGAAGTCATCACCAGACCAGAGGCCTGGGAACTGGAAGCCAACAATGCCAACGCTAACACCTGGCATATTTCTATAGCACTCTAAAGAAGTATAAAGTACTTTCCATCCATTATCTCATCTGAGCCTCTTAAGACTCCTGACTCAAACACCTACTTTTGTGAAAACTGCTCAAATGTCCTCTAGCCCATCCTTGTTAATAAAAGCCACTGGGGAAATTTACAAAACTCCATCAGGCCCCCACCCCCACCCCCAGCCCCCCCACCTTGGTCCTGCTGATGGGGGGAAGAGGAGGAGAAGAAGGCTCATGATCACAGCTCTAGGTATAAGCACAGGACTTCACTGGAGACTGTGACCAAGGCTGATCCTGTCGAGGGAGCACTTAACGTACAAATATAACATCGACAAGCCCAGCAAGGGGGAAATACAGTTATTGCCAAGAAAGTGGTTTTGCCTACATGGTCACAGAATCATTTCGATGCTGAAAAAGACCCAACAAGTCCTCCAGTACAGCCATCGCCTGGATGGGATTGTATCTGACAAGAAAACAAAGGAGCCCCATTTCCTCCAGTCTGGTACTGACTGCACCATCTCCCTCCATCGCTGTCTCCATGCCACTGCAGTCCTCCACCCCAGCATCCTCCCAGCCTCCCTTGCTCCTCTTTTAATGCAACCTTGCACATGCAGACAGGCCCCTGGGGAAGAAACTGCCTCTAAAATTAGCCAAGCTCGGCAACATGCCGGCCAGGACTGCAGAGGAGGGGAGCTAGGGCAGGCAGCAGAGAGAAAGAAGATGCAATTCCGGTAAATGAACAGGACCCCTGCAGGGCAGGAGGTACTGAGGAGCAATTGGGGAGGGGGGAACCGAACCACAGACAGACTTACCACTTCTCATTATGCTGACCCCACAATTGCCCTTCTCAAATTTCACTCCTTCATACTTGTATCCTGTCACAGAAGAAAGGGGGGAAAGGAGAATGTTATCTTTCACTGTTGAAGCAGATACTTGTTTGAGAAGGCCCCTCGAGTTTCAGGGCAAAAGGATGATTTATCAGCACCTGCCCAAAGATGTTTAATCAACATTAGTTTTAGGTAGTAAGCATGAGAACTAAGAGAAGGACAGATAGGGTTGGAATGAAACCTTGTTTTCCAACCAAGGCCCCCCGGAAGCTTCATGGCTGGCCCTGGCTGGCCCAGTATCCATACCCCACAAGAGCAGTACCTGACCTGGCACCAGCCAAGTATTCAAGTCTGTTTATTATGACACTTTTGGAGTAACATCTCAACTCTCCACAATAAATCCCTGGGGAATTCATCAAAAAGGGACAGGATTTCTTCTCACAGCAACATGGCTGGACTTGGAATCTGGAAGACCTGGGTTCAAATCCCACCTCTAGCTGTGTGAGCAAATCACAACTTCTATGAGCCTCAGTTTTCTCATCTATAAATGGGGACAATGATAATACTCATCGTATGATCTCACAGGCCTGCTGTAAGGCTCAAATAATGATATAAGGATCATTAAGGATCAGTGAATAACTGTGAGGAGCTCTATCAACTTCAAAGTGCTGTAGACATGTCCACTGTCAATATTAATTATATTTTTTTATTTTTTTTTAATGTTTTACAATCATTTCCTTAAAGTTAAGATTTTATCCCCCCCACTTCCCCCACTACCCCCTCTCTCTCCCCGTGACAGCATACAATTCTGTATAGGTTCTACATATACTTTCCTATTGAGCACATTTTCACTATAGTCATGCTATGTAGTTGAACTAAAATAAATGGAAGAAATCATATAACAAATCAAAACATAACACACTGAAACCCACCCACACACAAACATGATCTGCTACATTCTGCAAATGACTTCCATATCTCTTTCTCTGAGTGTGGAAGGCATTTTGCCTTAGAAGACCGACATGGGGATTTTTTTTTTCTCAGTAAGTTCTTGTGTTATTACAAAGTTCTAAGTCTACCAGAAAAAATTCTTGCACACTGTGGTCGTTGCTGTGCACAAAGTTCTCCTGGTTCTGCTCCTTTCACTCAGCATCAGGTCATATAAGTCCTTCCACTGTCAATATTATAACATGAGGAAAATGCCTGTTTTCTCCTAACATGAATTAAACTGATACTCTCTACTGCACCCTGGAAAAGGCTCTGGGCCACCCCTCCCCTACACCGATGAGGCTCTTAGAAGGCTCTTCTTCTCCTTCACCCCTAGGGTGAATGAGGACAGCAGCCTTACTCAGACAGCTCCTCTGCTGCCCAGTTCCCAAGAGGATAACGCAGTCACCAAGGCCACCTCTCTCCTCCTGGCTGTCACCTCCTGGGACAGATGTCTAGGTTGCTGTTGGTAGTAGGAGTTTGCATTCTAAAAGCACTTGAAGATTCACAAAGTATTTTCCTCACAACAACCTTGTGAAGTAATAGCCAGTATGAGGCCCATTTCACAGATGAGCCAGACAGATATGACGGCCAGCATTCTAACTGACTCCTCACCAACAGGCTTCCACCATACATACCAATCATGCCAATTTGGAGTTACAAAGTGCTCCATACCCGGATCTCATTTATATCATCGCAGCAACCCTGCCACCTAGTGAGTCTGAGGATTACCACACTGTTTGACAGACAAGGAAACTGAGGCTGACAAAGAATAAGTGATGTCAAATTCAAATAGAAACAGGGCCACTTAACCATACAGAAGGATCCCTGTAACTGCAAAATGACTCAGAGAACCCCAAATGAATATTACCTATGTTCCACTGGATTTTCATTTGGTTTGCTCCATATTTCCCCATTATATTTAACCTGCTTTGGCCACACTCAAGAAGATTGTGGCAAGAGTATTCCAATCCCCTGCTCTAGACTTCACAGTAAATAGCAGACCCAGCAGGGAAACCTTCGACTGCCAGGCCAGTGCCCAGCACTGCTGCCACACCCACCTCCAAGCTCAACAATCAGAATAATGGCATTTCTACAAGGGCTGAAGGTGTGCAGAGTACTTTAGTCCCCTGGGGGATCTCAGGGGCTCAATGCCTAACCTTCGCAAGGTAAGCCAGGACAAGCAGCTTCCCAGAACCGCCCAGAGCCCTAAATTGCTAAATTGTATTTTCAAAAATGGGGTGGGTGGGTGGGAAGCAAGGCACCTTTTCAGCTCTCGCCATCTCCACTGCTTAGTCTAATTATCATCTTCTACCTAATGTATTTGATTGAACAGTGAGCCAGTCTCTCCCATTTACCAGCTGGTAGCTTCCCCACCAAGGTGCAGTTCTTAGCTGCGTCCCTAGGGGCCATCGGGGAGACAACACCTGCCTAGTGAAGGATATTTATTAACCTTTAACTTGGATCGACAAGCAAACCATTAAGAAAAAGTCATGGCGCTAAGTGTCTCACGGAGTTCATTAAGACGTTAAAAAGACTAGCTCCAGAGAGATGCCTCATCGTGCACATTGATTTCTTTCAAGGCTGCTTCCCTTCCTGTCCCACCCCCTCCTCCTCTCTTGGCAGACCATTGTTTCTCCCACAAACTTTCCAAGGGATGGGAATCACCTGTTGGAGTGGTCACTGTGCACTCTTTATATGGCAGCTGATTCAATCCCTCTTCCACAACAAGTCTGATCTGTAGAACAAAAGAAAGAATTATTTAAGATTTGATGAAGGGTATTACCATCTGCTACATTCAAGCCTCTAATATATGGGGCCCAAAGACTGAATGACAGGCATCTCCTCAGTACTATCTAAAGCAACACTTGAGCCTTTGCAGGGGGAGGTGAGACAAAGAGGGCCTCACATGGCACCATCCACTGCTATCGTAGATGCACAGGACACCAGAGCTCAGTTCATCTCATCTCAGGCCATCACACACCCTCATTTTACTGAGGGGAAGCTAAGCAACCTGCCCATGCTCCTGCAGAGGCAAGTTTTGAACAGAGGTCTTCTGGTCCCAAATCTGGTGGTACATGGTTCTATCTTTGACTTCAGTAATCTTTATGACAACAGTGATATTTCAAACTCACTCTCTCTTTTCTCTCTCCTCTGTCTCTTCTCTCTCCTCTCTCCTGTCTCTCTTTTCTGTTCTTTCTTCTCTCCCTCCTCTATTTTTTCTCCCCTCTCTTTTTCTCCTTGTTTTTCTTTCCTCTCTATCTCTCTTCTTTCTCCCCTCTTCTCTCTGTTTCCCTTTCTCTCTTACTTAGATAGAAAAAGACAGTTCGTGTAAAGAGAGGATCAGGGCAATTCTACTCCAAAAGGCTTCCTCGTGCCTATGACAGGAGATGTGGAAGAAAAGCTGAGAAGAACCTCCATAAAGCTGCTAACCGAAGGGATCTTCTAGCAAGAAAAGCCAGGCGGAGTCTGCACCACTCATTTTCTGCAATCAATATCACATTACTGATTGAAAAGGAAAAACCAGAGACAAACCTGGGCTTGGGCTCCATTATCCCAACCCAAGAAAGGCCATTAAATGCATCATTGCTAAGTGATACAGAGCCCTCTGTCAGGCCTCAGAACTAGGCAGAGGGCCCAGAACCCCAGGATCTCAGTATGTCATAGCCTCCAGCCACCACTTTCGAGGAAAATTTCTATTTCATATGAACAACCTACAAGGCAAAGCTAGAATTCTTTTCTTTGAAAAGACTGGGGGCTCTCTGTTGTTCTACCTATAAAACATGGTGCCTCCTGGGACCATCCTTGCGCTCAGCACCCTGCCACCTCAGCCTGGGACAAACAAATGGCAGAAAATCCTAGTCATATCTGAGGGCTGTGACTAAGATGGAACCAGGTCAGTGGCCAGGGAGGGCAATGGAGCTGACTACAGTCATTAGACAATTTGCTAGTAGGGGTTCTCATTGATCAAGAAGCTAACTGAATTCTTCAATACTAGGAAGAGGCCACTTTTCTGAGCCCAGAAACTTCAGGTCAACATTGGAAGAAGTCCAAGGCCCTGCCCTGAGGAATTCTCCCTCCCAGCGCCATTCTTCCAGTCATTGAGCCCCAGAGCTTCGGCTCTGGCTAAAACAGAATGCCCTTCCTATTTTTCAATGAGTGTGGCCTGGGCTTTTCCAGGGGAAGAGCCTTTGGGGAACACTTGGCTTCATCTCCATCATTTCTCACAGCATCTTGCACCCAATCCCTCTAGGTGGTCCAAGGTATAAAAAGGAAGGCAGTTGAGTTGATTTTTGGTATCACAGAGAAACTATTGCCATCAACTGCTATCAGTGGGGCTTGGTATAACACCTGGAGGCCCAAGAAATTTTTACCTTTAAGTCTGGGATGATTAAGACCCCTTGTACATCATTAGTCTATGGCCTCTTTCACACATACGGAAACTGACACCCAGAGAGCAACTTGCCAATTTCACACAGTAAATGACAGTCAGGATTTCAAGCCAAATGCAGAAAAGTTGGCCTTGAGGAAAACTCAAGAGAGCACAGGGTCTATGATTTTTTTCAACAAAGTTCATTTTCTCTTCCATTATTAGGCTAAAGCTACAAGGCTGAAATACACGGTGTTTCTGCTTTTCTTACTCCACCACCAGCATCCCTGTCCTGGCATCCAAGAAGCATCGCTAGCAGAAGGCCCTGACCACCTCCACATGCACCTAAGAAATACTTGCTGACTGGTTCTAACCAACGAACAACCCTTGTTTTTCTCAATCCAATAGGAATTCACAGCTTGGAATCTGGTCACATAAAGGATAGCGAAGGCAAAAGGCTATTGCCTAACAAACACTCCTCCATATGAGATCAGAGTTATAGGGCCTAGCTAGGATTTTGTAGGTAAAGTCATTGAAGAGAAACAATTCCCTAGTAGAAGGATGATACCAGCCCCGGAGTCAGGAGGACCTGAGTTCAAATGTGCCCTCAGACACTTACTAGCTATACGACCCTGGGCAAGTCACTTAACCCCAACTGCCTGCAAAAAAAAAAATAATAGATGAGAGAAGAGGAAGATAGAACAAAAGACCTTTCTCTGCTATGATCAGAACCCCCTCCCTTTCTCCTTTAAACAAAGGTCTTAGTCCTTGGGGGCTGGCTAGCTCCACCCATGGCTACCCTAGATGCCCTAAATGCTCCTTTTAACACCTATGTATATGATACTCGCTGCCCTGAGCTCTAAGGGATCCCTGGCAGTTGAGGAAGCAGCCAGCCTAGTCTCACTTTACAGAGAAGTCAAACTGAGGTCCACAGACAGGAAGAGGCTTGCCTCAGGCCTCAGAAACAAGGCTCAAAGCCCGGCTACCTGAGGGGCAGTAGTTCCTCAATGCTATAGGAAATGAGTTCACATAAAGGACTTTGGGATGAAAGGGTATAAAGGCCAAATTTTATTCCAACCATAGAAGCAAAACTTCAGGGGCACTCATCAGGCTGACAAGTGGCTGGCAATCCTTCCCCCTTATCCTTGGGTAGCATTTGGCAGGTGTCACTAAGTCACAACAATGAAATGGAAATGGGCACCCTTCACCTACCAAACGGTCTGCAGAAAACATGAAGTCCCCTCGACTGGCCGTCCTAAAACAGAGTAGTACAATTTTAGTGTAAATGAGAACTTTCTGGCAAAGTATTAATTTATACATATAGTAATAACACTAATTGCAACACCTGTTCTCTCTCTCCCTCTCTCTCACACGCACACACACACACACACACACACACACACACAGAACTGAAATTTCCTATGTGCAATGTCCAGATGTTTACTGGAAACTGAAGAAACCATTTTTGTTGAATAAATGGCATTGAAAAATGTTTGTCCAGTATGCCCAGAGCAATCAGAAATTAAAGTGTTCAAATCTTGGTAGAAAAAGCTGCCTAAGATCAAGGGGCACCACTAAATCTATACAGAATGCAAAATGTCAAGAAAACTATCCAAACAAAACTGAAATTTTCACCCCCAGCCTTCCTCCAATCTTCCTCAGTCCTAAAAGCCCCTACCAAGAGATAAATAAAGCCCTCCTTTCGTCCATCCCTTTGGAGAGCTTTTAGCTCCACAGCCAACCTCCCTTTCTCAAGCTAATGAGTACTCCTCAGGCCTCTCTTCAAAACCATAAGCCATTTTGTTCCTGCTCAGCTTTTCTCTTCCTATGTATCCATCCTTTCCTATCCTTCAGTGCCCACCCATGATGAAAGTGACATCTGTACTCCCACTGTTTAAACCAGAGCTCCCTCTTGGGCAGTCCCCAACCCCAAGAACAAGGCTCTATTATTGCTTTGAGCCAAAACTTGCTCTCGTTATCTCTGGCCAAAGCCCCCACCCTGCCACTGAACTGGCTTCTCTCATAATAACAACCATGCTGTGACTGACGCTTGGAACTGATTTACATTCTGTGGATTTATAAACCCCCATCCGGCCTGTTCATAGGAGTCCCAAAACACACAGCCCAAGATGCCCAAAAGGACATATGTCAAGCACACACTACTTGGGCGCACCATTTCTCTTCAGACCCTTCCTCTCACTAGGAGAAGCCACTGCAGGCCTACCATAGAGGGACAAACTCATTTGGCCCCAGGGTGTGTTCTTTGGGGCTTGAAATATATCAATGGATCTCAGAGATGCTGGAAGAGGGAAGGGGTGGGCAGTACTGATCACTTCCAGAGGAAAGTCCAGGGTATTTCGAAGCAAATTAGAGGAATTACAGAACCTGATAAAAATCTCAGAAACCATCTCACTTAACCCCAACCTGAACAAGACTCTCCTTTATAAGATATCCAACAAGTGTCACATAGTAAGCCTATGTCCATTTAAAAAAAAAATGAAAATGTGTTGCATGTTAATAGGTATTTTATTAAGTGTGTGTGTGTGTATATCCTGCATTTTTTTTCTCCATTAAAGCCCTCTGCTGATGTCTCATACTAGTGTGGAGGTGAGCCTGGATTCTCAAAGTGAAAGCCTGTAGATGCCAAGCTCCGGTAGGTCTGACAAGCTGGAAACGCCCAGACTGGATATAAAGGGGCTGGCCTGTCACTAGCAGATGCTCGGTCACCAAGGAGAGCCTTTTCCAGTTTACAGTAAGCCTGAGGGTGGGGGGAGGGTATCCATAACACAAGTACCAACAAGATGGTTTCTTATTTCCTATTTTCTGAGGGAGACACAGCATAAGCACCAAAATTTCTAACTAATTTCCTAATCACATTGAACAAAACTGTTTAGGTAAGTCCTCTAAGATATCAACTATGATAGAACAATCCATATCCCAAGATATAGGTCATATATTCATAATTAAACTACAGTTTCTTACCCCAGAGGGTTCAGCATCCATGCATGCACGTGCACACACACTCACGCGCACACACACACATACACACTCACACACTGTCCCCCTGAATCAGGGCCCATGTCAAGTACCGACTTTCAATGGCCACACTAAACCTTGCTGCCTTTCATTTCTATAATGTGGCTCTACAACATTCCTGTTAAGGAAGGAAAGGGCAATGAAATACAAATTTCATATGGAGTCCCCTTGTGTGATTTGCTGGAGTCCGAACTAGCAAACAGACATAGCACTGACGAGACAATGGAGAGTCTTCAAAAAATAATTTCTATCATTTTCTTAAAGAAAACTAGAATGTATATAAGGGAGACTATATCCCTCCAACCATCTACTTAAAATTCCTTTCTCGTCTAGGTCAGCATCCCTAACTCTGTCGAGTGACCAAAAACTCACAAATCTTGTTTTGAAATTAGAAATTAAATGCAAGGAATTTTATCCTTTCTTTCACCCAGAAGTAGCAGCTTCACTGAGCCTGAGTGGAACAAACCCTTTCTTCTCATCCTCCAAATAAAAACATCCCATTCCCCACCGCCCTACACACACACACACACACACACACACGCATATACACACACGCACGCGCACGCACACACACACACACACACACACACACACACACACACACACACACACACACACACACACACACACACACACACACACGCCGGCCCCATAGCTCAAGACAATCTCGCTGTCTTTCTGTCCCTGACAGGCCCTCCAAGCAGGCATATTTGCGCTGTAGCAAGTCGGCATTACTTCAAATAATCACTGGTAATTCAAGTAATTACTAGCCTATCCCCTGCTGCTCTCCAGACTTCAAATCTATGCTCTTCACTTTCAATCAATTTAGAAATTAACATAGAGCTAGGATACAAGGTGATTACAGTTTTTAAAACCCGCAGTAATGGCCAATGTCTGTATTAAAATCCATAGCATTGCTATTCCGGGTCCAAACTTCATAAACACACAGATCAATCAACAAATCTTTATTGCATATCTGCCATGGGCCTCTTGACAGGGACCTTGACCTCTCAGAAGGCTGGGTCAGCCAATTTGGCTTGGCCAGGTCCTCCTGAGCTACAAAGACCAAGGGACAGAAGCAGACTCAGGGGCCACAGTGAGCCTCTGTCATCTCAGATCCAAGTGGGGAGAGGTTAATCACCCGAAGATAGGCCAAACGGGTGAGGAATTCTTTGGCCACAGCAATGCATAAAACCATTGACAAAGGCATGAAGAGCCTGCTCTGTGTCGCCCATGCAGATGAAATCACCGAGCTTTTGAAATCAGGAGGCAGCTGCAGCAGGGCGGCCTACTTCAAACAGTCCTCACTAGCCTATCCCCTGCTGCTTTCCAGATCAAGCTCCGTTTCAGTTTAAATCAATTTCGGAATTCAAATATAGATAGAAGACAATAAGTTGATTACATTTTTTAAAAATCCACAGTCACCTTTGTGTCTACATTTACATTCATCGCAGTGTTGCTAAGGCTGACATTCTGTTAAACCAAGTGAAACCACATATTTGTCCGACTGATCAACAAATGTTTACCTTCTATTTGCCCAGTTCTGAGCTTGGCTGTGGTGTGGATCTTCTGTTAATGGAGATGCTTTTATGAAAACTAACCCTAGGCCTCATTAGCCACAGAACCTTGGAGGAAAAGCTTAACTCGATTCCTTTTTGCCTTGGAATCACTAAACTGCATTTCTCCTACTGGGAATAAAGCTTTGAAAAGACATTTTAATCATCTTCTATTTGAAAGGCAACCCAGAGAACATCCAGTGCAAAGCAAGATACACACCCAGAATGCTCAAAACCATTTCAATATTGCCTAATATTTAAACAGACAAGAACATCCAGACACTCATAATTCATAGCATGGAAATCAAATTAAACCTTAAGCTGAGTGCCCTTTCAATTGTACATCCTGATTGATGAAGGCACAGCAGCCACACTGAAAATGCTCCGTTTGCCTCTAATTCCCCGAGCCCCACATGCAGCAGGCATAAGTGGAAAGGCAAAGGCAGCCATTTGGCGATGCAGACGCATCACATTTCTTTGGCTACTCCCAAGTCCTAGTGCTAAGCTGATGGCAGGTTTGGGCCTCCCCTGCTTGGTAAACTGGCCTCTCCCCTTCTCAGAAAGGAAGCCAGTCTGAACATTCAAAACTCCAAAGAGAGATGTTAAGATTCTTGTAGTTGGGAGTTTATTATAAAATAGATGCATCTCCTAAGAAATTCAAAGAGCTAAAATGTAGGAGATCTTGAAATACCGAAGCGAATAATAACCACCACCCTTCTAACGTATTACTTAAGTATTAAATTAAATTAGGCATTAAAGTATTACTTAAGTTTTACTTAAACCCCACATAGCCCATTTTTATTAGACTCAACATTTTAATTAGATTTTTTTAAAGTGAATTGGCATTTGTAAAGTTTCATCCTTGAAAGTTTTCCCCTCATCCTTGAAAATAATATGAAATGATTTCATAGGCAGAATGGGATCATATTTCTTGCCTTCTCAATGGGTGGGGGAGCAGGTGGAGAGAGGGAGAGAATTTGGAACTGCAAATTAAAATTTTTTTTATTTTTTCAAAAAAGAAAATAACGTGGAAAAAGTTGAGAGAAACTTTTTTAGAGAACAGACTAGTGCTCTTTGCTAAGTTACAAGTGGCCAGGGACTACTTTAAGGTTCCAATCTTAAGGACTCCTAAGGGGCCCCCTATTGGTTTAGAAGGTGAAAGAAAACCACATTAACCAAAAATTATTGATGCTCAGAGTGTGCACAGAAAATCCCATTTAGCAAAACAATGGTCCGTTTCTGCTCCCGTGTGGACTCACGTCTCCAGAGATAACACGCTTGAGTATATGGATTTGCATGTGAATTAAGGGCTCTGAGCCCTTCGTTACTAATCCAGAAAAGGGACAAGAGAATTACTGGAGACCACTATTTCAGGAAGAGTTTCCTACTCTGTAAAATGAGGCAGAGTTCGGACATGAGATTCCTCATTTCACAAAACACCACAGGACTGGAGAAGAGCAAATGTCATCATTTTCCAAAAAGAGACAAACAACTTAGCCTGAACTCTAGGACAGTGAGCCCAAATTCTACTTCTGGCAAAATTCTAGAACGCGTTATTAAAGGAATGAAGGATAGATAATAAGAGAAGGAAGTCGTGCTCCCTCAGTCCACTATGATAACAAAGCAGCAGCTTGGCTTCATCAAAGACCGGTTATGACAAACTAACCTCTGGTCTTTCTCTGACAGGGTCACTAAACTGGCAGATGATCAAAGTGCTATAGACAGATTTTTCCTTGACTTTAGCAAACCATTTGCTAACAGTATCTCCTCTGATTCTTATGGAAAAGATGGAAAGATGTGAACGAGAAAAGAACCCAATTAAATATATTCAGAGCTGGTCAGATTTCAAGAATAGTTATTAAATGATCCGATGTCATCTTAGCAGGAGGTCTCCAATGGAGTGCCTCAGGAACCTCTGCTTGGCCCTGTGCTAACATTTCTGTCACTGGCTTGGAAAAAGGCAGAAATGGCAACTTTACATAACTGCAGATTAACACAATACTACATGGCACAGTCAGAAGGCCAACAAGACTGACAGACTTGAATACTGGGAAGTCTAAAACTTGGCTTCCAAAGAAAAATCAGCTTCCCAGATCTAAGATAGGGAAGGCCTAGGATTAGGCAGCAGACCCTTTGAAAAAGATCTAGAGGCTTTAGTAGATCGAAAGCTCAATAAGAGTCAGTTGCATCATATGGTAGCCAACAAAGTTAAAGGGATCTTAGGTTAAATTGAAGGTGTACTTATTAAGTACTGTGTACCAGGCACTGTGTTAGAGTCTAGAAGCACAAATACAATGAAAGAAACAATTCCTACTGGAAAGGAGCTTACATTATTATTGGGGAGACAATAAGGACATATGTAAGTATATACAGAATAAATATAAAGAAAATAAATACATAGTTAACTACAAGACCACTTGGAAGACAGGGCACCAGTAGTTGGAAATAAGAAGAAAGGTTTCCTGCAGAAGGTGGTGCTTGCGCTGCACTTTGAAATGACAGAGCAAAACACCTGGAGTTAGGATCTGCATGTTCAAATCCTGCCACAGACATTTACTAGCTATAAAGTAAGCAAGTCTCAATAGGTATGGAGTAATGTGCAACTAAAACTTGAGGGAGAGACTAGAATTGTCCCTATAGATCTGGGGAGTCATCTGTATAGAAGGGATGGTTAAACCCAAGGGAAGTGATAAGGTCACCAAGAGAGATAGTAGAGCAGAGAAGAGGGCCCCCGGCACAACACTGGCAAACATCAACAGGGGTATGATGTGGATCATGCACCAGCAAAGGAGCCTGAGAAGGAGCAGGCCAACAGAGAGAGAAGTATCGCCAAAACCCAGAGAGGAGAGAGTGTCCAAGAGGAGAGGGTAGGTGGGCAACAATGTCAAATGCAACAGAGAGGTCCAGAAGGATGGAGACCCAAATTAAAAAAAGAAAGACCATCAGATCTGGCAAGTCAAGCATCACTGGGAACTTTGGAAAGGGCAATATTGATGCACTAAACCTCATCAATATCATAAATATCAGTGTACTGATGAGGTCAGAAGACAGGCTGCAAAGGCCTCAGAAGTGAGAGGAGAGGAACTGGTGGAGATTTTTTCTAGGAGTGTGGCTGAGAAAGGGGATGATATGAGGGTTTTTCTGAGGGATGAAGGAATGTGGGAATGTTTGAAGACCAAAGGGAAGGAGCCAGAATAAGCAGCCATAGTGTACTAGAATAAGGAAGGGAATGATCTTGTTCTGCACTGCTCTGATCAGACCACATCTGGAGGATTGTGTTCCTTTCTAGACAGGACATTTTAGGAAGGACATTGATAAGCTCAAGAGAGTCCAAGGACAACCAGAATGGTAAAAAACCTTGAATTCATTCCATGTGAGAATGGGTAGAAAAACCTACTGGACTGTGGGTCCAAAACTGGACATTTGGTATAGGGAAGACTTTGGGGAGAATCTGACAGCTGCCTCCAAGTGCAGGCATGGGGCAGAAAGTGCTAGATTAGTTCAGTATGGCCCCACAAGGCAAGGTTAGTAGCAATAAATGAGAACCACAGCAACAGATTTAGGCTTTATGTAAGGAAAAAAACTATTAGTATTAGAGCTACCAGAAAAGTAGAAAGAGCTACCTCAGGAGGGGGTGCTTCCCTGAAACTTAACAACAGGCTTCATTTCCAGGTACAGGTTGGAGTAGATTGCCATCGAGGTCCCTTCCAACACTCTGATCTAATGACAACACCAACACTGTACTGCAGCCAACAAAATGCGGAAGGGCAGTTGGGAAGCTATGGCGATGGTCCTGTTGGGTCACAGTAAGGGCCTGGAGTAGGTGGGTGGCTGTGGGAAGAAGCTAGATGGGAGAGATGTTCTGGAGACAAAACTCAACTGGACTTGCAACTGACTACTGGGGAGACATCTGGAGCTAGAAGAGACCTCAGAGGCCAAACTAGTACAGCCCCCACGTTTTACCCAGGAGGAAGCTAAGACCCAGAGAGGAGAAGAAACTTACTCAAGGTCACATGAGTAATAAGTGAAAGAGGCAAGATTTGAACCCAAAGCCTCTGACTCAAAATCCAGCACTCTTTCCCATTTTTCTACACAACCTGTTGTAACTTACTCATAAACCTTTTTTTTTCCTAAAATGTTTTTATGAAGCTTTCATAGCATGGGAAGAGAAAGGGAGGGGAAGAGGGGATAGAAGGAACTTTTCTTAAAAAGCCAAAGTCTCTTCAGCCTGAAAAAAATCAAAGGTTGAGAAGTCACATGACTGACATCTATAAAATCATGAGGTCTAGTCACCATATTTTCAAATGCCTGGATGAGGGGGGCACTGTTGGAATTCTGAGTGAAGTAGGATCATAGGATTCTAAATTTAGACCTGGGAGGAACTAGAGAGCCCATTGACTCTAAGCACTCATTTTGCAGTAAATGTCTGAGGTAAACTCTAGACCCCTCCCCTTGCCGGGGGACTCGAAGATCCCTATGATTTGTAATATTAGGCAGATGGGCCTGGACCTGGGAAACTCTCAGGCAATGAGGCAAGTCAGCACCTTCTCCACAACGTAAGGGGCTTAGTGACAGGAAGTGCTGAAGGGTAGGTGAAGTGACTTGCCAGGAGCCACACAGACTATTATGGACCAAGAACAAGACTAGAACCCAGGTGTTCCTGGCTCTGAGGCGAGCTCTCTCTACATTATGCCCCACCGCCTCTCATTCTAATGAGATTAATTCTATAACTGATTAAAGGGTTTAATATTTGGAAAGCACTCCAGCTGCTGTCTCATTTGATAGTTGCACCAAATGAGTTACACATGACATATATAAGATTATCCCCATTTTACAAGTGAGGAAACTGGCTGAGAGGAGACCAGCCTGGTGTCTCACAGGTAGTAATGTCCGAGTTGGGATTGAACCCAGGCCTTCTCTCTGTCTGGTGCTTTTGCAGCTATTTCCCCCTCAAAGCCTCGCTAATCAACAAAATAAAGTATCACCTCAAACCCAATGGCTAGTAAACCAAGGGCAGTCATTCTGCTCCAGGGTGGCTCTCAGCAGGCAATATGAATGAGTCCGAAAAGCGTTCACAGAAAGCGGAGAATGTGGCCAAGGTGCATCCATTTTGCTAGACAGTGTAGCCTTGGGGGGAGGGGCGGAATTGTTGGGAAGGGAATGTGATGTAAATGAAGAAAATAGCATCAAAACGCATTTAAAAAGAAAGAGGGCACTGGGAATACGCCACAAAGGGCCACTAAGAGAAGCTGGGACATTCTTATGATAATTCGTATTACAATTACCAGGTGGATTTCAAGGGCCCAGCCCTGGGAAATCAGTGGATTAACAAGCATTTATTAGGCAAAAAGCAAGGTCCCTGCCCTCAAGGAGCTTGGATCTGGAAGAGCAGACGTGCAGACAAAGAAGACTTACTCCAGGATAGAAGGACCTGAGCCTTGGAGATGAAAGATAACCTCTGGGAAGTTTATAGGTAGGGTCTACAGCTCCTTCTACTTTTCCTTAAAAGTAAAAAGAAATCTGCTGAGGGGGAAATTGTCTTCTGCTAGAGTTCATTTCTTCGACCCATATTTATTGAGCTGTCTATTGTGGTCACTATATTGTGGTAGGGGCCACATTCCCTACCTTCAAGGAGGTGATGCACCAGAAGAAGGCACAAGCAAAAGGCAAGGGATCATGGGATCGTAGCTAGAAGGGACCTGAGAGGCTAGACGCTGCTCCAGCACCCTCATCGGACAGTGAAGGAAGCAAGGGCGAGGGAGCTTGAATGACTTGTGGGACTGGAACCCGGTTGCCTTGACCCCAACGCCAATGTCCCAGGAAGTTCAGTAAAATCAAGAGACACTTGTGGAGCAGAATTTCCCATTAGTCTGCACAGCGACAAACTTCAGAGCACAGCCTTGAGTGATCTGAGAAGTGGGGGAGGAAGAGGCTCTGTGGGAACATCCTAATGATCTTGTTCTACCTAGGGACATGACTGGCACACGTGGTAAATGCAAGCAGTGCAACCAAGGCATGTTCTGTGCCAGGGCCAAATGAAGTATTAGCGATTCCTCTCAGGTGTAAGCTGATCTGCAAATCATATCTAAGCAATGAAGAGGACATATTAAGCTATGGCAAGCAAAAAATGTTCCTTTGTGGAAACCGATTAAAGACTGATGAAATCAAGGCTTGAAGAGAGTGAATTAAGTCAAATTGATTTCAATCAAGTCTGCCCAGGCAATATCTACACTAGCCTGTATTTCCAAAACCTGTATGACATCAAAGAGATCCCAGCAGTAGTACAAGCTGGGTGAGCCGCTATCCAAGGTCCAACTCTTGGACTGGGCTGAAGATTCTGAACCATGGACACCAGACAAGAGGAGACAAGTGGCTCAGGACTTGGCTGAAGGGCTGCACTCAGAGTCAGTGGCTCAACACAGTCTCTAGCTCCCAGAATCTGTACTTGGCCCCCTACTGTTTAACAAAGAATGAAAGCATTTTCTCAATGACTTGGATAAAGGCATAGGGGACACCCTGATCAAGTTCACAGATGACACAGAGCTCGCACACAGGATGCCAATGTCAGGATTCTTAACCTTGGGCCCTGATCCAAATCAGATAGTATTACATTTATCCCTACTAAAGTTCAAGCCTTCCCTTTGAGCTTTTTAATTCATTTTTATTTTCATGAAGATCTATCTTCTTTCACCTCCATTAAGAAAACAAGAAAAACAAAACCCCTGTTAAAACATTACATTTAAGTTTTAAAAAAAAAAAAACAAACAAACCTCTTCTCTTCCTCCCGGCTCCACTTCTCGGATCACTCAAGGCTTGCTCAGAAGTTTGTCCCTGTGAAGTCTGATGGAGAAATTCTGCTTTGTTACAAGGTCAAGATAGGCAAGGACTCATCGGAAAAAGTTCTAGGGGTTTGAGCAGACCACACTCACCATATGAGTGTGATATGGCTGCCAACCAAGCATTAAGAGAAGCCTAGTGGCGAAGGCTAGGGAGGTGATATCCCCACTGTACTTGGCTCTGGCCAGCCCAGATCCAGTATTCTGTTTAGGAGGTTGCATTTCATGAAGCTAGGAAACACTCAGGGAAGGGAGACCATGGTGTTGGAGGGTGAGATCGTGTCTTATTGTCATCATTTGGAAGAACCAGGGATGTTTAGCCTGGGGAAGAGAAGAGTTGGAGAAGGGCATGGTAGCTCTCTTGAAGTATCTGAAGGGTAAAGCTAGCATGTGAAAGAGGGATTATACACTCTGGGTGGCCCCGGAGGGCAGAACCAAGAACAACCCGAAGAAGGTACAGACATATTTTTACTTTGGTTCATGGTGAAGAAAAATGTCCTCATTCCCAAAACTGTACTTAGGAGGCAGTAGATTCTCCCTCCCAGAGAGCAAAGGGTGGATGGCCACTGAAATACATTCTAGCGAGCCTCCTTGTTCACACGCTCACTAGACTCGACCAGGTTTCTTCCAACCCTGACATCCCATGACTGTCATATGCCACTACTCCTGTTTCTTTGCAAAGGATGACACAACAGCTGAGTTGGGGAGGTGAGAGAAGGGCCTGCAGCATAATGCCAGAAAACCTGGCCTCCTGTCCTGCCTGCTGACAGCACTAAAGAGCCTCCTCCTATGTGTTTCCATCTTAGCATGGGGATGAGATGCCTTGCTGGCAGGGCTACGATGAGGGAAGCCTCGGTAAACTGCTAAGCTCTATCTAATAATTGCTCCCATTTATAATCATTACCTCCGGTGGAAGGTTGTTGGAACAATCAAATCAGATAATAGATGTTAAGCACTCCGTACACTGGAAAAAAAGCAGTGTAGACAAGTGAGCTGTTATTGTTTCAGCAAGTCATGGGGCAGGAAAAAAGACCCAGCTTCATAAACAACGCTCTAAAGCAGACATTTTCCCAAAGCAACAGGTTAAAAGGAAGGTCCGTCAGAAAGGCCTTCCCCTGGCACTGAGAAAGAGGTTTCTCAGTTTAAATCAAAGGAATGTTTCATTTCAAGTTCAAGTTGAATCGGAACTCCAAAAAGCAAGGGGTCTCCAGCTTCCTGGCCTGGCTTGATGCTCACTCTCAGGCCAGGAGTTGTTGTTTCGAAGGCCATTGCAGACAGTGTGTTCATAAATATTTATGGTTTTCCTCCTGCCCTCACCCTCATAAAAGCACCCCAGTGGATTTAAGCAAACCTAATCAGATGTGAAAGTCGGACAAAAATAACTGTTACTACCTGGCAGGTCCTCAAGATCACAGATTAGTAAGCTAACACTAATTCTTTACTTGTACTGCCCAGCATGGCTGGGCCCAATGGAAACGTTCACAATTAGGTAAAGGGTAACTAACAAAACATTTGTGTTGTACTTGCCCAAAATATTTCCTCAGAGGAACTCTTCCCCAAGCAGAGTGGCTGCTTTAATGGAGAGAGTACCTCAAAGGACCAAGGAGGCACATCCAGCTTTGCTGCGACTAAGTCACCTGACCTCTGGGAATTTTAATTTCTCATCTGCAAAATGATGATGATGAGAAATAGGTACCTTCCATAACTTATAGACTGTTGAGGAAAGAGTCTCATAAACTTTAAGGAGCTGTAGTGACATCATACTAAGCCTAAAAGCCAGTCAGAAGCTCATGTGGAAAGTACACCAAACCAAAAAACGATGGCTGTGTTCAAATGAACTAAAGCGTACATCGGAATTGTTTCATTTTTGTGGGAGGGAGGTGTAAGAGCAAGGGAATGAGGTAGTAATTACAGAGAGCTCCCCCCCGCAAAGGACCCCTGATCGATTCACAAAAATATTCTAAGCCAGAAGGGACCTTAGAAGACATCTAGTCCAATACCCACGTTGTACAGATGGGAAAAGCAAAGCTCAGAAAGGCCCCTTGTACTCCAGGGATCTCCAGATTAATCAATCAATAAGCATTCCTTAAGTGCCATTATTATGTGCCTGGCATTGTGCTAAGCATTGGGGATACATAAAGAGGCAAAAGATTGTCCCTGCCCTCAAGGAGCTTACAATCAAATGGGGGAGACAACACATAAACAAATATAAACAAAGAGAGCTATATACAGTATAAATGGGAAATACCGAGTAGAGGGAAGACACTGGAATGAAGAAGGGTTTCGGAAGGCCAGGAAGGTCAGTAGTCAAGAAAGGAAAAGGAAAAGTGTCTCAGGCAAGGGGGACAGCGAGAAAGAATGCCAAGAACCCAGAGACAGAGAGTTTTATTCCTGGGATAGCCAGAAGGCCAGTGTCACTGTATCAAAGTATTAGTGAGGATGTAATTACAAACACTATGAAACTGGTCAACCCTAAAGCCAACTAAGTTTCCCTTGCTTCATCTAGACTGGGGACAACCCCAGAACAAGCCAGACATCCCTTCTCCAAAACTGCCGTACCCTGAGGTCCGGCCACAATCGAAAAGGTCTGCGATCTGTTATTTCATTGGGGAAGGGAATTTCCAGTGTGGAAACTCCATCCCACCAGTGCAGATTAGTAAGTAGGTCCTCTACCTCTCTGAAGAACTTATGATGAACAAGAAATAGAGAGCATTAAAGGATGTAAAATGTACAGTTTTTATTACATTACATTAAAAAGGCTTTGTAAACAAAACCAATGCAGCCATTAGAAGGAAAACAGGAAATGGGAAAAAATGTATAGCAAGTTTCTCTGATAAAAACCTCGTTTCTGAAATACATAGAAAACTGAGTCAAATCTATAAGAATACAAGTCATTCCCGAACTAATAAATGGCCATAGGATATGAAGAGGTAGTTTTCAGGTGAAAAAAACTCAAAACTATCTATAGTCATATAAAAGAGTTCCAAATCACTATTGATTAGAGAAAGTCAAATTAAAACAATTCTGAAGTATCATCTCATCTCACACCTATTAGATTTGCAAATATGAGAGAAAAGGAAAATGACAAATGTTGGAGGGGATGTGGAAAAACTGAGACACTAATGCACTCTTGGTGGAGTTGTAAACTGATCCAACCATTCTAGAAAGCAATCTGGAAATATACTCAAAGAATTATAAAACGCATACCTCTTGATCCCTCAATCCTATTACTAGAGATGAAAAAAAAGAGAGAAAAGGAGCTATATGAAAACTGCTATCCACCTCCAGAGAAAGAATTGATCGAGTCTGAATGCAGATGGAAGCAGACTTTTTTTCACTTTATTTTGCTCATGTTTTTGGTCTCTTTCACAAAATATGGGAATGTTTTACATGACTGCACATGTATAATCTCTAACACGTTGCTTGCCTTCTCAATGAGAGGAGAGGAAGAGAAAGGGGAGAGTTTGGAATACAAAATTTTTAAAAACGAATGCTAACATTGTTTTTACATGTAATTGAGAAAAAAATTAATTCAAACAAATTGGCCCCTCTGTCCATTCTACCTTGCTTACTATATAATACTGAGGACTACAGTTCCACGTTTGAATCTCATCACTCTAATAGACGGTAACTTCCTGAAGATTATGTCTCATTGAAACTTTATATGCCTCCAGTGTCTTGCACAGCAGTGCTCAGGAAATATACATTCAACTGTACTTTTGCCCCTTTCCGTTCATACTGCCCTTTATCCAGCTGGATCACCGTAGTATTAGAATACAATAAGCAGCAACTTCATCAACTATCCCAAAGTTGCTTTCAGAAGCTCTCTGAGGACAGAGATTGATGGTTTCATTTGCTGGTTTGGTTTTATTTCCAGTGCCTTTCATATAGTAGGTGCTTCTCCTCAGAAGCCAGCCCCCTGCAGAAGAAATCACACTTGCTGCTGCCTTTGGTGTCAGAGAACTTGGCTTCAAAACCTGCTTCTACCATCCACTCCCAGTTCAACCTCAGGCCAAGTCACTCACCTTTCCTCAACTGTAAACTGCCGGGGCTGGATCAGAGGGGACTCTGAAGGTCCCTTTTAGTCAAAATAGATGGCTCTTTAATCTTCTTCCCCATTCTGGAAAGACTCAGAGGAAATAAGCCAAGGACACCACCAAGCTGAGTGAGCTCTCCCTTCCATTTCACTGACTTTCAAACACTCCAGGACCACTGAGCTTGCAGGGGCTGAGTGCTGCAGCAAATCTCCAGCCCTACTTAGGAGGGAGAACAAAGGAAAGCAGGACTAGCTTAAAAACATACTTCACCTCCTACTTTAGCAGAAAGGGGGAAGAGCTGAAAACTGGGGAAAGGGCCTTTCATCAAACACACTAGAGGACCTTCAGCTACAAAGGTTAGGAAGGATGCTCAAGGAGAGGCTGAAATCATGGCATGCAGTCTGATTTTTTCTCCAGGCCCCAAAGAAAAGCATATCTATAAGAACAAAGAACTGAAAATCAATGTTTCCTACTTCTAAAGCCATTTCATGGCTGACCCCCCTCCCCTGCCCTAGGACGAGGCAGTAATAGCGTTCACTCTGGATGGAGCACTTTAAAGGTTAGGAGACCCCTGGGAGACAGATAGTACAAGGTGTACTCCTGGCCTTTTACAGATCAGGAAACTGAGGTTCAGAGGGGTGAGCTAATTTGCCCAGGGTCACACAATGTGTTTCAGAGCTGAGACTCCAACCAGGTTTCCCTCAATCCTCAGACCAGTGCCCTTTTCTCAAAAGCATGCTTAAAAAGCATGGCTAAAGGCAGAATGGTACAGGGCAGCTGGAGTCAGAGGGCCTGGGTTCAGATCTCACCTCTGACCCTTACTACCTATGTGCAAGTTAGTATCCTTAGCTTATCTGTAAAATGACAGGGTTGAGCCAGACAGCCTCTCAGGTCCTTTCAGGCTATAGCCCCAGGATCCTATGAAAACAAGAGTAGGCTGAGGAAATGCTCAGGCTGCTGTCTGGTACAACCTCCCCCCCAGTTTTTTTTTTTTAAGCACAAAAGTTCTCCCTGAAATGCTGAATGGTTCTACATCTTCCAACGCCACAGTGTCTAAATAATCAAAGCCGACCTAAAGGGCAATGAATAGACACAGAGTAAGCCAGGTACACAGCATGTGGCTACTGATGGCCTACTCCAAAGAACTGGCAGAAGAGATTATAGCTATAGATATGTGTATGTATGTATGTATGTATGTATATCCCCCTACCCCCACCCCACAGCCACTCAGGAAAGGAAAGGATCAGAAACAAGGACAGGCCCTAGAGTGAGAACAAGGGATTCCGAGATGGAAGGCTCCAGGAAGTGCTTCATCGGGTAAAAAGGGCCAACTGGGGAGATCTGCTGGGGCAAATCTGGAGGAGGAATTCCTGGCCTGAATAGGAAGGAAGCAACCGCCCACAGCTCCTACATACCTGCTCTAGAGAAACTTTGAAATGCACACCAGGCTGCATCATGCTCAAGAAATCCAAGGAGAAACCAAAGTTACTCCTTCTACCTCAGAATTGCCCAGAAATCCAGTCAGAAGCCATAGGAATAGGAAAGGCAAGCTCCAGCAAAACCAGTGCCAGCACAAGGCTCTCAGCTATGACCAGAGACTAGATGTAGGAGGAGCCTGTAAGACTTTGTGTCCAGGGCCAGGAAGGGCAGAGGGCTTCCCTGAAAAAGCCCCAAAGTGATTAGAAAGTCCCAAGACATGTTAGGTAGGGTTAGAAAGCCCTAGGATAGGGACACCGGAAGCCCTGAGGAGCATCAGAAGCATGAACCAGTGACAAGCACAGTGCTATAACAGACCAGGATTACCCAAGGCCAGGAGCTCTGAGGTTCCTAACAATCTGTCCTGAGATGCCAAAGAGGGTCTTGAAGATCGAGCACTCTGAACCTCAAAGATTTAGGTGGGGTGGGACCCAAGTACAAATAAAGCAGGCAGAACCTGACTTTGACACAAAGCCCCAATTCAGGAACTAAAGTTGGAGAGATAAGTAAGTTCAAAACAAAACAAAATAAAAACCATTGACTAGTCCTAAAAATTATTGAACAACTAGAGATCCCCTAAAAGAAGGAGCAGATAACTCCCCCAAAAAACTACAAAGATTCAAAGAATAAAATGGATTTTCCATGAGGATCTATGAGAGAGCATGGACAAGATCATACAGCATGAGAAGACACGGATGGGATAAGACGTGTGCAGTGATGCAAAGAATGCCCACGTTAATAAGATCGCAGATCCCTTGATGTATTTCAGTACACATCCTATTTTTTTTCCTTTCAAAGAGATCTCATCTTAGAGACAAGGTCTATACTGGGATGTATCTGAAAAAGCCCAAACTAGATTCTCCATTTTTCAAACAATTATATAAGGTCTGCCTATTTTCAATTCTCCATGTCGACAGAGCCAAAGCAAATTTATACAGCTAATCCCTCACTAGCTCCCAAAGACCAGGGGATAGAAAGGGAAGGCTGACATGCTCCAATGACCTGAACACCAGCAGACAGGCCCATCATCCATATACATGATGGCACATCAAAATACCAGCAGTCTGTCAGTCCCAGAGGACTACAACAAACGCTAGCATCTTCGGAAACTAGTTTCATGAAACTAGTTCCTCCGCCCATATACCCTAAGGCTTCGTGTGTGCAGCCCACGCCAGCAAAGGTAATCAGGACTCAGCTGTGACTTCCGCTCTCCAGGGCCCAAGCCACACCTAGCTGGTAAAAGGAAATGGAAATGAAAGAGGATCAAGGAAGCAAAGCCCCTGCTCCCAGTGAAAAGAAACCTAAGCCTTTGCTTTAAGCACCCCTGATTCCCAAGAACTCCCTCCATGCTACATATCTCTAATCGAATCAGTTGTCCATCCGTCGCCGCCATCTGGGATGGAGCCCCTCCTTTCTCTCCTCTCACTCCATCCTTAACTCTCTGCAGTCGGGCTTCCAACTTCATCATTCAACTGAAACTGCTCTCCCCACCTTCACCAAGGAAGTGGGAGCTGTCAAATCGAATGGGGCCTTTTCTGAAGTGTCACTCTGCTGGACCTCTCTACAGCTTTTCACGCCATTGATTATCCTTCTGGATACTGTCTTCTTTCTAGGTTTTCATGACAGGGCTCTTTTTCCCGGCTCTCCTCTTAGTTCTGCCCATTCCTCAGTTTCCTTTGCTGGATTTTCCTCTGGGTTATACCCAATGACTGTGGGAGTCCCCTAAGACTCTGTCCTAGGCCCTCCTCTCTCCTCCCCCAATACCACTTCGTTTGATGTCATAGGTTCAATTACTAGACTCAATTATCATCTCTATGAAGATAAGTTTTCAGAGTGGTTATCCATCCCTAGCCTCTCTCCTGATGGCACTAGACATCCCATGGATAGTTTGATTTCAACACGTCTGAACCAGAACTTGTTATCTTTCCCCAAAGCTGTCCCCTGTTCCCAACTTTCCTATTACTGTGCAAAACGCTCCTATTCTCAGTCTACCAGTCTTGAAACTCTGGTATCATCCATGACTCCTCACTTGTGCTCACCCCACATAACCAATCTGATACCAAGACCGAGAGATTTTATCTTCCACACACAAATGCCCCTTTCTCTCCTCTGACCTGGTGCAGGCCCTTGATCACATAATGCCTAAATTACTGCAATAGGCTGCTGGTTAATCTCCCTGTCTTGTAGCTCTCCCAACTTGAGTACAATAACTTCCACCAACCCCAGTGGAGAGGCAATCCTACTCTACCTCCCTCATCAGCTCACTATGTCACTCTCCACAGCAGCTCTTCAACACCTTTTCATCCCTCCTCGAGCCTCCTATGACTTCTCTTCTCCCATTCTAAAGCTGAGAACTTTGCCTCACATTTTCCAGAAAAAACATTCAAACTCTTCTCTGTGAACTCCCTTGTCTCCTTTCCTCCTCTCCTATCACTTGTATGCCTTCTGCCACTGTCTGCTCCTTCACTGGTCTCACATGATGAGGTGGCCTACTCCTCTCCACCCTGTGTCCTCCAGCGGACTGCTGCTCTGTCATCCCATTCTTTCACTTATTTTCAATCTCTCCCTCTCTACTGGCTCCTTCCCCACTGCCTGCAGACATGTCCATGTCTCCCCCAATGTGAAAAAAAACCTGCACTTGGTCCTTCCATCCCTGCTACCCATCATCCTCTATCTCTTCTGCCCTTTGGGGTGATACTCCTTGAAAAAGCTATCTACAACAGGCACCTCCACTTTCTCTCCTTCTACTCTCTTCTTAACTCCTTAAGACCTGGCTGCGGACCTTCTATCATTCCACTGAACCTGTTCTCCTTAAAGTTACAAATGAGCTCTTAATTGCCAAATCCAATGGCCTTTTTTGAGATCCTCATTTTCCTGGATCTCTCTGCAATCTCTGACACTGCTGATCCTGCTCCCCTCTTTGATTTCTTTCTTCTCTCTAGGTTTCCAGGGACCCTGCTCTCTTCTGGTTCTCCTCCTACCTATCCCCCCACTCCCTCCTTTGCTGGATCCTCCTGTGTCTCTCAGGGTCTTGTCCTGGGGCCTCTCATCTTCCATACTACTCTACACTGTTCCATACTTCTCTATACTATTCCATCAGCCCTCCCTCACTCAAAACAAAGTCAAGTGCAATTCATGTCATTATTTCTCTGATGGCATGGTCTTCTTTGGCAACGAAGGACAAACACACACTATTCCATATTATGGGTATGGCACTTGTTGATCTCTTCGGCTCCCATCTCCTCTATGCTGACATCTCTCAAATATGCCGTTCCTGCCCCAAACTCTCTGCTGACCTCCAATCTGGCATCTCCAACTACCTTATACTCAATGTATTCAAAAGAGAACTCTTTAACTTTCTCTCTAAACTCTCCCTCCTTCCCTATTACCATAGAGGGCAACACTAGTCCTTCAGATTTGTATCCTAGAAGTCATCCCAGACTCCTCACTCCCCCTTCCCCACATCCAAATGTTGCCAAAGCCTGAGGATGACAACTTTGTAACATCTCCCAAATCTGCCTCCTTCTCTCCTCTGACACTGGCACTATTCTGGCCCTCATGGCCTCCAGCCTGGATTATTCCAATAGTTTTCCAGCTCCGTCTTCCCCTTTCAGGATTCCTACACCTTACTCCCAAACACATACGCTTGGATTCAGTGACACTGGCCTCCTGCTGTACCACAAACAACACGTTCCACCTCTCTAGAATGTTCTCCTTCCTCCACTCTTCCCATCTTTTACTGGAAGCCCTCCCCAACCCCTCTTAACACAGTGCCTTCCCTCAGTTAATAATTTCCCATTTATCCTGTTCAATTTGTATATATTTGTTTGCATATTGTCTCCCCCATTAGGTTGTGAGTTCCTTGAGGGCCAGGACTGTTTCTTGCCTCTTTTTGTATCCCCAGTGCTTAACATATAGCAGGACACATAGTAGGCACTTAATAAATGCTGATATCTGATTAAAGTAAATTAAAGACATTCCTAGTCCGGTGATGTGTCCGCTCCACCAATTATACCCAAATAAGAATGGGATCACTAAACTATACAGAAGGATCCCTGAAGGGCACATATTGACTTAGTTTTCAGATATGATATTATCTGGGTTTTATTGGGTTTTTTATTTCTATTGTTATGATATCTGCATCTAGCTCAGGTCCCTTTCCACAAGCTAACCTAAAACCCCCATGCTCGATTTTTCCTAAGTAGCTAAGAATGAATTTGTCATCCCAAAAGTAATTCTTTGTGACTTTTCCTCCCATTACTCAACAACAAATACAAGTTCTGAGGTAAAGAGTTAGGGATACCTCAGCTTCCATTCTGCATATGCTTTTTGCACTTAAGTCATGGGAGTCAAGAAACACGTGTAGAACAGAGGACCCTCCCAGTTCAGTGTCTCACTCTACCTCATTCAGATCCCAGCTAGTTCAGACCCTGAAGAAGTTACCTTACCTCTCTGGTTTTACATATCTTCTCCCTATATCTAAGATAGGGATGATATTTTCGATAATTACCTCACCAGACTATTTTCAGTAAAATGATATCTAAGACGTAAAGCTTTGAAAATCACTCTTCTCACAACCTGATGGGACACAGGGGATCCTTAGTTAATAGTTCTTACTATCCCATTTTACAGAAAATAAAACTGAGGCTTGGCATAGTAGAAGTAGCCTGCCTCTGACGGTAACAGCTGCGAATTTCAAAGTCTTAATTCTGTCAGCACTTAAACAACACCGTTTACAGTGGTATGTGTATGTGGTGGGGGGAGGTATTGATCTGGGGATCCCGGTTCAGTAGTGTTCCTTTTATGTCCGAGATGAAATTATAGAGATTGTAACGGGTGTGTAACAGAGGGGAGGAACTTTAAGGGAACCATTTTTCATACTATGTCCTTCCATGAAATGCTTTTGCTTTAAACTAAGGGAAAAGAAACATGGGACTCTTATTACTACCGCTGCTACTACTACGGCTACTACCACCACTACTACTACCACCACCACCACCCCCACCCCCACCCCGCAAGGGAATGGTATTCATTATGTGCCTGCTATGTGCCAGGCACTCTGTTAAGCACTTTACAAATACTACCTCATTTGATCTTTATAACAACTGGGAGGTAGGTGCTATTTCTCCCTTCCTCCCCCCCCACCCCCGCCCTTTCCAAGAGGAAACTGAAGCCTATAGAGGAAAAGTAACTTTTTTCAGGGTTACACAGCTACTAAGTATCTGAGGCCACTTTTGAGCTCAGGTCTTACCAGTGGTGGCATGTGAACTATAGTTCTAGGAGTGGTTTGCCCTTTCCTTCTGCACTTCATTTTGCAGATGAGGAAACTGAGACAAACAGGATAGAGTGACTTGCCCAGGGTCACACAGCTAGGAAGTGTCTGAGACTGAATTTTAACTCAGGAAGTTAAGTATTTCTGCCTCCAGGGCCAGCACTCCACCCACCAATCCCTAGAGTTCAAATCCAACTTCACATGCTTGTTAGCTGTGTAACTCTAGGCCAGTCACTTAAACTGTGATTGCCTCAGTTTCCCCAACTGTAAAATAGGGATAATAGCACCTACCTTCCAGGGTTGTTGTGAGAATCAAAAGAGATATTTGTAAAAGTTCTTAGTTCAGTACCTGGCACAGAGTAAACCTATATACATGCTTCCTCCCTTCCCTTCTTAAGTTAGCACATGTGTCCTAGGCAAGGGGTGAACTTGAGCCTCCATTTGGAGGAAGGAAGAAGTAATAGCTGGGTTGTGACTCCCCAACCTCGTCCTTCTGCTTTTGATACTCTCTGGGAGTCTATCCTCAGCCAAGTCTTCTGCCTTTCAAACCAAGGCAAAAAGAATACACCCTTTCAAAGCAGTGAGTCAAACCTGCCCATTCTTCCCAAAGCTCCCACTTCAGGCCAAAGTCTGAAAGAGGCAGCCTCTTTAGGCCTCAGTCTTTACTACCTGAGATTCAATTACATCCGGTAAATTAGAGGAACGCCATTGACCAGGCACCAGACACTTGTATTACACGCCAAGAGCACCAAAGTAGCTATAAATCCCCTGAAAACGATTGCCTTTGGCCAATGTTTATAAGTTACTAGCTAACTGCAAGGATAGCCCAACCCATAAACAACCCCTAAATAAAATGGGTGGAGGATAGGTGAACTTTCTCCATTACCTGGCTAGTTCTAAAGATGTCATGAGATGGAAACATGCTTAACAATTAAAGTAAAACAGTCTGGTTTGGTTTGTGTATTTTGGTCTAGTAGGTCAGTATAACAAGGGGACACTAACACTTGAGGGCCAGCTTCAGTGCCTTAAAACTCTTTTATGCTCAAGTTTACAAACATCCTTCAAGTCTCGTGTTAACAGACAAGACAAGGAGATTTGGGGAAGGGGGACCTTCTCTAGGCCAAACTTGACTCCAGGAACTGAATATACTGTAGGTGTTGGAGTTTAGGATAAAATTACGGGAAAGCAATCCCAACCAAGGGACTGAGGACGACCAGCTCCTGCATGACGTATGGCTCTCTAGGGAGGGTCAGTGGAGGTTGGAGTCCTTATCCAAAACAACTTGCTCCAGGGAAAAGTTAGGTGTTTCCAGTCCACACTATCTCATCAGCATTACAAGTGAAAGTACTCCCTAACTTTATTCCAGAACTCCAGAAAGGATAAATGGCCCTGAGCACGGGAAGATCTGGGCTGGGGAGGTAAAGGAGGGGAGTACTGGCCAGTTGGGTAAGGTTGTGCCACGTGGCTGCCCGGGCATGCAGAGAGGCTTGTTAGGGAAACTGACTCCTCTCAGAAGAGCCCACAGTTGGAGCGGGGCAAGAAGGCTTCTGCCCTTAACGAAAGAACCCAGCCCACCCAGGGAGGCAGGCATCGTCTCCATCTGAACGCTGCACAGAGGCGGCTCTGGGTCTACGGCCTCCCCCTCTGGGGTGCCCCCTGCCCCCCACACCCCCAGGACTCACTTGTCCCGGATGATGGTCTGGAGCTCCCGGATCTGGTCGTTCATGGGTAGCAGTTTGAGCTGCGGGCCGAGCTGGTAGGAGAACAGGTTCTCGGGCTCTCGATCCTCTGGCGGGGGGCCCTCGGCGCTGTCCCCTGGCTCAGCCGCCGCGCCGTTGGTGGTAGGCAGCTTAGCCGGGCCTCCCGCCTGGTCCGGCCCCGGCTCATCTCCAGGTTCTGCCGGCTCGGGACAGGGGGAGGCGGCGGCCGCGAGCTGCTGGTTGTGACAGGGCATGATGTCCGGCCGTCGGAGGTCCTGGGCCATGCAACGGGCCCGCTGCCCTTATGCTGCCACAGCCCAAAGGCACCCACCCGGCGGAAGCACGCTTCCGCCCCTGTGCCGGCCTGGCCCAGCCCAGCCCGCTCCCACTCTCTCCACCTCCCCTTCCCAAGGTCCCCTCACTCTGGCCCGGACCCCACCCAGCTCCCCTAGGCCCCTCCAGCCCAATGGCCTGTGACTCGGTCCGCCCCGCCCATGGGCGTGCGCCATTGGCTCCAGGACCCGTCATTCCTGGGTTCTTTTAGTTAACTCCTTCTTTGATGTCCTTCTGACACCAGCACGTGGGGACTGACAACTTCTCTCTTCTCCATCCCTGGCTCAGGCCCTGCAGGACCCGCACCCTCACCAGGCAAGACCGCGAGATTGGGACCTGGAAGAACCCTTAGACTTCACAAAGGGTCCAACCTCTTCATTTTCCTGAGGGAGAGCCTGCCGAGGCATGGACCGGAATGAACGCCTGCCTGATCACTTCCACCATCGTGACAAGTAAGCCACATCCCCTTCAGAGCTCAGTTTCCTTTTCTGCAAAATGAGAATTTGGACGAGATCAGGAGGTCTAGAAGTTAGGGAGCACAATACAAAGAGCCCAGAACTTGGAGTCAAGAAGACCTAAGTTTGAAATCTGCCTCAGAAACTAACTGGGAAACCCTGGGCACTAACCCTGTCCACCTTAGTTTCCACAGCTGTAAAAGGGGGGTAATAACTATACCAACGTTCCAAGGTTGTTGTGCGGATCAGATGGGATAATATTTGTAAAAAGTATTTTACAAACCAATCGATATAAAGGTTAGCTATAATAATAATAATAATAGCTAACATTTATAGAGCATCTACTATGGCCAGCACTGTACATCAATCCTGGGAGGTAGGTGCCATTATTATCCCCACTTTACAGATGAAGAAACTGAGGCAAACAGAGCTAGGAAGTCTCTGAGGCTGGATTTGAACTGAAGTCTTCCTGACTAAGTCTACCATGCTTATCCACTGAACTACCTAGCTGCCTTTAAGGTTAAAGAAACTCAACAAGGATTAGAGAACTTGGCTTTCTCTGAATCTACCCAGATTCCTGCCCCATCCCTCCCCCCCTCCTCCCATACTCTGAGGTATAGACTCAGACCCTACCTCTCCATACAGAAATGCCTTCAGTGAACAATATGGGGCATAGTGATTCATGCCTACCAAGTCTGAAGGGCTCAGCTCCATATGGCCAAGCCTTTTTTATGTCCTTAGATGAGCAGGAAGTCAGATCACTAGCAGCTTGGAACTACCAGGAAATCCTATCTCCAAGGGTGCTTGTCAGAGACAATTTCCTTGCCCCTTCCAGAAACAACCAGCCTGCCTTATGTGGCAGAGATTCAGACCCTAGTAGTCGATCCTGTGACCTTCCCTGGGGTGTGCTAGAGTCAGCTCAGAGAGGTTCCTGGGAAAACCGATTGTTAAATTTTCAGTGTTGGTATTAACACCTCCAGAATACAAAAAAGTTACAAATTGAGGCTTGATTTATTGTTTTCTCAATTGTCTAGGCTTAACAAAGTGGTAGAGAAAATGTTAATAAGGCAGGTTAAAATTATAAGTGTGGCCTGAATGATTTTTTTTCCCTTGGAGATCCTGTTGTTAAACTTTTACTAGCACCTCCCCCCACAATCCTCCCTGCCTAGCTCCTTGAAGGCAAGGACTGTCCTGCCTCTCTTCCCACCCCCCCCATGCTTAGTACTTCACAAAGGTTTTTTCCCATGATTGCTCGATTCTCAGTTGGCTGCTGTTTCCTGTTTCCTATTGGGGTTCTGTATGGTAGCTGGCCTGGAAGATATATGGGAATGGCTCTGTCCTGTCTCCACTCTGAGTTTAAAGCTTTCTTGATAATATTCGCCGTAGAGCGGGCAGACAACTCTTGTCAGACCCTATTCCTGGCCAAGAGCCCATTTTTGCTTTTCATTCAGGGTGGTGTGCTGAGGCGTCAAATTTGACCACATTACATTAAACCGTCACTGGAAAATGTTTAACAGGACAAACAGAAATGTCATACAACCTAGATAATGTTGATTTGTGGGTTTGCAGCCCAAGGCAGGGATCCCTTTCTTTTTGTTTGACACCACTTGAGTGCTAGACTTGGAGCCAGGCAGATCAGAGTTGAAATCCTGACCTACATTCCTTATCTATAGAATGAAAATAACGATACTTCTAAGCTCACAGGCTTTCTGTAAAGAGCACATGAGATAAATGTATCAAGTGCTTTGCCAACTTTGAGGTATTATGTGTACAATAGCTATTATTATTGGGTAGCTAGGTGGCACACTAGCTTCAGTCTCTTCTTCCGGTGTTCAGATGTGGCCTCAGACACTTCCTAGCTGTGTGACCCTGGGCAAGTCACATCACCGTTTGCCTCAATTTCCTCATCTGCAAAATGAGCTGGAGAAGGAAATGGCCAACCACTCCAGTATCTTTACCAAGATAACCACAAATGGGGTCACCAAGAGTCAGATGCAACTGAACATTTATCATCATTCTGATGTTTTTGGTGGGTGACAATAGGAAGCCTCTGAAATTTCTGAGCAGGAGTGACATGCCCAGAACTGTGCATGAAGGCCCTCACTCTGGCATTGGTTGGTAAAGGGAGTAGAGAGCAGAATCCCTAAAAGGCAGCTCTTGCTACAGCCCAAATGAATAGTTCTTTCTCTTCTCCAGGGGAGGAGGGCGTTGTGCCTGGCTGCTTCCTACCCAAGTTAGTGCTGACCCTCCAGGGATGCACAGTGCTTAGTCTTCTCCTGAAGTAGCCAGCTGCCATGACCCTGATTGGCTAGTGGGAAGGGGAGCCTAGGACTCCAGTCCCCCTCAATCCCAAGAGTCCCAATCTACAGCATCTCTTTCCCATCCTTCTTTCTCTTCTCCCCTCCCCAAGCAAACAAAGCATTGTCAACAATGTATCAGGGTTTACGACTGCACCTGCTGACTTGAAGTGGGTAGAAAAAATGGAGTGGCTACTTGGCTTGTAAATGCTCTAAGGAAAGTGGCAGTGAGATAGTCTTGTCTCATTAGTACCAAGCTAGATGCAGCCATGATTTGAAAATGGTCTCATTGTAAGACTTCCCAGGACTTTAACCAGGCTACATTCATTCTTGAGTGTCTAATCAGACAAATGGCCTTGTTTTCTCAATGATCCTCTGTAGGAACTGAAGCAGTTCTTGTCCTCTGGATCTTGGAGGGAGGAAATAGGCCACACTCCCTCCTGTCCCAAGCAGGGTCACTAGGTCTGCTCATCCATGCTCACTTTGCTTTCTGAAGCCAAATGTGCCCAAGTGCCGTATTGGGCACTCTAAGAGCGTCCCTGAAGGGTGACTGAAGGTCTCAGGGCAACATGGGTGACAGAAATTCAAAAAAGATGACTCCAGATCAGGATGATGGGCGACAACTGAGTGTCAACTTGCATTATAATAGATTTGGTTTGGGGTAGGGGTCCCCTAGGTCCTGAAGTGCAACTCTTTGACTGAATCACGGTTTGGATTTTTGTGTCCTGTCCTCCTTTTACTGATGTTTATGGAAGGCAGGACTTGGAAGGAGTCTTTGAAACGGACAGGCAGGGAAAACGGAGGACCAGAGAGGTGAAAAACCTGACTCAAAGTCACACAGGATCCTTTAGCTCTGATTCCAGGGGTCCTTAACTTTTTTTGAGGGGGGAGAGGAAGAATGGACCACTTCTCAGAAGAATAGGTATTAAGAATTTATTTATTGTTGAAGAAAATGCTAAATTTTGGTTAAAGGCTAGTGAAAATAAAAGATTTAAGATCTTTTTTTCTCTCCAAGTTCTGCTCTCCAAGTAGACCCTACCATGTTAAGAACCTCTGCTCTAGGGGCAGTCAGGTGGTGCAGTGGATAGAGTAGAGGCCCTGGAGTGAGGAGGACCTGAGTTCAAATCCAGCCTCAGACACTTGACCCCAATTGCCTTGCCTTTCCCCCTTCAAAAAAAACCAGTCTGCTGTAAACTCTGCTGACCGTAGGGCTAATGAATTGACCACAGGAGGAAAGGAGTACAAAGAGAGGTCCTATTGCCCATGTCTCCTCTGCACTGTCATTTGAAGTGAGCACCACCAGACTCCCTTAATCTGTGGGAGGGAAGCCTAGAAGTTCCTCTAAGAGCTATGCTTGTGCCCATAGGCAAGGGAAAATTGGCAGAGGAAAGTCTCTAGTGTGGGAGTGGTATCCTGTCTTCTATGGAAGATTTTACAGAAAATTATGGACCAAGAGAGGTCCTGGCTGTCTGTGGGTGCTGCCATCCTAGCATTCCAAGGCGAGGAAGGAAAAGGCACCTCTACCAAGGTCTTTCTCCAGTGCCATCCTCTGGTAGAGAAGTGACGTGACTCCCAAGGTCTGTGTCGGGGGGCACCGCTTGAGTAGATCCTACAAAGCAAGAGAGATTTCTGAGTATGTGTGATGTCCAAGAACAGGCATGGTGATCATGACAATCCAAGGGCTGCCCCTGCTCTGGACACACCCCTGCTCCGTCTTTGCTGAAAACTTCTATACCCCATGCCCAACTGTTGCTGCTGCTGCTTTTTTTTTTTTTTTTTTTTTTTTTTTTTTTTACAGATGAGATTGTAGGCAATGCTTTGTTTGCTTGGGGAGGGGAAAAGAGATGTTTTTACAGCTGTTTTATTTTAATAAATAATGAAGTCTGGCTTCTGAATTATAGATATAGTGAAGGAAAGCTTATAAACCAGGGCTTCCTAATCTGGGATTCATAGATTTGGGTTTGTTTCAGTAGAATTGGTTTCCTTTATGACATTTTGTATTTTGTGCATTTAAGGGGGCTGTTCTGAGAAGGGGTCCATAGGCTTCATTAGACTGCCCAAGAGATCCATGATACAAGAAAAGTAAGACATTTATGTTGCTAACAGTGCTCGAGTGAATGCGTGTCCCAGGTGCCTATTATAATAACCTGAAGAACTCAAAAGCCAGAGGAGAAATAATCTGCCATACCCAGCTGAGCCCAATCCAAGGCAGGTCCCAGAAACAGGAGACTCAGTGACACCTGGGCAACTGACCGGCCAAGGTACTGTGCTAAGTACTAGACTCTTAGGGACTTTACATTTTTTTTTTGTTTTTGAATTTTGCTTGAGGCAGTTGGGGTTAAGTGACTTGCCCAGTGTCAAGTATCTGAGATCAAATTTGAACTCTGATCCTCCTGACTTCACGGCCAGTGCTCTATCCACTGTGCCACATTCTACTGGGAGAGCCAATACGTTAATAGGTACATCCAAGATGTACCTGCATTAAAGAGAAAGTAAATGGAAGGGAATCTCAGAGGGGATGGTACTAGCCCCTACGGGGCCCAGGACAAGTCTCTAGTAGAAGATGGGATTTGAGCTGAGTCTGTAGGGAAGCATAGAAGATAGCCATCGCAAAAGCATGTAGGCAGGAGGTGATGGGATGTGGTATGTGAAGAGAATGATGCAGAAGAAGCTTGGAAAGCTAGCAAGGGGTGACTTTGTTTGAAAGGGTGAGGGGGAAGGTAATAGAGCTAGGTGGCCTAGCGGATAGAGTGTTGAGCCTGGAGTCAGGAAAACCTGAGTTCAAATCCAGCCTCAGACATATTTGCTATGTGATCTTGCGTGAGTCACTTAAGCTCTGCCTCAGTTTCCCCATCTGTAAAATAGGAATGATGACACCAATCTTGCAGGGTTGTTGTAAAGATCAAATGAGATAGCATTTGTAAAGGAGTTGGCTTGTGGTAGATACTTAACAAATGCTTTCTTCCTTCCTAATAAGGAGCCATTGGTCTTTATTGAAGAAAAATTTAAGATGGTCATGCCTATTCTTTAGAAAAAAAACAGCTTGGCAGCTGCATGGAAAATAGGGAGACCAAATAGAAGCCTGGTGCAGTAGAATAGGTAAGGGGCAATAACATGGTGGCTGAGCAAGTATAAAAGAGAGGGACATAGACAGATGTTGTGAAGGTAGAAATGACAGCAGCTGGATTGGTTGGGGGTGGGGAGCGCAGGCCAAGTGCCAGTAAGAATGACACTGGGCTTAAGAGCCTGGGAATCTGAAAGGATGACGGTGCCCTTGACACTAAGAGAGCAGTTCAGAAATGGGGGGCTAGGGCTGGCAGAGATGATGAGTTTGGTTTTGGACATGCTGAGTTCTTGATGTCCAAAAGGCACTTGGTGATGTGAAACTGGAGCTCAGAAGAGTCTCTGCTTTACTTCATTTAATAAGTCAGAGATAAGGTCATCTCTGGCTCTAAGGACTCTCCATCTTGCGTGATTCATTAAGTTGGACATCTGAATTTTCTTCAGCTGCTCAATTTTTCTCCTAATATTTCGTTATCTTCAGTCTCTGTTTGCACAAGACGACCTTTCTCAATGTTGAACTCTCCTGCCTTCTCATTTGCCTCTTGTTCAACAAAAGCCATCATGTGCTCTCCCTTTAGACGTCAGCATCTCTGAGGCATGGTGACAACAGTGACTACACTGCCCTTAGGCCTAGGACAAAGACAGCCAGCTACTTGCTTTTCTTTCCCCGTTTGATTTTTTCCCTAGTGCCTCCTTATCTTGGACATCAGAAACGGGGAAACCAAGCAGACGCTCCTGAGAGAGCCCAATCCTAGACATCTGGAGATCTTTTGCCTTTTGTTACCAATTCTGCGCAGGTGATGGGAACCCAGATACCCCCCATCTCGGCTAGGAAGAAGGAAGAAAGGCTGACCGAGCTAGTGGAAGGAAGGCAGCTCCTCACTCTCCCAGCTTGGCCTTTATTATATGTACGACTGGGAATAAGTCATTTTCCTTCAGTTATCCTACATATGACTATCGCTGACCTAGGCAGTCACACTCACATACACACACACACACACACACACACATGCACGCACCCACCTACTCACAGGAAATCACCCACACACATTTACATACTCAGTTTATACTCCCACATACTTCTGTATGTTTACAGACACTCCTGTGGTGTGCACTTATCCTCACTAGTACACACTCCCAATGTGTCGGTGCACATGCTTGCATGTTCATGCAAAGCTCCCAAACGTGCTCACACACACTCCCGCAAAAACACTTACATACTAATGCACTCTCCAGCATGTACTCACGCACACTTACTCTTCCATATACTTGAATACACTCTCAGAATTCACACATATGTACTGACACACACTCATGAGTCTATATGCAGCAAAGTACATGAGTATGTGAGAGCGTGGGAGAATCGGTGTGAGTTTCTGGGTGTGTGAATCTGTGAGTGTGTACAATGTATGACTTGGGAGAATGCATGAGTGTGATTTGTTTGGTTGTGGGTGAGTGTGTAGGAGTGTGTATGAGTGTGTACGACTGGTACACTCACTGTCCTACACATGTACATACACACACACACACCCATTCTTGCCAGTGTGAGGGTATGTGTAGTTGTGTAAGTGTATGTGGGTATGTGAGCGTGAGAATACGTGAGAGGTGCAAGTGTTAGTGACCATGTGTGACTTTGAGCAAGGGGCATGAGTGATCATGCACAAGTGTGGGTGAGTGCTCATTAGTGTAAGCTAGCATGCAGGCGTGTGAACGAGCGTGTAGGAGCGGGCACTAAAGAGGAAATATAGCCAACCTTTCTCTGGGAAAGTGAGGTCAGAGAGTAATTGCCACACAAGGATGAGCTGATGAGGGCGGCAAATTTGAAGATGACCTTAATTCAAAATCATCCTGTTTGAAGATCAAAGGCAGCATCTTGAAGAGTCACATAATCTCCAGAAGCCTCAGTTTCCTCATCTGTAAAATGGGAGTACTTAAAAAAAAACCAGAAGAAACTTACCTCATGAGGTTGTTGTAAGAATCAGAGGCAGCTAGGTGGGGCAGTAGGTAAGGGTATTGGCCTTGGAATCAGGAAAGTCTGCATTAGAATCCCGTTCAAGTCTCAGACACTAGCTGTACAGCCCTGGGTAAATTGTTTAACTTAGCCTCAGTTTCTGTATCTGTAAAATGGGGATGATAATTGAATTATCATCATCATAATACCTGCCTCTCAAGGATGCTGAGGGGACCAGTGAGATAACACTTGCATCATGTTACCCTGAGCAACTCCTTCCTGGATCTGAGCTTTTATTTCTTCCTTGTAAAATGGAGATCCTATTCATAGCACTCTAGCTATTGCTTTGAGGAAAACACTTTTTAACCCTTCAGGTATTGGGGATGGGAGTTATTATTCTAGATATGGGGTGTTCCAAATTGTCTAAAGGATTCTAAGGAAAGAGACTGAGCTAAAGTTGAATGCCATCCCCATCCATCAACTGCCGGGAATTGGATTGACAAGATAATTAAAATGTATCCTGGTTCTGACTTATTAAAAATTACATTACAGACCATGAGCTAATATGTACTTGCCTACAAAATTATTGATATAAATCCCTTCATTACTGCTGAGAAAGAGTTTCTCAAAGTAAGCCTGGCTTCTTTCTGCTTCTGCCTCATCAGCATCCTCTGATTGTCGCCCACATTCAGATCTTGCCAGCAGGTATTCATGCATTTGGCCAAAGGTCTGGCAATGGTGGTTTGGGTGGGATACTGAAGAATTGATCAAAATGGTTCCTTGTACTGAACTGGGGGTCTGGCTTTTGGTCTGGTCTTTGGCAGGGTCCTGCAACCTCTGGCACAGATGTGACCAAGAGAACAGGAAGATATACAAAGGGATTGTTGGACTCCCAGCTGGAAATTATCTTGGGGCCCCAAGTTTTCCCCGCCCAAGCCACATAGTATACATTGGATCCTAAGGCCCCTAGCAGCCATTCCATAAAGCCTACTATGTATGTGAAAGTTTCCCTAGGGATGCACACAGCCCAGGAGAACACAGAGATATATAAGAAAAATCCCCTGAGTGACCAGGCTGCCCAGAATTGGGTGGCTCTTCCACAGATGAGAACCTCCTGGCTCTATTGCTCACCCTTTTGACAATGTAGCCCTGCAGTAGGAGGGTCCCTGTACAAACACCAGCCCAGGCAGCTGAGCACAGAGCACTCGATGCCTTATAAAGGTTAAGAGGAAAAGCTGCTGTATATGTTTATACATGTATGAAGAACATAAACTCTTGAGGGCAGGGACTCTCCCTTTCTTTCTGTCTTTGTATCCCGATTGTTAGCACTGTGCTTGAAACAGAATAGGAGCTTAAGACATGTTTGTAGATGGACTGACTTTCCTGATTGGGGCAATGCCCCTAAACGTGTCCCCTCCCGCACATGCACGTTGCACAAGATGTGATGGCCACTGAGAAGTAAGGAACATTTTTGGAGGGGAAAGTGGTGAAGATTTAATCATCCAGGACTTTGCCTGTATCCTAGGAATACTAATGATATTGGACATTTCTACAGCATCATAATCTTTAAAAAGAGCTTTACATATGGGGTCTCACTTAATCTTCACGATTATTGGCCCTATTTTATTTTATTGAAGGCCCAGAAAGCGGAAGTGACCTGCCTGCATTCACAGTCTGAATAAGTGTCTGAGCTGGAACTTCAGTTCAGCCCTCCTGACTCCAAATCCAGTGGGAGAGGATTTCTAAAGTCTTAGGTCCTTGTTGGTGTTCCAGCTAAACTTTTCCATACCACATCCTCCATGCAAACTGTAGGTGACTCTAGGTCACTGAGAAAACATATGTTCACCCTCTCCTGATTTACCGCCCCCCCCACACACACATACCTTTTGGCCATATCAGGAATATTAAATCATTATTAAATCATCAGTCCTCATTATCAGCTCCTGGGACAAGAGGTTTGGCAACTGTACCTTTCTCCATTGGCAGTTTATTTTAGTAGAAGTAGCCCTGGACTTGGGCCCAAAAGCCCAAGGTTCGAATTCCAAGGCAACCACATAGTATCTATGTGACCCTATTTCAAGTCACCATGAGGAAAGGGAAGGAGCCCTGGGTTTGCAGTGAGAAGAACTAGGTCTGTATGCCAACTCTGTATGACCTTAGGGAAAATCATTGTTCTGGACCACAGTTTCCTCTGTAAAATGAGCGATTTGGACTCTGTGTGTATGTGTGGACTGGACTTGAACCCAGGTGATCTGGAATCCAAAGAAGGTCATCTCTCTATCCCTGACACCATATTGCCTCTCCAATAGAAAAATGGTTTTAAAGATATGAGGTGTTTATAAAAGGAAGTGAGCAGCTTGAGATCATTGAAAGAACTTTGAAATTTCTCAAATGTGATCCAACCCCTCCTATTTAAATCTAAGTCCCACATTGTATGATATTGCAACCTCTCTGAGGCTCAGTTTCCTGATTTGTAAAATAAGGATAATCAAAGTTGCACAATCTGCTTCACGGGGTTTTTGTGAGGAAAGTGTGCTACAGAAATGTGTTATCTGAGAAAAAGTTCTCCAGAGTTGTAAGCAATATTTCTGCTCCCCCAACATTTCCATGATTGGCAGTAGAAAAAAAATGCTACCATTTCAAATAATGAAATTGCCAAAATATTCCATTTGAGTTTTCCTTTTTGTTTTTAATCATCAGCTCCTGTCCATTTATGTTGATGGATATGAGGAATATCTGTGTTCTCAGGCACATGAACACTGCTTTGTTCCCATACAGGTCCCATCCCATCCATTTCCTGACATCCTGACCTATTTTTAGCTAAGTCCTTTTACGAATCCTTTACAAAGACTCTGCCCAAAGCACTGGAAAGCTTTCTGTGGCTCATTCAGTATTTTTGGATGGGAATGGAGGCACCACAGCATAGAAAGAGTCAAGGTAGGGCCTTAGAGTCCCTAAGGCACAGATTTGAAACTTGATTCCAATGTTTTCTGGCTGTGTCACTGAGGGCAACCTCGTTTGTGAAATGGAATGTTTGAAGCACTTGCCATCAAAAACTTGTTGGGAGGTGCTCCAATGAGAAGGTGGGTATTTTAAAAAATAATAATAAAGTTCTAGCAAACAAAGCATTTCGAGGATATCACTTCAGGCTACATCTCTTATCCTTCAAAATCTCAACATGACTAACCCATCTCCTGGCCGACAGAGGGGATATGATGGGGATTATGGAGCTGAAAGGTGATCATGTGAAGCCCACCCTTCCCCAGACTTCTTGAAGGGCATGGGGAAATAGCCTCTGGGGCCATGTGTCCCTTCCTGAAGGAAGGAGCACGTGCTGACAGTTGGGTTGCGCTAAATAGGGATGCTTTGCTTTCATCAAAGTAGTTTAGTGTGAGTTAGAAACTTTTTTTTGAAGAGCTGAAGGAAGTATTAGAGGAAATGTGGAAGGGATGAGTAGATGCTTGCTGTGATAATTGTCTAAATGCCTGGCCAGTGAAGAGCTGGCTGGCTACTGGGAGAGGGGAGCTGCGTGTGGGTAGGAGTAGGGCTCGGTTCTGGGACCCCAACCCCCTCCCTACCTGCAAAAGTTATGAATGATGAGAAACAGCTCACTTTGGGTCTCTTCCAGCTTATTTGAATTAGGCATTTTCTAAGCTCCTCCAAGATCTCTTTAATTCAGACTGGGGAGAAACAGCTCCAAAAAGCAAAGTGCCACTGCGTGATCCAGAGTGGGGAGTTTGTGTGCTAATGATGGGCAGTAACAGGGCCCTTTTGTGACCCCTTCCATTTCTGGCTCTCTGCATCCTTAATGATGGCTTTTATGCCTTTTCTCATGGCCAAATCACCGCTGGTAATCTGCAGTCAGTTTACACTTACTATATAGCTTTTTACTGCCCTGTGAGTTCAATTATATGATTGCACACTAGAGAATGCCACCTTCTTCAAAGAATCGATATTAGAGTTGACCTGTAGACTTGGACCCAGGTGACCTCCTGCAATTTTCATTCTTTGGAAAACATGGAGTTCTATGGTTTGTGGTCATATAACATCAAGGAATTGTGTGTAAGGAGGTAGAAGGCTAGGAAGAGCGAGAAGTTCAGATCTTTACTTTGATTGGCATGGAAAACTCAGGGAGTAAACTCCCTGTACTAATGCAGATCAACTTATGTAACTTAAAGTCTTGGTGTTCCTTGAGGGTACTGAAAGGTTAAGTGAATTTCCCAGGATCCAGTAAGCCAGTATGTATGGACTGAACTTGAACTCAGATGATCTTGAGTCCAAAGAAGACCAGTTTTCTATCCCCTACACCACACTGGCTTTCCAACAGAACAGTGGTTTTTGAGGACATGAGGGTTCTTTTGTAAAAGGAAGTGAGCAGCTTTAGATCATTGAAAGAACTCTGAAATTTCCCAAACGTGATTCACCAGTCCCTCTTTATCTTCCTAGTCACAAGTCTAGTCCCACTAGGCCCAGTTATGATGAAGAGTGTTTTCTGGGGCTTAATGCAAATGGAAGGCAAAAGTGACAAGATGGGGATTTGAATTTTGGCTCTACTACTTGATTACCTAGGTGAATGAATAAAAAATATTTAAGTGAACCCCAATAAACAAGCCATTCTCTGCTTCCAAGGGGCTAGCATCAGAAGAGAGAGATATAACTCATGGGAGGATTCTCCTGTAGGCATATGGAAAGTTCCTAAGGTGAGTAAGGAGTTACAGTAAGATAGATGGTAATGCATCTTCTTTAAGGTCATCTCTATTGATAAAATTATATTTTGTCTACCACCAGCTTGTTTTTCTCTCTGATGTGCAAATCCCCAAAGTGGTATTTTGCTTGGACCCCTGCTGTGTAACTCAGCCAGTTTCAGGGAGGGGGCACCCAAAATCAGAGTATAAGAAGCCCTGCCTTCCGAGTGTCTCCACCCTCCCAATGCAGTGCTGCTCTTACGTGGGTTACACTTTATTTGAGTGTCTATGCCTGAGAAGTTCCAGTCCCCTTTTCCCCTCTCCCTCCTCCCCACTGCTTGCAGTAAAGCTTTGCATGGAACTGATTTCCATTGTTTTACACGTTATTCACAGCAGGATCATCGTTTGTTTGTTCTTCTGGGTTTCCCCACCCCAAAGTAAGAGGACCAGTGACGTTAGGAAGGTGATGTCTTGACTTACAAGTGAAATGGATTTAAGTGAGGCAAGGTTGGATTCATTAAGGAGTATGTTTTCTCTAACCTATCTGGCTGGCTCACCTGCCTTCCCTTGAACATCAAGTGGGTGGGTACCCTGGCAAGAACTTAATCTAGTGGCAGTGGGCACCTATATTGGTGAGCCCAGTTGTGGAAAGCAAGGATCAATAAGGGACCCCTACATCCTCCCAGGAGGACCTGTTATGCCAGAGAACAGTTACAACACGCACACACACATATACTGTCTATAATATACATATATACATATGTATACATATAATATACATATAGGCACACACATATATATTATATGTATATACATATATACTGTATATATTAAATAAGGTGTGTATATATACCTATATGCTGTATTATATATAGGTACACACATATATTATATGTATATACATATATACTGTATATATTAAATAAGGTGTGTATATATACCTATATGCTGTATTATATATAGGTACACATATATTATATGTATATACATATATACTGTATATATTAAATAAGGTGTGTATATATACCTATATGCTGTATTATATATTATCTATAAATATATGCACCTACATATACACACATATGTATATGTATATATCCCCAGGCTGTTTATCTATACCCAGGCTGGACAGATGACACATTATGGCTTAAGTGGATTTCCTTATCAGGATTTGATGTGGTGTGTGTGTGGTGGTGGACGGGGGTGGTGGTGGTGGGGTGGGCCTGTACTAGATCTGTTTAGAACACTTTGTTAAAGCTTACCAAATGGCTTCTGATCACTCTTCAGTCTTAGTTCCACCTACAGGCCTGGCCTTTAAAAGTAATTTCTCTGCCCTCCAATTTTCCTTAAGCGTTCCATCGGGTAATGGGATTCTCCTCTCCATCCCTCTTTCTCCTTGACAATATACTTAACTTTAAACATCATACTCCGTTCCCCATCCTACTCCCTGCTCCCATTAGACTGTAAGATCCTTAAGGCCAAGGACTCTATTTTTTGTAGCCTCAGCACAGTTATCTGACTCATAGTGGGCACTTAATAAACGTTTAATTAATTTGAATACTAATCCTACGAGTCAGATAATAGAAGTATCCACCCTACTTCCCCTCTTCGGCCCGCCCCCACACCATCTGTACTGTGTATAACACCAGAAACCAAGAAGCAAAATGTTTTCCCCTCCTGGAATGCTCTTTTTCCTGTACGTATGTCTCAGTCCTACTTGGAGCCCCCGTAAATCATAGCCTCCTCCAGAAAATTCCAGAGCACAATGAGCTTTCCTTCTCTGAATTCCAACACTATTTGTCTGCTGTACCACACAGGCAGCATTGGATTATATTGACTCTTTCTTTTCATCTTGGATATTTAGCAAACACCTTCTGCTGTCCTAGATGCTAAACATGTCCTCAAGTAGACCATAAGCTCCTTGAGGAGAGTCTGTCAACTCCCTAGGGTCTCCCATAGGGCTGGGATCACAGTAAGTGGTGATCTCATAAGCTCTCAAGGATTCAATTATTTCTATGCAGATGGTTCTCAGATCTACTTGTCCAGTTCAGCCTCTCCAACTACCTTTTAGACATCTTGAACTAGATGTCCCTTAGACACTTTAGATCTGACATGTCCCAAACTGAATTCATTATCTCCCACATACACACACACACACCCCAACCTCATTTCCCCTTCCTCCTTCCGTAACTTCCCTCTCACTGTCATGGGTATCATAATTCTCCCAGTCACCCAGGTGTCATCCCTCCTTGACTTTCAGTGCTCCAACGCCCATATGCAATCCATTGCCAAGTCCTGGCAATTTTACTTTAGTAACACATCTCTCCTAGATGCCCCCTTCTCTCCTCTGAAACTGCCCCCACCCTGGTGCAGGCTTTCGTCACTTCACAACCCGACTATTACAATAACCTGCCACAAGTTGGTCTCTCTGCCACAAGCCTTTCCTCACTCTGGTCCAGTTCTACTCAGCTGTCAAAGTAATCTTCCTAATGTGCAGCTCGGACCATGTCATCCCACTACTGAATAAACTCTGGTGGCTCCCTGTTGCTTCTAGGATCAAATATGAAATTCTTAGGTGTTTAGAGCTGGCCTAACTTGGCCTACCTCCACATTTTCATTCTTCTTATCACTTATTCTCTCAGCATACCCTGTGACTCAGTGACTCTGGCCTCCTCCATGTTCTTTGCACACAACATTCTCATCTCCCATCTCCATGTATTTGCACTCAACATCCCCTGTGCGTGGAATTCTTTCTCCTTGTTTCTACCTCCTGGATTCCCTGGCTTCTGTAAAATCCCATCTAAAATCACACCTCTACACGAGTCTTTTTCCCATCCCAGTCAATGCTATTACCTTCCCCCTACTGATTATCTCCAGTTTATCTTGTTTTTACATAATTATATGTTTTCTTCCCCATAAGACTGTGAGCTCCTTAAGAGTAGGTTCTGGTTTTTGCCTTTGTGTTTGTAGCATTTAGTGCAGGGTGTGGCACATAGTAGGCATTGAGTAAATGCTTACTGATTGACTGAATTCTAGTTACAGTTCTGACCCTAACTAGCCAATGTGACCTTGATCATTTTTCAGTTAAAATATTGGTACCACTTGTCATTCATGACCAAGATCTATAGGTTATTTTCTGCTTAATCTCCCACTGGTTTTGTTATTGGAACCATTATTTATCTTGCAGACAGAGTTTTTGCAAGGTACCTTTCCCCTCTATTTTTGCAAGCAGTTTATGTAGCACTTAAGTTATTTGCTTTGCTAGAATTCACTTTGAAATCCATGTGGCTATAAGGATAAGAACTATTCTTCAATAAACAGTCAAAGGATCTGAACAAGCATATATCTAAACAGACACTCCTAATCACTAATGATGAGACAAATGGAATCTAAAACCACTGAGGTTTCACAGCACACCTATCAGATTGAAGAAGACGATAAAAGATGAAATAGCAAATGGTGGCAGGGCTTTGGAAAGAAAAGCACACTAATGCACTGTAACTGGAGCTGGGAAGCAGGTCCAACTGTTCTGGAAATCCATTTGAAATTTTATTTTATGAGTCTGTAAACAATGTATACCCTTTAATCCAGTGATAACTTTACTAGGCATATACTTCAAGGCTATGAGAGAGGGAAAAGTCACATATACATATATGTTTATAGCTGCATTTTTTGTGGGAGACTGGAAAATAAAATAGAGTGCCCCCTGACCAGTCGATAGCTCAGCCAACTGTGGTTATGTGAATGGAATGGAACATTATCACATCGTAACAAACAAAAACTATAAAGAATTAGGGGACACAGGAAATGGGTAAATAAGTAACAGTCTGATAAATTATATACAAAATGAGGAGACCCAGAACAATTTATATAGTTCCAATTATAAGGGAGAGGAAAACAACTGTGAAAGATGAGGGAAATCCCATCACCACAGGGACCAATTGTGACGTCAAGAGTGGTGCTCAAGATTCTTCCTCCACAACATGACTAGTGTGAAAATTTGTCTAAGAAAACTGTACATGTAAAGCCCATAGCAGATCGAATGCCATCTTGGAGAGGGGGAGGGGAAGGAGGGAGAAAAAAGCTTGGAAAGCAAAATCTTATCAAAGTGAATATTGAAAACTATGTTTGTATGTGGTTGGGAAAAATCAAAGAGTATTAAGTAGGGGAAAAAATAAACTGTAGGTCTGACCATGTCATGCTTCTGCATGAGAAACTTAAAAAAAAAAGTTCCTTCCTTTGCAGTGGAGGCTACAAGTATATGAGGAGATCTATGTGTAAGACCAAGAGACACGTTTGTTTTGCTTAATCGTACTTATTTGGGATAAAAGCGGGTTCTGTGGGAGGGAGTCATTAAGGAAAACAGTAAAAGATATTTATTTTTTAAAGGCTGTATCCATGTTTTGTGTTTTCTTTTTGGAGTTTACTTGCAACTTGCTAGACTGTCTCCTACTTTTACAAATATTACTTTGCAGAGTGGCTGGCGTTTTGTAATGGCGTGCACAAGTGCTTGGTCACCCTTTGCTTAGAGTAAGTGTTGAGGGAGAACAATTTTCCTCCAATTTCTCCAGCAATTGCCTAAATTCTGGGCATTTGGGAGGGGCGGGTCGAAGTGGAAGCAAGTTCCCCCCCCAGGGGGCCGCAGTCCTTGTCCCCTCCCCCACACGAGATCTTTCCAACCCTGCCCACCTACCCCCCAACCTCTGCCCTCTGCCCCCTCCTCTCCACCCTCTACCCTCTGCCCCCTGTGGCGCCACAAGGCACGTTGGTCTACTGGCCAATAGTTGCTGTGGTAGCCCTTGTTACGAACTGACGCACGCGCAAAGCACCTCTGTTCTCTATTCTCGCGAGGCTGCTTGGCTCCGCCCTTGGCTTTACTAAGGCTACCCGCGCTCAGTCCTGGTGGGTCACGCGGGCCGCCTCTCCTCTCCTCTCGAGTACGCGTTCTCAGGCCGCTGGACTTGGGCCCTGGCTGCCCCGGAGATTCCCAGCGTGACTGGGCCTGCTCGCCTGTGCCACTCACCAGGCCAGCGGCTCAACAATTTCTAGCCTGGGTGCTATAGATACAGCCAGTACCAGCAAAAATGCATCAGAACAACCTTCCGGGTGCGCAGCCTGAGGTGACCGATAGCACCAGTACGTCTTCTGATGACCACAGTGACACCAACAGCACCACCGAATCCACCGGTAATGACCACACTTCCAACAGTTCCGAGGTGTCGGCCAACAACACAGGACCAACCACCGGCGGCTACATGAGCAATGGCGTACAGCCCCCAAGCAGCAATGGCGGACAGCACGCCGGCAACAATGGCGTACAGCCCCCAAGCAGCAATGGCGGACAGCACGCATGCAACAATGGCGTACAGCCATCAAGCAGCAATGGCGGACAGCACGCAAGCAGCAATGGCGGACAGCACGCAAGCAGCGTTTCTGCGCCCACCAACCACGAGCCTACAGGTAATGATCTGAGTATTATCCCTGCTGCCACGGGGGGCCACATAGAGGTCCAAACCCAGACCCTGCCTCTGCAACTACCCCTGGGCCGCATGGCCTTGGCCCCTTCTACTGTTATATCTACTAATGTGACCCAATTCTCTACTAAGACTTGGGCTCTTGTCCCGGAGGCTGATCCAACCCATGCCTCTACCCAGTCTTGGGCTTTATCTCGTGTGGGGGAGGGGACAAGGACTGCGGCCCCCTGGGGGGGGGACTTTCTTCCACTTCGACCCGCCCCTCCCAAATGCCCAGAATTTAGGCAATTGCTGGAGAAATTGGAGGAAAATTGTTCTCCTTTCAACACTTATTCTAAGCAAAGGGGTGACCAGGCACTTGTGCACGCCGTTACAAAACGCCATACCTCTACCCAGGCTTGGGCTCTTGTCCCGGAGGCTGATCCAACCCATGCCTCTATCCAGTCTTGGGCTCTATCTCGTGTGGGGGAGGGGACAAGGACTGCGGCCCCCTGGGGGGGGACTTTCTTCCACTTCGACCTGCCCCTCCCAAATGCCCAGAATTTAGGCAATTGGAGGAAAATTGTTCTCCTTTCAACACTTATTCTAAGCAAAGGGGTGACCAGGCACTTGTGCACACCGTTACAAAACGCCATACCTCTACCCAGGCTTGGGCTCTTGTCCCAGAGGCTGATCCAACCCATGCCTCTACCCAGTCTTGGGCTTTTGTTGCAGAGGCTAGGTTGACCCATACCTCTACCCAGGCTTGGGCTCTTGTCCCAGAGGCTAATCTGACCCATGCCTCTACCCGGGTTTGGGCTCCTGCCCTGGAGGCTAATCTGACACATGCCTCTACCCAGGCTCCAACCCCTGGCCCTGATCCGGCTCCCACTATGCCCATGGTGGCTGCTAATCGGACCTTTGGCTTTGGGATCCCTACTCCTGCACCTGTGCTGGTTCAGGTTCCAGCCTCTATTCTGGATCCTGCTCCTGTTTGGGTTCCAACTTCTGCCGTGGCTTCAGCACCTGTCATGACTTTTGCACCTTCCTTTACTTTACCTGTTGCTCCTGTTCCAGCTCCAGCGTCTGTTCCAGCTGCTGCTCCTGTTCCTGCCCCAGCCTTTGCCGTTGCTGAGCATCCAAGCCTTGCCCAGACCAAAAGATGGTTTCCTGTTCTGGCGCCTACCTTTACGCAGCCTCTTTTCCCTTTACCCACCTGTGTTCAAGCCTGCGGAGAAGGCCAGGCTGTGGCTCCTGCTCTGGCTTCAGCCCAAGCAGCAGAAGCATCTGCTCCTCAGCCTCAGTATGCCTTCTCAGAGACTGCAGAAGAGGCCTTGGCAGCTTCTGGCCCCAAGACCAATCTGATCATCAATAATCTGCCATACAACATAACCCAAGAGGAGTTCTACGGACTGTTTGCTGGTATTGGTAAGATCCGATCCCACAAATTAATGCGCAACAGGATGACAGGCGAGAGCCTAGGCTATGGCTTTGTTGACTATGTGTACCCCAGTGATGCACAGAAGGCTCTCTACCTCATGAATGGGTTTCAGTGCTTCTTTAAAACCATCAGGGTGTCTTATGCTCGGACCCTCTCATGCCCCATCCAATATGCCAACCTCTACATCAGTGGCCTGCCTAAGACTATGACACAAAATGAGCTGGAACAGCTCTTCTCTCCCTTTGGGCACATTGTAGCATCAAAAATCCTGACACACAGGATCAATGGGGCCTCCCAGGGTGTGGGTTTCATCCACTTTAGTACCACATCAGAGGCTGAGGAAGCCATCAAGGCCCTCAATGGCCAGAAGCTAAGCAACATGTGGGAGCCTCTCGTGGTCAAGTTTGCTCGTCGCCAGCCCCTGAAGACCTCTCAAAACCTGCCGTGGCAGCCTCTGCAGGGCCACCATGCACCACTGCAGCCTCAGACCTCAGGGCTGGGACTAGAAAACTTCGTATCCTACTCTTCTGATGGCTCAACCTACCCAGGCTTCACCCACAGTGGCTGGTGTATCTTCGTCTACAACTTGCCCCCTGAATCTGATGAGATTATCCTTTGGCAGCTTTTCGGGCCCTTTGGAGCAGTGCAAAAGGTCAAGATCAGCCGGGATTTCAACACCAAGAAGTGCAAACACTTTGGCTTTGTCACTATGACCAACTACAACGAAGCAGCCTCAGCTGTGGCCAGCCTAAATGGATACTGCCTTGATGGCCGTGTGTTGCAGGTTTCCTTTAAGACCAACAAAATTCACAGGGCCTGAATCATGCACAGCCAGAAGGAGTGTGCTAACATACGTAAGAAGCAGGAAGAAAAGATAAGAAACTTTGTACTGTTTGTTAACCAGTGGACTTTGTAAACTAGCTTTACCGTGATTGGTTTGTAAAATTCAAAAAGTGTTGGTGGTGTTGAGGTAGATCTGGAAAAGGGTTTTGTCCTGCTTACAAAAATGCAGAATAGCACACTTGGCATGCATGTTATCTTTAATAGCTGTTACTTGTAGAATATCAAGTATTTGTGAGTGGGTCTTTTATGACGATTCTTCATGTATTTGAGGGAGGAGAGGAAAGGAAACCTACTAAAAGGGAAAAAAACAACAAATCACCCAGTGGACTTTTGATTGTTTAAGCAATAGAATTAAAAGAGAAAATAAAATTTCTCTTTTTTTCCCTTCTCCGAACAGTATTCCAGTTAATTGGCAACCCTTCCCATTCACTTCCAAATTAAACAGGACCAATCAAAATTGCAAAGAAACTTGAACTGATTTTTCTTTTATGTATGTCTTTTAGGGGGTGGTCAAGCAAACAACTTAAGAATGATGCTAAGGTTTTCACTAAATATTTGCTAAAATGGGTAAAATGAACAACTGTTAAATTCATAATACACTGGTAACTTTGCTGAGATCAAGATAGGAGCTTTTAAGCTGCATTGGTAAACTTTATTTTGAAGGTGGTTTTTTTTTTCTCTGATTGACATAGCCCTCATCTTCTATCCCCTTCCTAAATTAAAAAGGGGCAATCAAAATTGGAAAGAAAGTTGAAAATTTTTTTTTCATTTTTTTTTATGTCATGTCTTCTTTCATAGGGGGTCAGGGAGTCATGGAGACAGGCACAGTGCTAAACTTTTTGCTAAATATTTGCCAGGATGGCTTTTTCTGGCAAAGGATTTTTCTAAAAATACAAGAGAGGCTGGATAAAAAAGTTCTTGTCTAATAGAGGGGGAAATGAATGACTATGAAGTTCATAGTACAATGAGGACTTTGCAGAGATCAAGGTAATGTTCTTAAACTGAATTGGTTATTTGTTAAAGGATGCAACATAAAGAGATAAGCTTAAATCTTTTCGTAGCACTTAACTGACACTATATGAAGATATATTAACTTCTTGCCAGAGGGGAGGGGGTTCTGCCCCTGAATACCCCAGTCCCTTTTATTCAAAGAAAAGATTGTTTTCCTTTAAGCCATCAATTTAGGATCTCTGCAAAACAAGCTAAAATATAAATTTCTTTTTGTTGAAAACGTCCTAATTTAGAAGGGAGGTGCACTATAAAATGGTTTACGTAGCTTAGAATTACAGTACTGTGTGATAAGGCAAATGTTTTTAGGAAATGTACTGTGTTTATGAAAAAAGAGAAAAAAATTGACTTAAAAGTTTAGAAATTTTGAAATTGATTTTACCCACTGAGATAGCATTAGGCTATATGGATACATTTGAAGTGGGATTTTTCAGTTTTTGCGTTAATCACTTAGTGTGTGATATGAAAAATACATATGTATAAGTAAAACTCAGAGGGAGCTGTTTTATTTAACTGCTCATTTAAACTCTGGGAAGTACATTTCTTTATCTGTATCATGTAGACATGAGATTTTTTTTTTCTTTTCAGTTAACCCTTTTCTTTTTAGGAATTTCGTTTGAATTTTGTGGATATATTTCTAAAAAGAAGGATTGTTATTGTTTCTATGTAAGCAACGGAGCTCAAATTTGTGTTGAAATAGCAGTTTAATTTATTCCCATGCTTATTAAAATGTTTTTTTGCTGCATGATGTGAAAAACGAAAGATGGATATATTTTTTAACTTTTAAATTATGTTTTGTGGTTTGACTACTTTATTTTAATGTAATTCGGACTGAGGAGAAAAAACTTCAAAAAGCAGAGTTAAGGGAACTGACTTTTTTATTTTAGTAAATTCTTTGCATGGGACTATGTTTTTCAAACTAAAGAGAAGCTCCTTCTTTTGCGTGGATAATGACAGAAGTGCTTATTAGCTGAGAATAATTTAGTTGCTGGTTGAATTGAGCATATTGGATAGAATACATTTGGACTTATTGGCAATAAAATGTTTTTTTGTTTATATTAAAAGAGTGAGTTCTTTTTTTAAAGATTGCGGCATCTTTGGGTGTTTTTCATTGTTTTTTTTTCTTTTTTTTAAATTTGCTTTTCTCTCTGCTCCTGTCACCTCTATTTTGGAAGGATCTTCATCTGTGGGATCCCAGTTACAAGAAATGCTAAGTTCCTTGCTCCTATCTTCTCTTTTTCTATGACCTTGCTTTTTAAAAATATCATGATAATTAATTTTAAGATAATTGGTTTTCTTTGTAATCCTGCATATTTTATTTTATGTATTTAAAAACAACCTGCTGAAAAGATGGTCATAAGTTCCATTAGATTGCCAAAGAGCTCCATAACACAAAAAGGTTAAGAATCCCCAATCTAAGTGGCAGCTAGTTAATGGACCACTGGGTCTAGAGTTAGCACGACCTGAATTCAAATCCTGCCTCAGACACTGATTAGCTGTCTGACTCTGGGCAAGTCACTACTCTCTCAGCCTGTTTTCTCATCTGTAAAATGGGACTAATTCTAGCACCAACCTTAAATTCTGTTTTAAGAAGCAAATGAGATAACCTAGAAGCCTATATAAATGTTAGCTATAATTATTATCACTAGGATATTTCTTAACATTAAAGTCTAGACTTTGTCTCTATTTCTTTATTGCCCCTTAGACTAGACAGAAAATTTTTTTTTCCTGCTTTAAGAATGTAAATTTGGGATCCACATCTAGCCTTCAAACTTATTTACTTTAAATTGCTACTTTTCAAAGGTACTACCCAACTCCCTTTTCCTCAAAGAATGCTTGCCAGGTATGAATTCCGGGAAAAATCCATTTTTTTTTCTTGTAGGATTATGCAATTTCCCAAGATAAATTGTTACTGGTTTTCAACCATTCTCCTTTGTTTTTTGCTATATCGTATTTAAATCTTTTTTTTTCTTCCGAATGAATAGTTCCTGATTCTGACCACAGTTCCTTCATGGGCAGTAAAATAACATCTCCCTACTGCTTGAAATATTTTCTCTTTGGTCCAGGAGTTCTGGAGCTTAGTGATTGCATTTCCTTGGTGAGTTATGAAATTCCAGACAACTTTTTAAATGATGTTTTGATATCCTGTAATTTTTTCTTTCACTGTATTTTTCTGGGAAACCAGTGATTCTTAGATGTTCTCACTGAGACCTGTGTTCAGAGTCATCATTTTTTACTGTAGGAATCTTGTGAGTTCTTGGACTTGGAATCTGGAAAAACCTGGGTTGGAATATGAGGTGGGATAGCATAATGGTGTGATCTCCAGGCCCAGTCTGGACAAGTACCAAGCCCTTCTCTGGTCTTTAGTTTCCTTCTTTTTGCAGTGAGAGGGTTGGATAGACATGGCTCATCTGAGGGAAGTATTCCATAAGAGAAGCCACTAATTCATTCATTAAAAAACATTAATTAAGCACCTACCTCTCTGTAGTTGAGAAAGAAAGTTGTTATGAGGATAAAATGAGATAATATCTGTATGGAAAGTGTGGAGAGAATTTTAGATGACGAAGGGTTAAGGCTTACAAACATTAAGTGGCCTAATAAAGATTAGTTATGTGTTATTTCTCTCTATAGCGTTAGGATTTGAAATTCTGTCTCTGGTGTTACAGGTTGTCTACTGCTTCGCTGACATTTCCTAGTTTTCAATTTAAGCCACATGTTCTCCTTTTGATTTTTCATTGAGCTATAATTTCATGCCCTAGCTTTTCCTTCAACTACTTTATTGGACCTTCCAACTACTCCCTGGATTCTTGGGGCCATTCTGTTCTCTTATCTGGGGTTCTAATTACAGTTATTACAGACATTCCCCTCTTCTAGAATTGTCTCCTGGCATTCTCTGGCCAATTTTTGGAAAATTGTATTGGGAGCTTTTCTATGCTTGTGAAGGATTACCTTCATCTCTCTGCTAGTTTTTTCTATGGTAATTTCTTTCCTTTCTCATCTTTTAATTGCTGTTGTTTTAAGATTTTTGACAATTCTAACTGATCTGAAATATCTAGAGGCAGCTATGTGGCCCAGTGGATAGAGCACTGGGGCTGAAATCAGGAAAACCGAAGTTCAAATCCAATCACAGACCCCAGGTGACCCTGGACAAGTCACTGAACCTCTTTTACCTCTGTTTCCACATCTGTAAAATGAATAATAATAGCACCTACCTCCCAAGGTGGTTGTGAGAGTCAAAGGAGAGTAATAGTTGTGAAGCCCTTAGCACAATGCCTGGCACGTAGTTAAGTGTTATATAAATGTTAGACGCTACTATTGTTATTGAGAGGCATCTAGGTGGTGCAGTGGGCCTAGAGTCAGGAATACCAGAGTTCAAATCTACCGTCAGACACTACGTAAGTGACTCTGGGCAACTCCATATCTGTCAGCCTCAGTTTCCTCAATTGTAAAGTAGCTATAATAATAATTGCCTCTACCTCCCAGGATAGTTGTAAGAATCAGATGATTTTTGTAAAATACCTAGCACATTTTGGGGTATTCAGGGGTAATTAGCACCTTGGGTGTGAGGGCTGCTCAGCCATCCATCTTTGGTGTCCTCCTGACACTTAACTCTCACCTGTGGCTCCAAGAAGCTGTAGCATGCACGGTGACCACACCCCGGTAAAACTGTTTCAGCAGATGGGCTAAACCAGGTTGTTGGTACCTGACAGTCCTCAAACCCATTGGTAAGTTGGGGTGGGGAGTGTCTACCCCAAACATGTGAAGATGTCCCCCAGCAAAATGGGGGAATAAGAACCTTATTCCTATAACTCTGAAGATTGCTGAAGCAAAAGCTGTGGAGAGCTTTGAGCTTGTGGCCCCCTGCAACCCAGGCTATCGTCAGCCATCTTGGTTTTTGTGATGTCGTTGGTCTCTTTGGAAACAAAGGCCAAACAATCATACAGAGTAGTTGCTTTTTCTCTCATAGACCTAGAGGTAGAAGGGGCCTTGGAGACCGTCATGTTACTGATAAGGCAAACAGGCCCAAACTGAGAAGTGACTCACGCCAGGTCACATGTGTAGTTGACACAGGTCAACTCCAAATCCAGTGGTCCTTGCAACCTACCACTGAGAGTGCTGGACAAGTTCTAACTTAGTCATCTTGCCACATTACCTTGGGCAAATTATCCCCCTTCCATGGACCTCAGTTACCTCATCTGTAACACTGTGTTTAGCATTGGGGACGTGGAAATAGTCATAGCAGATCCTACTGTCTAGGAGTTTATTATCTCTTTGTAGAAGCATTAAGTACAAATGATGATACAAAAGAGAATGAAATAGTAAGTACAAAGCTGGAATCCAGAGTGGGAGTGGGTGTGGGTGGTGGTGGTAGTTGATTCAAAGCATGGGAGTGTGCGAGCAAAGACCAAAGAAGGCAGGATGAGAATAGGTGACAAAGCAATCCAACTTTCCATTATTGTCTTTTTAATGCATCCTATAAAGTCAACCTGAGAAAATTTGTGAGCTGAGCAAAACAAATTCCAATTACTACTGATGGATAGTGGGATGTTGGCAGATGAATGTCTTCATTCCTCTCCAAATTCTAGCTAGATGGTAAGTGAATCATATCTGCATCACCATGGAGGCCATGTTATCACTGTTTCCTTGGCTGCCTCATATTTTGGTTTAACTCATTAGAATGAAGGTGAGAATGGAAGTGTGGGACTGGGATTCTTTGCCAATGTCCAGATCAGAGGCTAGCATGCCACACTTTGGGACAAGTGGAAGGATTTGAATAGGGCAATGGTCTTCAAAGTGGCAGATGTGGCCTGATTTCAAGGGGTATGTGATCAACCAATCAGGGAGTAGAAAAACAAACAGCACCTAGCCCTGTCCTGCCGGAGCCATTTAGAAGTGATATGCCACACTTATCCCCCTTATGCCCCAACATTCTCCTGGCAGCTTGGTTCCTCCACGTCTCCCCCTTCTGAGCCCTTCAGCTCCTTAGAGGAGTTAGAGCAACCCATATCAGGGCACCCAGAACAGCAGTTGCACAGGTGGCACGAGGACAACCTGTTCTTTCCATTTCCATTATTGTAGTCACGTGTGCTGTTTTCTGGCTGTTGACTTCCCTCAGTGTCCATTCTTGTAAGTCTTTTCTTGCTTCTTGGGTTTCATCGCATTCCTTATTTCTTACAGCACAATAATATCCCATTATATTTGTATACCACAATTTGGCCTTTCCCCAGTTAATGGGCATATGTTTTATTTCCAGTTCTTTGCTACTACAAAAATGCTGCCATAAATATTTTGGTGTAAATGGGAGCTTGCTTTTTCTCAGCGAACACTGGGATATATTTGCAAAATTTTGAACTACTTCTCAAAATGGTGGATTACTTTGTAGAGCTAAAAAAAATTAGTAAGGAACTTCATATAGAAGAAGAAAGATTACCCTGAATTTTTTATATCCCCACCATCACCACCAGAGAAAGACAAAGCTTCTGAAAGCTTTAAGGACATAGTTGGTGGTGATTTTTTTTGTATTGCATTCTTTTTTTTCTGATTTTCTTTTTAATATTTTTAAAATTCAATTTTATTTTATTTTCAGTTTCAAAATCTTGCCCCTCTATCCCATCCCCCTCTCCTGTTAACACTTTCGTCATAGGTGGTATAGTGCACAAAGAGCTGGACCTAGGTCAAGAAGACCAGAATTCAAAGTTGCCCTGAGACACTCACTAACTGTGTAACCCTGTGCAAATCACATCAGTTCTGTCTGCCTCAGTTTACTCAACTGTATAAATAAAAGATCATTATAGCACCTACCTTCCAGGGTTGTTATGAGGATCAAATGAGATAATATTTGTAAAGCATGTATCTTCCCTTTCCCTTTCCCATTCCCTTTGATCACCCATTTAAAAGGCATGATAAACAAAGCCTATTACAACTATATATATATATATATATATATATATATATATATATATATATATGTAGTCATGCAAAACAAATTCTAAAGTGATTATTTGAAATGTGAAATTGAGTCCATTGTTTCTTTTATATTTAAAAGGAACACTTTGTGACTGCCGTGTGAATGGGTAAAGAACTTTTGGTTTTGAAAAATTGCTTATGGAACTCATTAGGACTTTGTAAGTAGCGTTTGGGAGGCCTCTGGGAGCCAAGCCACCAGACAATTTGTTGGGACTTGGGTCCAAGAAACTAAATAAATAGCTCCTTGAAGGGCAGTGCTCAAACCTTCCTTGGTGCCCTTAGACCTTTCCAGAATTGGAGATGTGGACCCCACAGCAGGTGGTGCTGCATCACTTTATTTTTTTAATTTTTATTTTACTTTAACAAGAAATTGTTTGATTTCTTCCCCACCCCACCCCACCCCCCACTAGAGAAAGAAAAAAGAATTCTTTCTTTTATAAGATTATATTACATATAAAATAAATATTATCTAATATAAATATATTGTATTACATATAATATATACATATAAAGATTATATTGCATATAATCAAGCAGAAACAAATACTGCCCTTGTCCAAAAATGAATTCTCCTTCTTCACTTTAAGTCCTTCACCTCTGGGTGATGGAAGTGAGTATCACGGGTCCTCAGGAATCATGCTTGGTCATAGTATTGATCAGATTCCTGAAGTCTTTCCAAGTTGTCTTTACTACATTGTTATAGAATAACTTATTCTGCTTCTGCTCTCTTAGCTCTGCATCAGATAATAGAAGTATTCCCAGATTGTGTTGAAACTATCTCCCCCTCAACATTGATTATGGTAAAGGAACAAGCATTTTTAGCTTCACAAATACAATATTTGATGCTCACAACAATCCTGCAAGTCAGATGCTGTTATAATCCCCATTTTAGAGATGAGGAAACTGAGGAAGAGAGAGATTAAATGACTTGCCCAGGGTCACTTAGCTAATAAGTATCTGAGGTCAAATTCGACCTCAGGACTTCCTGCCCAGCACTCTAGCCATTACGCCATCTCTCTGAAGGCCATTACCTTGCTGATACTGTTTTGTTTTTGACTTGGTTATCTTTCTGGTTTATTTTTTCTTTTCCTGTACTGTCTATGCCAGGCTTCTCAAATTTCTAAGATCAGGATTATTGCACAATAATATCTAATTACACTTATATAACATCATTTATTCAACCATTCCCCAACAGGATCCCTCCCCCTCTTTAGTTTCCAGTTCTTTGCTACTCCAAAAAGAGCTGATAGAAATATTTTTGTATATATGAGTCCTTTCCCTCTTTCTTTGATCTCTTTGGGGTAAAGGCCTAGTAGCTGTATAGTTGCATTAAGGGGTATGCACAATTTAGTGACCTTCCAGAACGGTTGAGCCAATTTACAGTACTTCCAACAGTATACGGATATGCCTGTTTTCCCACAGCTACTCCAACATTTGTCATATTCCTTTTTTCATCTTCTTTGCCCATCTGCTGGGTTTGAGGTGTGACCTGATTTTTTCAGTTAGTGTTTCTCTACTTATTAAGTGATTTGGAGCATTTTTTAAATGTGGTCATTGATAGTTGGATTTCTGCCTTTGAAAACTTCCTCTTTATATCCTTTAACCAATTATCTCCATTGGGAAATGGATCTTACTCTTATACATTTGATATAGTTCCTTATATGTCTTGGAAATCAGAGAAATTTACTGCCAAAATTTGTTTCCCAGTTAAATGTTTCCCTTCTCATTTCAACTGGTTTGGGTTTGTGTGTGTGTGTAGCTGCAGCATAAGACAAATTTTCTTCTTGATCTAAAACTCAAATTTTTGTGAACTCCAATTTTCTTTCTGTTTGGGGCTGCCGCTTAGAGTCAGTTAAGTGGCCTCTGTGCAAGTCAAGCCCTAGGTACTCTCCCCAATCTGACTGATATGTTTCAGGCTTGCTCGCTGACCTAAAGAGCCTTTGGCTTTATTGGGGTTTTATTATTTATTTGTTTTGGGGGTGATTTTCATTTTGTTTTGTTTTGTGACTCTTTGAGCGTAGGTGAACCATTCTGAACTGGCCATTGCTATCCTTGGGGAAGTCTTTTATATGTAGGAGTTCCTGGTCCCCTCAGTGGAAGTTGAGTGATAGCCAGAACTATGCCCTGCTTGGAGAACATGACCATTGACAGGAGGAGGAAGAAGCCAAGCTTTGGCCCGGCTGGACCAAACCCTTTTGGATTGCCAAAGCTCTCCTGGGAGCTGACCTCATTGATATGGTGGACCGACCCCAAGCAGGGGCAGTGAAGCCTTGCCTGTGACACCAAGGACATGGACTAACTTCGGGGAGCTGCGAGGCATGAGGAGGGGAGCCCTAGTGCACAGGCCCTGGAGAAAGAGGAGAATGGCAGTGCCTGTAGCCTAAGTTGCACTTCGGCATAGTAGAGCAGTGCTCTGCTTGGCAGAGCAGTGGCAGGGGCAACAGGTAGAGGGCAACACTATGGGCCCCAAGTGCAACAGTGGAGCATATACCCACCAAGGCCTCATTGACATGGATGGTGGCAAAGGCAAGCCCAGTGTCTGGAAGCCTTGAAGTGATTGCTCCCTCCACGTTGCATCCCCTTTAATTCCCAGGGGTCATCAGGCAACTCCTTCCCAGGACAGACTTAGAGGGCAGTTCTTGGTATCTCTGCTGGCATTGGGACAGGCTGCCTGCAAGAGGAGAATGATTTCTTTGCTACTTTAATACAGATGACCTTGATTCAGGACAAGTCTAAGTGATTGCAGCAGGTGTCATTGTCTGGACATAGCCCTGATCTTTCCAATGCTGCCCATGTCCACCATCATTTCTTTCCTGTCTTTACACTGGTTTTTTGGTGGGTTTTTTTTTTAAGAGTCATTCATGGTTAAGTGTCTTGCCCAGGGTCACATAGCTAGTAAGTATCTGAGGCTGAATTTGAATTCAGGTCCTCCTGACTCCAGGGTGGGTACTTGATCCTCTGCACTACCTAGCTGCTCCCTCTCTTTACATTGGGAGATTCCTGTGAACAGCGAAGCAAAGAGGCAAGGCCTAGGATTTCTGCTATTAGTTTTTGTCTACTTGGCCAATCCTTCAGGGGCCATTGCCTTATTTACACTCTTTTCTTCTGTCCTTCTTTTGCTATCTTTCTGGTTTAGTTTTTCCTATGTCAGATTCCTTACATCCCCCAAATCAGGGTTATCCAAGAGTTATTGGAGTAGTGCAAGGTCCTCTAAAACAGAAGCGTGATGCATGTGGCTCATGCTACCCACAACACCTTGGAGTACAGTCAGAACCAGATGAAAATTGGGAAGCATTTAACGAAACAAATAGAATAGAATAGAAAAGATAATGTTAGTATTGAGGCAGCTAGGTGGCACAGCGGATAGAGTGCTGGGTCTGGAGTTAAGAAGACCTATCTTCCTGAATTCAAATTCAGCCTCAGACATTTACTAGCTGTGTGACCCTGGCAAGTCACTTCACCCTGTTCGCCTCAGTTTTCTCATTTGGAAAATGAGCTGGAAAAGGAAATGGCAAACCACTCCTCTTTACCAAGGAAACCCCAGATGGGGTCACAAAGACACAGACATGACTGAAAAAAACTGATAAACAGCAAAATGTGAATATTGTATTGGGGGAGGAGTTTAAGTCAGTATGCTACTGCAGGACCCAATCTCCTTTTATTAACTGTTCAACAGAGTCCTATAACATAAGGTTTTCCTGAAGTGGAGACCAGTTCTCTGTCTATTATATCTTGCTCACCTCAGAATGATCCCTTGTTTCCATGCTTTTTGCTTTGGATAGGACAGACTATGTCTCAGAGGACATGCAAGCATGGGTCGTGACTACATCGTTACATTTTCTTTCTCTCTAAACCCATTCCATCCCAAATGTCCCTATTGCTGTCAAGGGTCTCATCATCATTCTGTTCACCCCATTGGACAAATACATCATCTTTGTATTCATCATCATCTTTGACTCCTTGTTCTTTCTCACCCCATATACCCAATCCAAACACCAAATCTTGTCATTTCTGCCTTCATGTCTCTTGCTTTTATCCTTTTTTCCCTCTCCCTCACTTAGGGTCTTGTCTTAATCAAATGAGTTAAAATGTGTAAAGTGCTTTGCAAAAAAATCAAAGCACTATAAAATACTAGCTAACATTATTAATATGATTTCTGTTATGATTGCCATTGTTTCTGTTGTCTAGACAATTGCAGTAGCTCCCTAGTTGGCTCCCTGCTTCCAATTTTTCCCCTCTCCAATCTACCCTCCATACAGTGCCAAAGTGATTTTCCTAAAGTGTAGGTTTGACCATATAATTTCCTCACTCAGTAAATAAACTCCAGGGACTCCCTATTGACTCTGGGATCAAATAGTATTTCATTTTTATCTCATCTTTTTTTAATTTCTATTTTGTGTGTTCCATAATGAATGCAATTATTAGTACATCTATGTTATTTAAAAGTAGATATTAACATATATAAAGGGTGCGCTGAAAATTGTTTTACTGATGGATCTACATAACCAAACCATTCTGAGAAACATTGGCCTAGGGGAGTGATTTCTAGACTGGTTCTGGAAGGGCTGGAAGGGGGCTTTGAGGCCCCCACAAAGACCAGAGTACCAGGGGCAAGTCACCTGGAATGAATCCATGGACTCAAGCATTCTTGAGGTCAAGGCAAAGATTTATTACACTTTTCAGTGGGCAAGAATTCTTAGGGAACCTGCAAGCTTAGAGAGGTACAGGTAAAGTTTATGTAGGATATTCTATAGTGAAGCGTGCGCTAAATATGTTAACTAGGTGTTTTAGGGTGGGATTAGGGAGTGATTAAGGAATGGTTAGTTCTTAAAGGAACATGTACCTTTGGTATCTGCTGCTCAGGTATTTTACCCAGAGTTCATTGGAAAATAGCCCATGGTGGGGCTACATGGAGGTGTGGTTTTAGGCCTGAAATGTCACTAAGTCAACCAATGGTCAGGGTTCACTGAGAAATACCCAGGCTGTTCTCATCAATGTCTTGTTAGACAAGATAAATGTAAGGGAATATATATATGTCTAAGTCGTCTAGGATACATATGATTGGTCAATGAGTTGTAAATGTCATTATGACGCAGTGCACAGCCAGTTCAGACTAATAAGTTCTATAGGTGCAGCTGGTTGCTATATCAGGAAGAGATAAAGGTTGTTGCTGGGGTAGGCTGTGTCCTTGGCTGGGGAGAAACTGCCTGGAATAGTGTTTTGAAGCTAGGGAGAAAGGTGACTTTTAAAGAGAAATGTGATTTTAGAATTGGGGTTCAAGTGTATGCATCCAAGCACCCCATCAGTCCCAGCTAAGCTACCTCTGACTACCTAAATGGCCTTGTATGAGCCTTTTTTTCCTCTCTAGGCTTTAATTTACTTCTCTGTAAGATAAGATGGTTAGGGAAGCGAGGAATGCAAGACCTGAGCTCAAATGTGACCTCAGACATTTACTAGCTGTGTGACCCTGGGCAAGTCACTTCACTCTGTTTACCTCAGTTTCCTCATCTGTAAAATGAGAAGGAAATGGCAAACCACTCCAGTATCTTTGCCAAAACCCCAAATGGGGTGACGGAGAACAATGTTGTTTGCCAATATTGGCACAATTGAAAAAAATGACTGACAAAATTAGGAAGACTGGACTGAGAGCAGCTGAGGAACGCAATAAGTGGTTTTGGTCAGAATTCACTCATTTATAAAATGCTCATTAAGCACAAAGGAGCACTGTAGATAAGGTGACAAGTTTAGCTAAGACACAAGTGTCTATCTTCTTAAAGATTACAATCTAATGGGGAGATAAGCTAGTGACCCAGATAAGTGTAACCCCGAGTCACAATGGAGATGCTATCCCCAAAGTCCACTTGTTAGAGGCATTTTGTCACTGGAACCAATGGCAGGGTTTTGTGAAGTTTTCTGGGAGGTAGTCTTCAGCAAAAAAAAGAGGAGTTGGTCATTCACTGTAGGTGACTGTTGCCAGACAATGTGAGCAAGTGCTGGGAGGGGCAGCGGGTTGGGGTGGTGGTGGTGGTGAAAGTGATCTTTACATTTTGTTTCTCATCTTTCCCTTTTTGATTGTTAGCCTTAGTCCATGCTGTGACTGGGCTCAGGGCTTTGATAATTTGGACCAGGGGTGGGGAACCTGTAGCCTTCTGGGTCCTTGGTCCTTGGGTGTGGCCTTTTGACTGAGTCCAAGTTTTTTTTATCTTTTTTTTGAAGTGATATTTTTTATTATTAATTTATTTGTTTTCAGTTTTCTACAATCACTTCCATAAGTCTTAGATTTTCTCCCCCTCCATCCCCCTTCCCTCCCTGAGGCAGTGTGCAATCTTATATGAGTTCTACACGTACATCCTTATTAAACACATTTTCATATTAGTGAAACACATATTGCATAGAAGAATTAAAATGAATGAGAAAAACTAAAACAAAACATAACACAAGAGAAAATATTCTGCTTTCCAGTTCCATCATTCTTTCTCTGGATGCAGATGACATTTTGCCTCAAGAGTAGTCCACTAGGAATGTTTTAGGTCCTTGCATTGCTGTGAAGAGCTAAGTCTACCAGAACAATTCCTCGCACACTGTGGTTGTTTCTGTGTACAAAGTTCTCTTCCTTTCACTCAGCATCAGTTCATATAAATCCTTCAAGTCCTCTCTGAAGTCTTTCTATTCATCATTTCTTATAGCACAATAGTATTCCATTACATTCATATACCACAACTTGTTAAGCCATTCCCCAATTGAAGGGCATCCCCTTGATTTCCAGTTCACCTCCATTTTATGAAAGAGTTCATCCAATTCACATTCACAGTTATGATTGCTGTCTTTTCCTCCATCCTACTTCTCCCATTTATGCTTTTAGTTCTCACTTCTCCACAATTGAGTTTTAGTTTTTGACCACTGCCTACCTGAGTCTTCCCTCCCTTCTATCAGCCCTTCTTCTTTTATTTCCCCTTTTCTCTTACTACTTCTTCCTCCCTTTTAGCCTCTCTCACTTTTCTTTCTCCTTTCCCCTCCTACTGCTATAGAGCTAGTTAGATTTCTATACTTAACTGAGTTTGTTATAAATCTCAAACAGTGTTCATCTCCCTCCCCTCTTTCCCTCTACTCTAATATGTTTTTGTGCCTCTTCCTGTGATGTAATTTACCTTTTACTGCCTCTTCCTTTTCACATCTTCTGTTACAATCCCTTTGCACCCTCAAATCACATTTTTATCATCATCTCATTTAATTTATATGTACTCCCTCTATCTATGTATATCCCTTTTAAATATCATAATAAATATGCAATTCTTGAGATTAACCAGTATCATCTTCCCTCATAGTGATGTAAACAGTTTGCCCATATTGAATAACAAGCTGCTTTGCCCACCCCCACCCCCCATTTACCTTTTTATGCCTCTCTTGAGACTTGTATTTAAAGATCAAATTTTCTGTTGAGCTCTGGCCCTTTCATCAGGAAGGTCTGGAAATCCCTTATTTCAATGAATGTCCATCTCCTTGCCTGAAATATTATGCGCAATTTTGCTGGGTAATTGATCCTTGGTTGTAGTCCATGCTCCTTTGCCTTGCGAAGTATCATATTCCAGTCCCTTCAGTCTTTCAGTGTAGAAACTGCAAGGTCCTGTGTGATCCTGACTGTAGTTCCTCAACATTTGAATTGTTTCTTTCTGGCTGCTTGAAATATTTTCTCCTTAACTTGATAGTTCTGGAATTGGGCAACAGTATTCCTTGGTGTTTTCAGTTTGGGATCTCTTTCAGGAGGTAATGTGTGGATTTTTTCTATGATTATTTTGCCCTCTGGATCTAGGACCTCTGGGCAGTTTTCCTTGATTTCTTGGAAGATACTGTACAAGCTCTTTTTTTCATCATGACTTGACTGTAGATCAATAATTCTTAGATTTTTTCTCCTGATTTTTCCAGGTCAATTGTTTCTCCTGTGAGATATTTTACATTTTCTTCTATTTTTTCATTCTTTCAATTCTGTTTGACTGATTCTTGATGTCTCATAGAATCATTAGTTTCTACTTGCCCATTCATATTTTTAAAATCCTTGGCCAGTTTTTCTTCTAGTTCTCTAATTTGGCTTTTAAAATCCTTCTTGAGCTATTCCAAGAATGTTCTTTGAGCTTGAGACCAGTTCATGTTCCCTTCTGAAGTTTCAGATAATGCTGACCTCTTTGGTGTTTGTGTTCTGGTCCTTGTTCCCATAGTAAGATTCTATGGTCTTTTCTAGTTTGCTTCCTGCTCATGATGATTGCCTTTTTCCTGACTTTTAAAGTGGACCTCTACTTCTGGGGCACAGGGGACACTATCCCATGGTTCTTGTGCTTGGAACTTGAGTCTTTGTGTATTGTGGCTTCTGGTTCTTTCAGTTAGAAGCTAAAATGCTGCAGCTTACTTGATGCTGAGGTGACTGGTGTGCCAAAGCAGAGGCCAGGTGAAGTCTTTCTGAGTTTCCACAGAGTTATGCTGGAGCTTGCTTCTTGAGGTGTGAGAGAGGGGTGATCTGACTGCAGGAAGTCTCCTCTTCTGAGCTAGAGCATAGGCAGGCTCAGCGGTTGGTGAACCCTGTCTGCACTAGTGTCTTCCTGATTCCCCTGGCTGTGCTCAGGCACTCTTGGGGTCCTGATATTGGCACTTACAGGCTCCACCCCACTGGAGCTCAGGATCTCCTCTTGGTTCTCTGAGGTGAGGCCATCTGGGACAGCTCCCATCCCACACTGGTCCCCTTCAGCCACAGCAAGAGGGAACCCCCCTTTGCGATTTTCCTGACCTCTCGCACTAAGAGACTGCTTACCCCTTCGGCTGACTCCACTATTCCAGGATTTTTCCTGGGGAAATATTCTGGACTTTTCAAGGTCAACAGGAGGAGGGGGAAAGCACTTACAGATCACTCTGCCATCTTGGCTCCCGGAAGTTCAAATAGGTGACTTACAGACATTTAATCTATGGGTTGATAGTCTCAGGAGTGGCTTCTGTTGTTACCTGGAATTCTGCACTTCTCTCTCACTCAGTTCCACTGGACTCCCATCCTAGGCTGATATGTTTGAGAGTCCCCCCTTCTGCTTTTGCTTCAGACCACCTGGCACTTCCTGCTCAGCTTTGCTATCCTGAGTCTAAGTTTTACAGAACAAATCCTTTTATTAAGGGGATTTTTTCTGTGAAGTTTGGATTTGGTCAAAGGACCACACTTGAGGACCTAGAGGGCCATTAGCCTCAAGTTCCCAGGTTGCCCACCCCTGATTTGGACAATGGCTGGTAAGCTATCCCATCCCTCCTTTCAGAGTCCTGCTTCCCTCCTCTTCAGTCTCTAAATCAGAGAAGGAAGTAATTCCAGTGAACTGACCAACTTTTATGACATTTTGTCTTGAGTTCCTCCCCACAAAGAAGGAGTCTAGAGCAGGAACAATTGATTTTTTTAATTTAATTTTTTTTATTCTGACTATAAACAACAAAAAAGACCATTTTGACATATACAGCAGAGCACAAAAGAAGAATTCCAAATGAAAACATGGATCTCTGCATCATTTGCTTTTATTTTTAAAGAACATAATAAATTCTCCGCATTACTGTCAAAACCATCCTGTTTGTACTTCTTCCTGAATGTCTTTGTTTTCTTCTGTGCATTTTAAAAAGGGTTACAATGGCCCTCTCTTTTTTTTTTGATCATTACTGCTAACTCCTTTCTTCTGACTCACTCCCTGCTCCCCCCACCCCTTTGCAACTTAACTAGAGAAAGAAATGGGGAAAAACCTCTTGTAACAAATAAACATAGTCAAGTAATATGAGAGAAGGAGAGTAATATGAGACAAGACTGGCAAGGTAGAGATCATAATACACCAAAGCTCTTTGCTTCTATGAAACAAAACTAACAGAATGGTAGGTTGTATGTATTTGAGAGGGCTGGGCTCCCAACCAAGTGGTCAGTGACCAGCATCCCAAGGCTTACAGACTCTGTGTGGAGGGTGAGACATTTATTGTTGTTGCTGCTATTGTCTAGACTACTGCAATGGCTTCATCTGTGTCCCTGACCAAAGTCAATCTCCATTTGGCCAAAATTGCACTGTGAATTTGCCTTCTGCATAACTAGATCAGGAATTGATAAAGCTTAATGCCTTCTTCCTCTGGTAGGGCTCCAGAGGGGTGAGGCAGCTAGCCTGGAGTCCAGAACAGCCCTTCATTTTATGGTGGACAGACGGAGATGCCTGTCAGATCAGGGAGAAGAGATATAATGAAAGTCAGAGAGGAATGACAACCATCAAAGCAAGGATTAAGTTGGGTAGGGATGCTGTTAGTGCAGAGAAGATCACTTTCTTCAAAAAAGGGAAACTTGTAGCAAGTTCAGGTGACACAATTTGGATAAATGGTGCTCAGGTAGATGTGAGGTGACAGCTATGTCATTGCTTATCCCTTTGTGCATTGCATGTATACTTTGGAGTCATAGAAGGGACCCCACAAATTACAAACAACATACAGATGAGGAGAACCACTGTCTCGTATCTTCCTTGTGTCTCCCAGAACTTGGTATATCATCTCCCCTCTCTGGGCCTTTGTACTGGCTGTGCTACATGCCTGAAATGAACTCCCTCCTCACTTCTACCTCTTAGAATCCTAAACTTCAAATTTGAACTCAGGGTCCATTTCCTACACAAAGCCTTTCTTGATCACTGTAGTTGTTTCTGTTCCTTTTCCTTTCTCATCTCCTATTTCTTTTTGAAATCTTTCCTTTTTAAAGCTTTGCTACAAGCGATGACCTCCATCCTGGATCACTGCCTTGTAGTGGTGGAGGAGTTTGCATAGTTTAATGAAATTATGAACTATGCCAGATTACGTCTCAATCCTAAAGAAGGGCTATGCCAAAGAATGTTCAAATTAATGAAGAACTGGGCTCATTTCATATGCCAGCAAGGTTATGCTTAAGATTCTGCAAGCTAGGCTTCAGCAGTATGTCAATGGAGAATTACCAGAAGAACCAGCTGGTTTTCAAAGAGTCAGAAGAACTAGTGACCAAATAGCCAATATTCCCTGGATTTTGGAGAAAGCAAAGGAGTTCCAGAAAAGCAGCTACTTCTGCTTCATTGACTACACTAAAGACTTTGACTGTGTGGATTACAACAAAATGTGGCAAGTCTTCAAAGAGATGGGAGTACTAGATCATCTTGTCTCCTGAGGAACTTGTTTTTGAGCCAAGAAGCAAGGGTTAGAACCATACATGGAACAACTGATTGGTTTAAGATTGGAAAAGTATGACAGGGCTGTTACTATTTAACTTATATGCAGAGGACATCATGTGAAATGCCAGGCTGGATGAGTCAAAAGCTGGAATTAAGGCTGCTGGGAGACATATCAACAATCTCAGATATGCAGATGATACAACTCTGATGGCAGAAAGTGACGAGGAGTGAAAAAGCCTCAGTGAGGGTGAAGGGAGAGCGTAAAAGCTGTCTTGAAGCTTAACATCAAAAAAAAAAAAAACCAACCAAGATCTTGGCCACTGATCCCATCACTTCCTGGCAAATAGAGGGAGAAGAAATGGAAGCAGTGTCAGATTTTTTTATTCTCAGGCTCAAGGATCACTGCAGATGGTGACTGCAGCCATGATATTAAAAGATGTTTGCTCCTTGGAAGGAAAGCTATAGCAAATCTGGACAGCAGACTAAAAAGCAGACCTTTGTTGACAAAGGTCCTTGCAGTCAAAGCTGTGGTTTTCCTGGCAGCAATGTTTGGCTGTGAGAGTTGGATTGTAAAGAAAGCTGAGTGCCACAAAATCGATGGTCTTGAATTGTGGTACTGGAGAAGACTTGAGAGTTCCTTGGACAGCAAGGAGATCAAATGAGTCAATACTTAAATTAACTCAGATTCTTCACTGGAAAGTCAAATACTGGAGCTGAAGTTTAAGTACTTTGGCCATATATTGAGAAGATGGGACTCATTGGGAAACACCCTAATGTTGGAGAAGACTGAAGGCAAAAGGAAGAGGAGACTACAGAGGATGAGATGCATAGATAGTGTCATGGAAATGACAAACATGAGCTTGGACAGTCTTCAAGAGATGGTAGAGGCTAGAAGGGCCCTACATGCTGTGGTCCATGGGGTCACGAAGAGTTGGACACAACTCAACAACATGAAATAATGCCTCTGGGGGGAGGGGAGGGGGATGAGTATATTTGGAAATGGATGGGAAAATAGAAACAAACGATATCGATAAATGTAAGATCCCATTTTAAAAAATGAAGTAATGGGAGATGTTCCATAGCCCTGGTGATTGTATTACTTGAAGTACAAAAGTGTAGTACTGTAATTTGCCTTTAAAAAAAAGTCTTAGAACACCAAATATCAGAGCTAGGAGAGGCCTTATGCTGTCAGATCCTCCAATCCACACCTCTCATTTTCTGGACAGGTAAACTGATCCCCAAAGGGCATGGTGACCCATGCAAAGTCCATGTAAGCTCTGAAGATCCTTTTCCCACTGCTTCTTTCACAGAATACTCTCCCATCCTGGAGCAAAGCTATATCTACCCCCTCAGAGTCCTACAAAAAGCCCTGAGGAGTCAGGGGATGATTGTCTAATGCCATGGGCTAGACTAGAGCCCCAACTGCTGGAGTTCCCTCCAAGGTTAACAGTTGAGAATCATTTGAGTCAGTTAGCCTTAAGTAACTTGTAGAAAGGGCCATTTATTGGGGTGATATAGTAAGAACAGTTGGTAAAAAAAAATTCTCTTCTCTCCCCCACCAGGACACACTCTCCCACAAAGTAAATAGACAGTCCAGAGGAAAAGAGGGCTCCAGCTTGTGTCTGGAAGTCCTTTCTCCTATTTATGGGGTGCTCAAGAAGTCCCCCTTAGGCTAGGGATAGTTTCTGTCCTTGGCTCTCAATTCATATTCTGCCATCAGTTGACCTGCAGTGCTTCCAATAGGAAAGTGGAAACACCAACATCTTCCATCCCTTTCGACTCTCTCAAGGTCCTCCTCTAGCCAAGGGGGAGGTGGCCAAAGCCAAGGCCTCTCCTTCCTCCTAACCTCCACCATTAGTTCCTCCTCAAAGGTTTGCTGGAGCACTCTCTCTTCTGACTGGCATTTATATGGTCCTTTTAATATATAAATATATATGTTTTCTACAGTTTTGTGTGTGTGTGTCTCACTGACTGTCCCCCACACCTGGAATATTCTGGAATGCTCTTCCTTCTCATCTCCACCTTCTGATGTTTCTGGCTTCCTTTAAGTACCTGCTAAAATTCCACCTTCTGCAAGAATTCTTTCTTGATCTCCCATAATGCTAGAGCCTTCCTGCTGAGATTACCTCCAGTGTAGTCTGTACATAGCTTGTCTTTGCATAGTTGTTTATATATCCTCTTTCCATTAGACTGTGAACTCCTGAAGTGTAGGGACTGGTTTTTGCCTTTTTTTGTATCACCAGTACTTAGCATCGTGCATGGCACATAGTAGGTTCATGATAGGCATTTAATAAATGTTTACTGACTTTCCTCTATGACATCATTTTACTTCATCCAATGGCTTTCAAAGACTTTTGACACTTAGTTCAAAGCCTATGATTGAGACTGATTGAGTATCTTATCACTTATTTTAAATGGGGTAGGAGATTTGATTGAGTAAATAGCAACCCCACTCTTACATTACTATCAGAGCTGGGACTAAGACTCCTGTCTTCCAAGTGCCAATGATTTTTCCACTCTTAGGACAGGAGTTCAGTTATTCAAAACTGGTGTTGCCCGAAAGGCCAGGGGACCCATGGTGAGGAGCTAGTCCTGACATTTTGTGAGAGAGTGTGAACAAATCAAAACATAAAGGCATTCTCGGATACTGAATTCACCAGAGGACAAATGCTGTGAGCCCTGTTCAGAGCTCCCACATCCAGGACAGAAACTGTCAGTAAGAAAATAGTTCATGACAGGGCCCTCTTTCCCACTGTTCTTTGTTCAATTATTAGTTTGATTGGAAAAACACAGCTTTTTGAAAATCTCCTTGTGACGTAAGTATGAAATTATGTTATTGACTCAAATTATGTGATTGACTAAAAATAAAACACAAATGGAACATGCTGGAAAGGAGCAGCAAACATTTCAAATGTCATCTGGGATGTAGTGCACTACTGGAAAAGGCCCTTTTTAAAAAGGTGCCTTTTATTCTTAAATCATAATTTTACAGCCAGTGAAAAGAAAAAAGCAAAGAATACCAGAAACTATGGGGTCCAAACAGAGAAAAAAGGAAGAGGAGGAGGAGGAGGAAGACAAACAGAAGGAGGAGGAGAGAGGCCAGAATAACATCCGGGAGTCTGGCCAAAGAGTTCAGTGCATTAACAGATCTTGAGAATAAGGTGCAAATTGAAGTGAGTGACACTCTGTCATCAGTAATACTGGTAGCATTAGAGACAAAAGGTCTCTCATGGGGCCTTCTTCTTGCTCAGTCAGTTCAATGGACCCCAGAGCTTTTGACCAGGCAAAATATAGAAGAAGGCTCTTCACTGAAAATGCTCAGCCTGCTAGAAAATGTGGGAAGTGTTGGTGGGACAACTGAGGTCCAGAGTGCTAAAAGGTCTTACCTGTCAAGAAATTAGGAAGCACTCTTTTCCATAGCTAAGGCGCAGCAAGCTGGTTGTGCCCTGAGCTTAGCATAACAAGAATCCTTTCTGATTATCCTCAGGATGATCTGAGCCACAGCAAAATCCCAGAATTGTTGCATATAATTATTGTATTGCTTTGACCAGCACCAAGTGTTCTCTGAGCACCTGCTGTATCCATGTTCTGGTCATGAAGCCCTGCTATAAATCAAACTTGTTTCATTTTTGCTATTAGCCTTTACTGTTGGAGCTGCAGCTCACTGCATAGCCAAAGGTATAAGTATTGAGATCTGCCTGCAATAAAGGGGCTCCCCCACACATACTAAGGGAGGGGCTCTGGTACACATATGCTTACAAGCCATTCCCCTCACTTTGAAATTAAACTTCTCTTTGATTCCTAGCTCTTCTGAATCTGGCCTGCTTTGTTTGGCTCTGGCCACCTGTAAGTCAGTTTGATCCAGTTAACATGCCCAATGTCACACAGGTAGTAAGTAGCAAAACAAAGATTTGAACCCAGATCCACTCACTCCAACCAAATCCCAGAGCTCCGTTCTCTGCACCTTTTCTTGAAATGAAGTTGTAATGTTTGCTGTCACTTTATTGGTTGAGGTTTAAGAACCTCATCTGCAATTAGGATATCCAGCTGTAACACCACTTTGGGTGGGCCCTGAAAGATAACTCCGTGCTTCATGGTGCATAAACAGAGGTCAGTGTGACTCCTGATTGGCTGAGAGAATGCTGAGGGTAATGCTGTATACCTGTCATCAGAGACTTATTTGAGTTGATTGCAGAGATGTGGAGAGAGAAGACTTTCAGGGAGGTGGCCAAAAGAAAAGGAGAGGGTTTTGAATGGCACTAACTTTGAAAATGCCAACTGGAACCCTAGGAGCTACGGATTTCCATGAAAAGCCCTCCCCTTGGTGAGATCATTCCCTGTTTCCAGGTTTGAGCTGAGATCTTATTTCACAACTAGTGGAAGAGCTCGTTTATTCTTGTGTATTCTTTGGTATGTCCTGATCTCTAGAACTTTTATTTATTTGATGTCTTGCTTGGATAAATGAGTTTACTTGCTGTTTACTATTTGTGATGGCCGTTTGTGTTAACCAGCATTTGGAGGGAAGAGGCTAAGCTGGTGAAAGTAAACAGAGGTCTACCATCCCCCTTAAGGGTAACCAGGGAAACAGCTTTCCTTCTGAATTCCTAAAAAAAAAAAATTATCACTGTTATGGGTGTCTCTTCTCCATTCCAACTGCCACCATCCTAGATCAAGTCCTTATGACCTCTTCATTTGACTATCGCCATGACCCAGGGTGATACAGCTAGTCATATCTGAGGCAGGATACAAACTTAGGTCTTTCTGAATCCAAACCCAGCACTTTATTCCCTCTATTCATGGCACCGCCTAGCTGCCTTGGAATAGCCTTCTAATCGGTCTTCCTACCTCAAGTCTCTTCCCTGCTCCAGTCCACCTTTTGCTCAGAAATCAAGGTGACTTTTCTAAAGTGCAGGTGTGAGTGACCATGTCCCATTCCACCTGCCCAAGTCTTGCTCACTCTGTCACCCTTGGGATGGGACTCTGGTGTCCACAGAATCTCAGAAGTCGAAGACATTTAGGGATCATCTAATTTGTGCCTGGCCCGATGGGGAATCCCAACTCCAAAACGGCAGCCCAATGGGCATCCAATTTTCCCCAGGAAATCTTAACATAAGGGATCTATTACCTCCAGGCAACCTGGTTTCTGGCACCTTTGTTCTACTTTCACCTTCAGCTTGGTGCCTTCCTCCCTATTTTGATTTTGCCTCTAACTCTGGGCTTCACTTAGGCTCTGCTTCCATTTCTAGCAGCTTCTGTGCTTGTCCACTGGCCATTGGCTGTGACCCGTGACCCTGGTGACCTTGACAATCATTCTGACAGTCAAAGTCAAGTCCTTGGTGTGATTGATTGGTTCCCTCCCTTCTTTACACTGTAGTTTTGTACCTGTGACCACATGTTAAAATGAATTTAACAAGCATTTACTGAGCCACTACTATAGTGCAGTTACTGTCCTGGGGCTGGGAATAGTCCCCGCCCCCAGGAAATGTAATTTGTTTTGAGCCTTTGGAAGAGGGATTAGAAGGAAGAGCTCTCAGTTGAAGGACTTCTGAAGGTTTGAAAGTGGGTGGGAGTTGTCTGGGAAAAAGTTTGTTGAAAGAGGCTATAAATCACAATATGTACTCATTGTTTCTTGTCTGTAAGAGGCCCTAATTTGAAGGCTACATTGACTGTAGAGATAAGCACCTAAGTCTAGAAAGATTTCTCTGCAAGCTTCAGCTCCACAGAGCAATTTAGCTCTGCAGAGAGAGCCTGGGGCAGAGAATCTTTTTTTGACCTGAGCTGACTACATTAAAGAAGGAATGAGGGAAAGGGAAAGAATGTAAGGTGGAGAACCATGGTGTGATGGTGGACAGAGATGTTCCTAGAGCCTGATGACTGGGGCTTTGTCCAGGCTGCTAACATTACAAAGACATGCATGTTTTTTGGGGTCACTACCTCTACGACCGTGCCCCATCTTTGTACTCTCTTTCCCCATACTAGGCATACTCTGCCACCTCACGTTTGCCTCGGCTTCCCTGGCTTTCTCCAAGTATCACCTTTTGCAGGCGGCCTTTTCAAGTTGCATTCACCCCGCCCCAACCCACCCCCCCACTCTCACACCCCTAGGACTCTTCCTCTGAGATTATTTTCCATCTACTCTGTATTGTATATCCACCTAGTCTCCTCTATTAGAATTTCAGCAGGGACCCCTTTTGCCTTACTTTATCCCTTGTGCTTAACATAATGCCTAGCATACAGTAAGCAATTAATAAATGCTTCTTGAGTGTTTACTTAAAGTACTGTACTTGCTTAAGGTTGAATTGCTGCAATACAATTCTCTTACTGGCTACCTTCCTCCATGGCGCTGCCACATTCCCTCCCTGCCACCTGGAGGGGTTGGGGATTGGGGTAGTGTCATTCATTGGCCCTGCCATGGGGGCAGTTCCTAGATTTTAGGGGATGGAATGCTCCCTTCTTCTACTATGACTGTACCAGAAGAGAATGGCCTAGGAGCCCCCTCCCCATCTTTCACAGGGGATGCTCATCACATCCCTCCTGAAAGCCACAGAAAGTCTAGTCCACTAGCACCACCACCTCCACCACCCTTCCCCAAACACACAGGGCTATATCCCAAGGTCTCTTTCTCCCACAAGGCCTTGTCTTCAGAGATCTACCTCCACAACTGAATCTGCTCTAGCTGCTAAATTCTTAGTTATAGCTATGTTTTTGAGAAGCATCTAGGGACATATCCTGTCTCATATCCATCAGAAGTATACTCATGTGAGGAAATTCAGTAGCTCAAGGGAGAAATATGGTAGAGATCATGAATGCAGATCGTCAGCAGCAGAGAAAGTGTTATTGTCTTTGCAATAGACTATATTCCAAGACCACTTGGACAGAAAGAAGAAATAGATAAAGAATTTAGGAAACATCATAAAGCTATCATAAAAGCATGGAATTTTAGTAACAGGGAACCTCAGCCATACAGAGAGCCGAAACATCTCTCTCTCTCTCTCTCTCTCTCTCTCTCTCTCTCTCTCTCTCTCTCTCTCTCTCTCTCTCTCTCCCCCCCCTTTCTCTCCCTTCCTCCCCCATCTCTCTCTTTCTCTCTCTCCCTTCCCACCCAAGAAATTCACAACTCAACTAAATAACTTCAAAATATGGAGGAAACAACAGGGAGGTTTCTCTTTGGAATTTAATTTTGAACAGCAAAGGGAGTAAAATGTATTGATTGCCGAATTTAAAATGACTGAAAGCAGGACCTCTCCTTCACAGAGTGTATGATAGAGCTTGAGAAGCTGTCCCACCCTCTAGATATGGAGAGACCAAATTCCAAAGGGAAGTAATGGGTACGATCCAATTCATTCCACAAGTAAGCTTGGCACATAAGAGATAGAAAATGATAAAAGATGACATTTTGAAGATGGAAGGAGAGAATATTATGCTAATGAGGAAAAGGGAGAGCTGACTACTTGAATCAATTATCATCTCTCTTCAGATGATTCAGTCAATCAAGCACTAAACATTGATTAATTGCTGGCTATGTACCAGGCTCTCTGCTGAGCCCTGGAATCACAAACACAAAAGCTCTTGCTTTTGTCCTTGTTCTCCAGGAGCTCACATTGCCACTTACAGAAGGTTCCAGCTGCAGGTTAAATGGAAGTGTCCCAATGTCCCAGGAGTGCAGCAGCAAAGCAGATGGTAAGGTTCCTTCTTTAATGTCACTTCTATTGATAAAATTATATCATATTTTTGGTACCGAATGATTTGGGTGACAAGAACTTTAGGATCTGGGTCTACGGGAACTGTAGCAGTAGCCCCTGCCAGAGCCTCAGAAGCTGCTGCCCAGGATGATGGCTGAGGGCTCAGGGCTGTAAGTTTCGATACTGCCAAGGCTTTGAGGTTAAAAATCCCCAGCAGGGTCTCAGGGGAGATGGTGGTCAAGGGGGTAGTGGTAGATTAGCTTGCCTGGCATATACTACCTTCTATCTCTCCCTTAGGGTACCCTGTTGCTTCAGTTAGGCTGACTAACCTGCCCTGTGTGTGGCAGTCAGTTGTCATTCATTGGGGATGAATGACTCCTTCTCCATAGTTATTGCTTCCTTGAGGATGGCTGTGAAGGCTGGGTGGAAAGCAGGACAAGAGGTTGGGGAGGTGCTGCCACTCCCAGGGTCTCCCCGCCCCATCTGTCTGTTGGTAGCAGTTGGTTGCTGGTAGTGATAAGGAAGTTGGGCCTCTTCTCCACAATGATTCCTACCTTTAATGATAGCTGCAGGAACTAGGCTGGGAGAAGATCTGGTATATATTACACTACTATGCCCTGCGTTCAGAGTTCCAGGCTATCTCCATCAGGGTCTAAAGGGAGATGATGATCCAGGGGGTGGTGGTTTGACTTGCCCAGCACAGGTGATCAAGGTCTGCACCATGGTGATGGCTTCATGAGTAGAGAGAAGATGATGTGGATAGACACACAGACAGACAGACAAACAGTTGGTGATGAGAGACTGGTAGTTCAGAGAGGAGTTAGGGCTGGATAAGGAGGAGTAAATGAAAGAATAAAGCATTTAATATTCTCTCTTGATCAGCTACATTGGCCTTCTTCCCTGTCTGCATCTCCTGTTTGAATCCCAGGCCTAGAATGTTCTACCCCTCTTTGCCTCTACCTTCTCGATTCCCTGGCTTCCTTCCAGACTCAGCTGACATCCCACTTTCTGTAAGAGGCCTTTCTGCCTGCTCACCCACCCCCAATGTCTTGTTTGTTCAGTTTCCCCCATTAGAATATGAGCTCTTTGAGGGTTTTTTGTGTCTTTTCTTTGTACTCTCAGGTGCTGATTCACTCCCTGCCTGATGGACCAGATCAAAAAAGACATGGTTCTTTAGAGAAGAATGTACAGTTCTGTATATAGTCATCAAAAATGGAATCAATTCTGTAAGCATATCTCAGGAAGGACATTGATAAACTATAACACATTCAGAGGAGAGCATTCAGATTGGGGAAGACTGGATGGGAGCAACTGGAAAGAGCATGAACAAGGGAAGACCTAGAGGGAATGGAATAGTTGTTTCCCAACGTGTGGGGGAGCAAAAGATTACCCTAGACAGCAAAGTTCAGGCTAGCGGGTTAAAGTTGCACAGACAAAGATTTAGACTTCGTCTCAGAAAAAAATTCCCAATAATTAGGGCTGATCCACAGTGAAGTGGGCTTCCTTAGGAGGTAGTGGTCTTCCCTGTATCTGAGGTCATCAAGTGAAGAAGGAAGGCTCACTTGTCAGGGATGCTCTGGCTCAGGGCCTCTGAAGTCATTCTGGGAAGGTTACACATAAGAATTCTGAGCTAATGAGGCATGGGGGGGACTATGGGTCTCACTCATTCAGTGAGATCAGTGAGGTCACAGAGCAGTCAGTCCACAAACATTTATTGGGCCAGACACTGTCTGAAGTCCTGGGGATAAATTGAGATATAGAAGATTTATACAGAGCAGATAGCAGCCAGAGAACTTTAGAAGGGAAGGCCTCCTGTAGAAGGTGGCATTTGGGCTGAGTCCTGAAGGAAGCCAGGGAAACTAAAAGGTGGAGGTGTGGAGAGAGACAGCCAGTGCAAATGTACAGAGAAGGGAAATGACAGTGTTATGTGCAAAGAACATAAAAACCATTGAGTTGGCCATTGTCGCTGGATGGTAGAGTGGATGGAGGGGACTAGGAGGCAGGAAGTAGTGAAGCTCTAAAGGGTTTCAAACACCAAAGAGAGAACTTGATATTGAATCTTTTATATTGGTGCTCATTGTGGAAGGCAGGAGGGCACAATCAGCCCAATGCTTTAAGAAAATCACTTTGGCAGCCTAATGGAGGGTAGATTGGAGAGGGGGGAGAGATCCTGAAGGCAGGAGGCCACTTAGAAGGCTATATCAACAGTCCCAGTGAGAGGTGATGAGGCCCAGAAATACTCCAGCCTGTCTCCTCAATAATAATGTCTAACTTTTGTATGGTACTTTAAGGTTGCAAAAAAGTTTTATAGAGGTTATCTCATTTGATTCTTACAACAACTCTTGAGACAGGTGTCATTATTATCCCCATTTTATAGATGAGGAAATTGCCACCTAGGCCACTGGCATCTGATGGCAGCATTCCACACCCAGAGCTCCCCCATGTCTTCAATGGGAGAAGGATGCATTTCCTTGCCTCTTTCATGAGGCCAGGATTGAACCTTACAATTCCAAACATTTGGCTATGCTTTCATGTTCTTCATTGACATCATTTAAATACCTGAATACTTTTTGTCCTGGTTCTATTTACTTCTCTTTATATCACTTCAACTCCCTCATATTACAGAGAAGGAAACTGAGGCCCAGAGAGGTTTAGGATGTCACAGATAATTTGCAACAGAAGTTAGATGAGAACTTAGGTCTTCTGATGGATGGTGGTAGTACCCTTTCCCCTATAATCTGCAGCTTCTCGTGTATGTTTTCTTTACATTCATTTTTGTCTTATTTTCAGATCTACATTCTCTTCCTTCCCCAACTAAGAAAGAAAGGAGAACAAAACCGATTAAAAATAGGAATAATTGAGCAAAATAATTCCTGCATTGACAATGTAAAAAATAATTATGCCCTAATCAGCACTGAGTCTATCACCTCTCTGTCTGGAGGTGGGCAGCTATGTCTCTATGTTAAAAGCAGGGAGGAATAGTCCACCATCTAAAAGGCGGTTTTACATTGACTTGGCAAAGGATGTCACTTGCTTATTTCCCACTCTTACCTGACCCATGACTGGGGATCTCTTTGGTGTTTGCTATGTATGTAAAGTTATTGGCGGGGGGGAGGTGTTGGTGTCACACGTCTATGTAGTGATTCAGTTAATGTCTCTTAGTTTGGGAATCTTCAGATTACAACCCAGTGGTTTCTGGAAATGAAAGCTCCTTTTGGCTCTATCTTCTTATTGCAGAAACTCCACCATAGTGCTAGAACAGTGTCATATAACCAGTAGACATTCAGTAAGTGGTAGCTAATGAAGGGAAATGGAAAATTGCCTTGACAACTGTTCTTGCATACAGTTTGCCTCCTGCCTCAGGAATAATATAACAAAGCATATCAATGAATATAGGCTTATGGCAGGGTCAGACAGAAGAAGAGAGGATGTTACTAAGAGAGATGTTACTAAAACAGGATTTGGAAACTGCTGGGATGGGGGAGGGGAGACAGAGTGAGAAATTGATGATGACACCTAGGTATCCAGCTGGGTGACTGGAAGAATGATGGTATGTTTGACAGTAATAGGGACGTTAGGAAGAGTGCAGGTCTTTGTGGAAAGGATAATGAGTTCAGTTTTAGAAATGTTGAGTTTAAGATGTCTATGGAAACATTCAGTTCAAGATGCTGAAAAGGCAGTTGGAGATGCAAATGCGAAGAGTAGGAAAGAGCTGGACAAGTAGATCTGAGAGTCATCTGCAGAGATGATAATTGAAATCATGGGAGCTCATGAGATCACCGAGTAAAATAATACAGAAAGAGAAGAGAAGGGAGCCCAAGAGAGAGCCTTGGGGGACCCCCAGGTACTGGGTGTGACATGGATGGAGATCCAGCAAAAGAAAGTGAGGAACAGTCAGACAGGTAGGAGAACTAGGAGAGAACAGTATTATGAAAACCTAGAAAGAGGAGAGAGTCAAGGGAAAGAGGGTGATCGATAGTGTGAAAGGGTGCAGAGAGGTCAAGAAGAATGAGGACTGAGAAAAGATTTAATACTGGTGAATTTGGAGAGAGTATATGAGTTCAGTAATGAGGTCAAAAGTCAGACTGCAGAGAGGAAAGGAGAGAGTGAGAGGAAAGGAAGTAGATACCCTTCTCACGAAATTTAACCATAAAATGGAGAAGAGATATAGGGCAATAATTAGCAGGGATGGCTGAACAAGTTGCTAGAAGCAGCTAGGTGATGCACACAGTGAGTGGATAGAGTGCTGGACCTGTAGTCAGGAAGATGTGAGTTCAAATCCTACCTCAGATACCTAATAGCTATGTGACTCTGGGCAAGTCATTTAACCTCCATCTCAGTTTCCTCATCTGTAAAATGGGAAAATAATAATAGCACCTACTTTCTAGAGTATCAAATGAGATAATATTTATAAAGTGCGTTGCTACAGTTATTTCAGTCATTTTAGAGTTTTCTTGGCAAAGATACTGGAGCAGTTTGCCATTTCTTTCTCCAGCTCATTTTCCAGATGAGGAAACTGAGAGAAACAGGGTTAAGTGACTTGCCCAAGGTCACACAGCTACTAAGTATCTGAGGCTGGATTTGATCTAAGTTCTCCAGACTCTAGCTTTGGTGCTCTATCTACTGCAGCTCCATCTAGCTGCCCCTCATAAAGCACTTAGCAGACTTTAAAGCACTACCTAAAAAAATGCCAGCTGTTATTTTATATTTAATGTTCTCTGCAATACTGAAAGTGGCTAAAATAATTGTATCTCGCATTGTTGTGGTCGTCATCACCATTAAGCTTGTTCTCATCTTTTGTGGTAAAGTTTATATAGAAATGGTCCTAGGATAGGCCACTATCCTGCTGTTGCTCTTTCATGTTTAATGTCCTGCAGACCACTGCAAAGGTTGATAAATTAACTGCCTTTTGTAATTGAATAAAATTATTGGTGTGTAATCCTATCTTCTCTAAGCTCACAGAAAGCATCCTTGGGGGAAACTCCAGCAGCAGATAAAATAACAGGCATGAAACATACCTCCTTCTGTTCACACATAATTTTGACTTTTTCTTCTCCTAGGTCTCTGTAGCTTGAAAGCTTTTTCTTCCACGTATTGTGTAGATCATGAGTATTTGATATGGTGACATCTAATTAATATAGTGTTCTTAAATTTTTATGGATCGGTTTCATCTCTAGGTGACACTACAGTTCTGTAGATTTTGTGTTCTGTATTTATAATGTGGAGATTTGTAAACTTCTGGTTTATGAAAGATAGTGGGCATCTGATATATAATTCTAGCCATCAGGTCATGTCTTGCTAGGTATTTGGTAGATGCTAAATTTTGACAGCCTGCAATAATGTATTACCCACTTTTTAACATTTCCTTATGTAATTTACACTGATCAATAAGTCCAGAATCCTTGACAATATGCCCATAAATCTGATGTCAATAACCTGGTCCTGAATTGTCAGTAAAAATCCATCTATTTTAACTCATAAATCTATAGGACTCGGCCAACCTGAGTTGGCTGCTGGACTCAACCATATCATTGGTTGAGTTCATATGGATGCCACCCATGGAGGGTCTTTTGATTGTATTGGATTTTAGCCATTTCACTGGGCTTCACCCAGAAGTGAATCACTTTTGCGTACATCTGACAAATCCAATAGTACATACCTATTTTCAGACTTTGGGAAGTGATGTCTGTTTGATTCCAAAGTATTTCTATAAATTTGTGATTTGCGTAGCATGGACTCTAAGACCATCTATCAATTCCTTTTCTTGTTTTTGATAAGGAAGCATCCACCTTTCCATAGCTGCCTTAGGGGGGATGGACCCTGTGTTTTGTTAACATTGCACAAGTTTTCATTAGAATACTTTATAAATCTGTTTTGTTCTATGTTAAAATTCCAAAAGTATTTTTTTTAAGATCGGCATTGCTTAGGTTTTAATTGCTTTAAATACGCACATCCCACTGATAACTTTGATTTCAAAGTGCCAGTACCTTTCTTGATGTAGACAGTCACAGTAATTCCCTTGACAGCTTTATACTCAACATGCTTTGGTGGAGAAAATCAAGATATTTGTATCACCTTCTTCCTTTGGTTCAAGTGGACCTCTCGATTCAAGTTCAAAGCCTTAAGTCCTAATATTTCCTTGGTGTGTATTAAAAATGTTATTCTCATTGATTCTAAATGTCAGTTTCTTATCATTGAAGGAAGATTCCATGAGATAGAAAAGTTGTTTAGTATATTTTTCTTTTTTTATTATTTTACATATTTTCAGTGTTCTACAATTGCTACCATATAACTTAGATTTTTTTTCCCCTCCCTCCCCTTCCTTTCCCCCTACCTTTCCCTTCCCTCCCAGGGACAATGTACAATTTTATATAGGTTCTACACATACATGCCTGTTAAATACATTTTCACCATAGTCATATTGCATAGAAGAATTAAAATGAATGGGAGAAATCATAAAACAAATCAAAACATAATACAAAAGAAAATGATCTGCTACATTCTGCAACTGGATTCCATAGTTCTTTCTCTGGAAGTGGAAGGCATTTTGCCTTAAAAGACCATTGGGAATTTTTTAAGTCCTTGCATTGCAAGTTCTAAGTCTATCAGAAAAAATCCTCACACACTGTGGTTGTTGCTGTGTATGAAATTCTCCTGGTTCTGCTTCTTTCATATTATCAGTTCATATAAGTTTTTTCAGTCCTCTCTGAAGTATTCCTGCTCATCATTTCTTATAGCACAATAGTATTCCTGTTTAGTGTATTTTTTGGTGCAGACACAACTTAATGTTTTGGTATAGCTCTTATAACTTAAAATCTATTCCCAATTATGTTTAGCAGAGATTATATTGGGCTTGAGACTGAGCCATAAAAGGCTTAAACTGCCTCCCTGAAAGATGCCACATTTTGATATCAAATGCTCTTGATATTGTGGTGACTAAAAAAAAAACGTTAATCTTTTATTTTTACATCATCTAGATTTCCTATTATGTCTCTCTCCCCTTGCTCCTAGTTCATCACAACTAACCAACATATCAGAAAAAGCTGCCATTATAGTCAGTGTTTTACACTTAAAGTCCTTGAACTCTGCAAAGAGGATGTAAGGAGATCTGGTGGTATGTTTTAGATAGAGGGCAGTTTTCTAGGTTGACATTTCCAGTCTTCCAACTGTACTATTTTGTATATTTGCAGTGACATGAATAAGCCATGAGTGTGGAACTGAATCAAAGGCTTTATCCTGATCAATAAAGGCAGTAAAAAATCTGAGTTTGAGTGTGATTCACTGTTCATTAGCTGTGTGCCTTTGTGCAAGTAAATCTCTTAACTTCTTGGAACCTCAGTTTCCTTATCTGTAGAATGGTACTAATCATATCTCCTTTATGCATTTTGTAAACGCTAAAGCCCTGAGGGAAATATGAACAAGGGTTAGGAACTAGCTCTTCTTTTCATACTCTAACAAAGATATCATCTCATGAATCCCTCCTTACACCCTTAAAGCAAGAAATAAAAAAGATCAATGATTCATTTTGAAAGGCTATCCAAAATGAAGGCTATTGCCAAGTTTGCATCTGGTGTTAATGGTGAGTCCTGGTCCAGAGTTGATAAGGCACATAGTATGCTTGGCACTCTTCTTTTCTCATGAAGCATACTGTTAACCTTCCAAGTAGATGCATTTCCATGAGTATGCCATTTTATATGGAAATCTCTGGATTTCACATTCATATATCTTTCAAGCACTTCTCTGTCCAAATCTCCCATGAGCACACTCCTGATGGATTTTTGCCGGTGCCGATTTAGCCTACTTACACAGCTAAGCCATTTCCTATGTCTGCATAGAGTGTCTTCTAAAACATGAAGATCCAAATGAAGGTAGTGCTGGCAGCCTGGAGATATATGAAGAATGAGGAGATTTACAGAAATAATGGGGAGATCTTTGTTATCCTCTGGAAATGAAGCTCTCACTTCTCTTTACTCTAAGGCTGGCATATTTAAAAGCAAACCCTGTGCAGTGATGAAAGGGAATCTTTCTGTAGACTTCCCTTGGTTGGAGTCTTAGAAAATGCACAGAAGGAATGGAAAACATCGTGTAAGAGTCTTTTGTTTTGTTTTGTTTTGTCCTTTGGCTTTCAAGGCAAAGGAGGAAATCTTTGCAAGGGAGATTGTCAGTGAGTGAACAAGGTTGTACTTGATGTCGGTATCAAGACTTCCGTGCTTGCCACACATCTGTGAGCTCAGGATAATGTTTCTTACCTATTGGGAGGATTAATTAGTGCCATAGGAAAGCTCATTACTATTAATTTAATCCCCTAAATTCACTGTATTCAAGCAGCAGGAGAATACAGTTACAAACAATTTCTATCCTATTTTAAAAAGCTGCCTTATTGAGCATCTCAGAAACTGTGATGAATTGTAAAGTGCTCTGGATAGGGAGTCAGAAGACCTGGGGGATATAGACAGTCCAAGATCAGCCACTTGCTGGCTGTGTGATCCCAGACAAATCATTTCACCTTCTTGGGATTCGTTTTCTGATCTGAAAGATGGGGATAATTCTTGTACCATCTATTTTATGGGATTGTTTTTAAGGATTAGATATTACTGTAAATGTCAGCTTTCATTCATTCACTAAACATTATTAAATATTAAGTCTTTCCCCCCATCTTTCTGGGGGAAAATAGAACATTTAGATAATCCTCAGGCCCTTTCCTCATGGAGTCTAACAGGGGTATAAGATTATAAGCACAGGGAACTAAAATATGTAGTATTATTACATGAGAGGTACCCACCAAAGTACTATGTGAGTTCAGAAGGGGAAGGTACTTTTTATGATTAATAAATTTGATTTTAAATACAGGCATCTAGGTGGCACAGTGCTGGACATGGAGTTAGGAAGACCTGAGTTCAAATTTGGCCTCAAATACTTAGCTATGTGACCTTGGGCAAGTCACTTAATCATTGTCTGCTTCAGTTTTCTCAACTGTAAAATGGGGATAATAATAGCACACACCTCAGGCTTGTTGTGAGAATACAATGAGATGATATTTGTAGAGTGCTTAGCATAATATCTGGCAATATATTGTCGGTCAATCCATAAACATTTGTTAAGTGCCTAGTATTTTCCAGGTACTGTGCTAAGAACTAGGGATACAAAAAGAGGGAAAAGACAATCCCTACCCTGAAGGAGCTCACAATCTAATAGAGAAGACAAATAAATACAAAGCAAGCTCTAGATAGGATAAATAGGAAGTAATTAACAGAGAGAAAGAAACTAGAATTGAGAGGGCTTAGAGAGGACTTCCTGTAAAAGGTAGAATTTTTGTGGGGACTTAAAGGAAGCCAGGAAAAGTCAGGAGGTGGAGATGAGAAGAGAGAACATTTCAGTCCTGAGGTACAGACAGCCCAGAACTGAAAGATGGAGTATCTCATTTGTGGAACATCCAGGAGGTGGGGTGTTGCTAGATCATAGAGTACTTGTTGGGGAGCAAGTTGTAAGAAGCCTGGAAGGGCAGGAGGGGGCTAGATTTGGAAGGCCTTTGATTACCAAACAGTGATTTGTATTTTATTTTAGAGATAGTAGGAAACCACTGCAGTTAATATTGAGTGGCAGAGGTAGGGAGGGGTGGGGGGGCAAGGAATATATACCATATAACCTTCACTTTAGGAAAGTCACTTTGGTGACTGAATGAAGGACAGATTGGAGTGGGTAGAGACTTGAAGCAGGCAGACCCACTAGAAGCCACTGCAATAATTAAGGCATGAGGTGATAAAGGCCTGTATCAGAGTGATGGTAGTGTACAAGGAGAGAAGGGGGCACATTTGAGAGATGTTGCAAAGATGAAGTTGACAGGCCTAGCAACAGATTGGATATGGAGGATGAGTGGTAGTGAGGAGTTGAGATTGCAAGCCTGAGAGGCTGAAAGCGTGGTGTTGGAAAGGTAGGAGGAGAGAGGGTTTGGAGAGGGAGGAAATAATGAGTACTATTTCAGGCATGATGAGTTCAAGATGTCTACTGGACATCCAATCTGAAAAACAGTTGGAAATGTGAGATTGGAGGTCAGCAGAAAGGTTGGGGCAGAATAAGTAGACTTGAGAATCATCAGCATAGAGGAGGTAGTAATTAAGTAATTAAAGTGATGGGAGTTGAGGAGATCACCAGGCAAAGTAGTATGGAGAGAGAAGAGGACCTAGGGTAGAACCTGAGGGACATCTATAATAGAGAGCATTGTCTGGATGTAGATCCAACAAGGGACACTGGAAGGAGAGGTCTGATAGGAGGAGAACCAGGAGAGAATGGTGTCTGGAAAACCTAGAAAGTGTCAAGGCGATCAATGATGTCAAAGACTGCAGAGAGGTCAAGGAGAACGAGGATTGAGAAAAGGCCATTGGATTGGGCGACTAAGAGATCACTGATATCTTTAGAGAGAGAAGTTGCTTGCTGTGAAATGATGAGGTCTAGTACCTTCATGTACCAAAGTTTTTTCAGCTGTTCACCAATCGATGAAGATAAGGTTAAGATTGATTCCAACTACTTTTACAAACGGTAGTGCTAAGACTATTTTTGTACAGTTTTTTTCTTATTAATAACACTTTGAGGTATAGTCTTCCCAGTGGGATTATTGGTTCCAGGGATATGGAATTTTTGTAGCTGTTATTGCCTTCCACAACAATAATAATAGCTAGTATTTATATAGGGCAGCTAGGTGGTCCAGTGGATAGAGCACTGGGCCTAGAATCAGGAAGACCTGAGGTCAAATCTGGCCTGAGACACTGACTAGCTGTGTGGCCTAGGCAAGTCACTTAAATGCTGTTTGCTTCTGTTTCCTCATCTGTAAAATGAGCCAGAAAAGGAAATGGCAAACCACTCCAGAATCCTTGCCAAGAAACCCCCAAACAGGGTCAAGGAAGAGTCGGGACAAGACTGAAAAGGACTGAACCACAAAAACAAAAGTATTTATATAGCACTTCAAGGTTTGCAAAGAACTTTACATGCTATCTTACTTGATCCTCCAACTAATCTGTGAAGTGGATGCTATGATTATCCCCATTTTACAGATAAGGAAACTGAGGCAGAGAGAGGTTAAATGACTTGCTCAGGATCACACAGCTAGTAAGTGCCTGGGGCAAGATTCAAATTCTGGTCTTCCTAACCACCATTCCAATACTCCATTCTTTGCACCATCTAGCTTCATTACATAAAGATGGTATCAATTCCGTAAAGAAAGAATTAATTCCCAGCTTCCCTGGCAGTATGCTAGCTTGTCTGGTTTTCCACAGTTGTACCAACATTACATTTTATCTTAATATCTTTAGCAATTTGAAAGGTGTAAAGTTGTCCTTTAGAGTTATTTTCATTTGTATTTCTCTGATCATTATAAAATTTGAAGACAATGATGATTATTGTTTCTTATTTGAAGAACCGGGCTCTAGGGAGGCTTCATAGAAGAAATAGCATTAATTTGTTAGGCTTTAGAAGATCAATAAGAAAAACAAAAGGAGTTAACAAAAGAATTCAACAGATGAAGAAGGGGAGGGAGGGAGGGATTTCAGGCATAGGGACCAGTGTGAGCATGAAGGCAGAAGAGCCCAGTATCAGTTGGGGCAGAAAAGCACAAGGCATTAAAAAAAGATGATGTAGCCTGATGAGTGGACTGTTTACTTTGTGTGGGTTGCAATAAGTATGATAATATAATAGCTTTAAAGTTTGCAAAATGCTTTACATATATCTGTGTATGTATGTATATAGGTATAGATTTATATATGTATGTATGTATATAGGTATAGATTTATGTATGTATGTATATAGGCATAGATTTATGTATGTATGTATGTATATAGGTATAGATTTTTATATGTATGTATGTATATCTCATTTGATCCTCACAATAACCCTGGCAGAGTGGCATTATTATTATCCCTATTTTACTGATGAGGAAACTGAAGCACACAGTGGTTGAGTGACTTGCCCAGGGTCACTCACCTAGTAAATCTCTGACTCAGGATTCAAACTCAGATATTTCTGACTCACTGAGGGCGGGGGGAGGTCAATTGAACCAGGTGGCATAGTGGGATCGGAAATATTGAGGGATAAGCATTGCCAGTCAGCCCTTAGAGCAATGTGGACCATTTGTGATCATTGAATTCACTCCCAGAAGCTTTTGAAAGGGCACATTCAGAGTCTGTGAGGGCAGACTGAGAGGAAAGCCACTGCAGTACCGAGATAAGGTCCTCAGCCCCAGTTGAGGCATAGGAAAGATATTGGAGGCATAGGGATAACAGGTGACACAAGAAACAGAAAGAAGAGTTCACTTGCATCAAAGAAGGGCAAACCCAAGATGGTCCAGTGAGCTCCACAGGTATCTCAGAATGAAACTGGAATGGAAGTAACACTTGTTTCAACGTCTTCGAGGATTGAGGAGCTTCCAAAAGGGTTCCTTCTTCCCTCTTCCTCAATTTTCTTCATGCCTGATTAACCATAACAGGCACTGTGCCCCAATACCCTCTGCTCTCTTTTTCCACCTAAGTGCTTCCTGTATCCTGATTATGTCTTGACTATATAGATGCCAGGAGTGAGCTGGAGAAATACAAGTTTTAACTGGCGTCAATGTTCAAAATCTCTGTCTGAGCGATAGGGATTGATTTTCCTATCTAGGTACTCAGAGCTAGGGTGACGTTTATGAATAACTTTTTGTTATGATATAAACTCCATAAAATAGCAGAAAAAGAATATGTGAATCTGAGGTTGATTATATCCTCCCCTAGGCTAATAGTGAGCTAGTTATTGTCCTTGGCAACTGATGAACTGATCTCCAGAGAGAAGAGGGATTGGGAGGAGAGGATGGTAATTTAAGATAACATACTACTTGAACTACCCCTCCTCCTCTGAGGAGAAAGTAAGTGAGGCTTGGGAATGTTTAGATTAGCTCTCCAGCGCAAGGAAAGAGAGAGCAGAAAGGATTAATTTAAGTATCTTCCTCAGTGTCATAGCTCGTATTGCTAGTGATTTGTAGTAAAGGCCTGTAGGTACATAAAAGGAAATGACATGGAAGAGATGATGTAAATGATATTGAACAGCTATTCTCCATTTCTTCCAGAAGAAAAAAATAAATAGTATAGTGGTAAGAATGCTAGAAGATTTAGGCTGGAATTCTGCTTTTGCTACTCACTAACCTGTATGAGCTTAGGCAAACTGCTTCATGTTTCTTCATCTGTGAAATGGGGGTGTGTGGCCCTTTTAATGAGCAAAAGAAAAAACCTAAATAAAGCTGGGAGGGAAAGAGAAATTGTTACTATTGATAACCACTCTAAGCCAGCCATTAAGTGGAACTTGGGCAGGAACCTATTGATATCCAACCTATCGGCTTCAGAGTGCACTGGGTTTAAGGTTCTGGAAACGACAAGAAAGGAAGGAAACTATGAAACCTATAAAAAGGATTTAGATTGGAAAGTGATGCCCATGGTAAGAGTTCACAGAAGAGAATAACTGGAGACAATGAAAAATAGGTTACAAGGCCCTGATGCTAAGATCTCTTCTCTCTCCAAGATTATCATCCTATACTCAGATACTTCGTCATAAATATGGAGCTGAGCCTGGATTCTTGGAAGGCTCTGCTAGTTTTTTAGGCTGTTAGTTCCTACTGAACAGGGAGGATTTCAAGTATAGACCTGATGATGGACCAGCTTAGTCTCATTGCTAGAAGGCTGGCCATCAAGGGATAAACTAGTTTTAACCAGGGAGCATTCGATTTGCTGCTTAATGTATTCAAATCACTGGACAAGTCATTTGACCTCTCTTGGGTTCAATTTCATTTGTAAAATGAGGGAATTGGTCTAGATCAGAGCTTCTTAAACTTTGTCCACTCATGACCCCTTTTCATGTTTCAGCAGCATTTGGTGATACATGGCATGACAGCCAGTGCAGTGCAAAGTGCGCATGCTTTGTGTTCAAAACCCAGGCTGCAGTGAAGTTGTTCAATGCAACACGACAAGTGCTTTCAGAAACACCTCGGATTCATTATGCATTTGATATTTAGTTAATTTTTAGTCTCTGCATTCAAAAACCTTTTATTGTTGCCAAATTTTTCAGGACCATGACATCAGGGAGATGATAACATGACTTGCAGTTGACTTTGATGTGAGGGAGGGAGGTGCTGGGCAAGATCACCAGCCTCGCTTTCTCCTCGAGAGTCATCTGGGTCCAGTGGCCAGATCTTCATCCAGAGGACTGGAGATGGCCCAGGATGTGATGAGAGACCCTGGCCATTTTAGGCTAAGGTCTTATCAGATTCTCACTTTGAGTGAGATAACACCCATTCAATGAGTAGACTTCTTTAAGTAATTACTCAAGGGATGGCCCCTTTAACAACAACAAAAAAATCAAACTAGGAGGGGAAGGTCCTCAGGGTTCCTGGGTAAAAGAGAAATTACTATTTAGTATTTACTCTTTCAATATTGAGGGTGGGAGATACTGATGGGTCTTGTCTGATTTTTCTAGAAAGCCTCACTTTAACCTAAAGTCTAGTGTCCAGAATGTTGGAATTAGAAAGTACCTAGTCATCTAGTCAACTCCTTTATTTTACAGACGGGAAACAGGCCCAAAGAGATTAAGTGACTTGCCCAAGGTCATGCAACCTATAAGAAACAAGACTTCAATATAGATCGAGAGACACATCAAAAGGCAATGGCAATAGCAGTACCTAACCAAAGCTCAGGAGCTGGGATGCTCCTCACTGCCTTTTATGGATTTGAAGCATAGACATTGCTTCTTGAGCTTCTTATACCTTGTTTGTAGTTTCTTTGAATATGCTTGCAACCTATAGATAATCTGTTCAAGAGCAAACCTATTCCTTAATCGGCCTGATCTGATCCCACTAATGCCAGGGTGGCATAAACTTCAGGTTTAAGAACTTTTAATATCTTCTTCTTCTTTTAAAATCTCTTTTCTTCAGGTTTCAACTAATGGCTACTGTAGCATCTTTTATTATAGACACTTTCCATAGGTCAGCTCATTCATATTTCCCAGAAGTCTGTAGTCTTCACTGGTCTTTCCTATTTTGAAGGAACGTGGATATACCAGCACACACCTGTGATGTCGGCCTTTATGATGTTTGGTTATTACCACTCATCTAAGCTGAGGAAGGGAGGAAAGGGAAAAGACGGAGAGGGGAAAGGTGGGGGAGGAGAAGAAGGGGAAAGGAAGGAAAGGGCAAGGATATAGGGAAGGAGATAAAGAAAGGAGGGGGGTAGTTTACTGTTGTATTGCTGTACCAAACTACACATGTCTGGCCAATCCTTCCTTATCCAGTTCAGATAAGATGCCCACTCTCCAATCCTGGGCTCCATGTTTGTATGCCCTTTTTCACATACCTCATTTATGAGAAATAGCAAATTTCAATACCTTCTTCCTCCTTTGTACACTAGAATATACCTTTGACCCTCCATTCTCTTTACAACCTTCACACCCTTAGAACAGGACCAAACCACCAGCTCAGGTCTTCTGCTTCTCTTAATTGTCTCATTAGCCATTAAGAACACTGAGTTTCTAAAGGGACACTTGTTCCTTTCCCCCCATTAGAATGATAGATACAAAATCCTCGGCCCATTTCAGATATTCAAAAAATTTGCCTTTCTGGGTTTCTCTGAAATATTGTGTTTCCATTTCAAAGTTCCGCCACAGCTTGGATCTTTTCATCAGAAATAGTTGAAAGTCTTCTGTCCATTAAAAATTCCTTTTTTTAAAATGTAGAATGATAATCAGTTTAACAAAGTAAGCTAAACTTGGTTGTAAGCCTAGATCTTTGGCCTATCGTAATGTTATATTCCAACATAAGTTTTTTGTGTTTGTCCTTCGTTTTCAAAGACCATGACATCAGAGAAATGATGACATGACTTGCACTTACTTTGTTTTGAGTGAGGTAGGGCTGTACAAGGTCACCAGCCTCACTTTCTCCTCCCGAGTCACCTGGATCCAGTGACCAGATATTCATCAGGATGAATGGAGATGGCCCAGGGTGCAATGGGAGACCTTGGACTTATTAGGCTAGGTCTTTTCATGCACTCATTTGAGTGAATAGGACTCTTTAAGAAGTAGTCAGGGAATGGCTCTTTTGATGAGCAAAAGAAAAAAAAAACTAAATCAAGCTGGGAGGGAAAGAGAAACTATTACTGTTGATAATCAGTCTAAGCCAGCTATTAAGTGAAGCTTAGGCAGGGACCTATTGATATATTGATGTCCAACCTATGGGCTTCAGAGTGCACTGGGTTTAAGGTTTTGGGAAAAGGAAGAAAGAAAGGAAGGAAAGAAGGAAGGAAGAAAGGAAGGAAGGAAGGAAGGAAGGAAGGAAGGAAGGAAGGAAGGAAGGGAGGGAGGACATATGGACATCTAGCCAGTAAACTACAAAGGAAGAAAGGAAGGGGTGAGGGAGACAGAAGGGAGAAGGGAGAGGATGAACTGGGTGACCAAGCTAGCTGGGACCCCTTTCAGGCAGCTCAGTCTACTCAAAGGTTGTGTGCATCCTTCATTGTTTTTTCATTTTTAAATTCTTTTACTCTGCTTATACTACATTTATATAGGAATTGGCAGAATTTCTTCCATAATGGAGGGGAAAGTATTCCTCCATAGGACTGAGACCAGCCATGCAAGAAAAAAAGATGTGAAGTTATTTACATAATACTAGATTGAAGCACCATGGTGACAAAAGCAGAGACTGAAAGTAGATCGAAACAATGGCTGTATATGTAGGAGTCAGGCTACACATCAGCATGAATCACTGCTGTTTTCAAAGGAATGTTTTTCAAACATGATTAAAGCATAAACCACCACAACTCTACTCATATACACAGGCCCAGAAGGGGAGAAATAATAATAGGTCATAGTTCTACAGGTTTCTAGGCTGATCAATTACCACTAAACAGCAGTCAGTCCTACAAATAACTGATATAATCATGATCTCTCCGAATAATCCCAATAACCTAATATCAACTAGTGGAACTCGTGGGCTAACAAATAGCCCCATTGCATGTACAACTTGGATACCATGTATTATAAGAAAATCACAAGACCAAGGTCTCAAAGAAGACTATAGAATAGGAAGGGCTATTCAAACAGAAGATCTTCATCTTTCTCTTCAGTCAATAGATTACCAGGCTCCAACATTTCTCCAGGTGCTTTTCATAACTCCAATTCTCTGTTTTCTCTTTGAGAACCTTCTTCTTCTCCTGTATTTTCTTTAACCCATAAAACTCTTCATGTTCTTGTTCATTCAGTTCCATGATGATGTAAGTAATCGTATGTTCAATCCGGGGAATGATCACATGCTCGATGGGATTCACCCATCTGTTCATAATTTTAATGGCCTCATTCAGTGTAATAAATGACATCTGCAGTGATGCCAGTTCCACCAGCAGTTCCACTGCTTTGGCATAGTTCCTCTTCAGTTTGGTCAGTTGTTCTACACCTCTGGCCAAACCAGTCAACTCATAGCTGTCAGCTCCTTCTTGATAATGTTCAAACACTGGCAAGGTGACACCTGCTACATTATATTTCTTTGCTCTGATTTTCACTTGAGCTTTGTTCACATTCTGAATAACAGTGGTACTGAAGTCACCAGCTGTGAATTTGGCTTCTGCAAGTGAGAAAGCAGCTTCTCACATCACTTCAAACACTAGCATTTTGGTCTCAATGATCTGCTTTAAGATCTGCTGAAATCCGGGGAGGAGCCAAGATGGCGGAGTAGAAAGACTCACGTATGCTAGCTCCGAACCCACAGCCCATATATTTTCTGTAAAAAGAACTCCCCAAAAATTCTGGATCAGTGCAAGCTGCGCAGAAAGGTAGGGGAGGAGATTTCCATTCCGGAGAGCCCTGGAAAGCCATCCTCAGGGGTCCGTCACGCACCGGACAGCGGAGCCCAGCCCTGTGCTGCCCTGGCCACGCGCCCGAGAAGAGCAGATCCGAGCAGGCTTCAGGGACGGAACCTCCAGTGGCTGGGAAAGAGCCTCCACCCACAGGCGCTACAGGTCAGTGAGAGAGACTTCTGGGCTGGCCGAGAGGGGAGTGGGGTGTCTCCATGACTTGAGCCCCCTTGGGAGGTAGAGGCAGAGGGAGCGACAGAGGCAGCAGCAGCCCTGGACTCCCCAAGCAGGAAGGAGCTCCATTGTTGAAGGTCTCTGCATAAACCCCCTGAGGGAACTGAGCCTGGGAGATGGCCCTGCCCCCACCTGAGCACCAGAACTTAAGCTCACATTGAATAGCAGCTGCACCCGCCACTGAAAGCCCCAAGGCTGGGGAGCAGCATTTGAATCTCAGACCCCAAGCACTAGCTGGGCGGATCTAGGCAGGGGTGCAGAGGAATCTCAGAAGTCAAGTAACAGGCTGGGAAAATGCCCAGAAAAGGGAAGAAAAATAAGACCATAGAAAGCTACTTTCTTGGGAGACAGATGTTCCTGCCTTTCATTTCTGATGACGAGGAAGAATTCTTACCATCAGGGAAAGACGTGGAGGTCAGGGCCTCTGTATCCCAGACATCCCAGGGGGATGTCCGGTGGGCTCAGGCCAGGGAAGAGCTCAAAAAGAATTTTGAAAATCAAGTTAGACAGGTGGAGGAAAAACTGGGAAGAGAAATGAGAGAGATGCAAGAAAAGCAGGAAATATGGGTCAATACCTTGCTAAAGGAGACCCCAAAAAATGCGGAAGAAAATAACACCTTGAAAAATAGGCTCACTCAATTGGCAAAAGAGGTTCAAAAAGCCAATGAGGAGAAGAATGCTTTCAAAAGCAGAATTAGCCAAATGGAAAAAGAGGTTCAAAAGCTCACTGAAGAAAATAGTTCTCTCAAAATTAGAATGGAACAGATGGAGGCTAATGACTTTCTGAGAAACCAAGAAATCACCAAACAAAACCAAAAGAATGAAAAAATGGAAGAGAATGTGAAATATCTCATTGGAAAAACAACTGACCTGGAAAATAGATCCAGGAGAGACAATTTAAAAATTATGGGACTACCTGAAAGTCATGATCAAAAAAAATATCAAGGAAAACTGCCCTGAGATTCTACAACCAGAGGGCAAAATAAGTATTGAAGGAATCCATCGATCACCGCCTGAAAGAGATCCAAAAAGAGAAACTCCTAGGAACATTGTGGCCAAATTCCAGAATTCCCAGGTCAAGGAGAAAATCTTGTAAGCAGCTAGAAAGAAACAATTCCAGTATTGTGGAAATAAAATCAGGATAACTCAAGATCTAGCAGCTTCTACATTAAGGGATCAAAGGGCGTGGAATAGGATATTCCAGAAGTCAAAGGAACTAGGACTCAAACCAAGAATCACCTACCCAGCAAAACTGAGTATAATACTTCAGGGGAAAATATGGTCTTTCAATGAAACAGAGGACTTTCAAGCATTCTTGATGAAAAGACCAAAGCTGAAAAGAAAATTTGACTTTGAAACACAACAATGAGAAGAAGCATGAAAAAGTAAAAAGCAAAGAGAAGTCATAGGGACTTACCAAAAGTGAACTGTTTACATTCCTGCATGGAAAGATATTTGTAACTCTTGAGACTTTTTTCAGTATTTGGGTAGTTGGAGGGATTATGCACACATGTACACACACATGTGTGTGTGTATGTGTATATATGTATATATATATACACATACATATAGACAAAGAGCACAGGGTGAGTTGAATAAGAAGGGATGATATCTAAAAAAATAAAATTAAGGGATGAAAGAGGAATATATTAGGAGGAGAAAGGGAGAAATGGAATGGGGCAAATTATCTGTCCTAAAAGAGGCAAGAATAAGCTTATTCAATGGAGGAGAAAAGGTAGAAGGTTATAGAGAAAAAGTGAAACTTAATCTCTTCAAACTTGGCTTAAGGAGGGAATAGCATGCTCACACAATTTGGTATGAAAATCTATATTACACTATAGGAAAGCAGGGGAGAAGGGGACAAGTAGGGTGAGGGGGATGATAGAAGGGAGGGCAAACAGGAGAAGGGAGTAATTAGAAGTAAGCACGTATGGGGAGGGACAAGGTCAAAAGAGAGAAAGGGAGAGCAATGGAGAGAAGGATAAGATGGAGGGAAATATAGTCTTACACGACATGAATATTATGGAAGTCTTTTGAAAAACTATACCTATTTAGCCTATATTGAATTGCTTGCCTTCTCAGTGAGGATGGGTGGGAAGGGAGGAAGGGAGAGAAGATGGAATTCAAAGAATTAGGAACAAATGCTGAGAAACTATACATATTTAGCCTATATTGGGGGATGGGGTAATCAGAATGTAAGGCGTTATGGGGTAGGGGGAGGGGAGAGATGGGGAGAAAATTTGGAACTCAAAATTTTGTGGAAATGACTGTTGAAAACTAGAAATAAATAAATAAACATTTAAAAAATAAAATATTTAATATATAAAAGCCCAAAAAAAAAAAAGGAAATAGTCTACTTCATTCTGCTATCCAATCCCCTTTTTCTTTCTCTGCATGTGGAAGGCATTTTGTCTCAAAGGTCCATTTGGAATTTTTCAGGTCCTTGCTGGGATATGAAGGACCAAGTCCACCAGAAAAATTCCTCACACACTGTGGTTGTTGCTGTGTACAAAGTTCTCCTGGTTCTGCTCCTTTCACTCAGCATCAGTTCATATAAGTCTTTCCAGGCCTCTTTGACATCTTCTGGTTCATCATTTCTTACAGCACAGTAGTATTCCATTACATTCATATACCATAAGTTGCTCCGCCATTCCCCAACTGATGGGCATCCCCTTGATTTCCAGCTTTTGGCCATCACAAAGAGAGCTGCTAGAGATATTTTTGTACATGTAGGACCCTTTCCCATTTTTATGATCTCTTTGATATACGGTACTACGAGTGTCTTTCACAGCAGGGGGGGCAGGGTACACTCTGGGTTCAAATCCCTCACAGTAGTCCACCAACTCTCTGTCCAATGGAGGAAAAGAAAAGCCAACACCGGGCTAAAATAACCCATATATGTCCACAATCCCAATAGAAAAATGGTCAGCACAAATCCTCCCAGAATTCACTCATTCACAGTAAGGGGGTTGAGGATTGGCTCTAGGTCAGAGTGCAGAAATTTTTCCCCACACTGCCTGTATGGCCTGAACAATGACTCCCAGTACATGGAAAGCAGAAGAGGCACAAGCCTGGTCTGAAATCTAAACCTAGCAAAAGGGGAAAATCTTATAGGAAATCCCATCCATTGGAGAGGCCTTCACAGCAGGGGTCCTCCCTTGCTATCTTGACCAGATTCCCTCATACAGATCCAACAACACTGAAGACCTCAGACAGCCCAAAGGATGAAAAGAACAGCCAGAATGAGGCCAAAATAGCCTGAAATATGCCCTGGGGCCCCTGAAGTCCAACATGGAGCCGAAATCCATGCAGAATTCCATCATTCACTAGAGAAGGTCCTAGGATGGACTCTAGCAGAGAGAACAGCAATCTATCCATACACTGCATAGTAGCCCATGGCAGTGCTCCACATCCAGGGAAAATAGAAGAGAAAGAATCATGGCCTGAAACGAATAGCCAATAGCAAGGAGACTCTTCCACAAAAATCCCATTCCTAGGACACTTCTTTTCATGTTTTGTTAACATTATTATTATTATCTTTATTGTTATTAATTAATTATTTTATTTGTTTTCAGTGTTCTACAATCACTCCCATATATCTTGGATTTTCCCCCTACCTTCCCTTTGATCCTTCTCCCTCCCTACTCCCTCAAGGAGATGGCATGCCATCTTATATAGGTTCTACACATGGCTTCCTATTGCATACATTTTCACCTTAGTCATATTGAATGGAAGCATTAAAATGAATGGGAGAAACCATAAAACAAAACAAAACATAATACAAAAGTAAATGGTCTGCCTCATTTTGCTTTCATTTCCTAGTTCTTTCTCTGCATATGGAAGGCATTGTGTCTCAAAACTCCCCTGGGGATATTTTAGGTCCTTCCTAGCACATGAAGGACTAAGTATACTAGTAAATTCCTAGCACACTGTGCAAAAAGTTCTCCTGGTTCTGCTCCTTTGACTCAGCATCAGTTCATATAAGTCTTTCCAGGCCTCTTTGATGTCTTCCTGTTCATCATTTCTTATAGCACAATAGTATTCTGTTTCATTTATATACAGTAAATTGCTCAGCCTTTCCCCCATTCATGGGCATCCCCTTGATTTTCAGCTTTTGTCCGGGACAAAGAGAGCTGCTAGAGATATTTTTGTACATGTGGGACCCTTTCCTATTTTAATGATCTCTTTGACATACAGTGCTAGGAGCATCTTTCCCAGCGGGGGGCCTGTGCACACTCTGGGTTAGAATCCCTCACATCAATCCACCAACACTGCACACAATAGGAAGTCCAATGGAACTAATGCAATGGCATTCTAGGCTAAAATAACCCCAAAATATGTCCAGGTTCCTAGAAGGGAAATGGACAGCTCAAATCATCCCAGAATTCAATCATTCACAGGAAAGGGGTTGAGGATTTGCTCTGGGTGAGAGAGCAGCAATCTTTTCTTGTACTGTTTGTATGACCAGCACGATGGCAAGCAATAGTTGAAAAGCAGGAGAGGCACAAGAATGGCCTGCAATCTAGACCTAGGCAAAGAGAAGGATAAACTTCCACAAAATCCCTTCCATGGGACAGTCCTTCACTGCAGGGGTGCTACATTGACCTCTGGGTTAGATTCCCTCATATAGATCCAACACTCTGCAGACCTTACCAAGTCCAAAGGAGGAAAGATACTGCCAGATCAAGGCCATAACACCCCCAAAGTATGCCCAAAGTGGGAGCGTACAGCCCAAATCCACCGAGTATTCAATCATTCATAGTAGAAGGACCTAGTATGTTCTCTAGGAGAGTGAACAGCAACCTATCCACACACTGCATATCAGTCTAGGATAATGCCAAACAGGTTTTTAGTAGAGTGCTGGATCTTTAGGTATTTCTTTTGTGGTTCAGGACCTTGGGGTCTCTTGGAGACCTGAGGGTTAGGGTTCAGTCATACTGGTCTCTGACACAGTCACATGGGCTGCTGCTGTTTACTGAAATTTCCAAGGTCCTTTTCATTGTGAGTTTACAGTCACCTTAGGGGAACCCTCTCCTCTTGCTGCACCCAGAGAAAGAACCTAGAAGGCTAAATGCATCTCTGGGGCCCCCCTTCCTTCCTCTCCCATTCCCTCCGGCCACTTCTCCCCCACCTCCCACCTTGAACAGAGTGCTGGGCCTATAGTCAGGAAGATCTGAGTTCAAATGTGATCTCAGATACTTACTAGCTGTGTGACTCTGAGCAAGTCACTTCACCTTTGGTTGCCTCAGTTTCCCTAACTGTAAAATGGAAATAATAATAGCACCTACCTCCCAGTAAGGATCAATTGAGATACTATGCCTGGCACTTAGTAGGTGCTATAAAAATATTAGATCTTCTGATTCTCCCCATCCTTCTCCTCCAGTTCTGTCTCTGCTGAAGGTCTGTTTTCTTATTTCCTGTGACCTACTATTTAATTAGTTTGTGCAATCCTGGCGTGGAAGAAGTCATTTCCTATTGTTTTTCACTGTATCTCTTGAGTATTTTTTCAGTCTGCTGAAAATTTCAGTTTTTTGCTGGAGTAGGGATGGCATCCTGCCTCCATTCAAGCAATCCCCTTGGCTGAAAGTCCAGAACTCTTTCCATTACACCGTGCTGCTCACCTCTACCCTAGCGCCTATCAGGCTATCTCCCTTAACCCCTAAATTTTCCCTTAAAACAAAAGAAATCAAGCTCTTATTGAAAGTCTAAAGACAGTCCAGAGAACTTAAATCTGCTATGCAGATTTACAGCTTTTCTCTAGGGCCACTTTCTGCAGGAGGCCTTTCCTGGTTCTCTTCTCCCCCTTTCCTCCTCCCCATCTTCCCCTTCCCTTTCACTTCCCTCCCCATTAGCCTTGAACTCTTGGAAGGCAGGGACCATGATTTTTGCCTTTCGTTGTACTCTTAGGTGGGCTCTTAATAAATACTGGTTGTTGTGGACAATGTTAAAGCAAATCCTTTGGTTTTCAGTTTCAGCCACTATTTACAGTCTTTGGTTTGTCGTTATCATAGAGTCAGGTGATTGATTGCCTGGAGATAAGCTGCCACTGTCTTTCACGAACCCAGGATTTTCTTGCCTAGAGGTAGGAAGGGCCAAGTCAATTGTAGCTCTGCAAAGTCTAGAAGGGCCCCTCCCAGCACATCAGTGCATCAGAATAGGGCAGGCCTGAAAAATGACTGCATTCTTGATCCAGACCCCCTTATTTCTGTTGAGGTTGTCAATATCCTTCCAGTCTCCCAGGTTGCCACCCTCGTGGTCATCTTGACTTCTCACTTGCCTCACCACATCTTAGCAAGCCATTCCTATGTTGATTCTATCTTCACAACATCGCTTACCTAGGTTCCCTTCTCTACTCACATCACCATCACCCCAGTTCTAGTCTTAATCGCTCCTAAATAATGGAGATTTCTAATTTCAGAGACTATCCTGTCCTGTCCCATTAAATATGGAAAACCTAGTGTCTTTTAAATTCTGAATAAGACAAAAGAAACACAAAAAAAGACATAGCTCAATCACCATCTTTCATAAGATTCCCCCCTCATTGCTAGTTTCCTCCCTCCCAGACCATCTGGCATTTACCTGTATTTTTCTACATATGTATATTCCATTTACACTTATATAGGTACATGTTGTCCACCTTATTTTGATCAAGCTCTTTGAGAGTAGTCACATTCTTTGTCTATGTATGCCTAGCACTCAGAACAGTGATGGGCACACAGGAGATTAATAAATATTGATCGATCATTAATCAATTCATTTTATTTCAAGGAATGGTCATCCATATTTACCATTTTACCCCAGTGGGGCTTATCGTAGAAAATTAAATGACTCAAAAAGCTTGACAGAAGTCTCTTAGACATGGTTAGACCAAACCACCAGTCTACAGACCTATGGATAATTTAACCAAGCCACTGGGTTGAAACAACTGGGCCTGAGGGAAAGAGGAAGATTAGGAATTAAAGGACTTGAGCTCTGCTTCTCAGTTTGTTCCTGACTATCCATGTGATCCTCAGCTAGTCATTTTACCTCTTAGGTCCTCAGTTTCTCTATGTGTAAGATGGGGATAATAATACTTCTCCTACCTGACTCAGAGGGTTATTATAGAAATGAGAATTGTGAACAAGTAAAATGATGCTCTGTATCAGGTATAAGGTGTGCCCAACCTTCTCCTTCCTGAAGTGTTTGCAAATTATTACTTGTTCCTTGGAATGGTACCATATATGTTCCAAGATTTGACACTGTGAGGCATCTTTGAGATGATCTAGTTCAAAGTCCTCATTTTACAGATGGGGAAACCAAGCCCTGGAAAGGAGAAGTGGCTTGCCCAAGGTCATTGGAGTAGATGAATTCTAGATTCCTGTTTATTCTTTGATAGCCAATTTTGGAGAAAATTGTTTAGCAACGGTTCTGTGTTACTGATGCCTTCTCCAATCACCAACGTCATATAAAAACACTGTAATTTTCCATACTTTTGTTGCAGTATCATGGGCTGACTCCAAGTCTGAAGGAGACCTAACCAGCCTATCTGATTCATTTTTCTCTCTGTTATGGCTAGGAAACAAGTTAGTGGAAGGATCAGGATTTGAACTCGGCAAAATCAAGAAGCATTTTTTGGTGCCCACTTTGTGCAGAGCACAAAGACAGATCACCAAAGCAAAATAATCCTTGCCCTTAAGAGAGGTTTATATTTTCCTTGGTGTTTGTTGGGGTGGGTGGGAGCCTGGGGGGGGAGGAATCGTCACAATAACTTAGGGAATGGAGTAGAGAGAGAAGCTGGGGCCTGATTCATTGTGTAGAGCCCGGAGGCTATTATTATTCAGTCTCAAGGAGGCTGGATTGCTTTCTGGGCCTTGGGGCAGCTGGTGGGAACCACAGAGGGTAGAGATTGCAAGAGGAAGAGTTCCAACCAAAGCACCTTACTGAGAAAGAGTAAGAAGAGACTAGAGAGGTAGGATTGTGGAGAGTGTGAAAATGCAGGGAAGGAATTTGCATTTTATCAGCACTGGACTGAAGACTTAATGTGAATTTTAAGGCTAGAAGGCAGAGCTAGTTTGAGAAGAAAGGAGAGCTTTCCTTCATCCCAACCCAGGAGAAAAAAGGAGGCAAGAAGCAGCCTTTGACCCTAGCTCCACAAAGAGCCCACATTGGCAGCCTAATTTAGGCCACAGAGGCCTCCTAGTCATTTATTCAGGATTCTTTCTATTATACTAAGTCCCCCTCCTCTTTTTTTATCCCTCCAAATCTAGCAAAGGTTAGGGATTCAGTATGGAAGAAAGTGTCAGCTTGCTTTGGCCTTATATCTTTGCCCAGTAAGGACTTTGAGGCCATGTACTAGAATCTCAGTTGCAAAGATTATTGGGAATGGAAGACTCTCCTCTTTCTCCCTGCACCCTCACCCCCCCATCATGTGATAACTAAAGCCCAGAGAGGTATATTAGGGGGTCATAGATCTGCAGCTGGAAGGGATCTTTGAGGTCCTGGAGTCTAACCTCCTCATTTTACAGATGATGAGGAAACTGAGGTTCAGAGAATGCAAGTAACTTGAGAGATAGTAAGTGTTTGAAGTGGGATTTGAATTCCTGTTCTTCAGATCTCAAGTCTAGCACTTTATTCACCATACCACTAATAAGCAACAAAAAGAAGGGTCTCAACTGATAGCAGGATGAAGATGCTGGAGTGAAAGGCTTAATACTGGGATGCTGAGCTCCTCATCACCCCTAGCTTCAGATCCATCGCTCTCTGGTATCTGAAAAAGGGTAAGCAAGTACTGTATGGGGGAGAGAGATAAGCTGGGTCTGAGCTCTGGAGTGGATCTAAACTTTGGAATTCTTCTAGTTTAGTACTCTGCATATAGTAGGTACCTAATCCATGTTTAATTACATTTCAAGCGCCAGGAAATGGAAACTCAGAGAGTCAAGTGACCAGTGCTTTAACAAGAGCCCTCCTTCTGGCTTCAGAAAAGCTGAATTGAAGAATCCAGATCCCCTGGCACCAAAACTAGGACTCTTTTCTGCCTTTTCATTGAGTCTTTTCTATCATGTCTGAGTCTTTGTGACCCCATTTGGGGTTTTCTTGGCAAAGATGATGGAATGGTCTGCCATTTGCTTCTCCAGCTCATTTTGCAGATGAGGAAACTGAGGCAAACAGGGTGAAGTGACTTACCCAGATCACACAGCTATTAAATGTCTGAGGTTGGATTGGAACTCTGGTCTTCCTGACTCCAGGCTTGGTGCTCTACCCACTGAGCCACCTTTCTACTGAGTAAAAAAACAAATCATTGTATAAGCATGCTGCCAGTTTGTCCCAAAGGACATATGGGATTATTTCTTTCCCTCCTTTTCCCTCCCTGCCTCCCTCTCCTGTCTCCCATCCCTCTCTCTCTTTCCCTTTTATCTCCTCCCCCCTCTCTATTAATTAGAACATCACTAGACAGTGCTGCCTAGGGAGCAGAAATCAGGGACAATTTTCAGCTCTGAAGAAAATTTTTCCTTGGGTATAAAAAATTTTTTTTTTTTTGATATAGGGAAATGCTGCCTTATACACAGTGGTAATTAGTGGTGCAGTGGGTAGAGTCTGCTTGGGTTCAAGTCCTTCCTCTGACACATACTCTATGCTCTATGATCTTGGGAAAGACCTTTAACCTCTTGGTGTTCTAGGCTAGTGGTGGCAACCAACCCACATAGAAAAGGGGTCACAAAGCTATACCTAAGGATCCCTGCAGGCACATATTGACTTTGAAGATCACCTATTAACAATTGGCTCTATTTTATTGTTTTCATTTATTTTGTTAAATATTTCCCAACCAATTACATTTTTCTCTGGTTTGGTTGTCTGGCCACTGGGTTTAACTAACACCTCTTCTATAGTCTAGTCTCTAAGTTGTAGAGAAGGGGATGATTTGAATTGGGAAGGGAGTTTCCTCATTTGGGAGTTCTCACAGGTTCAGTCCCCATCCTTCTCTTTTACATTTGAAGAAATACAGTGAAGTGGAAAGAGAACTGACTTTGGAGTCTGAGGACCTTCAGTTTCCTTCGTTAAGTTGGGAGCCCCTTGAGGGTGGACATTGTTTTTGCCTTTCTTTGTATCCCCAGTGTTTAGCGTAGTGCCTGGTACACAGCAAGCGTTTAATAAATCCTTAGTGATCTAAGGTTGATTTCAGGTTCTGTCACTGAGTACCTATGTGACCTCGTGCAATGTGTGCAACCGTCTTTGCCTTTCATAATTATCTCAGAATCCTTCTTGTCCCCAGGTTCTAACTCAGCGGGGAGCCCTTCCCAGACCTGTCCACCCCCCTTCTTTCCTCCCCGACCCCCTTAGGGATCTCTACCTCTTCCACTTTCCAAGAACACCGATTGAGCCCTCCCTTGTCACTGTTTTTCCCTAATACATATTTGTTCATTTCTGTACATGGCATAACTCTCCTTTCCCAGTAGAAAGTCATCTCCTTGAAGGCAGTGGTTGCTGGCTTTTTTTGTGTTTGCATCTCCAGCCCTTAATCAGTCTGGCTTTTCTATTTAGGATCATAGTATCAGATTTAGATCTGGAAAAATCCTACGAAGTCATCTACTGCAACATCTTTTCTTTGCTACATCCGAGCTGGTTATGCTCTTCTGTAAGAGAGAGAGCCTGTAACACAAAGTTTGTGGTTGCCTAAGTTTCAGGTTTTCCATAATCTCATTTGATACTTGCAAGGAAACTGTAGCTTAAAAAGGTTTTTGAGTTGCGCAGGGTTATAGAGCTGAATGTGTAAGGCTGCACCGAAACCCAGGTCTTCCATTCCCCCTCCGCCCTATAGTGTACAAGGAGAATGATATTGATTTTCAAAGAAAAAAACTGAGATTCAGTGTGGTCTTAGTGGTTAAATTGTCTGATGGGAAGAGCTGGGTTCAAATCCAGCCTCTTACCGAAACTGGGTGACTAGTAGTTAATCACTTCATCTTTCTTCGGCACGACCCGAAGTGCCCGGTATTTATTAGTGGATACCCGCGGCTCCCCCTACTACCCCCCATGTCAAATGGGAGCTCTTTGGGAGCAGGGACGGTTTTATTTGGGGTCAGTACACAGTGAGAGCCTAATAAATGCTGACGGGTTTGCTGAATGTGGAAGGAGCGATAGTGCCCGAGTGTACATCGGGAGATAAGAATGGGGGTGGGGGTGGGGGGAGCCTCTTGGAGGCGGGAAAAGGTGCCAAGCGGAGGCTAGGGGTGTGCAGAGGGTACCCCGCCGGGCGGGCTGGGCCTTGGGACAGAGACCGGAACCTCTGCGGAAGGCGCGCTTCCGCTCGGCGCCGACCTGGGGGCCCCAGCGAACAATGGTTAGAGCGGGGCGGCCAGGAACCCCGGCGGGGTCACAGAGGTAGCTAAGGTAACTGAGGGGCGGGGACGCGGGCTCGTTCCGTCGCTATCCCACAATTCTGCGCGTGGTAGCACTTGGGCCGGTTCAAGATGGCGTGCCTGGTGCAGGGCTTTTTGGCCGTGGCCGCTGCCTTTCAGAGGCAGCGACTTTCGGCCGCGCTGCTCCGACCTCCGGGCTCCGTCCTCGGCGTCGGCTCCGGCGTGACCCAGTCGTGGAGGCTAGGTGACTCGGCCGGCGGCTTGCGGAGCCACCGAGCCTATCAGGTGAGGAGCGGTGGCCACATGGCGGGCTGAGGACCCTGCCGGGTTGGGAGGGAGTCCGGTGGGCAGCCGAGACGGCGGGGCTGGGACCCCGGGCACCCCTTGGGGGCCTGGGGCGGAGCGCTGTCGGGAGTCGGCGCAGGGAGGGCGGAGGCGCGGGCACGGAGAGGGCGGGGGCTCGGGGAAGTTTTGGGGGGCAGTGAAGGGAGCCTTGGGAGCCAAGGCAGGGCTCGGCCGGAAGGAGGGCAAATGCCTGCTGACTTGGGGCTCCCCGAGGTCCGAGTGGGCAGGGCCCGCTGCGAGGCAAGCCCAGGCTCCGCTTGGGCTCGAGGGCTGCCTCTGGAACCGGCGCGAAAGCCCAGCTTTTAGCCACTAACTTGCCTCGGGCGGCCCAGGTATGAAGAGTTGAGGTGGATTTTGAATCCAGATCCTCTTCTCCCAATCCGGTGGCCTTTCCATTACATCACAGCTTCCGTTTTCCTGCTTGCAGAAAGGGGGTAAACACATTCCTGCCTTTTCGCCCCTAGGTCTTTCCTGACCGAAGGGCGAACTGCCTGCTGCTTCCGACAAGTAACGGGATGCAGAAGTTGTGTACCCCCAAGCAGAACCTTAGGGGGCAGGGAGATTTTTAAAGCGAGACGTAGTCAAAATGACCGCAGGTCACCTTTAGACAAATGACAGACGGACTTGAGGTTCTCCTTGTCAATGTCTGGTAATTGTCAAGTGTAACTTACAACTGGTAGGTCCTCCCCTCCTCTCCCACCACCTCTACTCTTCTTCCCGTGCTATCCCTCCCCCTGCTACAGCGCGACCCTCCGCCTCTCGACTCCTCCCCCCCACCACACGCGGTTCCCCAGAGTTCCAAGCATTGTGACGGAGGCTTAAAGTTCTAAGGCCTGGTGTACACGGAAACTATAGAACCATTTGTTCGGGCGGAGGGCAGTTAATATGAATGAGGTTGTGGCTAAGGGATATATTTCTTGTTGCTGCCTATCATGCTCCGTAGCCTCATTTTCCTAAGTGTAGCGTTTGACTACAGTAAATTGTTATTAATTTAAGTGTTTTACAAGAGCATGTTATCTTTTTTGTCCTCTTGTTAGAAATGTTAAATTACAACAAAAATGTATCTACTAAGATAGCTGAAAACATAGTTTCCCTTTGTCCTTACAAGTTTCCTTTGACTCTCTCCTCCCACGTCCTTAATCTGTCCTCTCTTCTTTTCAATGTTAGAATTTTAGCTTTCTACTTTTCTCCTCAGCTATTCATGCCTTTGGAACCTGGTTTCCAATGCACCACTCTACTGAAACTGCTTTCAAAGGTCAACATTGACCTCTTTTTTTAAAATAAAGTTTTCTTCATACTTTTTTTAAAAACCACCTACATTTTCCTATTGTTTCCCTACTCTCCATTGCCTCCCAGAGAGTTATCCCTTATAAATAATTTAAAAAAAAATTTTAAAGAAGAAAAAAAACGGCAAAACTTAAGTATCATACCAAGAGTCGGACCTGTAGTGTTCCAGTGAACTCTCCTCTCAGGCCCCAGGGTAAACTGATCACTTGAAATTTTATCACCAAGAAGAATGACTCAGGTTTGGATACTCTATACCTTTTCAATTCATCATCCTCAGTTGCTTTTCTTCTCTGATTGGAGGGCTTCAGGACAGAGCACTGAATGCCTCCCAAGCCTTTCTTTTATAGAACCAGCCTTCCTAAGTAACTCCATTCTCCATCAACTAGCTGCCCTGCTTGGCTTCTACTCCAAGGAACCACATGCCCCACTAGTAGTCCCAGCCCCATCCTGGGTCCCCTGCCCCTGCTCTTCAACTTGCTTTTTTATGGGTTGCTTCCCCAATGACATCCCCTGGAGCCAGGGGAGTTTTTTTCTTTTTCTTAATTGTATCTCTAGTGCTTAGCACAGTGCCTGGCACATAGTAGGTGCTGCTTAATGAATATTTATTGAATTGAATCTTTAGGACCAAGCTTAGTCATTGTAATTTTGTAGTATTCAATTTTTATATTACTGTTGTCAACAGTGATTTCTTAATTGCTAACTCCAGTGTCCTTATTTCAGTACTTAATTTTATTGACCTTTTCATAGCTCTTGGCATATTGAATATTCTTTCTGGATATTGTTACCCTACCATCCTACCTTTGGTTTCTGTGAGAATCCTCTCTCCTGATTCTCCCACCTGACTTCTTCTCTGGTTTAGACATGCTGCTACTCCCTAAGTGTGGGTATCTACCAGGGCTATTTCCTCTACTCTCTTCTTTCTTTACTGTCTCATCTGTGATCTCATCCTTTCCTTAGAATTCTGTTATCAAGTCTAAGCAGATGACTTCCCTATCTATATATCTTAACCTTAATCCCTGTGAAGAGTCAAGCCTGACATCACCAGCTGTCTGCTTGACATCTTCACTCTGATGTTCTACCAACATCTGAAACCCAACAAAAATGGAATTTATCTCCCCCCCTACATTTGACCCTCCTCGTGCTTCCATTAATGGCAACGAAATCCTCCAACATTCAAATCTCAGAATAATCTTTGAACATTATCTCTACCCTGCCCCCTCCATCTAATCAGTTCCCAATTTCTTTTCAGTTCTACTTCCATAACATCTCTCCATTTCCATTGCCATTACTCTGATTCAAGCTTTTGTCACTTCTCACTATGACGATTATGGTAGCCTTTTAACTGTTCTCCTTTCCTCCTCTTTCCATTCTGTCCTTTACCTAGCTGCCAAATTATTATTTCTAAGACACAGATTTGATGAAGGCATTTTCCTGCTCAAAAAACTCCATTGATTCTTCTTCTCAAAAATCAGTACTTCTAGAATAAAATGCAGACTCAAAAAAGAGTCGTAGAATTTCAGAATTGGAAGGGACCTCAGCAGCCACATCCACCCCAAAAGAATCTCTTCGGCTTCAGCCTACCTGAAGTGTTCATCCTTTGACCTCCAGTAAAGGGAACCCACAATTACAGGGAATACATAGGCATCTAAGTATAATATGTATAATAATTTATATATATATATATTACATTATATATTAAAAGATTTTTTATGTATTATAAGACATTTTATATATATACTATATGTAATATAGTATATATTATGCTATATATAATAAATAAATATATACACAAATAATATATATATTATAAATATATAAATAAGACTTTCATCAGTCAGACTCTCCCTTATTTTTTCGGTCTTATTTTACTTTATTTTCAACACTCCAAACCAAAAGGGCATCTTAAATACAACACTTCATCTTCTGCTACTGAAATTTGAATAAGCTACTTCCCCATCTCTCATACATACTCTTCCTCCTTTGTCTGTGCCTGCCAAAAGCCTGCCTTTCCTTCCCTCAAAGCTTTGCTCGGCTACTATGCCATGAAGTCTTCCCTGATTTCCCCATCTAAAAGGGTTCTTTCTCTCTCATCTAAAATTTTCCCAGAATTCTTTCCATACATAGTATCTTATTTTGTATCATACTTACTTGTACATGTATTCCTCTCTTTCCTCCTGTAAACGCCTCCCCTCCCCCATCCAGTTCCTTGAAGACAAATTGTTTTCCTTTGTATCCTCATGCTGATTACTGCCTTTCCAGCCTCATTTCATACTTCTGCCACCTTGAATTCTATGTTCCAACCAAACTGACCTGCAAACTGTTTCCTGATCTTAACATTCTACTTCCCACCTCCATATATTTGAACAAGTTATTCCCTACGTCTGGAGTAGGCTTCTTCATCTCTGCCTCTCAGATGCTTATCTTTCTTCAAGGCTTGCCTCAGGTATTTTTGTGATCCACCCCAGTCAGTTTTCCTGTACTGTACATACTTATGTATCATCTCCCCACTCCTACTCCCCAGAATATGAACTCTTTGATAGGCCGAGACTGTTTCTGTATTTCTTTTGATTATGACATTATCTCATAACAGTCATTTATCTTAGTTACAATTTAATCTTATTTGGAAGTTACTTCAGTTACATCAGCACATTTACAGATCATCTCACAGGGTGACTTAAGTTTTCATTTTCAAACTTTGGAGGAAAATCTCTCCTTGAATACATTGTGCTTATTTTCATATGCAAAGTGACCTTACTAATCTGCCATTATGTAGGATTCAATTCAGAAAACATTTAAGTGCTTTGTTCTGCAAAGTACTATGCTCAGAGCTTGGGAAGATGAAACAATAGATAAGGATTTTTGTCATTAAGGAGCATGTAGTCTAGTATGGGTGTTAATATACACAAAGTTTATTATATACATATGTAATATATATTATATATACATACATATACATACACATGCCATTAAATAGAAAATAGGGTGATAAATGCATGACAGCCCAGGTCTCATGACTCCTAGTCACGCTCACAGCCTTCTCTTTTATTTGCCACACAAACCTGGTATAGCATTTTGTATAAAAAGATCCTGAGTAACTACGCTGCATTTTCAAAAAACTGATTTTTTATCAATATCTTTTGTTTGTATGTCTTGTAGATTTCCCCTTGTATCCTTTTCCAGAGAGCCCTCTGTTATAAGAATTTTTTTAAAGAAAAAGAAAAAAAATGTTCAGTGAAATGAATCAGTATATTGGAAAAAATGACATTCAGTGCAGTGATTCATATTGGTGAACCCAGACCTCTGTAAGGGAATGTGGGGAGGTATCATTCAGTTTTGATCCTTTTGTGATTGTGGTTCTTTCCATTGACATTATTATAATCATTTGTGTGTATTGTTTTTCTGGCTCTGTTCACTTCATTCTCCATCATACATGTCTTTCCATGCTTCTCTGTATTCATCATGTTCATCGTTTCTTATAGCACAGTAATATTCCATTACATTCATGTAGTACAGTTTATTTAGCCATTCCCCAAATGATGGGCATCTACTTTGCATCCAGAAAAAGTGCCATTATGAGCATTAGTGTGTATATGAAATCTTTGATTTGTCAGTGACCTCTCTGCAGTAAATGCCTGGCAGTGGAATCTTTGGATCAAAGTGTGTGGACATTTTAGTTTCTTTCTTCGCATACTTCCATAATGGTTAAACCAGTGGCCAGCTCTACCCACAATGCGTTATTGTGCCTGTCTTCCCGATCCATCCTTAGAACATTGACTATTCCTGCCTTTTGTCTCATTTGCCCGTTTGCTGAGCGTGGGTTGAAACCTCAGAGTTGTTTTGATTTATCAAATGAGGTTATATTTGTAAAGTACTTGGCATGTAGTAGGTGCCATGTAAATGTTAGCCATTATTAATGTTGTTACTATTTATATTATTATTGGTGATTTGGAGCATTCAACTTAATTTTACAGAGCGCCAGTCACTTTATACTTACAGAAAAGCTCCGAGTTTTGTCTAAAATTTAGCTATCAAAAGGTTATTAATAAATAGAAATGCTTCAAGAGGAATATTTGATTTTTAAAGTCAATTTTTTTTTAGTGTTTCACATGGTATGATTTTTAATTGCTAGTGATTGCTGGTCCAGTGCTCTTTCTGCTAGATTAGTCTCTATTTACAGTGATTCGTGATCTTGAAAGGTGCATTTTAAAAATTGGATTTATTTTTATCAACATTTAAATGATAGTTTTATGAAAATGTACTATCAAATCCAATCTAACAAATATTTCTTTTTATTTTTAAAAAGATTTATAAATGCTTTATTCAAAAGAGTATTTTCAGGCATATAAAGAGAAGTTGCAAGTTAATAAGGTTAAAAAAGAAAGACAGCCTGTACATGCTACTGTACATTCACCATAAACTTGTGCAAAAGTCATACATTTATTTGTTCGGTAAATACCACCCAAGACAAAGGGCAAAATTAAAACAATAATTCAACAGCCACTGAAACCAACGTCCATTCATTTAGCAACAAAGTTCTTTGGTTTAAGGAGACAGAGGCCATTCAGAGAGCACTGAAAGATGTAAAAACGGGACAGGAAGCAAAGTATTGTGACCAGGTAGTCAAACCAGATAGTAGACAGGGGTGTTACTCACAATGACGTACTTAATTAAGATTGAAAGCTTAGAGATTTACTCTGCCACGAGTACTACTGTAGTTTGAAGTTGAACTCTATGACTCAATCCTGTATTCCTAGAGACCTCAAAGCAACCTTTTCCTTAGGTTTTCCTTGGATCCTTCCCATGCTAGCTGCAGAGGATATGAATGAAGACAGTTCCTCAGCTTCAATTTTTCCTCTTCTTGTGTAGTGTAATGTGCACAGTGGCTTTTGATTTGATCCAGGGAACTGGATTTTGTATATGTTAAAGCAATGTCCTGGAAATTCCTTTCTTATGGCACAAGTGAGCTGGTTTCAGGTTTCCTGGTTTCCTGACCGTCCATCTCCTACTACTGTTTAATGTCATCATGAGACAGACATATTGGTGTGATAGAGCTCTTTGGTTTACACTGTCTGCACTGGGATCTGCTGGCAGAGATGAGACTTTTTTCTTGTCATCCACAAGTTCCCACTGCATTACCAATTTAATACTAGGATATCCGCTCTTCATCTGCAGTCTGTTCAAGTAGCTTTAAGTTTTGCCTTTTTCAGTAAGACAATTGATACATTCGTACCCCTTTCTAACCCTAAGCCTGAAGAGTAGATACTTTGTAGGGTTTTTAGCATAAAAAAATTTTGTATTCTTGTCAGTGGCTTTTTCTGCATACAATGCAGAAAATGGAAATGATCATGTGGTTTTGGATGTTTTAATTTTTAATATGATTAATTATACTGATTTTTTTTCCTGATGTTGAACCATTTTTGAATCTCAGACATAAATCCTACTTGGCCATAATGAATGATTTCTTGAATAAATCACTGTACTCTGGCTTTCCCCTTTTTGTGTAGGAAAAGGGCCATCTCTGATGTGTGCTAGAGATGCTCCTTCCTTTTTTGAGGATTCAGGATGGTGATTGGTCAGGAATGAATTATTATCCACTACCACTACTTCCAGATTTATGCTTGGGAATCTTTGAACAAAGTAATTGATTAAGGGGGAATGAGAGTAGGAGAATGGGATGTTTCCCAATTTTTTCAAGTTAGTTATTGAGGGAAAGTGTTTATGTTCTTATGAATGATGCCAGATGCTGTGGGGCACAGAGGGGGAGACCATGGTTGGTTTTAGGAATGAAAGAAAAGTCCAGAGATGCTTGACACCTATAGGATATGTGTCAATTATTTGGCAAGTGCCAGGAGAATCTTTTGGGTTGTTCCCAAGCAGTTGGGTAGCCTAGCAGATGGAGTGCTTGGCCTGGAGGTAGGAAGACTTATCTTTCCAAGTTCAAATCTGGCCCCAGACATGTACTAACTGTGTAGCCCTGGGCCAGTCACATCACCCTGTTTGCCTCAGTTTCCTCATTTGTAAAATGAACTGGAGAAGGAACTGGTAAAACTCCGTAGCATCTTTGTCAAGAAAGCCCTAAATGGGGTCATGAAGAGCTGGACAAAACTGAATGAGTAAACAACAGCAAAAGTGTTTTACAGACCTTGAAGTGCTACATAAATGCTAAGAATTAGCTGCTATTATTGATTAAAGTGAGGAATCAAAAGCCTTATAGAAGTGTTTATGTGGGTTTTGTTCCCTTGGATTCTGGAATAGCATTGGAAATGATAACTCAGATTCCTTGACTGAAGGGGGAATAAATTTACCATGAACAAAGATCTTGTCAAGGGGATAAAGGCCTTACTTGTTAATATAATTATGTATAAGTAATTGATAGCAATCAGCATTGATTCATTTACATTCTTTCAAGTGAGCAAGAATAGTACTTGAAAATGCAAAGTTCTGAGAAGCAGAGTCATATCCTTAAACACATAAGAAGAAGATGCTATTGACATGCAGAGACCCTACATTGAAATCATTACAGCAGTTAAGAGTTTTGTTGGCTACCAGATTGACCTTAAGGAGCTTATTTACATTACATGCTCTCTTCATAGCATCTTTACGATAATTCAAGAAATCTTTGATGGCATATTTGATAGTTTAAAGTTTCCTTCAGGAGAAATTAAGGAACCGCCTCCAGAATGTTCAGTGGGCCCCCATGCTGAGCCATTTAAGATGGGCGGGGAGAGCTATCTCTGTCATTTGGAGGAACTTGTGAATGGTTGAGATTGCAGAGCCAACTGAGTTTCAACTTTCTTCATTTGCTTGTGCTTGGCACTACTCTGGCTTGTATAGGAGGTTCCCACTGTAGTAGTACCCTTCCTTTTTAAAGGATGCTTATCCCAGATTTATTCCATTTGGCTGCTGTTTATAGAATTCTAAAATGCCCGAGTTGGAAGAGACCCTAATGAGGGATCATCTAGTCTTATGTGGTCATTTTCCAGGTAAGGAAAATGAAGCTCAGGGAGGTTAAATGATCACCCAAGTTAGCAGTTAGTGGCAGAGCTGGGAATCTAATCGACACCTTCTGACTCCAAATCCGTTGCTGGTTTGTTTGTTTTTTTAAAAAAGTACTTGAAAAAACTTTTAAATTTTTGTTTTATATCATAGTCATTCCTTAAAATAACCCCACTTTCAGATTGAACCTTCCCATGTACCACTCTAAAAAAAAATTAGCAAAAAAAAAACCAAACCAAAAGCCCAGTACAAGTGCCTGAGTCTGACAATGTTATATATAAGCTTTTAAGGAATGTTATTTCGTTTGGACCTTCAGACAGCCCTGAGAAATCCATTGTTTTTGCTACAATGCTAGTTTCATCTCATCCATAATGTTGATGCTCATCGTGACTTTGTGGACAGGGGTAGGAGCTCTAAGTGGTTCAAGAGGGAGTTATTTTCCACCAACTGCTGATGGATGAAGGTTCAAACGTGTTATTTTCAGTCTGATCCTCACATTAGCTGAAGTCGAACAAGGTATGGCATACTGCAGAGAACACTACAGCGGGAGTTGTTCGAGTCCTCGTTCTGCCATTTCCTAGCTACACAACCTCTGGGAAAATCAGGTTTTCTCTGTGGGTCTCAATTTCTGCATCTATAAAATGATGAGTTTGAACTCTGTGAGGCTTAAGGACCCTTTCATTGCTGTGATTCCATATCAGAACTATGTAAGTGGAATCATCTATTGTATTCATGATTGGTGAGGCTGTTAAGTGGGGTGTCTGGAATCCATTGGGACTTTTGAGAAGACCAAGATAGAACTCATATTTATATCACTGCTGCATGTTTTGAATTGAAAGTATACTTTAGGTTAAAAATGTATTTTAGTGAATCCATAGTCAGATTATGTTGCCCAAAATCTTGGATAGCTTTTCAGATTGGGCCGTCATATCTTTTTCTCATCAGTATGTGTTTCATATTAGATGTTGGGCCATGCCGCAATCCCCCTAGTGGGATCGTGTCATCGAATGTCACTTTTTAATGTAATAGTCAAAACACACACAGTTTTCTTGTCTTATAAACTTTGAGTCACTTCATTAGTGCTGTGTCTTTTGAGGGGAAGATTAACTTATAATGACAGAGTATCTTGAGGGATAAGATATTAAAATTCAAGGTTTATAGTAAAGCCATGGCTACAGGTTGGACTTGAGTTATTCATCAGTACCTTTATTTTATGGAAGGGGGGATGGCTCATGGTGGAGTTCTCTTTGAGAAATACTCGCTTTGACAACTTTATTTGTTGGACCTATGATTTCATCTGTGCAGATAGGCAGCTTAGCTGTAATTTATAGCCTTACAGAGTTGTCTAGGGCACTGAGAGACAAATTTAGTTGTCTTGAGTCACACAGCCAGCGGACGTCAGAAAGTAGCCTGTGAACTGAGGCCTTTTCTGCTCTTAAGGTCTGTCTACTTTCCACTACATCACTTATACCAGTAATAGCTTTTAGCACTCATCTTTTATTGCTTTTATAAGTAAAGCTTGTATTGCATGTGAGTTAGCCAGCAACAGTGATCAGTTCTACGGCAGGCTTGATATTAGAAATATGAAGTTTTAATTCTTTAACTTCAAAACCTTTGGGTCTGCTTTTTTTTAAAATTCAGGTACTCTTAATGCAGTCTAACTCCGTCCCTAAATAGACTTGTCAAAATGCATAAAATGTAGTTGCTAGCACTCACTGATTAAATTAAAAAGTACTTAATTAAGAGATATTGAACTCAAACCAAAGGGGGGAAGCTACAAAGATCTCCAGAATTTGTTATTCTCATTACTCAGATGAGAGGCTTTGTGCAATTTAGAAGACTGAAGAAAAAAGAAAACCAAATTGTGAAAGGCTTTGGGTTCTTTAAGCAAATATTATCGAGGGGCCTGGAATGGGGGTGGGGTGGGTAGGGAGACAAGAAGAAAAGGAGAAGAATGGAAAGCTGCCTTTTGTCCTTCTGCCAGTTTTGGAGCCACTGGCTAATGACCAGAAAAAGGGGAGAATTGGCCACTAGGTTAGATGGCTTCGTCTACTTCCTTGATACTCGCAGGATTGTCTTCTAACTTCAAGTCCTATGCATGACCTTCTAAAAGGGCAGTAGTTTGAAAAGTGGTTTTTTTCCCCCAACATATTTAGTTGGAATGTGATTTGAAGTAGCCACTATGTAAATACACACACACATACACATTCATGTATATATCTGCTATATAAAATTCTGTGGAAATGGTAGCTATTAAGAATGGTGTCTGCTGTCAAGGATCTTAAAATTTATCCAGCAGACAACGCAGCAGGTGGGTAACAGTAGGTAAAATGGGTAACAATATAAGCTAGAATATGACATCTGAACATCTGACAACGAACCCTTTAGGTCTTCAGAGCAGGGAGGGATGACCAACAAATAAAGTTGTCAAAGCGAGTATTTCTCAAAGAGAACTCCACCATGAGCCATCCCCCCTTCCATAAAGAGGGATGACTTGGGAAGTCAATTCAGTTAAACTTGTCAAATAGCAGAGAAGAGTATAATCTCATTCTGGCATAATTGTTCTCTCCCAGGAGTCCTTGGGGCTTCTTCGGGGGTACAGGGAAGAAGTGTGGAAGTGTCCTCCTCCCTCCCCCCAACCCCATACTCTGGGCAAAGTCCTTGTCACCCCTTACTAGTTAAGGCTCTGTTAAGAAGAGTCCACTCTGCTGAGTTCCTGACTGAAGCCCACCCTGGAGTTTTCCTTCCCCTTTTTGCAGATCTTTTTCACTCATAGGTATGCATTCAGAAAGAGGACTTCTTACTGGGACATGTAGAAAATGTTGATTTGTTTCTTCCAGCAGTGTTGCATCATATGGAACGTACTGTTGTCTATGACATAATGAGATACTCTTTGTAAAGCACTTATGATTCCTGGCACATAACAGGTGCTTAATAAATAACTTGTTTCTATCCTGTTTCTCTCCTGCCATGTGTGCCAGTAACAAAAATTCCCCACTCCTGTTAGCTCTCTGGACTGGGACCTCATTGTCTAGCTTGGGAGTGGGAAGTGAAGTGTAACTGCAGTCCTAGATGTGACAGTTATGCTCAGACCTGAAAAATGTGGATGTGACCATCTGCTAATTGAACTTGAGGAGGGGAAGGCGGAAGTTGTGAAGAAACTCAGTTTCATAATTAGAAAAGAGAAACTACAAAGATTCAACCCAAACCAATTACTTCTTCAACACTCTAGAAACCTCCCCAATCCAACCTAGCATTTGTCACATCGAAGCCCTACCTACCAAATGGTGGAACGGAGAGAGAGAGAACGTTAGGTTTAGCATCAGAGGAACCAGAGTTCCATTCCTGACTTTGCTACCTCTCCGGGGTTTCCATTTCATCATCTGTACAATGAGGGATTGCAGTAGATGACCTTTGAGGGCTTTTCTAACTCTAAATCTTTGATCCTATGACCTGCCTCATTCTCAGTATGAGTCCCCTATGAACTTGATCTTCTTATAGACTTAGAAGTGAATCTACGTAGATTCACAATGAATACCCAGCACATTGTAGATGCCCAAGTGTCTGAAGATATTTTTCCTTTTTACAATTTGAAGATATGTTGAATAATCATAAAAGCCAGGAATAGTGCTCGGTGTTTGTTATTTTCATATGCATTCTTTAAAATTTTGTGCTCAATAATAAAGGACAGTACGTTTTAATTTAGGTTAATTGGTCTAAGTAGCATAAATCAAATTTCTGTAAGGGGTCAGACTAATACAAAATACAGTGTCAGGTTAGGTGGTGGCAAAGTTTATTTGCAAGAAGTGAGGCTGTATACAATGGAAAGATCACTGGACTGGGAGTCAGGAGAGCTTTTCCCTTAGATAGCCTGTGTGACACTCGGACAAGTTATTTACCCATACTGGGCCTTGGTTTCCTCTGCTGAAAAATTAGGAAATTTGCTAACAGTTGGTGATCCTGTAACTAGATTTAATCTCTAAGGCCCTTTCCAGCTCAAATATTCTATGATTTTATGAAGGTGCTCTCAGAAAAAACAGTGACACATAACGTCCATTAAGACACTAGTTAAGTGCATATACTTGACCAGCGTCCCTCCCGTTAAATACCTAGAAGCCAAGTCTTACTAGTCGGGAGTCAAAGTTTTTCTGTTGCCTTTATCTGTTCAAAAACTGTTAAGTGAGCAGGTAAAGGTGATAAGAAGTGTAAATGAAAGATTTGTTCAATTTATCGAATGTTGGATGTAAGCAGACTAGTACATGTTAGTAGGTATCCTTCATGTGAGGGGAATAGTGTAGTAGATAAAGCACTGAGCTTAAATTCAGGAGAGCTGGGTTCTAATTCCCCCTTTACTACGCGCTTGTTGTTTGATCCCAGGAAAGTCACTATGGGCCTTAGTTTCCTCATCTGTGAAACAGGGCTACTAATGCTTGTACTAGTGACCATTCGCTCAGGTTTATACCCTTGGGACCATTTTGAACTCTTCACCCTTCTCCAACATCTGTTTAGTTGCGAGATCCTGTTGAATCTCCCTCTGTGTCTCCTGTCTGACTCCTTCCCTCCTATTCCTGTAGCCACCTCAGCATGTCATACCTTCCTACAAAGTTTGCAGTTTGCCCCCTCTCCAATCCTTACATGCAACCGCTAAAAGAATCGCCCTAAAGCACAGATCTCATCTTGTCATCCGTGTGCTCAACTTCTGTGGCTCCCTATTGTTTCTAGGTAAGTATAAAGTATTTGTTGGCATGGATAGCCCTTCACAGTGTAACTGCCCTTTGCCTTTCCAGATGGACAAACCATTACTTCCCCTTCATGCTTCATTCATATAGTCTAGCTAAAATGGTCTACCTGTTCCTTAATTAATGAATTTTTAAACCTTGACTGTGTGCTAATCACTGTGAATACAAGTACAAAAGAGAAGACATTTACTGAGTGCCCTTAAAGAACTACATTCTTTTTTTTAATATATAATTTTTTTAATTGCAAACAAATTTTTAACGTTCTTTTTTTTTTAATTTATGTTCCAAATTTCTCTGCTTTACTCCCCTTCCCCTTCTTGAGAAGACAAGCGGTTTAATGCAGATTATGCTTGCCTTTTTACAGTGTGGATTATTGGGCAGAACTATTTTTTCTTTAAACTGGTTATGAATCTCATTTAGGAGGCTCTGCAGGGTTCTAGGGCTTGACTTAATCATCGCAATGCCATCTGCAAACAGGAACATCTGGAGGACATCACTATAGTGAATTCTTCTGTTTGGTTTTTGCACTAAACATCCTCCATGACAGTGACAAACACTTGCAGTGAACATGCAGTCCAAAGGGGACAGGGAACTCTTATCCCCCTTGTACGCCCCACCCCCCCTCCCCCCCATTTAAAAGTATTTTTTTCCAGTTACATACAAAGATAGTTTTCAACATTTATTTTTGTAAGATTGAGTTCCAAATTTTTCTCCCTCTCTTCTCTCCCCCTTCCCCAAGACAGCAAGCAAGAAGAATCAGAACAAAAGGGAAGCACCAGGAGAAAGAACAAACAAAAAGGAAAAAGGTGAAAGTAACATGCTCCACTCTGCATTCAGACTCCATACTTCTTTATCTGAATGTGGACAGCATTTTCCATCACAAGTCTTTTGGAATCGTCTTAGATCACTGTATTGCTGAGAAGAGCTAAGTCTGTCCTAGCTGATCATTGCACAATGTTGCTGTTACTGTGTACAGTGTTTTCTTGGTTTTGTTCACTGATTCCACATCAGTTCATGTAAGTATTTCCAGGTTTTTCTGAAATCTGCCTGCTATAGCACAGTAGTATTCCATCATATTCATAAATCACAATTTGTTCAGCCATTCCCCAATTGATGGGCATCCCACAATTTCCAGTTCTTTGCTAACACAAAAAGAACCGCTATAAATATTTTTGTACATATGGGTCCTTTTCCCTTTTTAATGATCTCTTCGGGATGCCAGCGTAGTAGTGATATTGCTGGACCAAAGGGTATGCACAATTTATAGCCCTTTGGGCATGATTCCAAATTGCTCTCCAGACTGACTGGATCAGTTCACAGCTCCACCAACAATTAGTGGAACTAGGAACTCTTTATGCCTCGGATCTATACCTCTGGTAACTACTCATTTACATGATACTCTTAAGTTTTACAAAGCAGTTGTCTTAAAATGTCCTGTAAGATAAAGAAGGCAAGTATCCCCTTTTTACTGATAAGGAAATGGACTCAGAGGGGGAAGGTGAATTGCCTGTGGTCTGAGAGCTGGTGGCTGAATGGGATGAAAATCCAGCTCTTCTGATTTCAAGACCACTGCTCATTCACTTGACACTATGAAAAGTCATTTGTAATGCTTTCTGCGCTTAGGCTGATACTTGGGTTTCAGGACTGTGATTTGTACCATTTTAGCTACATTTTCAATTATACAAGCTTTCGAGGGCTGAACTCAGGAGCTCATCATCTATGCTTTCATATCTTTGGAAGAGAGATAGTATATGGTATAATGAATACAGTAGAGGTCGAGTTTAGGGGTCCAAAAAATTCCCTTAGATAGGTCCTAGCTCTGTGACTGTGGGCAAGGCACTTAAGCCTCTCAGGGTTCTAGACAAACTTCTAAGACAGGCCTTTTCTTCCTTTTTTATGTCATGGACCTTTTTGGCAGTTTGGTGAAACCTGTGGACCTGTTCTCAGAATCATGTTTTTGTTTTTTTTTTCCGTTTTAAATTCTTAATTGTGAAAATTGCTAAATTTCATTTGATGGTTAGTGAAAATAAAGATTAATTTCCTTTTTCCTTTCAGAGTCACAGACTATCTGAAATCTATCCACTGCCTGCCACCCCTCCCCCATTTAAGAATTCTGTTCTAAGACCATAAGTCGTAGATCATCAGTTGTGGACAGAGTTTCTACACTGGCAGTTCCTTCACTGATAAAGTTACCACCCCTCCCTCACACTTGTGGAAAAATATATTCTGAATGTCAAAAAACTGACGATTGAATTTTAAAAAGCACAACCTGTTTGTAAGTTGGGGACTGTTTGCGCTTCACAAATAAGCATATTTTCTGACTTATTAAATTTTATCAAGCCTAACATTTAGTCATACTGAGCAGGAATTTCACATAAGAGACGTGTAAACATTTACCTTGAGTGGTATGAGAATATCACCTTTTAAAATAGGAGCATTCACCTTGGAAATATTGAATATTATTTTAGTTTGATCATTTAAGACCTGTACTTTCAGAAGTAGTAAATTATTTATGGTTAGCTTTTCATTCAGTGCTTCTGATTAAATGCCCTTGATAGATATAATTTTTTCATAGTCTGGAATAAAGTAGCTATTATTGTGCAAATGGATACATGAACAGCACGAAACTGAATTAAATGACAAAACTAGGTTCAAATAATATTAGGGGTTTGATTTAGGCCTCTTGAAAGCCACGAAAACCGAGCTATGGCTGAGCTTAATTATTTGATTTACTTGTCTGTGCCTAAGTAGTTTATTTGTGATATTTAGAGTCAGCTGACTTTCCTAACTTCCCCCTAAGTCAAGGGTTGTTAACTAGGGTTGTGTGGATAGATTTCAGGCAGTTCGTGAATTTGGATGGGAAAAAATAATACTTCCTCTTCCCCCTACCCCCACTTAACTTCTAAATGAAATGTAGCATTTCCTTCCGTTAGAAACTTAAAAAATTCTGAGAATTGTCCATAGGTTTGATTGGCTTGCCAGAGGGTCCATGACACAGAAAAAGTTATAAACTCCTCACCTAAATCCTACATGCCTTTATTCTATAATCCAGCCCATTTTACAGAGAAGGAAACAGTCCCGGAGAGAACATTAAAAGAAAAGTGGTAGAGGTAGATGCCAAGCCTCCTGACCCTCCCCGTCCATATATGGGGAGGGCGAGGCATGTGCCAAGTAGGTGAAACTAGATGAACATGAAGTACATTCAGGTGTCAATTAACAAGCAGGTTAAAGTGAAGCCTTTTATCCAGTAGGTATTAATAAGAGAAGGTTTTTGGAGCCATGTTGTGAAGATTGCCAACTATGGAGAGACATTAAAAGTTTCTTTGCTCTAGAGTGACTTGATTAGAGATGTCTATCAGTCAGTCAACTAGCATTTATTAAGTGTTATATTGTGCTAAGTACTAAGAATATAGATTCAAGTAGAAAGACCAGCACTGTCCTCAGGGATCTTATACTCTAATGAGTAAGGGAAGGAAAGAAGCTGAAAGTATTGAGGTGGCAGTGGAAGAGACAGATTTACTCCAGGGAGCATAGTAGAGGAAGTCCAGACTACAGCCTGGAAAGGACTGAGATATGACTGGACTGAGCATCCCCCTTAAATGGAGGCTGTGAGACAAGCTGTGGTGGTGGAGGGAGGGGTTGCAGGGGTGTATAGTATGTTCAGTTTGTGCTTTATGGAAATCATGTGCAAGATGTGTGTTTTGGGAAAATTAATTTGTCAGTGTGTAGGACAGATAGGAAGGGGGAGATACTGGAGGCAGGAAGACAGAGCATTTCAATATGGCAGTGGTCCAGGTGTGTGGTAATGACCTGAATTTTTCTCTTTTTTCTTTTTTCTGTTTTTTCCCCCTTCTGCTTTTCTTTTCCTCTTTGTTCTTCTGTATGTCATCACAGTTTAGGACTTGAGTAGGTATTTACAGAATGAAAAAGATTGGCACATATTCTATTAGTATACCAAGAGATAATCAGGAAAATGTGCCCCCCCCATTATTGATAAACTCCTAATCTTCCTAAATACATTGAAACTAATTAAAATATATCACATGGGTACCATAACCCTTCATTTTGCTGTATTTTTTAAGCAGGTGAGTGCATATATTTTTATAGCACAGTAATATTTGGGGTCATGAAAAAATTGGTTACCATTTGTGCAGCTGTGTGTACGTTGTTCATCTTGTTTTTAAATAGACAAAGAATGTTGCATTTCCAAGATTATCAGTCAAGAGGTTGACAATTTTCACGTCCAGCAGGATTGTGACATTGCTGATTTAGCTGTTTTGATGGCATTTGGAAGGGAATGTTTACCATAAAAGGTGTGTGGAATCTTCATGATTCATACCTAAGATTATAGACTTAGAGC